>CM059791.1:57121982-57836982 GCA_030435695.1 Brachymystax lenok tsinlingensis
CACACACACACACACACACACACACACACACACACATCCCATTGTTTGAATATACAGTAGCAGTCAAAGGTTTAGACACACCTACTCAGGGTTTTTCTTAACTATTTTCTACATTATAGAATAATAGAGAATACATCAAAACAATAACACATATGGAATCATGTAGTAACCAAAAAAGTGTTAAACAAACCAAAATACATTTTATATTTGAGATTCTTCTTCTGCTTTTCCAACAGTCTTGAAGGAGTTCCCACATATGCTGAGCACTTGTTGGCTGCTTTTCCTTCACTGGGGTGGAAGGTATTCTAGTGGTTAGAGCGTTGGGCCAGTAACCGAAAGGTTGCTAGATCGAATCAACGAGCTGACAAGGTAAAAATCTGTCGTTCAGCCCCTGAACATGGCAGTTAACCCACTGTTCCTAAGCTGTCATTGTAAATAAGAATTTGTTCTTATCTGACTTGCCTAGTTAAATAAAGGTTAAATAAAACTCTGCAGTCCAAATCATCCCAAACCATCTCAATTGGGTTGAGGTTGAGTGATTGTGGAGGTCAGGTCATCTGATGCAGCACTCCATTGCTCTCCTTCTTGGTCAAATAGGCCTTACACAACCTGTGTTGGGTCATTGTCCTGTTGAAAAACAAATGGAAGGTAGCTATGTGTGGTTCCCACTAAAGCGCAAACCAGATGGGATGGAATTGCTGCAGAATGCTGTGGTAGCCATGCTGGTTAAGTGTGCCTTGAATTCTAAATAAATCACCAACAGTGTCACCAGCAAAGCACCCCCATACCATCACACCTCCTCCTCCATGCTTCATGGTGGGAACCACACATGTGGAGATCATCCGTTCACCTACTTTGCGTCTCACAAAGACACAGAGGTTGGAACCAAAAATCTCAAATTTGGACTCATCAGACCAAAGGACAGATTTCCACAGGTCTAATGTCCATTACTCATGTTTCTTGGCCCAATCAAGTCTATTATTATTATTGGTGTCCTTTAGTCATGGTTTCTTTGCAGCAATTCGACAATGAAGGCCTGATTCACGCACTCTCCTCTGAACAGTTGATGTTGAGAAGTCTGTTACTTGAACTGTGAGGAATTTATTTGGGCTGCAATCTGAGGTGCAGTTAACTCTAATTAACTTATCCTCTGCAGCAGAGGTAACTATGGGTCTTCCTTCCCTGTGGCAGTCCTCATGAGAGCCAGTTTCATCATAGTGATTGATGTTTTTTGCGACTGCACTTGAAGAAACTTTCAAAGTTCTTGAAATGTTCTGTATTGACTGACCTTCATGTCTTAAAGTAATGATGGACTGTCGTTTCTCTTTGCTTATTCGAGCTGTTCTTGCCATAATATGGACATGGTCTTTTATCAAATAGGGACATCTTCTGTATAACACCCCTACCTTTTCACAACACAACTGATTGGCTCAAACACATTAAGAAGGAAAGACATTTTTACAAATTAACTTTTAACAGGCACACCTGTTAATTGAAATGCATTCCAGGTGACAACCTCATGAAGCTGGTTGAGAGAATGCCAAGAGTGTGCAAAGATGTTATATAGGCAAAAGGTGGCTACTTTGAAGAATCTCAAATATATAATACATTTTAATTTGTTTTATACTTTTTTGGTGACTACATGATTCCATGTGTTCAAGATTCCATATGTGTTATTTCATAGTTTTACTATTATTACACAAGAAAAACCCTGGAATTAGTAGGTGTGTCCAAACTTTTGACTGGTACTGTAGGCATACCATATACGTGAATACACTAAATAATTTACAAAGTATGGATTAGTTCAACCCTTTGATTCGGATACACAACAGTCATATAGCTAGTTCCTCTGAGCCATCAGTCTGATACACTACAGTCATACAGTTAGTTCCTCTGGGCAATCAGTCTGATACACTACAGTCATATAGCTAGTTCCTCTGGGCCCTCTGTTTGATACACTACAGTCATATAGCTAGGTCCTCTGAGCCCTCAGCCTGATACACTACAGTCATATAGCTAGGTCCTCTGGGCCCTCAGTCTGATACACTACAGTCATATAGCTAGTTCCTCTGGGTCATCAGTCCTCTGAGGCTGAGCTCTCACAGTCCTGCAAGAAGTGTAGTGTGAAGGTGATTTTCCCCTTTTAGCCTACTATGTAAAGCGCTTTCAGTACCTCCTTTAGCCTACTACCTCAGTTGGTAGAAAGCATTGGCTAGAAAGGCCCTATATAAATAAATGAAATCCAATCAAATCACATACAGTATTTCAAAGCAACTAGCATTGGACACCAGCGCGCACGTGTCTCACGAGAGCCATGGGACAAAAGCGATTTGACTCGCGTGCCCTTACACTCTTAATCCGGGGAACCGGATGACATGATGGAGTAGGCTGGTCTGTGAATGAAGATGGGGGTGAGGGGAGGGGGGCGAGAGGAAGTGACAGTGGGCTGGGCTTGGAGTGGGACTGTGGGAGGGGTAGAGTTAGGGGATTTGCGTGGCCCGACAGCTGGGCCGAGAAACGGGCTATTTCAGGAGGGGGATTTATACATTTGGTTGCTACCTCAAATCCCGGGAGAGCTCGAGTTTGCTGCCCTATCAATGACTATAATCTCTTCTTTTTTGTCACCTACACAGACGATCAATTGATCACTTTTTAATATTCTATTTTAAACCGTTTATGGTCATTTATTATGTAGATTATCTACCGGTTTAAATTAACATGAAATTATGTTTTCCCACAGTTATTTCCTTCCATAACGCTGCATTTCTTTAGGCCACGCTGTTGTAGATATATATAAAACATGAAAACGATATTAATAATGGGCTAATAATAATAAAATAAAGAAAAAGTGAGATTTCTGTAATATTCAAAACGTTTGGAGTTCAGGGTTTCGACAGGAGGCTGCAGGAGCTTGAAAATGTGATTTTTTTCGACACCTATTTTATAGCCTTTAGTTCAGCAGTTACTCCTGCATGAGTGTCCAGTCGACCTACGGGGAATCCGTCTGACGAAATAACCTATAGGCCTAGCCAACCCACGGGAGTTCGTCTGGCTGGAGCTGGAGCACCGCACTACATTTAATTATCGAATAAATGCAACCAATCAATTAATACACCTGGCAAAAGTCATTTGAAACACCTCTATTGATTTGACAATATTTCCAATTTTAATCAAAGCCTAAATATCCCAATGAGTTAATTCCAAGCTAAAATGATGGACATTTAGTCTAATGTGATGAAATGTTCATGTTTAGAGATGATTTTGTACAAAACATATCTATAATTCTGGTCATCATAACAATGACTGGTGCTTTTTATTTTATTGTCGGCCTTTTTCTACCCCTATGCCTTTTTTTTAGGAATACATTTAAAAGTTAATAAATAAAAATGATTGGAAACATTATTAACTAAACCAGTGACCCCTGCCACTGCACGTGACCCCTGCCACTGCATAGCGAAAGATAGGCCTATAATCCGCACCTGTAGTTGCAGGGGAAGTTTAAAATCCTGTCCCAACTATGTACATGTTTAGAGCCATTGCATCGAACCGTCAGGTTGACTGTAAACTACTTGATTGAACATGCGACAAAAACTTCTGAACAAGAGATGTGATTAGGATGGCAATGGGTATTGGATGTCTGTCTTTCTGAGTGTCTTGTCTTGTCTGTCTGTCGATGTTTCGGTCTGTCATCGGCACCGGGGACCATCCATGTTACACGAGGCTAATCTGATTGTCTCTATTGCTTTCAATCTGTACAACCTTCTGAATCGGCCAGTGCGCGTCAATTACGCACGAAAACATTACGTAATCACACCTCTCCGAGCAACACAGGTCCCAGATACCGCACGCACTCTCTGCTGAGAGTGGCACATCTCACCTGAACGCCAAGACCGAAACAATCTAGGTAGCCTACAATCCAAGGGTTGGGGTCAATTCGAATTTAAAGCAATCCATTTAGGAAGTGAATTCAACATTTACAATTTTTACTTCTGAAATAAATAGCTACTTTCCAGTTTATTGAGAAGTCATTGAAAATGTATGCTCTTTTTCAATAATTTCATTGGAATTTGAGTTTAATTCCTGAATTGACTGCATTCAGTTCGAATTGACCCCAACCCTGCTACAATCAATTTACACCACTAAATTTCGATTGGAGTATTGCACACAGCCTATCATAACATACACTCTCTCGATTTGTTTGAGTTTTTCTAGTTTTATAGTGATAATGTCCACTCCATCTCTGGATGCACACCAGATGTTGCCATTTTGCTGTGCCCCTGAGCGCACACTGTCCAAACGAGTCCAGGTGCGCCAAGCATACAGTGCGCGTCACTGAGATCCAGGTATCGACCGTGCGCTATATTGTCTGAAAGTGCCACTTCTTTTTAGTCACTTTCACGAACCCTTTTGGTCTTTGAATATCAGCAATAAAAGTTATAGGGTGGTAAGAATTGGGAATGGGTAGCAGATGGTGATCAATTACCGCAGCCTATAGAAAAAGCTATTTTCAACAAACGGTTTACATAAAAATAAGGCAAGCCATAAGCAATTGTTAAGAAGTTAAGGAGGTACCTGTGTATCTTTCCCAGATTCTTGGCTGCAACCGCCTTAAACCTGTCTGGTCGGATCTCCATCCTCGCGACTCCCCGATCCAGCCGGTGTGCTATCCCGCGCGCACTCCAGCTCTAAGCGCAGTCCCACTCTCTCTCTCTCTCTCTCTCTCACTCGGTCAGTCCATTCCTACCACTTCTTGCGCTCCGATACACAACAGAAATTGCTTGTCATAAAATGTATCTTTATAAATACAATAGCCTACATTTAAATGTAGCCTAGTCTAGACTATAGGCAGGCCTATCTTTATTATTGCGCCCATTCGGAAGGGACTTTTCTTTCACAGGGTAGCATAGCCAACACTACCCTCGAAACAACATTGTTAGAACTCTCATCCACCAAATGTAGGCCTGTGTATAATTTGGGGTAGCCTATGCCTAGTCTCTGCAAATATTAAAGCCAAGGCTGCCGTTTGAAATTATTTTAATCAATTGACATGCTAAAAGTAATAAACATAGTTTTGTTGTCATGTGATTAAAAAACGCGACACTAAAACTTTTCTGTCATCCACTTATTTTTGACACGCAATGCCTCGTGACCAGTCTCTCCACTCAGTGTGTGCATGCTGCCATCTAGTGGCCACAGACTTTCACATTAGATGGCGACAAGAGTTTAAAATGACAAACCCAAATCTAACTGCCTGTAGCTCAGGACCTAAAGCAAGGATATGCATATTCTTGATACCATTTGAAAGGAAACACCTTGAAGTTTGTGGAAATGTGGAATGAATGTAGGAGAATATAGCACATTAGACCTGGTAAAAGATAATACAAAGAAATAAACAACCGGTATCTTTGAAATGGAAGAGAAAGGCCATAATGTGGCAGCAGTGTATGTGCAAAGTTTTAGACTGATCCAATGAACCATTGTGTTTCTGTTCAAAATGTTGTATCAAGACTGCCCAAATGTGCCTACTTGGTTTATTATTAACTTTTCAAGTTCATAACTGTGCACTCTCCTCAAACAATAGCACTGTAATAGCTACTGTAAATTGGACAGAGCAGTTAGATTAACAAGAATTGAATCTTTCTGCCAAAATCAGATATGTCTATGTCCTGGGAAATGTTCTTGTTACTTACAACCTCATGCTAATCACATTACCGCACATTATCTCAACCGCCCTGAGGGTGGGACCCCGATCTATAGAGATTTAAGATGCAATTATCTCTCCTTCCTCCCAAAGTTTGCACTTGTTAACTTCCAATTCACAGATTTGAAGGAAATCAGTGTAAAATAAATATGGTGTAAACTCCCTCTAGCCTACATGCCTCCACCAATCCAATGCTTTTAGAATTGTGGGAAGTAGCCTAGTGAACGAGAGTAGGCCTACACTTCAGGAGAAAAGAGGTGTTATTGGGAAGGGTATTAGGAGGCCAGGGGTAGGCTGCCTAATAGGACCATAGTCAGCAGCAGTTTAGCTTCAGCCTATCCACACATTTTGCAACATGTATTTGCTTGGACTTTTAAATATATGATATTTCCGTTTCTCACAAAACGGAAAATTAAGTATCTATATTATATTCTACTCTCCTGTTCTATTCTAAAGCAGATTGCCTCTTTAAAATCCAATACACTGTAAAACTCCATCATAACCTCAGAGCCTGCTCATCCACTGGACCACTGCTTTAGAATAGAACACAGTAAAATATTATAGATATTTCTTCTACCTATGTCAACCCCCTTTATTTACCTATCTCAATCCCCTTTCTCAACATATCTCAAAGCCATGATCAGTTATGCAGATCCTTATTGGAAATGTGTTAGCGCTGGGATAGAACAAAAGCCTGCTCACCCAGTAGTTCCCCGGACTTGGAGAGCCCTGCTCTAGGAAGAATAGAAGCCAAAGACAAACATGGAACAGTAAATCACCTGTTCAAAAGTATACTTTATTTGGTATATACAGTACCATCCTCTCATTTAACAACAACACATTCATATTTGAGGTAAGACATCTTTCAAAACAACTCATATATATATAGACAGACACACACACACGCGCGCGCATGCACGCACACACACACACGCTCAGTTTTACGCTGACATTGATTCAGTCAGAGGCATGCATACATACATACATAATCACAGTTCCTAGGGAGCTAACAAGGCCAAGGTGGTGTCCATGCAAACCCATCCTCAACATGGATCAATCTAAGCTGAAATTGCAGCATAATAGCACAAGATTTATCACAATATACAGTAAAACACTGCATGCAAACCTCTTTGGCGTTGGTAAGATTTCACTGTAATAAACACACACAAAAACAAACACAAAGCTGCCTTGATTGTCTGGAGTGCGGGGTCTCTATGCCAATGTGGCCCCTCACTGTCTCAACAGGGTAGTGTTTACTATGCACCAAACGGAAGAAAACGGACTGAAACAGGGACGGATACCTGAACAATAAGAAACAATTGTTTTTAGGTGCAAAACATTTTGCTACGCTGTGCCCTAATGACTACAACCCAGCTTTCTTGCAGTTCATCTATCTCAGGGCGTGTCCTTGACCCACAGGCCTTAGTGAACCCAGGACTGTTTATCTGTCTGTCTTACAGTCTCCCTCACTTTTTGTCATCCATTCCCCTGGAGCAAGAATGTGCAACTCCAGTCCCCTGGAGCAGGGATGGGCAACTCCAGTTGATGGGCAACTCTATTCCCCTGGAGCAGGGATGGGCAACTCTATTCCCCTGGAGCAGGGATGGGCAACTCTATTCCCCTGGAGCAGGGATATGCAACTCTATTCCCCTGGAGCAGGGATGGCAACTCCATTCCCCTGGAGCAGGGATGGGCAACTCCATTCCCCTGGAGCAGGGATGGGCAACTCCATTCCCCTGGAGCAGGGATGGGCAACTCTATTCCCCTGGAGCAGGGATGGGCAATTCTATTCCCCTCGAGCAAGGATGGGCAACAGTGGAAGAGGACTGTAACGGGGTACATGTCTGGTATTAAATAATTACATTTGTTATTTTATTACAGTTACTAATACGGCCTAAGTCACGTTGTGTTGCAATTATGATGTTTGTACAATCATTGAGAAGTCTATGTCCCAGTTGTAACTGTGGAGGGTTCTGTTCTCTCTGCAGTCTCCAGAGCAGCTACCAGCTTTGCTTTGATGGGCATAGCTGTGCAGAGCACTCAGAAATCCCAGTTTATATCTATTGACATGAATGGGCAGAGCTGGGTGGTAAGTTAGCCAGTTGACCTGGGTAAACTCAACACTGAGAAATACAGTAACAGTTGATTGTCCTGTTCAAGGGTGCATGAGCTCAGGCCCTCGACATACACAGTCCTGGTAGGTTAGTGTTTCTCCCTGGTACTTATGATCAACTAATGCTTGGCGGACGTGTGCACACACCTAGTTTCCCAGCGACAAATCAATCTCTGGTAACAAGGCAAGGATGAAAAAACAGTCATTTGAGGACTGAGACTGTGCACCCTGGTCTCTAGATCATAAGGAGTAGTCTGCTTTGAGGACTGAGACTGCACCCTGGTCTCTAGATCATAAGGAGTAGTCTGCTTTGAGGACTGAGACTGCACCATGGTCTCTAGATCATAAGGAGTAGTCTGCTTTGAGGACTGAGACTGCACCATGGTCTCTAGATCATAAGGAGTAGTCTGCTTTGAGGACTGAGACTGTGCACCCTGGTCTCTAGATCATAAGGGAGGTAAAGTTGCAGCTCATTGAAAGTAAGAGTCAAAAATGCAATTCCTGTTCCAAGTAAGTGTTTCTTATGAACTGGATATACACTATGTCCAAAATATATTATTAGACACTTAGCTAACTGGTTCTGCCTGGAGACCTGCCCCCTGATGGAGCCTCCCTAGCTCACTGGTTCTGCCCGGTGACCTGCCCCCTGATGGAGCCTCCCTAGCTCACTGGTTCTGCCCGGTGACCTGCAAATCAATTTATAACATTTTTCACATGTGTTTTTCTGGATTTTTTTGTTGTTATTCTGTCTCTCACTGTTCAAATAAATCTACCATTCAAATTATAGACGGATAATTTCTTTGTCAGTGGGCAAACGTACAAAATCAGCAGGGGATCAAATACTTTTTTCCCTCACTGTATCAAACATATATTTTGTGGCTCTCTGGATCAGAGCCTCTACTTGTCTTACAAGAGTATTACTATGCAATATACAAGCTGGACTTTACAGTCCTTCGCTTCCCTCAATACTCCTCACCTTCATAATAGTGTCTTTGGAGCAGAATCAAGTCACACTACAAGAAACCCAAGAATACAAGTCATACATATCATTTAGCTGTGAGCAGCTAGTTGGAACTGTCATCACAGTTCAAGGAATAGGATCCTGGGTGTGTTAATACAGGACTTGAACCATAAGGCACTTGTTACAGTACTTAGCAGTACAATGATAGGTCACTTATGATCGTTTTTTTAAATAGTACATTTAACTAGGCAAGTCATTTAAGAGCAAATTCTTATTTACAATGACATCCTACCAGGGAAAGGTGGGTCAACTGCCTTGTTCAGGGGCGGAATGACCGATGTTTACCTCTTTAGCTTGGGGATTCGATCCAGCAACCTTTCGGTTACTGGCCCAACGCGCTAACCACTAGGCTACCTGCCACCCCAGGTCACTTATGATAGGTCACTTATGATAGGTCACTTATGATAGGTCACTTATCTATGTGCGTGGGCACTAAGGATACAGGTTCTTCCATTGTGCTAATGTTAGGTTTCTTTGGTAATATGGATGAACGGTCATATACATAGTAATACATTATTAAGATTCATTATCAATTAAAATTCTGGGGATATAAGTGGAGTACTTTCCACTATTTCAGTCAAGAGACGCTCTCTCTCTCTAAAGTGAGACTCTCTTTCCCACTGCCGCTCTCCTCTCTTCGTCCCTCGATTCTCAAACCCCTCACTCACACCGTATCCTCTTCCTCCTCCTCGTCTTCCTGTTGTGGGAGGAGTCTGTAGTGGTCGAGGCACAGTGGTAGGAAGCTAGCCCTGGGTCGGCCATCATCCTCCACAGAAGGGGCATGTTGGGAGTTTGAGTCCAGGGCGTCGCTGGAGTTGCACTTGGTGTACCTCTCTCTGTCTATCTCCTGGCCGGTGAGCTCCCCCTCGGGGCCCATGCCACGGTTCTTCAGCCAGGAGTGGAAGTAGCCAACAGGGACGGGCAGGGTGGCAGCCAGGATCAGCATGGCCAACATGGCCAGGGCCCAGCCTGGGTACTCCAGAGTTGTCTCCGATGCCTGGAGAGAGAGGAAGACATACATTCTTAGGGTTCCAAAAGGGTTCTTCGGCTGTCCCCATAGGAGAACCCTTTCTGGTTCCAGGTAGAACCCTTTTTGGTTCCAGGTGGAACTCTTTAGGGTTCCATGTAGAACCCTCTGTGTTAAGGGATCTACATGGAACTCAAAAGGGTTCTTCTAGAGGCGAAAGAAACGCACACCTATTTAGGCGAGGTGCTGGCTAGCGGGGTAGAACACGAGAGCCACACACTCTAGGAGCTCAGATGCAATAATTGAATAATCTAATTACCAACGTTTTGACAGATAAGCTGTCTTCATCAGGGTATAATGACAAACACTGCAGGGTGACATTATCTTTTTCAAGGACAGTCTCGCAAAAAGAAGCATTCTTGCGTTCTAACTACCTGCTATTCAAAGTGCTTTGAACAAATTAAGGGAATCGTTCACAAACATTGGCACATTCTAAGATCCGATGACAGTATCGGTAATGTGTTTTCGGACCCTCCCTTTATCGTATTTTCGCGGGGCAGAAAACTCAGAGATCAATTGGTAAACTCTGATTTACCACCCCAAGATATCCCTGCAGAACGTGTGTGTGCGCCCCTACTGGATGGAAACTACAAGTGTAATGGCTGTGCTCAATGCAATGGCAATCAAAGGTGTTATCACGTGCTCCACTAAGGCAGTTATTTATCTTATAACTTGTCTTAGTGGTAAAAATTATATGGATAAAACAAAGTGCGAATTAAAAGTACGAATCTCGGAGCATCGTAGCACCAGTAGGTGCAAAAACAAGACACCCAGTTGTGGCCCACTTTTAGGAAGCAAACCACTCGATTTCGTCCCTATGTTACCCTAGGAGAAGGGGTGACCTCGATAATTTATTGTTAAAACGAGAGGCTGCCTGGATCTTTCATTTAAAGACCCTTGATCCCTTCAGTCTCAATGTAGACTTTGATCTGAAGCCATTCTTGGGATTTGGCTATTCATTGTAAATGTTTGTAGGCCTATGCAGCCAGACTGTATCTATGATCATACGCTATCCATTCATGTTTTTGGTATGCTATTTTAATATATGAGAATTAACCAATGATATCAGGCCACACCCGGCTATGATTACAGACACCTGTGTGTGTCCTTTGACACAATATAAACTAGTCACCCTGCAGTGTTTGTCATTATACCCTGATGAAGACAGCTTTTCTGTCGAAACATTGGTTATTACGTTATTCAATTATTGCATCGGAGCACTCAAAAGGGTTCTACCTGGAACCAAAAGGGTGCTACCTGGAACCAAAAATGGTTCTTCCAAGGGTTCTCCAATGGGGACAGTCAAATAACCCTTTTAGGTTCTAGATAGCACCTTTTTTTCTAAGAGTGTATAGGGGGATGAGAGTGAAAGAGGCAGAAAAGAAAGATAGAGAGAAAAGAAAGAAAGAGGGAATGAGGGAAGGGAAGGGAGGTATAAGAGAGTGAAAAAAATAAGGTGAGTGTAATCAAGCAATTGAGAGAATAATGTATTTCAAGGAAGTTAGGAAGGTAGTTAGGAAGGTCAAAAGGAAGGAAGAAAAGGAAGCCCTCCATCGAGCCAGCCAGGAACAGGGACCAGGGCCATAGTAGGGGAATCTCACCGTGGTGTGGTTCCAGGCTGTGTAGGTCGGTCGTTTGAAGACCATTCGCAGTAGACTTGCCGCCAGCAGGCCCACCATAGCAAACAGACACACGTACTTCCACAGGTACTTATACAGCACCGGGGGGCGCCATTTCAGCATGATCTCAATGTCATCCAAGAAGCTAGGGAGGAGAGGAGACGCTAGATGTGTCATCTTCACAGATCCTGAACCTCATACCAACCCCTATAGCCCACTAGACTCTTGTGGAGATGTTAGAGGATTAGATAGCTGTCCACAATATGGAAAAAATCCACCCAGCCTATCAGAGGCTTGATTGTATTTCAGATATCTCTGAGCCTGATTTAGCTTTGAGACAATTTGCAGATGTCTTCAATACTATTGTGGATAATCATGCTCCCTTCACAAAACGAAGGGTTAAAGGTAAATCGAATGCCTGGTACACTCCGGAAGTTGCAGAAGTCATTCATAAAACAGTTGATGCTTGGGTCAAGGCCAGGAACACATGATTAGGCCCGGACTGGTACGTTTTTAAGCAACTGGGGAATCATTGTCTAAGACAAATCAGAAAGGATAAATCTGATCATTATTTAAGTTGTCCTTGACAGGCCTGAGCTCTGATGCCTGTTCATGGTTTCATGATTATCTTAGTGACAGAACTCAGGCCATCGTGATGGATGGGGTTAAGTCTGAATGTCTTGAAGTACATAAAGGTGTACCACAGAGGTTGATTTTGGGACCTGTTCTCTTCACTATTTATAGAAACACCATTGGTCAATCTGTAAAAAAAATGTAAACTTAATCTATATTCGGACAATAAGAATTTGTTCTTAACTGACATGCCTTGGTAAATAATGGTAAAAAAATGTTTCTTCTCTTTAATTTTGTATGATATTGCCCCCGACTGTTGATGTGGCTGTGTTAAAACTAGTCAGATTTTATAGCTATGCAGGAATACCTTGCTGATGTAAAACCTGTGCTTTAATATGGTCAAAACTAAAAACATGTTTCCAAACTCTCGTCAGAATGTTTCAGATGAACTACATGTTCCCTCATTAGACCCCCCATATAAATACTTAGGCATTTGGATTTATATGGATTTGACATTTAAAAAACATATAGATGAGCTGGTTCAGAAGCTAAAATGTAAAGTTGGCTTTTTCTACAGAAACAGATGGTGCCTTTCTCTAAGCAGTAGGAAGCAGATTATTCAGTCAACCTTTTTATCTGTTCTTGATCATGGTGATATTATTAAGTGCAGCTGTAGGTAGCCTAGTGGTTAGAGGCAGGTAGCCTAGTGGTTAGAGCGTTGGGCCAGGTTTCTAGATCGAATCCCTGAGCTAACAAGGTAAATATCTGTCGTTCTGCCCCTGAACAAGGCAGTTAACCCACTGTTCCTAGGCCGTCATTGTAAATAAGAATTTATCCTTAACTGACTTGCCTAGTTAAATAAATAAAAAGCTGTAACTACTCTTAAACCTTTGGATGCCATCTACCATAGAGCCCTTGGTTTTGTTACAGGTGACTGTTGATACTCATCACTGCATCCTGTAACAAAAGGTTGGCTGGACTTCGCTAAAGACCCGGAGATCTCTACATTACTCCCTTTTTGTATACAAGGCCCTACTTCATACATTTCTGTCTAATCCAACTGTGCTGTTGAAGTATAGACACCTGAGTTGCCTAACCCGTTCACAGGACTGGTTAACTCTTGAGGTTCCTAGGGTCTCCACCGAGCTAGGTAAATCTGCTTTTAGTTTTAATGCTTTTAGTTTTAATGTTTTAATTGCTGAACAAAATTGTAAATAAATAAATGTAATCTTGATGTTCTGGTGCTGTTCGGGTAATTTAACGTACTGATTGGGGCTTTTGTGGACGAATGGAACTGTTAATTGATCATTAGAAAACCCTTTTACAATTATGTTAGCACAGCTGAAAACTGTTGCCTTGATTAAAGAAGCAATAAAACTGGCCTCCTTTAGACTAGTTGAGTATCTGGAGCATCAGCATTTGTGGGTTCGATTACGGGCTCAAAATGGCAAGAAACAAAGCTCTTTCTTCTGAAACTCGTCAGTCTATTCTTGTTCTGAGTAATGAAGGCTATTCCATGTGAGAAATTGCCAAGAAACTGAAGATCTCGTACAACGCTGTGTACTACTCCCTTCACAGAACAGCGCAAACTGTCTCTAACCAGAATAGAAAGTGGAGTGGGAGGACAAGTACATTTGAGTGTCTAGTTTGAGAAACAGACACCTCACAAATCCTCAACTGGCAGCTTCATTAAATAGTACCTGCAAAACACCAGTCTCAACGTCAACAGTGAAGTGGCGACTCCGGGATGCTGGCCTTCTAGGCAGAGTTGCAAATAAAAAACCATATCTCAGACTGGCCAATAAGAAGAAAAGATTAAGATGGGAAAAAGAACACAGACACTGGACAGAGGAACTCTGCCTAGAAGGCCAGCATCCCGGAGTCGCCTCTTCACTGTTAATGTTGAGACTGGTGTTTAGACAACAAAGTTGTTATACCATAGTGTGTGTTAAACTTTATACTATAATCGCATTGGAAAACATGACAATTCAATGTGTAATTGCACAAACTACCACTAGGTGTCAGAGTTGTAACTACTATGTAACAATCTGTTCCTACACTGTATAACACTGTACTTACACAGAAATCATTTCCACCATATGGTATGAATGTCCCGCCTACTTTCTGGATCATGTCCCACACTGTTTTTGAATAGCCTTCAAGATTATATGATCAAATTCATCAAAACACCGTCATTTAAAATGTATGTAAAATTATATTTGTATTCATGGGTTAATTTACTTCTACCCAATTCCATCTATGAAGGTTTTCAATTACAAAAAAGAAAACACAATCGAAAACCTTCATGAAAGGCAACAGTTAGAAGTAAATTAAACCATGAATAGAAATATAATATTACATACAATAAGTATACAAAACATTAGGTACACTTTCCTATTGAGTTGCACCCCCACTTGCCCTCAGAACAGCCTCATTTCATTGGGGCATGGAGTCTACAAGGTGTCAAATGTGTTCCACAGGAATGCTGGCCCATGTTGACTCCAATGGTCCACAATCACACGCAGCCCAGGGACAGTCCCAAGATTTTTTTTGGGGGGGTCACATTATGCTGTCTGTCGAGCAGAGGAGAGAGCCCGAATGGAGGAACAGAGAGGAGTTTAAGGAAGGATATAGAAGAGAGGTATTGGCGAGGAATGAGCTGCAGCACAGGCGCCTAGAGGAGCATCTGTCCAGCCCGGTACGTCCTGCGCCAGCTCTGCTCACTCGCCCTGAAGAGCGTGTCATCAGTCTGGTGAAACCTGTGCCGGCTCCACGCAACAGACCTCTAGTGCGCCCTCTCAGTCCGGTGAGACCTGTGCCGGCAACACGCACTCGCCCTGAAGTACGTCCTGCATCGGAGCCGCCACCGTCACCTAAATGCCGAACCCCCCCCCCCACATTGAGTTCTGTCACGTCCTGGCCATAGAGAGCCCTCGGGGTTCTCTATGTTTTAGGTCAGGACGTGACTAGTTGGGTATCTATGTTATAATTTCTATGTTTTGGTTTTGTATGGTTCCCAATTAGAGGCAGCTGATTGTCGTTACCTCTAATTGGGGACCATACTTAGTGTGTCCTCTCCCCACCTGTGTTGTGGGTTATTGTTTGTTTTGTTGTAAGTGAAGTTGAGCTACATATTGTCAGATTGTTTGTTGTTTGTATTTTTTGTAAGTTTCACTTCAATTAAATAATATGTGGAACTCCACTCACGCTGCGCTTTGGTCCGTTACTCCTGAAGATCGTGACAAAGGCACTTACAGTAAATCTTTTGTCTTGTCCATTCACCCTCTAAATGGCACACATACACAATTCAGGTCTCATTTGTCTCAAGGCTTAAAAATCCTTCTTTAACCTGTATCCTCCCCTTCATCTGCACACTGATTGAAGTGGATTTAGTGACATCAATAAGGGATCATAGCTTTCACCTGGAGTCACCTAGTCAGTCTATATCATGTAAAGAGCAGGTATCGTTAATGTTTTGTACACTCAAGTGTTTATCTTAAATGGCCGCGTTTTGATGAATTTCATTATATAATCTTGAAGCCCAATTAAAAAACAGTGTGGGACATGATCCAGGAAGTAGGCAAGATCTTACCGTATTACGGAGGGAAATCGCAAATATTTGTTGTAATTAATGGAATGTGACATAGAAAAGAAAACATGAATAAAATATCCAAAGAAAGGAGTACTGTACATCACTGGTATTATACTAATACACTGGTATTATACTAATACACTGGTATTGTACCAATACACTGGTATTATACTAATACATGGGTATTATACTAATACACTGGTATTTACTAATACACTGGTATTATACTAATACATTGGCATTATACTAATACATGGGTATTATACTAATACACTGGTATTTACTAATACACTGGTATTATACTAATACATTGGCATTATACTAATACATTGGTATTATAATAATACATTGGTATTATACTGATACACTGGTATTATACTAAAACATTGGTATTGGCAAACCCGTTTGGACGTCTTACCGGTCAGCTCCGTACACCCAGGCCACAGCGAAAGTCTCAAAGACCACCACGATGATCAGGGGCAGGGTGGCAGAGTAGTCATCGAACATCGTCACAAAGTAGTTCCCAGAGCGCTGGGTAAACAAAAGTCCGATCACAAAGCCCAGAGCACAGCTGCACACTGAGCCATAACGACAAAGAACACAACTATTTAGTGACTCACTGAACCATAACGACAAAGAACACAGCTATTTAGTGACACACTGAACCATAACGACAAAGAACACAGCTTTTTAGTGACACACTGAACCATAACAACAAAGAACACAGCTATTTAGTGATTCACTGAACCATAACGACAAAGAACACAGCTATTTAGTGACACACTGAACCATAACAACAAAGAACACAGCTATTTAGTGACCTACTGAACCATAACAACAAAGAACACAGCTATTTAGTGACCTACTGAACCATAACGACAAAGAACACAGCTATTTAGTGACTCACTGAACCATAACGACAAAGAACACAGCTATTTAGTGACCTACTGAACCACAATGACAAAGAACACAGCTATTTAGTGACTCACTGAACCATAACGACAAAGAACACAGCTATTTAGTGACACACTGAACCATAACGACAAAGAACACAGCTATTTAGTGACACACTGAACCATAACGACAAAGAACACAGCTATTTAGTGACTCACTGAACCATAACGACAAAGAACACAGCTATTTAGTGACTCACTGAACCATAACGACAAAGAACACAGCTATTTAGTGACTCACTGAACCATAACGACAAAGAACACAGCTATTTAGTGACACACTGAAACATAACGACAAAGAACACAGCTATTTAGTGACTCACTGAACCATAACGACAAAGAACACAGCTATTTAGTGACACACTGAACCATAACGACAAAGAACACAGCTATTTAGTGACACACTGAACCATAACGACAAAGAACACAGCTATTTAGTGACACACTGAACCATAACGACAAAGAACACAGCTATTTAGTGACTCACTGAACCATAACGACAAAGAACACAGCTATTTAGTGACACACTGAACCATAACGACAAAGAACACAGCTATTTAGTGACACACTGAACCATAACGACAAAGAACACAGCTATTTAGTGACTCACTGAACCATAACGACAAAGAACACAGCTATTTAGTGACACACTGAACCATAACGACAAAGAACACAGCTATTTAGTGACTCACTGAACCATAACGACAAAGAACACAGCTATTTAGTGACACACTGAACCATAACGACAAAGAACACAGCTATTTAGTGACACACTGAACCATAACGACAAAGAACACAGCTATTTAGTGACACACTGAACCATAACGACAAAGAACACAGCTATTTAGTGACACACTGAACCATAACGACAAAGAACACAGCTATTTAGTGACTCACTGAACCATAACGACAAAGAACACAGCTATTTAGTGACACACTGAACCATAACGACAAAGAACACAGCTATTTAGTGACACACTGAACCATAACGACAAAGAACACAGCTATTTAGTGACTCACTGAACCATAACGACAAAGAACACAGCTATTTAGTGACACACTGAACCATAACGACAAAGAACACAGCTATTTAGTGACTCACTGAACCATAACGACAAAGAACACAGCTATTTAGTGACACACTGAACCATAACGACAAAGAACACAGCTATTTAGTGACACACTGAACCATAACGACAAAGAACACAGCTATTTAGTGACACACTGAACCATAACGACAAAGAACACAGCTATTTAGTGACACACTGAACCATAACGACAAAGAACACAGCTATTTAGTGACACACTGAACCATAACGACAAAGAACACAGCTATTTAGTGACTCACTGAACCATAACGACAAAGAACACAGCTATTTAGTGACACACTGAACCATAACGACAAAGAACACAGCTATTTAGTGACACACTGAACCATAACGACAAAGAACACAGCTATTTAGTGACACACTGAACCATAACGACAAAGAACACAGCTATTTAGTGACACATTGAACCATAACGACAAAGAACACAGCTATTTAGTGACACACTGAACCATAACGACAAAGAACACAGCTATTTAGTGACACACTGAACCATAACGACAAAGAACACAGCTATTTAGTGACACACTGAACCATAACGACAAAGAACACAGCTATTTAGTGACACACTGAACCATAACAACAACGAACACAGCTATTTAGTGACACACTGAACCATAACAACAAAGAACACAGCTATTTAGTGACACACTGAACCATAACAACAAAGAACACAGCTATTTAGTGACACACTGAATCATAACAACAAAGAACACAGCTATTTAGTGACACACTGAACCATAACAACAAAGAACACAGCTATTTAGTGACACACTGAACCATAACAACAAAGAACACAGCTATTTAGTGACACACTGAACCATAACAACAAAGAACACAGCTATTTAGTGACACACTGACTAAAGGTTTCAAAGACAGACAAAGAGCACATCTACAAACTAAAACACAAAAAAATATAACAAGTACATTGAGTGTGTGTGTGCGCACGTGTGTGCATGGGTGCATTTGTTTATTGGTGCATTTGTGTATGTGAATGTGTGTGTATTACCAGTGAGCATGGTCCTGTGGCGTCCCAGCAGGCTGAAGTTGTCCATGAGGGGGGTGAGGATCCCCTGCATGGTGCCGAACATGGTGCTCATGCCCAGGTTGAGCAGCATGAGGAAGAAGAGCGTGGACCAGAAGGGGCTGGCAGGGAACTGGGCCATGGCCTCTGTGAAGGCAATGAACGCCAGGCCTGTCCCTTCCACACCCTGGGGTTTAGAGAGAGGGACAAGAGGGACAAACACTTTATTCTATGTGGAATATGTTGATATTTGTAACCTGTATTCTATGTGGAGGGGTTAGAGATGGGTTAGAGAGGGGTTAGAGATGGGTTAGAGAGGGGTTAGAGATGGGTTAGAGAGGGGTTAGAGAGGGGTTAGAGATGGGTTAGAGGCGTTAGAGATGGGTTAGAGGCGTTAGAGATGGGTTAGAGGTGGGAGAGAAGGAGGGAGGGAGGGAGAGAAGGAGGGAGAGAGGGAAGGAGGGAGGAAGGTGTTAACAGGAGGTAGTAAGGGGTGAAGAAAGAGAGGGAATACAAGGTAGGGGAAACAGTTAGAGGGAGGTAAAGACAGCTCCTTATAAATAACTTGGTGCCTACATTACAAAGGACTCCTTTCTCCATTATTTCTGAAAATAGGATTTGAACCACAAGCCCCCTAAAACCTAATCTAACCCTCACCTTGCTCATCTCCTCATCCAGGTCACAGTCGGTGATGTTTGTCCCCACCTGGGAGCCGTAGAGATGGTACCACTCTCTGTATTCAGGTATGGTGACGGAGGCAGGATCAGACATGTTGAACCACGGCCACCAGTGATGGTTGGTTCCATGTGTGGCCATGTCGTTTAACAGGCCCAGATTTCTGAAGGGTGGGAGGTGACGTAGCGTGAGCTTAGAATCATATTGGCTTTAAAGCAATTTCTATCTCATATCCTTATGAACTGAACAACATGAATTGGGGTATTTAGAGTACTATATAAGTAGAGAACATTGAACAGAACAAGGAAATGTCAATAACTCAATTTGGGGAAAATTGTAGATAGAACATGATAATTCCAACTCTCAATACCGCAATTCCCTTCAGGTACATCACTACACTTTATTTGAAGGTATGCTTACACTCTTAGAAAATAAGGTTCCAAAAAGGTTATTCGGCTGGACCCATAGGATAACCTTTTTGGTTCCAGGTAGAACCCTTTTTGGTTCCATGTAGAACCTGGAACCAAAAGGGTTATACCTGCAACCAAAAAGAGTTCTTCAAAGGGTTCTCCTATGGGGACAGTCAAAGAACCCTTTAAGGTTCTAAATAGCACCTTTCTTTCTAAGAGTGTACATATGGAAATGTCTTGGATATGTTTCCATAATATTGCCATGCTTTATAAAGGGATAGTTCATCCGAAATAAAAAAAATGACATTTTGCTTTCATTAACTTGTAAGCAGTCTATGGACAACGCTAGACATGCTTTGGTTTAGTTTAGCTGGCCACTGTCCCCAAATGGCATTTTTATTAGCATTGTTCCCACTTTATATCAAAATCATGTTAAAGTAACTTCATTGAGCTAATCCAGCATTTCCCAACTCCGTTCCTCCAGTACCCCCAGCAGTACATGTTGCGGCAACAAGAATGTGTGCTGGTTGGGGTACTGGAGGACTGGAGTTGGGAAACACTGAGCTACACAATCAATTGTCGACAGTTTAGGATGATCTGGACACAAAGCGCGAAAAATGCGAATACAGGAGATATAGACTTGCATTGGTTTTGTGCCACAAATGCTAAAAGTTAGCATTTGGAGACAGTGACCAGGCAAACAAAACCAAAGCAAAACCCTGTTCATAGACGAGCTTACAGATGAACCTTTACTGCAGTGGGCTAAATCAGGGACATACAAAATGTTTGTTGGTAGTCTTAAACAAATCTACTTTGAAACAAAAGTAAACACCTCACACACATGGTCATGGGCTTTAACAAAAAGACACCTGTACCATGTCAGTTGCATCCCAATATTACAGAAGACAGAAGACAGAAATATAACAAAACAGATTGACATACAAACACTGGATTTTCTGCAGGTTTTCTGAAAAAATATTTAGGAATGATGAAATTATGAAAAATATTAATAACATTCCACCCATGAGTCCACTAGGTCATTTTGACTGCAGGAAAGGGCTATGGAAAGCGATGTAATTTTGTAAATTGGGTGAACTCTCTCTTTAAAGAAAAGGCGATTCAACACTATTGAGATGCACACGCAAACACATTTTAAATAAGAGGGCCTTATTTCATTGAAGTGAGTTATCCCTTTAAACTGGTCTGAAACCTTCCCCAGCATGAGTCAAGGAGTGTAACATCAACAGAACCATGAGATGTGCAGCAGACATTACACATACCTTCTCAGTTCCATGATCCTCTCTCTCTCTCTCTCTCTCTCTCTCTCTCTCTCTCTCTCTCTCTCTCTCTCTCTCTCTCTCTCTCTCTCTCTCTCTCTCTCACAATCACACACCCACAATCCCCCCTTGACTCCATACTTACTGGGTGACGCAGTCCAGGGCAATGTTCTTGGCCCTGAAGCCCAGCACTACGAACACCACCAGTGATGCGAGCACTGAGGTCATGAAGTTGATGCAAGAGACCATGAGCGCGTCGCGGTGGCAGTTGTTGTGGATGGGGTTGTAGGAAGAGTAGGCAATGACAGATCCGTAGCCTAGGCCCAGGGCAAAGAACACCTGTGTGGCTGCCTGCCGCCACACCTGCACCTCAGCCCAAATTTCTATCTGAGACAGAGCAAGAAAGAGAAAGAGAAAGAGAGAGAAGAGAGATACAGAGACAAAAGAGAGAGAGAGAGAGAGAGAGAGAGAGACAGCATAAGACTAAATTATATTCTATTTATATTCTGTCAATTCAGGAAGTGAATATAAATTCCGGTCCTCTCTGGTCCTCTTCTCCAGCGTGCTTAATTCTTGTTCTTAAGCATCTTTGTACATCTTTGAGATTCTACCTGTAATTAAAAGCGCTAAATCAATTAAATATATTATTATTATTGTACTTACTTTAGGGTAGAACATGTAGGCGATTCCCTCCATGGCTCCATCCAGCATCAAGCCTCTGACAAGGAAAATGAACAGCACGGCATAGGGGAAGACTGACGAGAAATACATCACCTATAGAGAAGAGAATTACAACACCTACTGAGGAGAAATACACCACATATGAAGAAGAGAATTACATCACCTATGGAGAAGAGAATAACATCACCTACCGAGGAGAAATACATCACCTATGGAGAAGAGTATTACATCACCTACTGAGGAGAAATACATCACCTATGGAGAAGAGAATTACATCACCTACTGAGGAGAAATACATCACCTATGGAGAAGAGAATTACATCACCTACTGAGGAGAAATACATCACCTATGGAGAAGAGAATTACATCACCTACTGAGGAGAAATACATCACCTATGGAGAAGAGTATTACATCACCTACTGAGGAGAAATACATCACCTATGGAGAAGAGAATTACATCACCTACTGAGGAGAAACACATCACCTATGGAGAAGAGAATTACATCACCTACTGAGGAGAAACACATCACCTATGGAGAAGATAATTACATCACCTACTGAGGAGAAACACATCACCTATGGAGAAGAGAATAACATCACCTACCGAGGAGAAATACATCACCTATGGAGAAGAGTATTACATCACCTACTGAGGAGAAACACATCACCTATGGAGAAGAGAATTACATCACCTACTGAGGAGAAATACATCACATATGGAGAAGAGAATTACATCACCTACTGAGGAGAAATACATCACCTATAGAGAAGAGTATTACATCACCTACTGAGGAGAAACACATCACCTATAGAGAAGAGAATTACATCACCTACTGAGGAGAAATACATCACCTATGGAGAAGAGAATTACATCACCTACTGAGGAGAAACACATCACCTATGGAGAAAAGAATTACATCACTTACTGAGGAGAAATACATCACCTATGGAGAAGAGAATTACATCACCTACTGAGGAGAAACACATCACCTATGGAGAAGAGAATTACATCACCTACTGAGGAGAAACACATCACCTATGGAGAAGAGAATTACATCACCTACTGAGGAGAAATACATCACCTATGGAGAAGAGAATTACATCACCTACTGAGGAGAAATACATCACATATGGAGAAGAGAATTACATCACCTACTGAGGAGAAACACATCACCTATGGAGAAGAGAATTACATCACCTACTGAGGAGAAATACATCACCTATGGAGAAGAGTATTACATCACCTACTGAGGAGAAATACATCACCTATGGAGAAGAGTATTACATCACCTACTGGGGAGAAATACATCACCTATGGAGAAGAGAATTACATCACTTACTGAGGAGAAATACATCACCTATGGAGAAGAGAATTACATCACCTACTGAGGAGAAACACATCACCTATGGAGAAGAGAATTACATCACCTACTGAGGAGAAACACATCACCTATGGAGAAGAGAATTACATCACCTACTGAGGAGAAACACATCACCTATGGAGAAGAGAATTACATCACCTACTGAGGAGAAACACATCACCTATGGAGAAGAGTATTACATCACCTACTGAGGAGAAATACATCACATATGGAGAAGAGAATTACATCACCTACTGAGGAGAAACACATCACCTATGGAGAAGAGAATTACATCACCTATGGAGAAGAGAATTACATCACCTACTGAGGAGAAATACATCACCTATGGAGAAGAGAATTACATCACCTACTGGGGAGAAATACGTCACCTATGGAGAAGAGAATTACATCACTTACTGAGGAGAAATACATCACCTATGGAGAAGAGAATTACATCACCTACTGAGGAGTAATACATCACCTATGGAGAAGGGAATTACATCACCTACTGAGGAGAAATACATCACCTACGGAGAAGAGAATTACATCACCTATGGAGAAGAGAATTACATCACCTATGGAGAAGAGAATTACAACACCTACTGGGGAGAAATACATCACCTATGGAGAAGAGAATTACATCACCTACTGAGGAGAAACACATCACCTATGGAGAAGAGAATTACTGTAGATTGTCCTTTTAATGTAGATTGTAAAAGATGTCTATGGATTTGGGAGAGGTTGTATTTCTCCAGCCCCATTTCTCAGCTGTATACCGAGACAGGTGGTGAGGTTGCCGTTTTGTTGTTTTTCCAATTTCAGAATGTATCTTTAACTTAACCTATAGGGAGATATAGGGCTGGGTTCATGGACACAGACTAAGTACCATAAGATATTGGATTAAATCAATATTCATCAAATTACATTCTACAGTCGTGGCCAAAAGTTTTGAGAATGACACAAATGTTAATTTTCACACTCTGCTGCTTCAGTTTGTATGATGGCAATGTGCATATACTCCAGAATGTCATGAAGAGTGATCAGATGAATTGCTGTTAAGAAGGCTTCAGGGCGCCCAAGAAAGTCCAGCAAGTGCCAGGACCGTCTCCTAAAGTTGATTCAGCTGCGGGACCACCAGTACAGAGCTTGCTCAGGAATGGCAGACGGCAGTTGTGAGTGCATCTGCATGCACAGTGAGGCGAAGACTTTTGGAGGATGGCCTGGTGTCAAGAAGGGCAGCAAAGAAGCCACTTCTCTCCAGGAAAAACATCAGGGACAGACTCATATTCTGCAAAAGGTACAGGTATTGGACTGCTAAGGACTGGTGTAAAGTCAATGAATCCCCTTTCCGATTGCTTGGGGCATCCGGAAAAAAGCTTGTCCAGAGAAGACAAGGTGAGCGCTACCATCAGTCCTGTGTCATGCCAACAGTAAAGCATCCTGAGACCATTCATGTGTGGGGTTGCTTCTCAGCCAAGGGAGTGGGCTCACTAACAATTTTGCCTAAGAACACAGCCATGAATAAAGAATGGTACCAACACATCCTCCGAGAGCAACTTCTCCCAACCATCCAGGAACAGTTTGTTGACGAACAATGCCTTTTCCAGCATGATGGAGCACATTGCCATAAGGCAAAACTCATAACTAAGTGGCTCGGGGAACAAAAGATCGATATTTTGGGTCCATGGCCAAGAAACTCCCCGGACCTTAATCCCATTGAGAACTTGTGGTCAATCCTCAAGAGGCGGGTGGACAAACAAAAAACCACAAATTCTGACAAACTCCAAGCATTGATTATGCAAGAATGGGCTGCCATCTGTCAGGAAGTGGCCCAGAAGTTAATTGACAGCATGCCAGGGCGGATTGCAGAGGTCTTGAAAAAGAAGGGTCAACACTGCAAATATTGACTCTTTGCATCAACTTCATGTAATTGTCAATAAAAGCCTTTGACACTTATGAAATGCTTATAATTATACTTCAGTATTCCATATTCTGACAAAAATATCTAAAGACACTGAAGCAGCAAACTTTGTGGAAATTAATATTTGTGTCATTCTCAAAACTTTTGGCCACGACTGTACATTCTCTTTTTAAAACTATACATAAAAAAAAACATTTAACAAGACAAGGTCAACGAAAGAGGACATAGGCATAACATTAAACAATTTAAATGTAACATTTGCCAAAAACAGAATTCAGCCGCTTTATTTCACAGCTAGCGTGTTAACTACTAGCCTACCATAATCATGGTTAGTCATTGCCGGGGGCGACACTCTTGAGGGTCAAGGCGGGTGGTGACCCGTTATACTGTTTGTAACATGCTATATGTTGTGAAAAAGATTAACTGAGAGCGTCCTTACCTTGGCGGAGGACTTGATTCCTTTGATCATGGCTAGACAGACGATGGCCCAGGCAGCCAGCAGACAGCCCGTCATGATGGGGTTAAACTCACCAGACTCATCGATGGAGTCTGTGATGTCTAGAGCCTTCCGGAACCAGAAGTAAGAGGTAGGGGAGCTACCTGAGCATTCCTTTACTGACAGACAGAGAGAGAGATAGAGGGAGTGAGAGATAGAGAGAGAGGGGGAGTGAGAGAGAGTGAGTGAGAGGGAGAGAGATTTATATAGTTTACATACCCAAACTCTGCTCTTGTAGAATATAATGTGTCCATTACACATCTCAAAACAAATAAGGAGAAGTATGATATGTACCACACACACACACACAGTCTTGTACAACTAACCTTATTAAAATATTATACTACACACACACAGCTAGTGAATACCAGTGTTATTGGTGGTCATGTTGATGGGACACTGCTCCCAGGGTAGAGGATACTGGAAGGAGTTGCCCATGTAGAAGAGACTCCATGCGATGATGACATTGTAGTAGAGAGCCACAAAGAAACACACCTGAGGAAGGAAGACAAGGGTTAATGTAGTATTTAACATGCTAGCTGCACCTGTAGACTTCCAGTCATTGGAAATCAAATCAAACTTTATTTGTCACATGAATACAACAAGTACCGTGAAATTCTTACTTACAAGCCCTTAACCAACAGTGCAGTTCAAGAAGAGTTAAGAAAATATTTACCAAATAAACGAAAGTAAAAAAAGTCTATATACTGGGGGTACAAGTACCGAGTCAGTGTGCAGGGGTACAGGTTAGTTGAGGTAGTTTGTACATGTAGGTAGGGGTGAAGTGACTATGCATAGATAATAAACAGCGAGTAGCAGCAGTTAGCAGTTAGCAGCGCTAATGCTAGTTAACAGCTCCCTGAGACCAGCACTGACAGAATGAGTATGAATAGGGTGTCAGTTTTAACCAATAGGGTGATAGTGGCACAGCTAGCACTGCGATGCAGTACCTTAGACCACTGTGCCACTTGGGAGGCCCTAGGGTATCAGTGTTAATAACCAATAGGGTGTCAGTGCATACGTCATACCAACACAGGGCAGAGAGGAGTGTGCAACTACTTCTCACACATCACAAAGAGATCGTTCCCCTAACCATACACACACACAGACACACACACACACAAACCTCTAGCCTTCTCGAGCCACACAGGTGTACGAGTCAGTTTGTTTTGTATCTCTGTTTACCAGACATGAGGTGACTAAAAAGTGAATTCAGAAAAACATGGATAATGGAGTTCTCTCCCACTCTAACTATGCTGTTTATATAACCTCCTGCAAACCTAGTTGACTGATTCTGACTGCTAGACTACACCAGTCTACTTCTGCAAGCTGTTCTGCAGTTCTTCTTTGCCTCAGGGCTTAAGGTCAGGTTCCAGACACGTCCACAGTCATTGGTGCAGGACCTGTTAACAACACTAGGAGCCATGTTCACACTGTTGACTGACTTCCACGGATCAGTGATACATACAAAGCGTCCTGCTCTGGGAGAATTCTTTTGGGGCATTACTATGCAGTTTTTATTGTATTTTTGTTTCCCACTACAAATGTATGGTTCTTATGGTTAGTTCATTGAACTTCATTCAAATATGCATTCTACATGCATGGAACGGTTTTGAACTTACCTGGAAATCTAGTCAACAGGTTTATTGTGTCGGGTCCTGGTCTATTTCTTTACCTTCACCACAGATCTATAGCCTCAACATTAGGCCTTAACCGTCACCCTAGTGACAATGTTTGGCTCCCAAAACATTTCTGTCAGGCCAGGGAACAGCCTATGTTGCAGTGTTTTTAATTCCTGAGAACATTCCTTTTGAAAACATTCTAGGAACAGTCTAGAAACATTGTGATAAATCAAGGGGCATGGAGGGAGGTGGTCCTTCAGACATCGTCCGAATGTTTCTCATGACAAGCAGAATAAATAAATAACATGTTCTTGCAGCGCAACCAAACACCTGAATGGTAACCAGATGAAAGCAGTCCCAACCAAACACCTGAATGGTAACCAGATGAAAGCAGTCCCAACCAAACACCTGAATGGTAACCAGATGAAAGCAGTCCCAACCAAACACCTGAATGGTAACCAGATGAAAACAGTCCCAACTAAACACCTGAATGGTAACCAGATGAAAGCAGTCCCAACCAAACACCTGAATGGTAACCAGATGAAAGCAGTCCCAACCAAACACCTGAATGGTAACCAGATGAAAGCAGTCCCAACCAAACAACCACAATGTAACCAGATGAAAGCAGTCCCAACCAAACACCTGAATGGTAACCAGATGAAAGCAGTCCCAACCAAACACCTGAATGGTAACCAGATGAAAGCAGTCCCAACCAAACACCTGAATGGTAACCAGATGAAAGCAGTCCCAACCAAACACCTGAATGGTAACCAGATGAAAGCAGTCCCAACCAAACAACCACAATGTAACCAGATGAAAGCAGTCCCTTGTGTGTGGTGGGAATGTGTATTGTTAGTTAGTTGAGAAACGAGTCCCTGTGTGTGGTGGGAATGTGTATTGTTAGTTAGTTGAGAAACTAGTCCCTGTGTGTGGTGGGAATGTGTATTGTTAGTTAGTTGAGAAACTAGTCCCTGTGTGTGGTGGTAATGTGTATTGTTAGTTAGTTGAGAAACTGTGCATCCCAAATGGCACCCTATTCTCTATAAAGTGCAGCACTACTTTTGACCAGGACCTATTGGGGCTCTGCTTCTCTGGTCAAAAGTAATGCACTACAGATCTGCTATCTTAATTTGACCACTCTGTTGTTGCAGAGAAATTTCCTGCACAGCAGGAAAGTCTAATTTTAGTGAATTCAATGTTTAAAATGGCTTCTAACGTTTGTAATTTCCACTTTAACATTTCAGACCTGATTTTCCCTACATAAATGTCCATGAATTAAAATCCACATAATACTTGACATTTCCTGTTGCAGCAGGATTATTTTCCTGCTGTGAGAAGCAGGCTCAAATTAAGGTACGGCATCTGTACATACAGTATGAAACAGTGTGCCATTTGGGACCAACCTGTTGTGCTCACCATGCAGCTGGAGTAGCCGATACCGGCCAGCTTGGGGGAGATGTGCTTCCACACACCGATGCTACCCTGACGGATACACTGGCCCGCAGCCAGCTCCATGAAGAACAGGGGAACCCCCACCACCACCAACAGCATGACATAGAGCACCATGAACGCGCCTGCCAGGAGAGGGAGAGAGGGAGAGGGAGAGGAGGCAGAGAGTTAAACTGTTAAATCTGCAGTTCACTGTTTCGGTAAACAGCTGAGGGATGGGGTTGGAGAAATGTAACCACTCAGATTCAAAGACAGAGCTATGATGCAAGGACTGACAATCCATAAGATAAAAAAATATATAGTTTTAACCATTTTTTAAGGCCATACAGTGTTTGTTTACAATTGCATTGTTTACAAACAAAGGAGAAAAACAAGCTTTTTTCTTGGGTTTTGGAATTAGACAGTTGAACTAAGGTCATGAGGCATTTATAAGTTATATTATTCAAGATTCAATGTATATATACTGTATCATGAATTGAAAAGTCCCAAAATATATGTAGCAATCACAGATTGACCCTTTAGGGGTATCGTCGGACGGGGCCAAAGTGTCTCCCGACCCCTCCTGTCTCAGCCCCCAGTATTTATGCTGCAGTAGTTTATGTGTCGGGGGGCTATTTTTTGGAGTATTTCTTCTCTTATCTGGTGTCCTGTGTGCTGGTTCTAGTTCCACAGCATAAAGTCTGAAAGTGATGGTTCTAGTTCCACAGCATAAAGTCTCAAAGTGATGGTTCTAGTCCCACAGAATAAGGACTGAAAGTGATGGTTCTAGTTCCACAGCATAAAGTCTGAAAGTGCTGGTTCTAGTTCCACAGCATAAAGTCTGAAAGTGTGGTTCTAGTTCCACAGAATAAGGTCTGAAAGTGCTGGTTCTAGTTCCACAGCATAACATCTGAAAGTGCTGGTTCTAGTTCCACAGCATAAAGTCTCAAAGTGATGGTTCTAGTCCCACAGAATAAGGACTGAAAATTCTGGTTCTAGTTCCACAGCATAAAGTCTGAAAGTGATGGTTCTAATTCCACAGCATAAAGTCTGAACGTGATGGTTCTAGTTCCACAGCACAAAGTCTGAAAGTGATGGTTCTAGTCCCACAGAATAAGGACTGAAAGTGATGGTTCTTGTCCCACAGGATAGTCTGAAAGTGATGGTTCTTGTCCCACAGGATAAAGTCTGAAAGTTATGGTTCTAATTCCACAGCATAAAGTCTGAAAGTGCTGGTTCTAGTTCCACAGCATAAAGTCTGAAAGTGAGGGTTCTAGTCCCACAGAATAAGGTCTGAAGGTGCTGGTTCTAGTTCCACAGCATAAAGTCTGAAAGTGATGGTTCTAATTTCACAGCATAAAGTCTCAAAGTGATGGTTCTAGTCCCACAGAAAAAGGACTGAAAGTGCTGGTTCTAGTTCCACAGCATAAAGTCTGAAAGTGATGGCTCTAGTCCCACAAAATAAGGACTGAAAGTGCTGGTTCTAGTTCCACAGCATAAAGTCTGAAAGTGATGGTTCTAGTTCCACAGCATAACGTCTGAAAGTGATGGTTCTAGTTCCACAGCATGAAGTCTGAAAGTGATGGTTCTAGTCCCACAGAATAAGGTCTGAAAGTGCTGGTTCTAGTTCCACAGGATAAAGTCTGAAAGTGCTGGTTCTAGTTCCACAGCATGAAGTCTCAAAGTGATGGTTCTAGTCCCACAGAATAAGGACTGAAAGTGCTGGTTCTAGTTCCACAGCATAAAGTCTCAAAGTGATGGTTCTAGTCCCACAGAATAAGGACTGAAAGTGCTGGTTCTAGTTCCACAGCATAAAGTCTGAAAGTGATGGTTCTAATTCCACAGCATAAAGTCTGAAAGTGATGGTTCTAGTCCCACAGAATAAGGACTGAAAGTGCTGGTTCTAGTTCCACAGCATGAAGTCTCAAAGTGATGGTTCTAGTTCCACAGCATAAAGTCTGAAAGTGATGGTTCTAATTTCACAGCATAAAGTCTCAAAGTGATGGTTCTAGTCCCACAGAATAAGGACTGAAAGTGCTGGTTCTAGTTCCACAGCATAAAGTCTGAAAGTGATGGCTCTAGTCCCACAAAATAAGGACTGAAAGTGCTGGTTCTAGTTCCACAGCATAAAGTCTGAAAGTGATGGTTCTAGTTCCACAGCATAACGTCTGAAAGTGATGGTTCTAGTTCCACAGCATGAAGTCTGAAAGTGATGGTTCTAGTCCCACAGAATAAGGTCTGAAAGTGCTGGTTCTAGTTCCACAGGATAAAGTCTGAAAGTGCTGGTTCTAGTTCCACAGCATGAAGTCTCAAAGTGATGGTTCTAGTCCCACAGAATAAGGACTGAAAGTGCTGGTTCTAGTTCCACAGCATAAAGTCTCAAAGTGATGGTTCTAGTCCCACAGAATAAGGACTGAAAGTGCTGGTTCTAGTTCCACAGCATAAAGTCTGAAAGTGATGGTTCTAATTCCACAGCATAAAGTCTGAAAGTGATGGTTCTAGTTCCACAGCATAACGTCTGAAAGTGATGGTTCTAGTTCCACAGCATGAAGTCTGAAAGTGATGGTTCTAGTCCCACAGAATAAGGTCTGAAAGTGCTGGTTCTAGTTCCACAGGATAAAGTCTGAAAGTGCTGGTTCTAGTTCCACAGCATGAAGTCTCAAAGTGATGGTTCTAGTCCCACAGAATAAGGACTGAAAGTGCTGGTTCTAGTTCCACAGCATAAAGTCTCAAAGTGATGGTTCTAGTCCCACAGAATAAGGACTGAAAGTGCTGGTTCTAGTTCCACAGCATAAAGTCTGAAAGTGATGGTTCTAATTCCACAGCATAAAGTCTGAAAGTGATGGTTCTAGTCCCACAGAATAAGGACTGAAAGTGCTGGTTCTAGTTCCACAGCATAAAGTCTGGAAGTGATGGTTTTAATTCCACAGCATAAAGTCTCAAAGTGATGGTTCTAGTCCCACAGAATAAGGACTGAAAGTGATGGTTCTAGTTCCACAGCATAAAGTCTGAAAGTGATGGTTCTAATTCCACAGCATAAAGTCTGAAAGTGCTGGTTCTAGTCCCACAGAATAAGGACTGAAAGTGCTGGTTCTAGTTCCACAGCATAAAGTCTGAAAGTGATGGTTCTAGTCCCACAGAATACGGACTGAAAGTGCTGGTTCTAGTTCCACAGCATAAAGTCTGGAAGTGATGGTTCTAGTCCTACAGAATAAGGACTGAAAGTGCTGGTTCTAGTTCCACAGCATAAAGTCTGGAAGTGATGGTTCTAGTCCTACAGAATAAGGACTGAAAGTGCTGGTTGTAATAATAATTCATGATAATAGTTAAGGTAAAATGTGTGTTGATTCATTTCTTGTGTATTTTGTATCTAGTGGTTAGAGCATTGGGCCAGTAACGGAAAGGTTGCTGAATCGAATCCCCGAGCTGACAAGGTACAAATCTGTCGTTCAGACCCTGAGCAAGGCAGTATATTTATGTATTTTATTAGGATCCCCATTAGCTGTTGCAAAAGCAGCAGCTACTCTTCCTGGGGTCCACACAAAACATGAAACATAATACAGAATGACATAATACAGAACATCAATAGACAAGAACAGCTCAAGGACAGAACTACATCATTTTTTTTAAAGGCACACGTAGCCTACATATCAATGCATACACACAAACTATCTAAGTCAAACAGGGGAGAGGCATTATGCCGTGAAGTGTTGCTTTATCTGTTTTTTAAACCAGGTTTGCTGTTTATTTGAGCAATATGAGATGGAAGGAAGTTCCATGCAATAAGGGCTCTATAATACTGTACGTTTTCTTGAATTTGGGGACTGTGAAAAGACCCCTGGTGGCATGTCTGGTGGGATAAGTGTGTGTGTCAGAGCTGTGTGTAAGTTGACTATGCAAACAATTTGGGATTTTCAACACATTAATGTTTCTTATAAAAAGAAGAAGTGGTGCAGTCAGTCTCTCCTCAACTCTTAGCAAAGAGAGACTGGCATGCATAGTATTTATATCAGCCCTCTGATTACAATTAAGAGCAAAACGTGCCACTCTGTTCTGGGCCAGCTGCAGCTTAGTCTCCTCAACTTGTTCAACAGCCACACCATTCATTACCAGATTCAGCTGAGGTCTAGCACTTAAGGAATGATTTGTACCAAATACAATGCTCTTAGTTTTAGAGATATTCAGGACCAGTTTATTACTGGCCACCTATTCCAAAACAGACTGCAACTCTGTGTTAAGGATTTCAGTGACTTCATTAGCTGTGGTTGTTGATACGTATATGGTTGAATCATCAGCATACAGTACATGGACATGCCAATGCCAATGGCAGGTCATTGGTAAAAATAGAAAAGAGTAGATGACCTAGAGAGCTGCCCTGCGGTACACCACACTTTACATGTTTGACATTAGAGAAGCTTCCATTAAAGAAAACCCATTTAGTTCTATTAGATAGATAGCTCTGAATCCACGATATGGCAGAGGTTGAAAAGCCATAGCACAAGTTTTTTCAACAACAGGTTATGGTCAATAATATCAAAGGCTGCACTGAAATCTACAGCTCCCACAATCTTCTTATTATCAGTGCAGTACATGTTGAGTGCCAGTCTCTATAAGCATGCTGAAAGTCTGTTGTTAATTTGTTTACAGAGAAATAGCATTGTATTTGGCCAAACCAATTTTTTTCCAACAGTTTGCTAAGAGCTGGCAGCAAGTTTATAGGTCTGCTGTTAGAACCAGTAAAGGCTGCCTTACCACTCCTGGGTAGCGAAATTACTTTGGCTTACCTCTAGGCTCAGATAAAAAATATGACAGATAGGAGTGGCTATAGAGTCAGCTACCATCCTCAGTAGCTTTCCATCTAAGTTGTCAATGCCAGGAGGTTTGTCATTCTTGATCGATAACAATCATTTTTCCCCCTCTCTCACACTAACTTTACAAAATTCAAACTAAGTTAACCCACTGTTCCCCGGGCACCGAAGACATGGATGTCACAGTAAAAGTAAAAAAGTAAAATGCCTCCCATTCAGGCCCAGAAAATAGGATATGCACATATTTAGTACCATTGGATAGGAAACACAGGAATTTTCCAAAAGTGTTAACCATTTGTCTGTGAGTAAAACAGAACGCATATGGCAGGCGAAACCCCGCGGAATTTCTGTCCTGGAAAAAGTATTTTGACACATTGCTCAATTGGAACCCCTCCCTCATGAAAATGACCATATAAGGGCATATGAATGCAGTACCCATCGCTTCCTTTAGATGTCAACAGTCTCGAGACAGTATGGATTTTCATTTTGGATGCTTTAGACCAGAGAATAAGAGCAAACCAGGAAGTGTACTTTTTATGTAAACAGTACCCATCGCGCGCTCCCGACAAGGCGCGCAGTGTTTGGCGCCTTGCATTTCACCTGGTAGTGTCGGGATTGGGGCGCTAGCGCCCCAGCAATCCCTGAGAGGTTAAAGGGTTCTTCAGCTGTCCACATAGAAAAACCCGTTTTGGTTCGAGGTAGAACTTTTAGGTTTCATGTAGAACCTTTTAGGTTTCATGTAGAACCCGTTCCACAGAGGTTTCTACATGGAACCTAAAAGGGTTCTCCTATGGGGACAGCCAAAGAACCCTTTTGGAACCCTTTTTTCTAAGAGTGTATGTAAAGTTGCCTTATGGAATTTGAAATAAACCATTCTCTCCCTCTCCCTCTCTGCCCCTGTCCTATAGGGCCCACAGAGTGAGACTCACCTCCTCCGTTCTGATGGCAGAGGTAGGGGAACCTCCATACGTTCCCCAAGCCCACGCTGAAGCCCACCTGAGCCAGCACATACTGCAGCTTGCTGTCCCATGCTGGGCGGTCGTCTGCATCCCCAGATGACGCCGTGCCCCCGGAGGTCCCCTGCACTCCCAAATCCAGGAGCTCCGCCTCCGACCGACTCTCTCCCATGCTAGTGCCCTCCTCATTGCTAGGCAACGGAGGCTTCTCCATCTAGACAAAGAAACGAAGAGCAGGTGTCCCAATAAAGATAGGCGTGTGTGTGTGTGTGTGTGTGTTTGTGAGTGTCTGAGTGTGTGTGTGTTTGTCACATTGGTTTCTTTTCACATTTTACAGTTGAGTCATTTAGCAGACACTTATCCAGAGCGATCTGCATGCATCTTATGTTAGCTGTTTGGGACAACCACATATCACAGTTGTAGTAAGTAGATCTTCCCTCAATAAAGAATCTATGAGCAAGGTCAGTGGTAGTAAGACAAGACTAGCACAGGTGTTAAGAGAATTATACACAATATATTATATAAAATAAACAGTCAATAGACAAACAGGGGGCTTAATGTACAGGTTCTGATAGTGAGTGGGCGTCAATAGACAATAAACAGGGGGCTTAATGTACAGGTTCTGATAGTGAGTGGGCGTCAATAGACAATAAACAGGGGGCTTAATGTACAGGTTCTGATAGTGAGTGGGCGTCAATAGACAATAAACAGGGGGCTTAATGTACAGGTTCTGATAGTGAGTGGGCGTCAATAGACAATAAACAGGGGGCTTAATGTACAGGTTCTGATAGTGAGTGGGCGTCAATAATCAATAAACAGGGGGCTTAATGTACAGGTTCTGATAGTGAGTGGGCGTCAATAGACAATAAACAGGGGGCTTAATGTACAGGTTCTGATAGTGAGTGGGCGTCAATAGACAATAAACAGGGGGCTTAATGTACAGGTTCTGATAGTGAGTGGGCGTCAATAATCAATAAACAAAGGTCGTTTCCGCACAGGTTCTGCTTTTAATAGAAGCTGTTAGAGTATTAAATAGAAGCTGTTAGAGTATCAAATAGAAGCTGTGGCCTCCCTCTGTTACCATGAGCAGCAGATATATCAACCATTATCTCTCTACCACTGCTCTGTGTTCTGGTGATAAAACCAACTGCCAACTGAACCCACCCTGGACAGTCTCTACACCAGGATCCGCATTTACACCACTAGTCTCCTGTCCAGGGGATGTACTTGTACATCAAGCTGCCTCACGCTACAGAAACAGGAGATACGCTTCTATGAGGTGTTCTGGCTCGCAGAGGCCAAGGCTCGTGCAAGGCTACTTACTATAGTGACCTCCATGGCACAGGGGCATGGCTAGTATCAGCTGTAAGAGTGGAGAAGAACCAAGCCGCAGCCAGATAGAACAGGTAGCTTCTCACACAAAAACATAGAGTACACACACACACACACACACACACACACACACACACACACACACACACACACACACACACACACACACACACACACACACACACACACACACACACACACAACAGTGGAAGCTGGTGGGAGGAATTAATGAACAGCGTCAAACGTGGTTTCCATTTGGTAAATCTATTCTGACAAGTGTGACTCGAGGGTTACATTGGTTTACACCAGGGGGAGGGGTATTGTAATGGATCCACACTACTACTGGCAGGGGTTACCACAGAGTCATTCTACTATGGGAATAGGGAGGCTATTTGGAGCACCTTACTAGATCTGCTTTGAGCTGATTGGTTTACAATAACCAATACACTCTGGTTAAACTGTTAGATTGACTATTAGGCTTCATTTACATTTTAGTAATTTAGCAGACACTCTTACAGTTAGTGCATTCAGCTAGGTACATTCAGCTAGGTACATTCAGCTAGGTACATTCAGCTAGGTACATTCAGCTAGGTACATTCAGCTAGGTACAGTCAGCTAGGTACATTCAGCTAGGTACAGTCAGCTAGGTGCATTCAGCTAGGTACAGTCAGCTAGGTACAGTCAGCTAGGTACATTCAGCTAGGTACATTCAGCTAGGTACATTCAGCTAGGTACATTCAGCTAGGTACAGTCAGCTAGGTGCATTCAGCTAGGTACAGTCAGCTAGGTGCATTCAGCTAGGTGCATTCAGCTAGGTACATTCAGCTAGGTACAGTCTGTTAGGTACAGTCAGCTAGGTACATTCAGCTAGGTATAGTCTGCTAGGTACATTCAGCTAGGTACAGTCAGCTAGGTACATTCAGCTAGGTAGTCATAGTTACAGTGAAACGTTCCTCAATACAGTAGCTATCAGCAGTCAGTGCTAGTAAGAGAAGACAGGTGTAGACTAGACTATCGGTTGTATACTGGTTTAGAGTCTGTTTAGTTGTTGTTGTCATCGTTGTTGTTGTTGAGGTTTTTTGAGGGTCCATTTTGTTTTTGAGACTCACATGTTGATGTTTCTAATTTCAATTTAGCCTCTCAAGGAGGTATTGAAGGAGTAGTCCTAAACAGGTTCGACTTTAGTACTCAAATCCAAACAGCTTTGTCTTTCACTCTCTCAAACCTTTCACCCTTTTTGACTACTCTAGTTCTCTTCCTTCCTTCCTTCCTTCTCTCTCTCTCTGCCTCTCTCTAAATTTAGTTCACCTCTAATTCTACCTCTTCACCCCTAACCCTCCGCCCCCCATAGTGGTTAAGTGTCCAGAGTCGTTTTGAGCTACTGGTCAGTGAAACACTGTGTCTGTGAAGAGAGAACATGGCATCCAGAGACATTTTGGGCTATAAAAAAATATATATATATTGTTTAACCTTTATTTATCTAGGCTACTGGTCAGTGAAACACTGTCAGTGAAGAGAGAACATGGCGTCCCAGAGAGCCACACACACCCAAAGTGCTATGTTAAATAAATACACACCCAACACTTGATTGTAACTGTATAATGTGTTTTTATAAGAACGGAAACTATACTAGCATGTGGTTGCTTACCTTCTAGTTCAATATTCAAAGTGCATCGCAGCAAGATCCATCCACAGAGTGAATGTCTGTGATCTACAGACAATGGCACTGTGAAAACCCTACACTGGTTTAAATACTATTTATTATGTTGCAGTAAGTAACATATCGCCAACCTCAACAGAACCCTTGTACATGTTTAGATTTGTCACAGACACACAGACAAAGACAAAGACAGACACAGACCAAGATGTGTGTACGATTTTCTGTTGTCTAAAAATATTTCCCAGTTCATTTTCTTTTCAGAGCATGGAAATGTCTCTTACTTCCAATCAAACTCTACTTTTTTGCCAGACTTGAAAAACTAAGGATTTCTTTCTAGCCTTAATACACTGCTTTCCAAAATGAGTTTGTGTACTGGCTCTTCAAGTCACCTTGGGAACAGCATTGTTTGGAGTAAACTCGGATCTTTGTCGGATTATAAAAAGGTTGCTAGCCTACTTATTTCTCTGATTAGGTCCTTTAGTCCTACACTTTCGCTACATAGAAAACAGTCTATAGGTTGTGACAAACTGACAACAATGTAAAATTGACCTTTAAACTATCCTTCATCCATATTATTTGAAAAGAAATTATCCTGAACTCCGCAAAAAGACTGTCATAACAATGTAATAAAGGTTGCATGTCATGATCCCTATATATATATATATATATATATATATATATATATATATATATATATAAGCGTGTTTACATTGGCCAGGGTATTAACATAGAAATAGGACAGAATAAAATGAATTATAATTATATGAATATTACACAAATATTACTACACCAAAGTGAAAAGAAACCAACAGAATTGCTGCCAATCGGGCTATTCCATAAGTAATAGTACACTTTTTTCAAGTGAGAAAATAACCCACACGCAATCGGCGTAATACATAAAACGAAAAACAATTAGGCTTTTTACTGAACATTTTAAAATGTGTAAAGGGGTTGCTATGTAGACATGATGCCATTAAGGTTAGGAAGCAAGGAAGAGGGGGGTTCTGTGTAAAAGAAAATGCGCTTTTAAAACCTTGTCTCGCATGCAAACAGCGCATTTATGCAACAACCTAACAAGGGACGTTCTCAATGATAATATTGAACATATTGAACATACCATTGTGTGCCCTCTACCTCGCGCTGTGCACTTGGGCGAGTAGTCTCTGACGTCGGACAACTTCTCACTGCCAGTCTTGGTCCGTTACCCTCGCAGAACGAGAACCTTGTCTTGTCTCTAAAATACGTCTGGTTTGACGCAAATAATAACGAAGGGTTCTCTGGAGCGCTCAACTTGATTAATAGTATTCGGAATCCTTTACAAAACTTTACAGGCGCCACGTTGTAGCAGTGTAAGAAGCATGATCTGTCGATTTTGCCAAGAAATCAACAAGACCAACTCCCTTCGTATTTTGATTGGCTCTGGTCTCGCATCACAGTCCCTCCCTTCACAGTCCCTATAATATTACAAAATACACACGGGGCGGACATCAGTGTTTCGCTTGAGATTGGTTTCTTTAGTTAGCTGTATGTTGACCAAAGTGTTTGAATTACATGCCACAAGATCGCAACAAATACAATTTGATATAAAGTAAGTTCCATGTCAAGTGTCCTTTTAGGAACTGTAGGAGATACAACCGTTGTAGCCCAGTGCATGACTGTAAACAATCAATTCAGCTTTAAAAGATCGGCAATAATTTTTTTCTTTAGAAAATATGTTATTCATTAGGCGGCGTCAACGTGACAGTGTCGACGTGACAGCGTTAATCTGACATTGTTATTGTGTCTAGGTATTTAAGACCCTGTCTACTTCATATAACTTAGCCTTTGACTTACTCTTAGTATGAAATGAACTATTCAAAAGTAGCGCTATTGAACGTTGAATGACATTCCAATAGTTTAAATCGATTGTTCAGTTCATATATAATAACTTTATCCACAGGGGGGAGCTCCAGGTTATCACATGGGATTTTATGAGCTCATCCTGAAAACACACACGCACGCACCGCGCGCACACACACGCACACACAAATGGGTGTCCGGTGTGTGTTTTGACTTATTTTATTAGTCAAGCTATCTACAGAGAGCTTTACACTTGTCTCGCATTTACATCCTCCTATCTACCCACATAATAACATCACCATCCATCCTCCTCTCTACCCACCCAATAACATCACCATCCATCCTCCTCTCTACCCACCCAATAACATCACCATCCATCCTCCTCTCTACCCACATAATAACATCACCATCCATCCTCCTCTCTACCCACATAATAACATCATCATCCATCCTCCTCTCTAACCACATAATAACATCACCATCCATCCTCCTATCTACCCACACATTAACATCACCATCCATCCTCCTATGTACCCACATAATAAGTGAATTAGTTCATGCCAAGGTAAGGCTGTGACTTGGTAGCAGCATGACTGGCTAAGCTCCAGTTCTATTGTTGTCATCCTTAAGTACCACAAGGCTCCCTTACCAAAACCGTATTGTCTGGTAACCACTAGGCTCCCTTACCAAAACCATATTGTCTGGTTACCACTAGGCTCCCTTACCAAAACCGTATGTTCTGGTTACCACTAGGCTCCCTCTACAAAACTATATCCCCATTAGTTCCTACCAAGGCAGCAGCTACTCTTCCTGGGGTTTATTATGGATCCCCGTTAGTTCCTGCCAAGGCAACAGCTACTCTTCCTGGGGTTTATTATGGATCCCCGTTAGTTCCTGCCAAGGCAACAGCTACTCTTCCTGGGGTTTATTATGGATCCCCATTAGTTCCTGCCAAGGCAACAGCTACTCTTCCTGGGGTTTATTATGGATCCCCATTAGTTCCTGCCAAGGCAGCAGCTACTCTTCCTGGGGTTTATTATGGATCCCCATTAGTTCCTGCCAAGGCAACAGCTACTCTTCCTGGGGTTTATTATGGATCCCCATTAGTTCCTGCCAAGGCAGCAGCTACTCTTCCTGGGGTTTATTATGGATCCCCATTAGTTCCTGTCAAAGCAGCAGCTACTCTTCCTGGGGTTTATTATGGATCCCCATTAGTTCCTGTCAAAGCAGCAGCTACTCTTCCTGGGGTTTATTATGGATCCCCATTAGTTCCTGTCAAAGCAGCAGCTACTCTTCCTGGGGTTTATTATGGATCCCCATTAATTCCTGTCAAAGCAGCAGCTACTCTTCCTGGGGTTTATTATGGATCCCCATTAGTTCCTGTCAAAGCAGCAGCTACTCTTCCTGGGGTTTATTATGGATCCCCATTAATTCCTGTCAAAGCAGCAGCTACTCTTCCTGGGGTTTATTATGGATCCCCATTAATTCCTGTCAAAGCAGCAGCTACTCTTCCTGGGGTTTTTTATGGATCCCCATTAGTTCCTGTCAAAGCAGCAGCTACTCTTCCTGGGGTTTATTATGGATCCCCATTAATTCCTGTCAAAGCAGCAGCTACTCTTCCTGGGGTTTATTATGGATCCCCATTAGTTCCTGTCAAAGCAGCAGCTACTCTTCCTGGGGTTTTTTATGGATCCCCATTAGTTCCTGTCAAAGCAGCAGCTACTCATCCTGGGGTCCAGCAACATTAAGACAGTTTTATCTCATTTAAAATATTACATGACATTACATTTCATACCACTTTTCACAACACATTAAGTGTGTGCTCTCAGGCCACTACTCCACTATCACATATCTACAATACAAAATGAATGTGTATGTGTGTGTAGGGTGTGTCTTGTCATGTGTATGTGTAAGTGTGTGTCTGTACCTTTGTGTGTGTCTGTTCACAGTCCCCGCTGTTCCATAAGGTGTATTTGTATCTGTTTTAAAAAAAAATCTGATTCTACTGCTTGCATCAGTTCCATGTAGTCATGGCTCTATGCAGTACAACTTGAGGACCTTTAGCTGCTGTATCATATAATATCACAATACTACTGTACATAGTTACTGTACTTGTTGTAACACGAATGCCTACACCGCTGAAGTAACACCATTCTTCTGACGTGTGTGTGCCTGTGTGTGTGTGTGTGTGGAGGTGTGGATGTGGGTGTGACGTGTGTGTGTGTCACCCATAACCGGTTAGGGAGAGAGTGAGAGGCATTGTGGCAGACAGGTCAATAAAGAGAGACTGAAGCTATGTGATGTTACGACCCTGGACAAACCAGCTCAACCAGAATATAGACACCATGACAGAATGATAGAGAGGGAGGGAGAGAGAGAGAGAGAGAGAGAGAGAGAGAGAGAGAGAGAGAGAGAGAGAAGAGAGAGCTTGGGAGGGAGAGTGAGAGAGGGAGAGAGAGAAAGGGAGAGAGAGAGAGAAAGAGAGCTTGGGAGGGAGGGAGGGAGAGAGAGAGAGAGAGAGAGAGAGAGAGAGAGAGAGAGAGAGAGAGAGAGAGAGAGAGAGAGAGAGAGAGAGAAAGAGAGCTTGGGAGGGAGAGTGAGAGAAAGAGAGAGAGAGGGAGGGAGGGAGAGTGAGAGAGAGAGAGAGTGAGCGCAAAGAGAGGGGGTGGAGAGAGATGAGAAGAAAAGCAGACTGTGAACCAAACACAGTCTCACAGCCACACAGCCACACCACATGGATCCTATAGTATCTCACTAGAAGTTACAAGTCAGTTATGAATGGAGGAAAGCCACAAAGACACCAAACCATGTCAGCACACAGACCAGCTTCAAAGGTTGGTGTAGAGGACCAATCAGATACACCTGGTGAGGTATTGAAGAGTCAACTTGCAGGTCCCAGGATATGAAGACTACCTGCACTGCTGGCAGCAGGCTCAAATGATCACAGCCCTGGAGCCTCAATCGACCCATTTCTTCCAGACCTTCAGGATGTGTGTGTCTGGGTTGGGTTGTGAGCATGAAGATGCTTATGTTCTCTGTAAATTAACGGACAATAAAATACATCTCATCTTATTATCATGTATTAAAGGTGCACACACACAAAAAAAGACTCCAAACCTTGTGTGCTCTAGTTTTCCTGCAAAGGTTGATTCCTGCAAACTAGACAAGAAAGTTTCTCCACACACACCTCAGGCCATGTCCATACGTACACACAACTCTAGTATTTGAAGAATTGTACTGCAAGGAAATACACTGCTCAAAAAAATAAAGGTAACACTTAAACAACACAATGTAACTCCAAGTCAATCACACTTCTGTGAAATCAAACTGTCCACTTAGGAAGCAACACTGATTGACAATAAATTTCACATGCTGTTGTGCAAATGGAATAGACAACAGGTGGAAATTATAGGCAATTAGCAAGACACCCCCAATAAAGGAGTGGTTCTGAAGGTGGTGACCACAGACCACTTCTCAGTTCCTATGCTTCCTGGCTGATGTTTTGGTCACTTTTGAATGCTGCCGGTGCTTTCACTCTAGTGGTAGCATGAGACGGAGTCTACAACCCACACAAGTGGCTCAGGTAGTGCAGCTCATCCAGGATGGCACATCAATGCGAGCTGTGGCAAGAAGGTTTGCTGTGTCTGTCAGCGTAGTGTCCAGAGCATGGAGGCGCTACCAGGAGACAGACCAGTACATCAGGAGACGTGGAGGAGGCCGTAGGAGGGCAACAACCCAGCAACAGGACCACTACCTCCGCCTTTGTGCAAGGAGGAGCCCTGCCAGAGCCCTGCAAAATGACCTCCAGCAGGCCACAAATGTGCATGTGTCTGCTCAAACGGTCAGAAACAGACTCCATGAGGGTGGTATGAGGGCCCAACGTCCACAGGTGGGGGTTGTGCTTACAGCCCAACACCGTGCAGGACGTTTGGCATTTGGCAGAGAACACCAAGATTGGGAAATTCGCCACTGGCGCTCTGTGCTCTTCACAGATGAAAGCAGGTTCACACTGAGCACGTGACAGACGTGACAGAGTCTGGAGACGCCGTGGAGAACGTTCTGCTGCCTGCAACATCCTCTAGCATGACCGGTTTGGCGGTGGGTCAGTCATGGTGTGGGGTGGCATTTCTTTGGGGGGCCGCACAGCCCTCCATGTGCTCGCCAGAGGTAGCCTGACTGCCATTAGGTACCGAGATGAGATCCTCAGACCCCTTGTGAGACCATATGCTGGTGCGGTTGGCCCTGGGTTCCTCCTAATGCAAGACAATGCTAGACCTCATGTGGCTGGAGTGTGTCAGCAGTTCCTGCAAGAGGAAGGCATTGATGCTAAGGACTGGCCCGCCCGTTCCCCAGACCTGAATCCAATTGAGCACATCTGGGACATCATGTCTCGCTCCATCCACCAACGCCACGTTGCACCACAGACTGTCCAGGAGTTGGCGGATGCTTTAGTCCAGGTCTGGGAGGAGATCCCTCAGGAGACCATCCGCCACCTCATCAGGAGCATGCCCAGGCGTTGTAGGGAGGTCATTCAGGCACGTGGAGGCCACACACACTACTGAGCCTCATTTTGACTTGTTTTAAGGACATTACATCAAAGTTGGATCAGGCTGTAGTGTGGTTTTCCACTTTAATTTTGAGTGTGACTCCAAATCCAGACCTCCATGGGTTGATAAATTTGATTTCCATTGATAATTTTTGTGTGATTTTGTTGTCAGCACATTCAACTATGTAAAGAAAAAAGTATTTCATAAGATTATTTCATTCATTCAGATCTATGATGTGTTATTTTAGTGTTCCCTTTATTTTTTTGAGCAGTGTATAATTTTTTGAAAATGTAGGTGTTTGGTGATACGCTTAGGCATTCATTAAGAATAAGAACAGGAGAACATGTTAAAACAGATGTGTTTGCCATTGGAGATTGCATAGCAGGGTTTATTTACATTTCTGAGATTCAGATCAGATCAGCCCTTGGCACAGGCAACAACTAAGAGAACTGTGTCACAGAGAAAGGGTGTGTGAGTGTGTGTGTGTGAGAGAGAGAGAGAGAGAGAGAGAGAGAGAGAGAGAGAGAGAGAGAGAGAGAGAGAGAGAGAGAGAGAGAGAAAGAAAGAAAGAGAGAAACCAAGTGAGATTTGTGGAGAGAGGAAGACTTGTTTTTCTCGTTCTTGCATATCTCCAGAAGGAGGGACAGACTGGTGTAAACAGAGCAGGATGTGACAGTAGACAGACAAGGCTGTTGGACTGGGCTGGAGCACTGAATACACAGACACACACCAAAAGGTACTGACAATTTCTATATGGATTATACCCTGTATGTGTGTGTGTGTGTGTGTGGGAGACATTAATATAAATAGCCAGTATTAGAATGAGGTGATAATCTTTGAACTTCTCTGTTGCGTTCTCTTTATCAATGTGAAGACCATCATGAATAGTTTAGTGTCAATGTGAAGACCATCATGAATAGTTTAGTGTGAGGTTAGACAGGACTTTCAGTCGTGTGTAGTTGTTGTGAATATAAAGATAGGGAGAGAGAAAGAAAGAGAGACAGAGAGAGAGAGAGAGAGAAATTAGCGGAGTAAGGACCAGTTAAGCCAGGGGAGTCAAACTCATTCCATGGAGGGTCTAGAGTCTGCGGGTCTTTGGTTTTTTCCTTTCAATGAAGACCCAAACAACCAGGTGACGGGAGTTCCTTACTAATTAGTGACCTTAATTCATCAACCAAGTACAAGGGAAGAGAAAAACACTCGGCCCTCCGTGGAATGAGTTTGATATGTGAGTTAAGGTCAGTAAATTGTTAAAAGGAGCAGGGTATCTTGACAGTGCCCTTTAGAGGCAGACTGTCTGGTGACAGTTATATAAACGTATTTTGACACATGGTTTGCTTTAAAATACGTTGTTTAAATCAACCTTATGGATTTCATTAGGATAAGTCAATATCAGGAAAATAACTGCATATGTTCAGAAAATTCTATGGATTTGGTCTATGATGTCATTGCACTGAATCTGTCAGTGACCCACACACAGACACACACAGAGACACACACGCACACACATTGGAATGCTAAACAGCATTCTCACTGTCAGCTGAGGGAATGTGACAATGTGACGCACACCTCTGACCTCTGGCCTCTTCCTGTTATTTGTTGTTGTATTATTTTTTTTACATACAGGTAGTACAGGGATCTCCATCTTCCACCGTTTTCAGTTAATGAAACATAGTCTTCAACATGGACCACAATGAGTTAAATAAAGTGTATTACTGCTGTGCTGGAACGAACACACACACCCAGTAGCTCTTCAGGACTGGAGTGACACATATTTCATTTCACACAGCATGTTTGTATCAACTGATAATAGTGGCACAGCAGTCTAAGGCACTGCATCTCAGTGCTAGAGGCGTCACTACAGTCCCTGGTTCGATCCCGGGGTGTATCACAACCGTCCGTGATCGGGTGTCCCTTAGGGCGGCGCATAATTGGCCCAGCGTCGTCCGGGTTAGGGGAGGGTTTGGCCGGGGTAGGCCGTAATTGTAAAATAAGAATTTGTTCTTAACTGACTTGCCTAGTTTATGAATAAAATAAAAAATACGAACACCTCACGGTATTTCAAAAGTCAGTTGGTGATTCATGTTGTCATGGGTGTAATAACTGTATGTGGAAGAGTTTACAGGAGATGAGTGAGAATAGTGAGATGAAAACCTATTTCCTTCTGCCAAGAGAGAACCGCTACAATCTCATGTGCCATCTACTGCCGTTGTGCCCTTGAGCTAGATACTTCATCCACAAGGCAGTTTTTGTTTTACTTCTGTGCTGATGCACTTTTGACCTGACTTTCAGCAGTATATTTGTAATGTCCAATGCGTTATGTATGTCTCTGGTAAGCGTTGTGTTGTCATTAGATAACCGGCTGTATTTCTCTTCTTAACTTTTCTACCTTTTGTATTCTGACGGGGCAGTTACACTGCTGCCCCCTGTTGGCGAGATCTGACTAGGCAGTTACAGGTTCCCGTGGTCTAAGGCACTGCATCTCAGTGCAAGAGGTGTCACTAAATCTCAGTGCAAGAGGCGTCACTACAGTCCCTGGTTCGTATCCATCACATTTGACCGTGATTGGGAGTCCCATAGGTTGGTGCACAATTGGCCTAGCGTCTATGGTTGTACTGTCTCCTGAACCACATGGTGGTAGTCTATAGTTGTACTGTAACTTCTGAACCACATGGTGGTAGTCTATAGTTGTACTGTCTTCTGAATCACATGGTGGTAGTCTATAGTTGTACTGTACCTTCTGAACCACATGGTGGTAGTCTATAGTTGTACTGTACCTTCTGAACCACATGGTGGTAGTCTATAGTTGTACTGTACCTTCTGAATCACATGGTGGTAGTCTATAGTTGTACTGTAACTTCTGAACCACATGGTGGTAGTCTATAGTTGTACTGTACCTTCTGAACCACATGGTGGTAGTCTATAGTTGTACTGTCTTCTGAATCACATGGTGGTAGTCTATGGTTGTACTGTACTTTCTGAATCACATGGTGGTAGTCTATAGTTGTACTGTCTTCTGAATCACATGGTGGTAGTCTATAGTTGTACTGTCTTCTGAATCACATGGTGGTAGTCTATAGTTGTACTGTCTTCTGAATCACATGGTGGTAGTCTATAGTTGTACTGTCTTCTGAATCACATGGTGGTAGTCTATAGTTGTACTGTACCTTCTGAATCACATGGTGGTAGTCTATAGTTGTACTGTCTTCTGAATCACATGGTGGTAGTCTATAGTTGTACTGTACCTTCTGAATCACATGGTGGTAGTCTATAGTTGTACTGTACCTTCTGAATCACATGGTGGTAGTCTATAGTTGTACTGTACCTTCTGAACCACATGGTGGTAGTCTATAGTTGTACTGTCTTCTGAATCACATGGTGGTAGTCTATAGTTGTACTGTACCTTCTGAATCACATGGTGGTAGTCTATAGTTGTACTGTACCTTCTGAATCACATGGTGGTAGTCTATAGTTGTACTGTACCTTCTGAACCACATGGTGGTAGTCTATAGTTGTACTGTACCTTCTGAATCACATGGTGGTAGTCTATGGTTGTACTGTACCTTCTGAATCACATGGTGGTAGTCTATAGTTGTACTGTACCTTCTGAATCACATGGTGGTAGTCTATAGTTGTACTGTCTTCTGAATCACATGGTGGTAGTCTATAGTTGTACTGTCTTCTGAATCACATGGTGGTAGTCTATGGTTGTACTGTACTTTCTGAAGCACATGGTGGTAGTCTATGGTTGGGGGGGGTTGCGAGTTCTAGTCACCGAAGGTTAATGTCAAATGCGGTACAACCTGCCTTGGATTGAGACTCTGTCCTAATCTAAATCCTTGTCCCAACCTGTTGATTGAATCTCTGTCCTTATATAAGTGCTAGGCCCTACCTCTTGATTGAATCTCTGTCCTAATCTAAATCCTAGTCCCTACCTCTTGATTTAATCTCTGTCTTAATCTAAATCCTAGTCCCTACCTCTTGATTGAATCTCTGTCCTTATCTAAGTGCTAGTCCCTACCTCTTGATTGAATCTCTGTCCTAATCTAAATCCTAGTCCCAACCTGTTGATTGAAACTCTGTCCTAATATAAATCCTAGTCCCTAACTGTTGATTAGATATCTGTCCTAATCTAAATCCTAGTCCCTACCTGTTGAGCATTTACAGATCTGATGGAAGTGGATCAGTGTAGATCAGGGATGGGGCCACACCAAAACTGAACTCATCATGAGGGGCCGCAGTTGCTCATAGGTCTGCCAACATCGATAGATTATATATTTTTTGTTATTTTCCTGCAAATTGATGTCCTGACTGAGTTCCAAAAATACCGTTTTTAATTTCGTATTATTTTTTTTATTGATTTGCGGGCCTACAAATGGGGGGTCGTCAGTTGTGTTAGAAGATCACCTAGGGGTCATGATAAGGCTGTACTAAATGTTTGATGTATGATAATAATTGATTATGCTTATGTTATATTAATAGAAGGGGAGGGGTTATAAGACCCCTCCCTCCTTACATGTATAGGTTCCTAGACTACAGATTAACAATATATATTAATTGTAGAGGTTTTAGTATTGTTCCACAATTGTTTTAGTTTTCTCTCTCTCTGCTTCTTATAATGAAGCCCTATGGGAAATGTGTGACTGAGACATAGCTTTGCAGGGAGTGGGGAGATAAGAGACTATTCAAGACATTCCACAACAAATCAACTTTGGGGAGTGGACATTTATTGCCTAGCGTTTAGATAACACCGAACTATATGTTTGTGCAGCTGTGGATGCATGGGCTTGGTCTGATAAGTAGAGAGTAATAAACTAACGCAGTGACATCACAGAGGGTTGGCTACAAGCATGATAAAAGCAACTTAGACTTTCCCTAAAGTGCAGAACTTACTCGGAAACATGCGTGCTATGTTCCTGTTTGTCAACTTCTGTCTGCAATTGCATTAATAAAGGTTTTTGAATGATTTAATTAAAGATATTGTCATAATGCTAATTTCACCAATGAGCCAATGATTGATAAGGACACAAGGAACGAACCCTAACAGTTGCCCATCCCTGGTGTGGACTAAAGGCGTCCTCATGCTACCCAGCCGAAACAGTTCGGAAGAGATTGTGCATATATTATGACAACATTTTGTGACGTTTTGTTAGTTTTGGACTTTGTGTTTTTTTGGGGGCTGTTCGGGCACATACATTTCTGGAGGCAAGACAAAGTTCGGGGCTGAAGTCTACGCCCCTTCGTTAGTGATTGGTCATCAGTAGGGATTCTTCAACGAAGCCTTTGTTGTCATTCACAACTTGTTTTCATGCACAATTTTTCATTGAGAAATGAAACAAACTGATCTTAGTTAGATGTAAAATTGCGCGACTAAGATCTCCTCTGCAAAAACGTCAAAATTAACAGATTACTATTTTGAGGAAGTGTATTCTGGCTACAGTGTCTCAAAATGGACAAACAGTACTATTGCCGCTTTTTTCTAGTTTTTCAAGCGAAAGTCTTTTAAGGAATTATGCAAGCACACTCAGGCTGAAGCATGCTGACGTTTTAAGGAATATAACAGAAACTACAGGAAGAACTCTTTATGGCATCACCATTACTCTCTCCTTCTCTCTCTCTCTCTCTCTCTCTCTCTCTCTCTCTCTCTCTCTCTCTCTCTCTCTCTCTCCCTCAGATGTCTGGGACACCACCCCCAGTACGTCCTAGGAAGCCATCAGGTGTTAGAGTCATGCCCCATGATGGTCAACTTCCTTCCAATGGCTACGCAAATCTGTTCAAAGGTGTGTGTATGTGTGTGCACTGTATGTGTGTGTGCGTGCATGTGTGTGTGTGTTGTTTAAACTGACATCTATGTTATATCTCTCGTCAGTGAATGGGGCCAGTAGTGAGCCAAAACACACATCTCGAGAACATGCAGAGAGAGAGGTGGTATGTATCTGTATTTGTATGTTCATACAGTATGTTTGCAACTGTGTGTGCATGTGTGTGAGTGTCTTTGTGTGTGTGTGTGTGTGTGTGTGTGTTTGCGTGTGTGTGTCTTTGTGTGTGTGCATGTGTGTGTGTGTCTTTGTGCGTGTGTGCATGTGCGGGTGTGTGTGCGGGTGTGTGTCTGTGTGTCTTTGTGTGTGTTTGTGTGTGTGTGCATGGCTGCTTGCACAACATTCCTCTCACCAGACCACTGCATTGATGCGTCTGGTTTAGCTGGGATGTGTTCTTTCTTCAGGAGATCCTAAACCACTGTTTTGATGTGTCTGGTTTAGCTGGGATGTGTTCTTTCTTCAGGAGATCCTAAACCACTGCATTGATGTGTCTGGTTTAGCTGGGATGTGTTCTTTCTTCAGGAGATCCTAAACCACTGTTTTGATGTGTCTGGTTTAGCTGGGATGTGTTCTTTCTTCAGGAGATCCTAAACCACTGCATTGATGTGTCTGGTTTAGCTGGGATGTGTTCTTTCTTCAGGAGATCATAAACCACTGTTTTTATGTGTCTGGTTTAGCTGGGATGTGTTCTTTCTTCAGGAGATCATAAACCACTGTTTTTATGTGTCTGGTTTAGCTGGGATGTGTTCTTTCTTCAGGAGATCCTAAACCACTGTTTTGACGACGTGGAGCGCTTCATGGGCCGCCTGCAGCAGGCTGCTGAGGCTCAGAGCATCCTCAACCAGAGGAAGAGGAAGAGCAGAAAAAGCAGAAAGAAGAAAGAGAAGCAGGAAGGTGAGAGACAGAGAGAGAGAGAGAGAGAGAGAGAGAGAGAGAGAGAGAGAGAGAGAGAGAGAGAGAGAGAGTGAGTTATTAAAGGTGTTAAACAGCTGCCTGATGGGGCTGGAGAAATGTAACCACTCTCAACTCTCAAAGATAGATGAGACCAAAAATGAGTCCAAAATAATAGTTTCAACCATGTTTTTTGGCTATACAGTTTTTGTTTACAATTGCATTGTTTACAAACATTGGATTAAATAAAACAAGTTTATATTTTGGGTTCTGATGGGGTATGGCTCATGAGGCATTTATAAGTTATATTCTTCAAGAATCAATGGGCACATATCATTAGATCAAAAGTAAAAACTGCATGTAGCAATCGCAGAATCCAATCCAGGCACAGCACAAACAGGAGGCTCTTCAATAGAGTGTAGAGGTATACTTACTGTAGCATTGGCCAGCGGAACTGTAGAGTGACACCTCAAGAAGCGATGAATAGGAGGAAGGGTCTAGTGAAATGAAGAAAGTTGGGCATGCGTTCTGGGCACTATTCTTACATGTTATTTCATTGATGAATCCCCATCGTAGTAGATCATTGTTTTGTGTTTTGTGTGCAGATGATTTGCTGACCCTGAAAGCCTGCCCTCCAGCTGAGGAGGAGTTTGTTGACATTTTTCAGAAAGTCAAGTACTCCTTCTGTCTGCTGGTGAGCCCCTGTAGTGGAATAACAGAGGCATTTGTTTCTGTCTACTGTCCCTCTCTGTCACACAAAATAAATATTTCGTATGTAAGCCTAATTTCTTTCTAATTTTCTCACCTCAGTATACGCCAGTGTCTGGTGTAGTGGTAACCTTCTCGACTCTGGACAACTCTGAACCCCTTGGAGACGGAGTTCCAGCATCCTTACATGTTTTCTGCCCTCTGTCTATCTCCCAATCTGTTCCTACATCTGTCTGCCCTCTGTCTATCTCCCAATCTGTTCCTACATCTGTCTGCCCTCTGCTTATCTCCCAATCTGTTCCTACATCTGTCTGCCCTCTGCTTATCTCCCAATCTGTTCCTACATCTGTCTGCCCTCTGTCTATCTCCCAATCTGTTCCTACATCTGTCTGCCCTCTGCTTATCTCCCAATCTGTTCCTACATCTGTCTGCCCTCTGCTTATCTCCCAATCTGTTCCTACATCTGTCTGCCCTCTGCTTATCTCCCAATCTGTTCCTACATCTGTCCTATCATGTAATACAAATACAGATTGGATCTCTGTTTTCCCTTTAAAAAAAGAAGCTCAATACCTTCCTCCGTTTTACTATCTGTAGCTCAGTTAGTAGAGCATGGTGCTGGCAACGGCAGGCTTCCATTCCCGTACATCAAATCTATGCAGCATGACTGTAAGTTGCTTTGGATAAATAGCATATATTATTATTATATTATTTTGCTTTCAGGACCGCCTGAAGTCGTCCATCACAGAGCCGTCTTCTGGGGAGCTGGTGCATCACGTCTTTATTCCCCTGGGCCTGGTAGGTATTTACTAGCCTGATCCCAGACCTGTCCACTGGGCCTGGTAGGTATTTACTAGACTGATCCCAGACCTGTCCACTGGTCCCAGACCTGTCCACTGAGCCTGGTAATTACTAGCCTAATCACAGACCTGTCCACTGGTCCCAGACCTGTCCACAAGGCCTGGCAGGTATTTACTAGCCTGGTTCCAGATCTGTCCACTGATCCCAGATCTGTCTACTGAGCCTGGTAGGTATTTACTAGACTGATCCCAGACTTGTCCACTGGTCCCAGACCTGTCCACTGAGCCTGGTAATTACTAGCCTGATCACAGACCTGTCTACTGGTCCCAGATCGGTCCACAAGGCCTGGCAGGTATTTACTAGCCTGGTCGCAGATCTGTCCACTGATCCCAGATCTGTCTACTGAGCCTGGTAGGTATTTACTAGACTGATCCCAGACCTGTCCACTGGTCCCAGACCTGTCTACTGGGCCTGGTAGGTATTTACTAGCCTGATCCCAGATCTGTCCACTGGTCCCAGACCTGTCCACTGGGCCTGGTAGGTATTTACTAGCCTGATCACAGACCTGTCTACTGGTCCCAGATCGGTCCACTGGTCCCAGATCTGTCTACTGGTCTTGGTAGGTATTTACTGGCCTGATCCCAGATCTGTCTGTTCTGTATAACCAACTCTATTGGTCGCTGACAATGCAGTACCAACAGACCTGGGACCAGGCTAGATATTCACTCCTCATCAGCACAGCCACAGGATACCTAACCAGCAAGGCTATCTGAATTAGGACACTGATACCAAAGATTTTTACAACTAACCTATAACACAGCCTGTCATTTCCAATGGGAACCAATGAATCATAGTGGGCAGAACAAGCAAGGAGGTGGGCAGAGTCTAGCATGAGCTAGTGAGATCCTATTGGCTCATTCTAGCATATATTTGCATATTTCCATTAGAGAACGCCTACTCTGTGAAGTGTGCATGTGCAATAACTCAATCCACCCTTGCACTCCTTCTATACAATGCACATTTTATAAACTTTGGCAAACAGTAAAGTCTACAAAACTTAGTCCACTCTGTTCGTAACAAATTATAGTTTCGGGAACAGAAAACTGTATTGAGATCAAATGTTTCAGCGATGAGAAAATTAGCACAATGTCGGACAAAATCCATCTTGCTCCATCTTCTTCCACTGCCGGCCAATGGGCTTCCTCTCACTACCTTATTTGGTAGTGAGTGGAAACGCCAATCGGATGCTTCACATTCATCCGGTGAAATATCTGGTTCATTGTGGTGATACTGTATGATCTGTCTGTCTGCCTGCCTGTCTGTATGTCACAGGTGAACAGAGGGAGGGATGGATGCATCAGTGTTAAGTCTGATATCGATCCATGTCTCTCTCTCTCTCTCTCTGGTCTCAGATGGTGAAGACTACTGGTGGGCCAGGGATGGGGGCGACTGTGGTCAGTCCAGCCCTGACCAGTGGTGCTGTGTCTCTACTGCAGAAGCACCTGACCGATGAAGAGAAGGAGCTCTGGACCTCCCTAGGGCCTAACTGGACCTTACACTGGTAATATAATCATATATGCTATTTAGCAGACACTGTTATCTAAACCGACTTACAGTCATTCGTGCATACATCTTACGTATGGGTGGTCCCGGGAATCAAACCCACCATACTGGTGTTACAAGCACCATGCTCTACAAACTGAACTACAGGGGAAACTGGTGTGTGTGTTTGTGTGTGTATGTGCATGTGTCTGTGTGTGTGCGTGAGTAAGTGTGTGTGTGTATGTACTGCATATCACGTCTGTGCTTATTGATGTACAGATGCCGTATCTTAATTTGAGCCTGTTTCACACAGCAGGAAAATGATCCTGCAGCAACAGGAAATGTGAATTGTTGTGTGGATTATAGTTAATGGACATTTTTTGTAGGGGTTGATACATTTTTCGTTAGTGCAAGTCTGACATTTAAAGTGGAAAATACAAACTTTAGAAGCCTTTTTAAACCTTGAATACACTACATGTTTGCATTTCCTGCAGTGCAGGAAAATTCCTGCAACAACACGATGATCAAATTAATATACGGCATCTGTATGTTTATGTGTAGTTCATATGCACATTGTCATCCATAGACAAGGCTCAAGACAAGTCCTGACCTTTGGCCTCTTTCTCTCCCAGCTCCCAGCTTGTTGAGTCTGTCCCTCCATACTTACCTGTCTTTCTGGATGGATGGCAGCCTGAGGCCTTTGACCCACAAGGTCAACTTTGGGAGGACCCAATCAAGTCACAGCACAAACAGGACGCTCTTCAATACAGTGTAGAGGTATCCGTACTTTAGCATTGGCTAGTGGAACTGTATGTCATCCTAATTAGATTTGAATTGATTAGATTTAATTAGGTAATTATTCCTTCTTATTTCACATCTAATTTAGGACCCTCCTGATCAGGCTGAGGAAGGCCCCAGCTCTGTCCAGCACACTGACGAATCGTACGTTTCTGAGATCCCCAATAACTGCTGTGATGCTTTTGTTTACTGATTCACACAGTTCACGACATGGGCAAACACAGCTTCACCACTGATTATGGCACCTTTCACCTTTCACTAAGCTTTATGATGAGTGCTTGGATCCAATAACTTCCTGTATCCATAAAACAGAGGGATGGTTTAAAAAAAAAGTTATTACTTTTCTATTATTTATATGTTTCATATATAATATATAACATTATTAATAATACATCCTTAATATAGTAAAACAGTAAGTCATTCAAACTAGTTTCCATTACTACCATGTTATTAACTATTTATTCCATGCTGTAATGAACAGTCTTACTGTTTTTCAAAAACACCATCAATATTACAAAGAAACAACATCTGTGTGTGAGAGATGACAGATAAAAAAACTGACCACACAGTTAAATGACAGGTAACACAAACTGATCACAGTTAAATGACAGGTAACACAATCTGACCACACAGTTAAATGACAGGTAACACAATCTGACCACACAGTTAAATGACAGGTAACAAAACTGATCACACAGTTAAATGACAGGTAACACAATCTGACCACACAGTTAAATGACAGGTAACACAAACTGATCACAGTTAAATGACAGGTAACACAATCTGATCACACAGTTAAATGACAGGTAACACAATCTGATCACCCAGTTAAATGACAGTTAACAAAACTGATCACACAGTTAAATGACAGGTAATACACTGATCACACAGTTAAATGACAGGTAACACAAACTGACCACACAGTTAAATGACAGGTAACACAAACTGACCACACAGTTAAATGACAGGTAACACAAACTGATCACACAGTTAAATGACAGGTAACACAAACTGACCACACAGTTAAATGACAGGTAACACAATCTGACCACACAGTTAAATGACAGGTAACACAATCTGATCACCCAGTTAAATGACAGGTAACACAATCTGATCACCCAGTTAAATGACAGGTAACACAATCTGATCACCCAGTTAAATGACAGGTAACACAATCTGATCACCCAGTTAAATGACAGGTAACACAAACTGACCACACAGTTAAATGACAGGTAACACAATCTGATCACACAGTTAAATGACAGGTAACACAAACTGATCACACAGTTAAATGACAGGTAACACAAACTGACACACACAGTTAAATGACAGGAAACACAAACTGATCACACAGTTAAATGACAGGTAACACAAACTGATCACACAGTTAAATGACAGGTAACACAAACTGATCACACAGTTAAATGACAGGTAACACAAACTGATCACACAGTTAAATGACAGGTAACACAAACTGATCACACAGTTAAATGACAGGTAACACAAACTGATCACACAGTTAAATGACAGGTAACACAAACTGTGGGAGTTAAATGGGAGTTTTGTTAATCTACACCCTTTTCTTCATGTGCACATTCCCCATGATGGATTTACCAATGTTGGAAACTCACTCCAGGCAATGCTTAGACCAAGCCAATGCTTAAATCCATGATGGGGAGTGGGCAAGTGCATACTTTGGAAGAAGGGTGGGTGGCAAATTCATCTTTCCTTCATTCTCAATTAGGTCAAAGGGGAGGGACCGTCAACCTTCTAATCCAATACGGCTGAGAAGTTGACGAGGAGATTGGATTTGAGGAATGAAGGAAACAATTGAGATCAACCCTAGGACTGTCTGATACACTGAGATTGACCCTAGGACTGTCTGATAAAATTGAGATTGACCATAGGACTGTCTGATGCAATTGAGATTGACCCTAGGACTGTCTGTTTCTCCTCTAGAGATGGCAGTGAACTTCCACCTGAGGGCGAAAGAATGTTCAGCTGCAGCTACGGCTTTGTTGCCAGGAACAGCAGTGAACTCTCCGTGCTGCAGGGAGAAACTCTGGAGGTTTTTATTCTAGAATGTTTGTACTACATGACAACACCATAATAATGTGTGAATTGCATGTTAAATACTGTCTGAGTCCCAAACAAGACCCTACTTCCTATATAGTGTGCTTCCTTTGACCAGAGCCCATAGGGTCTACTTGTGTCACTCAACTATAATTTACAAAGTTCACATGTATTGAATTATCCTGATTACTTAAAAAGTTCTCACAAATTAATTCCATTCTGTGAGCGTTATTGTCTTGATTCAGTATATCTCACATGGCCAAGAACACATAGAGATGTATTGTCTTGATTCAGTATATCTCACATGGCCATGAACACATAGAGATGTATTGTCTTGATTCCGTATATCTCACATGGCTATGAACACATAGAGATGTATTGTCTTGATTCAGTATATCTCACATGGCCATGAACACATAGAGATGTATTGTCTTGATTCAGTATATCTCACATGGCCATGAACACATAGAGATGTATTGTCTTGATTCAGTATATCTCACATGGCCAAGAACACATAGAGATGTATTGTCTTGATTCAGTATATCTCACATGGCTATGAACACATAGAGATGTATTGTCTTGATTCAGTATATCTCACATGGCCAAGAACACATAGAGATGTATTGTCTTGATTCAGTATATCTCACATGGCCAAGAACACATAGAGATGTATTGTCTTGATTCAGTATATCTCACATGGCCAAGAACACATAGAGATGTATTGTCTTGATTCAGTATATCTCACATGGCCATGAACACATAGCGGGAACACATTACTTCTAACAACAAGTGAATCACAATTCCGCATTATAAATAAAAATCCTAATTCAAATTCTCTCTCTTTTAGGTGATTGAGTCGTCAAAGCGTTGGTGGAAGTGCCTCAATAACTTTGACCAGATTGGGTTTGTTCCCTTCAACATTCTGGAGCCTCTGTCTGCCCTCAACAACAACCATAGGGATAGCCCAGTGGTACTCAGACAGTCCAAGGTAATGGACACACACACACACACACACACACACACACACACACACACACACACACACACACACACACACACACACACACACACACACACACACACACACACACACACACACACACACACACACACACACACACACACACACACACACACACACAGACACAGACACACACACGGTGCCTCTTTGCAATGATGTGATACAACTTTGATACAAAGTCCCCACTTGTTGTAGCAAACAAGTATCATGAAATACACACTTTGTGACTTGTCATATAAATATCAGCAAGCTAGCTAGTGGTCTGCTTGGTTAGCTAGCTAGCTGCTTGGCTAAACACAGAATGTCAGCACACTGTTTTCTGATTGACTAAACGGATCGTCTTTAGCTAAGGTTTGAGGTGTTGAATCTTGGAAACTACAGAAGACGACATGAGACGTTCTAAAACAGATCAAGCTAATTTCGTTCTAATATGACATAAAACCGTCTCGTCTTGGCTGTTGTATCTGAACTGGTCTTAATAGACACCTACTCACCGACTCATCTGAGTTACTCTGTGTGTTCCTGTCTCTGTTTGACAGAAGGTGCCCTTCGCACCTACAAGGCACTTCTCCTACACCCCCTCCAGCCGAGAAGGGGCCAACCCCGCCGTGCCCCGCCGTCCTCAAAGCATGTCCCCCTCCACCATGACAGGGGGTGACAGAGACAAAGGTAAGCCTGTGGTTTGATGGTCTATTGTGGTCAGTGTCACCACCCACCTCAAGGTACATGTTTCTCCCTCTGATTGTTGACACACTTTCCTCCATGTATTTAAATAGTTTGGCCAATGAGATTTCTTCATTATGATGCATTTACATGACACTACAACATTCTATGACAGCCATGTTAGCCCTTCATTTACATGACTCTACAACATTCTATGACAGCCATGTTAACTCTTCATTTACATGACTCTACAACATTCTATGACAGCCATGTTAACTCTTCATTTACATGACTCTACAACATTATATGACAGCCATGTTAGCCCTTCATTTACATGACTCTACAACATTATATGACAGCCATGTTAGCCCTTCATTTACATGACTCTACAACATTCTATGACAGCCATGTTAACTCCAAGTCAATGTAGTCCGTGTGTGTGTGTGTGTGTGTGTGTGTGTGTGTGTGTCCATTACCTTGGACTGTCTGAGTCCCACTGGGCTATCCATACTTATCTAGAAATGAGGATTATCTCCTAAACACTATAAAGGCACCACACGACTTCATCCCCTGACTGACAGCATGTCATAGACACCATGTACTGGTAATCCTCACTTGTTACATGCAGCACAATACAGCTAAACATGGTGCAACTTGGAACTTGTTTTGATACTTCTAAGGAGAACTCACAAACTATCTGTTCTCTGTCTTCACCACAGCTCACTATTGATGTGCAGTTCAATAATGATTAGTTATTTTTTAATGACCACTTTTACTGACTCCAGAGTAATGATTAATTTTTTTTGTGACTTGTTTATTTTAGTAGTTTGTTTGACCTGCTAGTACTGGCCGCAATGAGTCCTACAGCAGGTTTAATACACGCTCCTCTGGCTCAGTAGTTCCAGAGATGTACTCCGACCACCAACTGTCTGTCATCATGTCCTCAGGGAAATAAATCATGAGCATAGAGAAGAAAAATACATGTTTAGAACTGATCATTGATCGCATGGTGCAAAAATTAAGGCAAACAAATGATTATTGAATGGTATGATGGACTTACCTTAGTAGGACCAAAACATAGCCTCTGCTCAACAAACCCGAACTGGAGAATTAATCGTTTAGGGGCTGCAGTTCACGAACCACATTGTGCTTATCACCCTCACGGCAGTCAAGCAATGCATTCCGCCATGAGTCGTTCGCAATCTAGTCCAAGAGTCGTTCGCAATCTAGTCCAAGAGTCGTTCACAATCTAGTCCGGTTGTGGCCACAACTAGACCTCGTTTCAAATGTATCAAGAATGTTTTTATTTGTATGTTTAGCAATCAATAAACGTAGACGTTTTAAACCTTTGACATGTCTCAGTCACACATCTCCAATAAGCCCCTTATGGTGAACAACATGTGAATGAGAGGCTTGTAGAACCATTACTTTTTTGAGTTTTCAGTTCATCGTTCGCCGGTAGAGGGTCCTGCATGCTCTGGGCATTACTGACTCAAATGAACAGAATGAGTTGAAAGATTAGTTATTTTGACTGAACGAGTCTGAAAGATCCGAATCAGTAAAAAGAGCCAAACTTTCCATTACTGCAACTCACTGGCTGGAGGCGGGACTTACAACTAACAGGTGAAAGAGAACGTCTCTGATTGGGTAGAAAGTTAGGGGTGATTGACTGATGAGCTGTCAGGCATTCTAAATAAAGGGACAAACTAGGGGTGTATAGAGAAATACTGAATCTGAACGTGTGGCTGTTTTAACAATCCTATTCCCTATATAGTGCACTACTCTTTTTTTTACAATTCAATACCAGAAATAGTGCACTATATAGGGAATAGGGTGCCATTTGGGATTCAGCATAGCACTACTCTTATCAGGCACTGTGTGTTTTCTGTTCATAGTACTGCAGACTGGCTGGCTACCTCTAAATGTTTAGTGGTTGTGTCATACCTGCATGTACTGTATGATGTTGCTAAGCCTCCTGATAATATCCACCCACTCCACCTTACTCTGAATAAAATGGGTTAAATGACTACAATGTAGCCAATGTAATATCTAACCCTAAAGCTGCATAGTCCAAGTCAATGTAATATCTAACCCTGAAGCTGTGTAGTCCAAGTCAATGTAGTCAATGTAATATCTAACCCTAAAGCTGTGTAGTCCAAGTCAATGTAGTCAATGTAATGTCTAACCCTAAAGCTGTGTAGTCCAAGTCAATGTAGTCAGTGTGAGTGTGTGTGTGTGTGTGTGTGTGTGTGTGTGTGTAGTTGTGTGTGTGATAGAGTACATGTTTATAAGTGAGAACATGCTTGTAACAGTGTGTGTATACAGTATGTGCACATTCTTAACTGACATTAAATGTGTGTGTGACCCCTGTACACAGGCTTTATGGTGAACGATGAGCTCCTCCAGCGGCTGGCCAACGGCAGAGCGGGCTCCATCCGTCCCCTGGTGATCCCCCGCACCACAGACACCTCGGCCCCCCTGGACTACCACTCCCCTCCTGCTGAGGTAGAGGGCTGGCTGAGAGGGAAGGGCTTCACTGAGCCGTGAGTGGGTGTAGTGGAGCTATTTCAGTCAACTACAGTATACTTGATATACACTATACTTCTGTCACACGTCTATCCTTTCTAGCATGGCCATAATGAAGACCACCTTACCTTACTCTGCCCTATCTCTCTCTCTATTCAGGACAGTAACACTTCTGACCACCTTACTCTGCCCTATCTCTCTCTCTATTCAGGACAGTAACACTTCTGACCACCTTACTCTGCCCTATCTCTCTCTTCATTCAGGACAGTAACACTTCTGACCACCTTACTCTGCCCTATCTCTCTCTATTCAGGACAGTAACACTTCTGACCACCTTACTCTGCCCTATCTCTCTCTATTCAGGACAGTAACACTTCTGACCACCTTACTCTGCCCTATCTCTCTCTCCATTCAGGACAGTAACACTGCTGGGGAGACTCACTGGTGCTGAGCTCTTTGCCCTGAGTAAAGAGGACCTGCGTATGTTTTCACCAGAGGAGGGTGCCAGAGTGTACAGCCAGATGATGGTGCAGAAGGCTTTACTGGAGGTACAAGCAACCCTATTGACTGGCAACACCATTGACTGGCAACCCTATTGATTGACAACCCCATTGACTGACAACCCCATTGACTGGCAACCCCATTGACTGGCAACCCCAGTCAGTGGCGGCAGGTAGCCTAGTGGTTAGAGCGTTGGACTAGTAACCGGAAGGTTGCAAGATTGAATCCCTGAGCTGATAAGGTAAAAATCTGTTGTTCTGCACTTGAACAAGGCAGTTAACCCACTGTTCCTAGGCTGTCATTGAAAATAAGAATTTGTTCTTAACTGACTTGCCTAGTTAAATAAAGGTAAAGTAAAAAACAACCTGATTCTCATCACAACTCTTATAGTGTAGTATCACATCACTTCCTCAGTACTCCTCTTATTTCTGTCATCCTTCTCTTCTGGTTGACACGACTCTCACATTATAGATAGATCCTTGGCTCCCATGCTTTTTTCTCTCTGTTCTTCCCTCCCTCCTTCTCTCATCCCTCTCCTCTTCCCTCCCTCCTTCCTTCTCTCCCTCTCTCTCTTCTTCCCTCCCTCCTTGTCTCCCTCTCTCTCCTCTTTCCTATTCTGCATGACTGGGAGTCTCTGGGAGTTTCTAGGTGCAGATGCATTAATACTTCTAATGATGGACTGGTGTTAGATGTGTAACACATGAATCTCATGCAATATATTGTTGGATGGACAAGGTCTATACTTCCTGTTTTATTTAATGAAGGGAGTGAAGTGAGTCATTTTGCATTTTGGAATCTAACTAATATATTGTAGAACCTTAATCCAACACCTAGAGACTTCCACAAGAGGTTCAGACTTCTTGGTGTAATGGTTAGGGTGTTAGCTTGACAGTCACTGGACCAGGGTTTGAGTCCCGGTTAGGTCTACCCTTGAACTTGCTACACTGTGGCCAGGAATACATGTCAGAAGGGGGATGACTCAAGGAAGGCACCTCCATTGGTGAGGTGTGTACACATGGGGGACTTGGTAAAGAGAAGTGTGGGGATACACTCTCCAGAAGGAAGGGGGTAATGACCAATATGCCAAAAGGGGTCTGAACCTCTTGACAAGGTTGCTAGGTGTTGGCTTGACAGTCGCTGGACTTGGGTTGCAGTCCCAGTCTGGGCTACCCCCTGAGTTCACTACAATATCATAGCACATACTGTCTCACTGAAAGTGAGAGTAGTTCAATCACATTTTATAATCTGACCAACCAGTAGTGACTTGACCTTTCATTACTGTACTGTACTCTACTAGCTCCCTAACGTTAGCAAAGTAACTCTACTAGCTCCTTAACAGACTGTATTTCTTCCTTTCTTTCTTGGACTCTCTCTCCATTTCCATTAGGATGTCCACAAATCTACAGAGCTGGAGACAATGATGGAGAAACAGAAGCAGAAAGCGGACTTCCAGCTGGAGAGCAGGAGGCTGTGACCAAGAACAAGCTATACATGTATATCACTGATACACAGATATCACTGGCTGATGAACGCCAACACAATAACATCACTGTCACTGATTAAGAGGACACACACACTCACTAGCATTGTCTGTATGGATACTCTGATATAGAGATTTCACTTTTAAAGGGTAGTTCACCCAAACTATAAAATTACTTGGTTTTCTTAAGGCGTCCACATACTTCCCAGCCGAAACAGTTCGGAAGAGTTTGTGCATATATTATGATGACATTTTGTGAAATTGTTGTTTGTTTTGGACTTTGGTGAGTGTTTTTTCGGCTTTTTTCTGGATGCAAGCAGAAGTTTTGAGCCGAAGTCTACGCCCCTTCGTCTGTGATTGGACAACAGTAGGGATTTTTCAATAAAGTCTTTATTGTCATTCAACGAGAGATGACTTACTTTCATGCAAGAGTTTTCATTGAGAAATACTGCACCAAAAATCTTAGATATAAAATTGCACGACTAAGCTGTCCTCTGAAAAAAATTCTAAATGAAAGACAGATTTCTTGAGGTACAGTATCTTAGAATAATTCAGACTATTTTGAGGAAGTGTTTACGGTGTCTCAAAATGGACAAACACTACTGTTACCAATTTTTTTGTTCAGTTCAGCTAGCCGAGTTCAGATAGGCGCCAGGCGAACTGAAGCCTGCTGATGCCTTTACCTAGTAAGCAGTCTATCACGTTTCTGGAGAAGACCCAGAAGCAGACAGTGTCGAAGTAAGTTTATTACTAGAACAGGGGGCAGGCAAAATTACATGTCAAGGGCAGGCAGGGTTCAGTAATCCAGATCAGATTCCCTAAGGTACAGAACAGCAGGCAGTCTCGGGGTCAGGGCAGGCAGAGGTCAATAATCCACTGTGGTGTGACAAGGTAAAGAACGGCAGGCTCAGGGTCAGGGCAGGCAGGAAGGTAAAAAAACGGGAATACTAGAAAACAGGAACTAGAACAAGACAGGATCAAGGGGAAAACGCTGGTAAGTTTGACGAACAAAGCGAACTGGCAACAGACAAACAGAGAACACAGGTATAAATACACTGGGGATAATGGGGAAGATGGGCGACACCTGGAGGGGGGAGGAGACAAGCACAAAGACAGGTAAAACAGATCAGGGTATGACACTTCTAGGTTATATGTTAATGTTGTACATTTCCTCTGCTGCTGTTTGACCTGGTTAGTGTTAGACAGGATGACTTCTAGGTTATATGTTAATGTTGTACATTTCCTCTGCTGCTGTTTGACCTGGTTAGTGTTAGACAGGATGACTTCTAGGTTATATGTTAATGTTGTATATTTCCTCTGCTGCTGTTTGACCTGGTTAGTGTTAGACAGGATAACTTCTAGGTTATATGTTAATGTTGTACATTTCCCCAAATTAGGAGGGAATAAGTAGGAAATCTGGGAATCCTCCAAGTCAGATGTTTGGAAAACCTGGGAATTTGGGTAAAGTTACCAGAATTTTGCAACCCTATTCAGTAGCAGGTAGCCTAGCGATTGAGAGTATTGGGCCAGTAACCAAAAGATCGCTTGTTCAAATCCCGAGCAGGTAATGTGGAAAAATAGGACATTCTGCCCTTGAGTAAGGCAGTTAACCCCCTCAACAACTGCTCCCCGGGCACAGATGACATGGACGTCGACTAAGGCAGCCCCCCGCACTTCTCCAATTCAAAGGGGATGGTTTACATGTGGAAGGCATACTTCGGTTGAATGCCTTCAGTTGTACAACTGACTAGGTAGCCCCCTTTCCCTCATATGGTAATTACCATCAGGACTTCCTTCCTCCTCACACAGAGTCATAACAACATGGTGGTGTTCATTAAGGTTAGACAGGATGAGTCCTAGGTTATATAGAAAACACCATCAAGACCTTCTACCTCCATATAAGCTAAAATATGGAATTATTTTAAGAATGTCATACAATGGATCATTTAGCTATTTGATTTGGGATTTAAGGAGTCACCCTTTAGGTATAGATTTTTTTAAATAAAAACAATTTGCTAAAATTGGCCTTTACTACTATAGCCCATAGATATGCATTGAATAACACATGCGTGAATGGCAAAACATTTATCATAAGAAAGAAGTTTTTTTAAGTGTCTGTCCTTTATCTTGGAGATATAAGAAACACATATTTAACCCCTTTTTTGTGGCGGCACAAAACTACCTCCATATTTCCATTTGTTTGTATAGGTTATGTTCAGACAAGTCCGGTGATGGCTGTGGGGGACACGGAGAACACCATCATGTTTGTGAAAATCTCCCCTTTACATAGAGTGGTCATAAATGTTTCTAGGCCAAACCATTTGGACACTACAGATGTTTTCGTGAGAAGACACATTGGGACACATCCAATGAAAAAAAAAAAATATATAACTATAAACTGATGGATTTTGATTGTGATTTGTTTATTATTGTTAAGTTCTGAACAAACAGAGTAAAAAGTCACAGACCACTAGAAAAGGCTCAAACCAAGTTTATTCTCCCACTGGGTCAAACTGCTGCAAAGACAAAGACCCTCCAACTAGGCGGAGTCAACTCCTTACACATCTAGACAGCCAATACATCTCTGTTGCTAGTCAGGAACTTAAATGGTTCTTCTCACTGATGTAGTCATGGCCCTGCCTGATGCTAGAACCTTTGTAGGCATGGAAGTATATGTGTGTGAAATAGGACTGTTCCTTCTCAGTTCATCTGACCTGACATCGGGCCGAATTCCTCCATAACCCACGACTGTCCTATCTTATCAGTGACTGAAACCACTCTGTTGCCAATTGCCTCCCTCCTTAGGAGCCATGATATTTGTGACCATCCGGCAAAATTTTAAATGACATTAAATTTACATTGGAGACCCAGAGCTAGAAAATTGTATATCATACACTACAGTTGAGGCACAATGGGAAAGTAATTATGCTTTGAAAGTTGATAAACTTGTAACCTCACTTTTGAGAAAATGGCCCTTGAATTTTTTTGGTACCTACTGGAAAGCTACACCCATTCAGCATCGTTCACACCTTTTAAGCTTGAGCCCCACCCATTGCTTTAAGGATTCACATGTGAGGCTTTGCACTAAACAAGCAAAGATCTCAAGACTAAAGGCTGGTTTATACTATGGGTGTGTTTGTAAATGTAATCTTGAGTACCAGAGTGTCCTCTGGGCGTTTGTAAACTCAGAGCGTTGTCAGATTGGCCGTTCGTAAATTCAGAGCATTTTGCTCTCGGAGCGTTCAGAGCGACACTCTGGCAGTAAAAAGTAGGGTTGATCCGAGCGTTCTGACCTCACAATGGCAGTCAAGCACCCAAGCTAACTGGCTAATGTTGGCTAGCTTGCTAGCTACATCCAGACTGAAATGAAAGAACAGCTCACTCTGACCATTTTAGTCACCCTAGCAGAGCTGGTTAGGCTGTTTTTATCTTATCCAGAGCATTGGTGATCGCAACTGTGCTGATGGCAACAATTGAATTACGCTTTCGTCAGCTATTCTGCACTCTGGCACAACGCTCTGGAAAACATAAAAACAGCCTAACCAGCTCTGCTAGGGCGAGAGTGCTCTGAAATCGGAGTAGATAGCCAGAGCGAATTTACCAGCTACGTCCATTGACAGCTGTCACAGTGACATCATAAACATTATATTGAAATAGTTACTTGCATAGTGGAGTCTTTTATTTAGACATGTAGCTAGTTAGCTAAACAATGAACCATAATCCCAACTCATAACGTTACTGCCCTTTAAAAATCTGCAGGTAGCTAACCAACCAGGTTCAATGTTAGCTAGCTAACATTAGGCTATAACTAGCAATGCAAATGGTTCCGACACAAACAATATTACCACACAGATCATACACGTAACGTTAGCTAGCTAGCCAGCCAGCTAATGTTAGCTATCTAGCCAGCCAGTTAACGTTAGCTGGCTGGCTAGCTAACTTGAAATCAAAATGATTTTCTGACAAAATTAGAAACGTGTAATCTGAAAATGTAGTTAGCTAGACTCTCTTACCCGTATACATGGATGGACGTTTTTCTCTCTCTGTCACAGACGCTATGTTTGACATTAGTTTGGAGATGTAATCTGGAGCCTTCTGGGTGTTATTTTTTCAACTCCATCTGCATATTTGCAATCAAACACCTGCATTTTCTCCATCTTCTTAGCTGTCAAACTCTAATTCCACTGATGTCAAAACTCAGTCCTCCAGAAAGTGGAGAGCAACACTTATGCAGTTCTACTACTTAAAAAAAGCTGCCTTAGAAAGGATTACCTACACATACTGACCAGCTCATATTATGGCAGACCGCCCAAACTCATCGCTCGGTTTGTCCAGCCCACTCATGATCTCAGCCAATCATGGCTAGCGGGAAGGTTGATGACTTTATCCATGGCTAAACCAACAAGGCTCGTAATTTAATAATTTTATTAGCATTTACAGATGGCATACAAGGTTGTTATTAAGGCACATGAAAGTTCATATGTTCCAGAAGGGATTTCAGCCAAAAAGCATTACAAAAAATACAAATAGTTTTCGTTCAAATGGCGATCCTGTGAAGTAATGAAGTGCGGCAGCAAAGGTAACTCTGGGTCTTCCTTTCTTGTTGTCACGATCTCCTGAAGAGACAGACCAAGGCGCAGCGAGGTATCCAGTATACATGCTTTATTTGACACACGTAACTGGAACAAAACAACAAAACGAACTAAAACAAAGATCATAACAATAACATAGACTGAAACACTAGCTATGTAACAATAACCCACAACCCCTTAGTGAAAACTACATACATATATATGGTTCCCAATTAGAGGTAACGACACTCAGCTGCCTCTAATTGGGAACCATTACCCCAACATAGAAATAGATAACCTAGAACAGAAAAAACCCTACACCAAAACAAAACTAAACATGCCAGCCTGTCTTCTCAGGCCTGGATGTGACAGTACCCCCCCCCAAAGGCGCGGACTCCGACCGTGCCAACAGTCCATGGGGGGGTCTTCGGGTGGGTCTTCTTGTCCCAGGTGGCGGCTCCGGTGCCGGCCGTGCTGGCTTAATGTCACGCACCGGAGGCCCTGGGCTATTAGCCGGAACTCTGGTGCGAGGAGCAGGAACCGGTCGTGATGGGCTCCTGACGAGCACTGGGACTCTGGTGCGAGGAGCAGGAACCGGCCGTGATGGGCTCCTGACGAGCACTGGGACTCTGGTGCGAGGAGCAGGAACCGGCCATACTGGGCTCACTGTTGTGGGCCCCGGACTGGGCACCGTCTCTGGAGGTTCCGGACTGGGTACCGTCTCTGGAGGTTCCGGACTGGGCACCGTCTCTGGAGGTTCCGGACTGGGGACCTTCTCTAGAGGTTCCGGACTGGGGACCCTCTCTGGAGGTTCCAGACTGGGGACCCTCTCTGGAGGTTCCGGACTGGGGACCTTCTCTGGAGGTTCCGGACTGGGGACCTTCTCTGGAGGTTCCGGACTGGGGACCTTCTCTGGAGGTTCCGGACTGTCGACGCACACTGGGACTCTGGTGCGGGGAGCAGGAACGGTCCGTACTGGACTCATGACGCGCACTGGGACTCTGGTGCGGGGAGCAGGAACCGGCCGTGATGGGCTCCTAACGAGCACTGGGACTCTGGTGCGAGGAGCAGGAACCGGCCGTGATGGGCTCCTGATGAGCACTGGGACTCTGGTGCGAGGAGCAGGAACCGGCCATACTGGGCTCACTGTTGTGGGCCCCGGACTGGGCACCGTCTCTGGAGGTTCCGGACTGGGCACCGTCTCTGGAGGTTCCGGACTGGGCACCGTCTCTGGAGGTTCCGGACTGGGGACCTTCTCTAGAGGTTCCGGACTGGGGACCCTCTCTGGAGGTTCCGGACTGGGGACCCTCTCTGGAGGTTCCGGACTGGGGACCCTCTCTGGAGGTTCCGGACTGGGGACCCTCTCTGGAGGTTCCGGACTGGGGACCTTCTCTGGAGGTTCCGGACTGGGAACCTTCTCTGGAGGTTCCGGACTGGGGACCTTCTCTGGAGGTTCCGGACTGTCGACGCACACTGGGACTCTGGTGTGGGGAGCAGGAACGGTCCGTACTGGACTCATGATGCGCACTGGGTCTCTGGTGCGGGGAGCAGGAACGGGCCGTACTGGACTCATGACGCGCACTGGGACTCTGGTGCGGGGAATCAGGAATGGGCCGTACTGGACTCATGACGCGCACTGGGACTCTGGTGCGGGGAGCAGGAACGGGCCGTACTGGGCTCATGACGCGCACTGGGACTCTGGTGCAGGGAGCAGGAATGGGCCGTGCTGGGTGTCGCACAGGGATCCTGGAACGTGCAACAGGGACAGGACGTGCTGAGTCCACGACGGGCACAGGGATCCTGGAGTGTGGAACAGAGACAGGATGTGCTGGGTCCACGACGGGCACAGGGATCCTGGAGCGTGGAACAGGGACAGGACGTGCTGAGTCCACGACGGGCACAGGGATCCTGGAGCGTGGAACAGGGACAGGACGTGCTGAGTCCACGACAGGCACAGGGATCCCGGAGCGTGGAGCAGGGACAGGACGTGCTGAGTCCACGACGCGCACAGGGATCCTGAAGCATGGAACAGGGACAGGACGTGCTGGACTCTCTAAGCGCACAGGGGGCCTAGTGCGCGGAGCCGGAACAGGACGTGCTAGACTCTCTAAGCGCACAGGGGGCCTGGTGCGCGGAGCTGGAACAGGACGTGTTGGACTCTCTAAGAGCACAGGGGGCCTGGTGCTCGGAGCAGGGACTGGACGTACTGGGCTATCTAAGCGAACAGGGGACCTGGTGTGTGAAGCCGGTACTTCTCTCCCTGGCTGTTCACTCACCCTTGCCTCACAGATGATGGGAGCTGGAATGTCATGCACTGGGCTGTGGAATGCGAACCGGAGACCCCACACGCAGAACCGGTGCAGGATATCTCGGTCCCAGAAGGTTTACTGGAGACCTAGCGTGCAGAGCCGGCACCACTCTTCCAGGCAGCACACTCACCCTCCCCTGACAGATGAGTGGAGCTGGAATCTCACGCACCGGAGACACTGTACACAGAACCGGTGCAGGATATCCTGGTCCAAGGAGGCGCACCGGAGACCAGGAGCGCTGAGCCGGCACCACTCTTCCAGGCTGCACACTCACCCTCTCCTGACAGATGAGTGGAGCTGGAATCTCTCGCACCGAGCTGTGAACGCGCACTGGAGACACCGTGTGCAAAACTGCATTACCAGTGCGACGCTCCCTCCGACGCTCCCTCCAGAGAGCACGAGGAGTTGGCTCAGGAGTCCATCCTGAACCGGCCAAACTCCCCGTGTGCCCCCCCCAGAAAAATGTTTTTTGGGGCTGCCTTTCGGGCTTCCTAGCCAGGCGAGTTCCAACAAACTTCTCTCTCTCTGGATTCCATGCTCCGTATAATTCCTCACACCTGCGCCACCCGCCGCCGCTGCTTCCAGTTCCTCTCTTGGACGGCGATACTCTCCAAGCTGGGCCCAGGGTCCCCCTCTAAACAATTCCTCCTCCCAAGTCCAGAACTCCCGGGTCTCTCGCTGCTTGGTCTTCTTATGGTGGGTTATTCTGTCACGATCTCCTGAAGGGACAGACCAAGGCGCAGCGAGGTATCCAGTATACATGCTTTATTTGACACACGTAACTGGGACAAAACAACAAAACGAACTAAAACGAAGATCATAACAATAACATAGACTGAAACACTAGCTATGTAACAAACAATAACCCACAACCCCTTAGTGAAAACTACAAATATATGGTTCCCAATTAGAGGTAACGACACTCAGCTGCCTCTAATTGGGAACCATTACCCCAACATAGAAATAGAACAGAAAAAACCCTACACCAAAACAAAACACGCCAGCCTGTCTTCTCAGGCCTGGACGTGACACTTGTGGTGTTTCTCAAGAGAGCCAGTTTCATCATAGCGCTTGATGTTTTTTGCGACTGCACATCAATAAACTTTCAAAGTTCTTGACATTTTCCGAATTGACTGACCTTCATGTCTTAAAGTAATGATGGACTGTCGTTTCTCTTTGCTTATTTGAGCTGTTCTTGTCATAATATGGACTTGGTCTTTTACCAAAAAGGGCAATCTTCTGTATACCACCCCTTCCTTGTCACAACACAACTGATTGGCTCAAGCGAATTAAGAAGGAAAGAAATTCAACAAATTACCTTTTAACAAGGCACACCTGTTAATTGAAATGCATTCCAGATGACTACCTCATGAAATTGGTTGAGAGAATGCGTGACTACTTTGAAGAATCTCAAATATAAAATATATTTTGATTTGTTTAAAACTTTTTTGTTTACTACATTATTCCATATGTATTATTTCATAGTTGTTATGTCTTCACTACTATTCTACAATGTAGAAAATAGTAAAACTAAAGAAAAACCCTGGAATTAGTAGGTTTGTCCAAACTTTTGACTGGTACTGTATATATATATATATATATACTGTATATATATATAACATGAAATTGATCAGAAATACAGTGAAGACATTGTTAATGCTATAAATGACTCTTCACTGTTGACATTGAGACTGGTGTTTTGTGGGTACTATTTAATGAACCTGCCAGTTGAGGACTTGTGAAGCATCTGCTTCTCAAACTTGACACTCTAATGTACTTGTCCTCTTGCTCAGTTGTGCACCGGGGCCTCCCACTCCTCTTTCTATTCTGGTTAGAGACAGCTTGCACTGTTCTGGGAAAGGGAGTAGTACACACCGTTGTATGAGATCTTCAGTTCCTTTGCAATTTCTCATTTCTCAGAACAAGAATAGGATGACGAGTTTCAGAAGAAAGTCCTTCGTTTTTGGCCATTATGAGCCTGTATTCGAACCCACGAATGCTGATACTCCAGATACTCAACTAGTCTAAAGAAGGCCAGTTTAAATGCTTCTTTAATCAGAACAACAGTTTTCAGCTGTGCTAACATAATTGTAAAAGGGTTTTCTAATGATCAATTAGCCTTTTAAAATGTTAAACTTGGATAAGCTAACAAAACGTGCCATTGGAACACAGAAGTGATGGTTGCTGATAATGGACCACTGTACGTCTATGTAGATGTTCCATAAAAAATCAGCTGTTTCCAGCTACAATAGTCATTTACAACATTAACAATATCTACACTGTATTTCTGATACATTTTATGTTATTTTAATGGACAAAACATTTGTATTTCTTTCAAAAACAAGGATATTTCTAAGTGACCCCAAACTTTTGAACGGTAGTGTATATATTAATATGTATTGAGGGAGGTTCTCTTCTGTACAGTTGAACCAAACCAGTAAATGTGGAGGAGGAGTTAAATGAATGTCCAAAACCGGAAGTCACATCACAGGATCTCTGTCCATTTCCCCTGAATGTTTCTGACCCCACAGAGGGTGTTGTACCAGAGATGATAGAGAAAGGAGATTTCCTAAAAACACACCACTTCAATACAGCTACGACCCCATTGAAGTTGACATTTTACACTGTTAAGGTCTGTGTGTGTGTTTGTAATCATAAAAGCTTCCTTTTCAAGTGAATAAGACCCATTTCTATGTACTGAACACAACCCTTATTACTGTACTCCATTAACTGTACTGCCATATTCTGATCAATATTAAAACATTTACACCTCTCTTCTTTCATCTGGTTGATGTGGGCTATACTCGGCCTTGTCTCAGGATAGTAAGTTGGTGGTTGAAGATATCCCTCTAGTGGTGTGGGGGCTGTGCTTCAGCAGAGTGGGTGGGGTTATATCCTGCCTGTTTAGCCCTGTCCGCGGACAGGGCCACAGTGTCTCCCGACCCCTCCTGTCTCAGCCCCCAGTATTTATGCTGCAGCAGTTTATGTGTCGGGGGGATAGGGTCCGTCTGTTATATCTGGAGTATTTCTCCTCTCTTATCCGTGTCCTGTGTGAATTTAAGTATGCTCTCTCTAATTATCTCTCTCTCTCTTTCTTTTTTTCTCTCTTTCTCTCTCGGAGGACCTGAGCATTAGGACCATTCCTCAAGGCCTAACTGGCCTGATGACTCTGTGATGTCCCGAGTCCACCTGGCCGAGCTGCTTCTCCAGTTTCAACTGTTCTGCCTGTTTTATGAACATTTTAAAATCTTGTCCATGTTCTGTTATAATCTGCACCCGTCACAGCCAGAAGAGGACTGGCCACCCCTCACAGCCTGGTTCCTCTCTAGGTTTCTTCCTAGGTTTTAGCCTTTCTAGGGAGTTTTTCCTACCCACCGTGCTTTTACACCTGCATTGCTTGCTGTTTGGGGTTTTAGGCTGGGTTTCTGTACAGCTCTCTGTGACATCAGCTGATGTAAGAAGGGCTTTATAAATACATTTATTTATTTATTTATTTAATACATACATTTATTATATTTATTTATATATTTAGTCACATCTGTCACATGTACATTTCATTCAGTGGAATTGAGTTTATACAGAAACAAGATTGTTGTGTCAATAATTTGACAAATAAACATTTTATAGACAACAATATTTACAAACACCAAGAAGCCCAATAACAACAAGATCAATGATTTCTAAATGAAAACAGTTTTTACAACACAGTGTGGTGATTCATTCTACTAATCAATGACTGTAGTTGACAATGTCTGTCAACTTCAATGGTGTGTATTCATGAATATTTACAACCACATGTTTACACACTGGAGAGCTATTCTACATTGTTTCTCCAGAGTGTCTTACATGAAACCCTGGATAGAGGGGCTCAGTGAATGTGGAGGTGAATGTGTACAGGTGGGTCAGTGTGTCAGAGGAGAGTCTGTAGAAGGACAGAGTGCCGGCTGGCCAGTCCAGATACACTCCTACTCTGTGGGAGCTGGAGGAGGGGACGTCTATGGTAGGAAGATTACTATTGTGGCAGGCAGTGTAACTGTTGTCAGAGCATCTCAAACTCCAGGACTTGTTATTGGATCCAATCACACAGTCCTTATCCCCTCCTCTCCTGCTGATTCCTTTGTATGACATTCCTAAATCAGGGTCCCTCCCACTCCACTCTACCTCCCAGTAACAGCACCCAGTCAGACCCTCTCTACACAGCACCTGTCCACAGTCCTCAAATCTCTCTGGGTGATCAGGATACAGCTGCTTCTCTCTCCTCCATGTCACCTTTCTGTTCTCCTCAGACAGAGAGAGGTGTCTGTTTACTGTGTTTGGGTCCAGTGTGAGATCACAGGCATCTGATGGATGAAACCAGACACAATATTAGAAATCATCATCATTCACATTAGAATGTTAATGTAACAAACGAGACTCCCGCGGTTCCTCCTGCTCACCACCAGAGGGAACCCTCTCCTGAATATTAAGCCCTGAACTACACTCCCACATACCTGGTTCCAATCACCGTTGCACCTGTCTCCCATTAATAGACTATTTAGGCTCTCTCTCCCTTTCTCTCCTTGCGAAGTCTTGTTATCCCTGGTGATCATTTCTGAGCGTTTTCGCCCGTGTCTGTCATATCGTGGTTATACTCTGGACTGTTTTCCCTTTTGCACATGTTCTTCATAGGTGTTGGAATAGATGAGAATGTCATCAATGTACACAATTACCCAGCGATTCAGCATGTCCCGAAAGACGTCATTGATAAATGATTGAAACACGGAGGGACTATTAGACAGCCCGAAAGGCATTAGACAGCCCGAAAGGTGGTGAGCAGGAGGAACCTCGGGAGTCTCGTTTGTTACAGTTAACACACTTTTCACTAATTAATTTAATGTAGATGTTTCTATGTATCAAAAGGAGAAGTTAAGGTAACTTGAGACATGTTGAATGATCATATGAGATACTGTATGGTAATATAAAACACACTTATTCCCATTAATTACACACACACACACACACACACCTGTATGCATCATGAACACACACACGGCCGTGCATAGAACTTTCAGGGGCCGGTTGAAATAATAAATTCATAACATAATGCCTCTGTAGTGAACATGTTCATTTTTGAGCACAGGCCTAATTATTTTCTGGAACAACACACTCACTCATCACAAATTGGAAGCAAGCTAGTGACAGTGCCTCCTAAAGACATGATTGATACGGGGCAGAGAGGGTAGGCTATCATCTAATTATTGATCATTGACATTGGTGATTGATGTAAGTCTTCTAGCTCCATCATTTTTAAACTGCATTTGATATATTTTTTAGATGCTCTTTTAATAATGACTTCATAATATACTTTTCATCATCTTCTATCATGATATATGGCTAGTGGCTTGTGTGGATATTTTTGTATATGGTGGTTAACTAGAGTCTAGACTAGGGTTGCAAAGGGAGGGTATTTTACTGGAAACTTACTACAAAACTACTTTAAGGATTTTATGTAATCGACAAGACATCTAGTGGCCCTTTCAGGTACTTCAGATTATCACAGGCGTTTGTAATTATCTTTGGCCCGCGTTCTGGTCTCATCACATGTAGAATGTACAAAGTAATTAAATAAGATGATTTTTAAATTAAACATAGAATGGCAAAGCTGTAAAACATAATCCTAACTATAAACCATCAATTTAGTGAATACGACAACTTTTATTTGACTACGTCAATATGTATTTGTTGTCAATGTTTTGGCGTCAAACTGGTGCAGTTGTGAAAAAAGTCAATAGTTGGGTGAGTTTCAGAGGTAACTGCAACCGATCTCTGTACAGGGCAGACCAACCGGTCTCTGTACAGGGCAGACCAACCGGTCTCTGTACAGGGCAGACCAACCGGTCTCTGTACAGGGCAGACCAACCGATCTCTGTACAGGGCAGACCAACCGGTCTCTGTACAGGGCAGACCAACCGGTCTCTGTACAGGGCAGACCAACCGGTCTCTGTACAGGGCAGACCAACCGGTCTCTGTACAGGGCAGACGAACCATCTCTGTACAGGGCAGACCAACAGATGGGTAGGGGTGGGGGGTGTAGAACTTGACGACGCCACAGTGGGTTCAGAACAAAAATAACAAAAACTGTGTAAACACACACACGTGTACATAGTCGAAGCAACACTTTCTAAACCTTGGTGTCTCTGATTTCTGCTTCTGTAGAACTACAGCTGATATTTAACAAGACCAAGGAAGTAATGATGGTGGTCTTTGACTTGGATTTCACTTGAATATAAGGCCACGCCTCCAACAAGCCACACCTCCAGATCCTCTAATAGGTTACAATATTAACAAAAAATGTGGATCCATAATTTGATAATTACCAATAACTACTAGAGCAGTTTTACTTGCAATCACAGTTTGACAAAGGAAAACATATCTAAATAGTCTCTCAAGATTCTAAACAAGTGTGCTATGATTTCTGGATAGCTCCCTCTGCCGTGTGGCTCTACGCCCTGAGCTATCTTCCCACCTACTATGAAGGTGAAATATCTAGATAAAAACACAAAGCTTCCAGCAGAGGTCTGTGCTCTTCCTAAACCTTTCAGATGGTAGTGTGAAGTCCAAAGCTGCATTATTACATCCAATCAAATCCAATTGTATTGGTCACAGACATGTTTAGCGGATGTTATTGTGGGTGTAGCGAAATGCTTGTGCTTCTAGCTCCAACAGTGCAATAATATCTAAAATGTCCCAACAATACACAATGCACACAATATACACAAACCTAAAAGTAAAAGAATGGAATGAAGGAATATATAAATACTTAGACGAGCAATGTCAGTGGCATAGAATAGAATACAGTATATACATATTAGATGAGTAAAGCAAAAATATGTAAACATTATTAAAGTGAATAGTGTTTCATTATTAAAGTGGCCAGTGATTCCAAGTCTATGTATATAGGGAAACCTCTAAGGTGCAGGGTTACGTAACCTGGTGGAAGCCGCCTAGTGATGGCTATTTAACAGTCTGATGGCCTTTAGATAGAAGCTGCTTTTCAGTCTCTCGGTCCCAGCTTTGATGGACTTGTACTGTTCTCGCCTTCTGGATGATAGCGGGGTGAACAGGCAGTGGCTCAGTTGGTTGTTGTCCTTGATGATCTTTTTGGCCTTCCTGTGACATCGAGCACTGTAGGTATCCTGGAAGGCAGGTAGATCAACCTCGGTGAAGTGTTGGGTGATACAGCCCGACATGATGCTCTCAATTGTGAATCTGTAGTAGTTTGTGAGGGTTTTAGGTGCCAAGACAAATTTCTTCCACCCCCTGAAGTTGAAGAGGTGCTGTTGTGCCTTCTTCACCACATTGTCTGTGTGGGTGGATCATTTCAGATTGTCACTGATGTGTACGCCGAGGAACTTGAAGCTTTCCACCTGCTCCACTGCGGTCCTGTTGATGTGGATAGGGGCATGCTCCCTCTGCTCTTTCCTGAAGTCCACGATCAGCTCCTTTGTTTTGTTGACATTGAGTGAGAGGTTATTTTCCTGGCCCCACACTCCCAGGGATCTCACCTCCTCCCTGTAGGTTTGTCATTGTTGGTAATCAAGCCTACTACTGTTGCGTTGTCTGCAAGCTTGATGATTGAGTTGAAGGCGGCCACGCAGTCATGGGTGAACAGGGAGTACAGGAGGGGGCTGAGCATGCACCCTTGTGGGGTCCCTGTGTTGAGGATCAGCGAAGTGAGCATAAATTCATAAACCATCGCGGTTCACACAAAACACAATTCACAGCGAAAACAAATCCCTTACCTTTTGAAGAACTTCTGCTGAGGGCTTCCCAAGTGTCCAACGAAGACAATCCATGGATCTTTTGTTAGAAAAAGTCATTTATTATATCCATAAATCTGGTTGGTGCGTTATGATCAGAAAATACAGCGTCCACTCGCCCATTGAACCGTGAAGAGACACTTGTCCAAGAACAATCAAACATCATTGATAATGTATCCTTAGGAACACTTTTATGTATATTTACTATACAATTTCAACCGGATTATAAACTGGACGATAGGAAAGAAAAAAACCACAGCGCGCACAAGCCCATGAATGCGCATCCTCTTCTGTTTACATCTGGTGACCACTTCCCAATTCTTCTTCTATTACCATCCAGAGCAACTATAACATCATCAAACACTGTCTAGAGACTGTTGACATCCAGTGGAAGCAATAGGTACTGCAATCTTACTCCCATATAAGGTCATTTTCAATAGGGAGGGGTTCACAATGAGGCAATGTGTCAAAATCACTTTTTCCAGGACATAAATTCTTTGGGTTTTCGCCTGCTATATCCGTTCTGTTATACTCACAGACAATATTTTAACACTCTTAGCAACTTCAGAGTGTTTCCTATCCAATAGTACTAATTATGTGCATATCCTATGCATATCCATATCATAGATGACCAGCCTAAACCTGTTCAGATCAGTTCACATAGGCTATCACTAGCTGGACTGATCACCTTCAAATCTGAGGTGAAACTGTAAACCCCAGTTCGTACATGTGAATATAACGATAGATTTTTCAAACAAAACTACACTACATTTTATCTCTGGGGCCCTCAGGATGACAAATCAGAGCAAAATTACTGAATGAAAGTACATTATTTACCTTCAGAGGTGAATGTACCAAACCAGTTGCCGTGACAAAAGTGTTTTGTTGTTGTGCACTATCCTCAAACAATAGCATGGTATGTTTTAGCTGTAATAGCTACTGTAAATTGGACACTGCAGTTAGATTAACCTCTTAAGGATTGGACCCTTTTTTTGAATTTTCACCTAAAATGACTTACCCAAATCTAACTGCCTGTAGCTCAGGACCTGAAGCAAGGATATGCATATTATTGATACCATTTGAAAAGAAACACTTTGAAGTTTGTGGAAATGTGAAATTAATGTAGAAGAATATAACACATTAGATCTGGCAAAAGATAATACAAAGAAAAAAACATGCATATTTTATTTTTCATCCTCTTTGAAATGCAAGACAAAGGTCACAATGTAGTTTAGGCGCAATTTAGATTTTGGCCACTAGATGGAAGCAGTGTATGTGCAACCGTCCCGTTGGGGGACACCGATCTCGTAGAGGCTAAGATCATTTGCCAGTTTAACTAAGGCTATCTCTATGCTGTGGTGGGCATGAAAACCAGATTGGAATTTTTCAATAATAGAGTTGACACTTAAAAAATTATTTTGCTGTTTGAAAACCAATTTGTCCAGAATTTCTCCTAAAGAATGGAATGGAGATTGGCCGAAAATTGCTAATAGCTGAAGTACAGTATCTAGATTACTTTTCTTCAGAAGGGGTTTCACTATAGCAGTTTTTAGTGCAGTGGGGAAAGTGCCTGGGAGTGATTAACAATAGCTCTTAGTATTTTGGCACATACTTCGACTCCACAACAACATTAACACCTGCGTAAATGCATATTCACACCCACACGTTTCTGGGAAATGTTTCTGATCTGGTAAGAGACGTTCCACATCCTGTTGTTTGAGAACCTACTGTATAGCCACAATGAAAGCCATAACCACCCACACACACACACACACACACACACACACACACACACACACACACACACACACACACACACACACACACACACACACACACACACACACACACACACACACACACACACACACACACACACACACACACCTGCATTCACACACATTTATTGGAAACGTCTCTGTTCTGATAAAAGTTGAGGATGTCACTAAACTCTTAGAAAAAGGTTTCCAAAATGGTTCTTTGGCTGTCCCCATAAGGGAGCAATTTTTGGTTGCAGGTGGAACCCTTGTTGTGTTCCATGTAGAACACTCAAAAGGGTTCTATCTTAAACCAAAATGGTTCTATCTTAAACCAAAATGGTTCTACCTGGAACCTAAAATGTTTCTTCAAAGGGTTCTCTTATCGGGACAGCCAAAGAACCCTTTTTAGGTTCTAGATAGCTCCTTTTTGTCTAAGAGTGTAGTCACTAGTTTGAGGCAACGGAAAAGCTGACTGGATAGTTTAGGATCTGAGAGAAGTCTTTATCTTCCCCTACAACTTACCAATGTTTAAACCGAGGTTGTCTCTTCCTTCCAACAGACACTAATGTCAGTCTTACAATGAGAGATAGATAGAGTTAGAGAAAATGGGACAAGAGGAAGTAAGAGAGGGAGTCAGTAGAGAGAGGGAGTCTGTAGAGAGAGGGACTAGGGCAGAGGGGAGTCAGTAGAGAGAAAGAAACAGTAGAGAGAGGGACTAGGGCAGAGGGGAGTCAGTAGAGAGAGGGAGACAGTAAATACAACAGGGAGTCAGTAGAGAGTAGATACAACAGGGAGTCAGTAGATACAACAGGGAGTCTGTAGAGAGTAGATACAACAGGGAGTCAGTAGATACAACAGGGAGTCAGTAGAGAGTAGATACAACAGGGAGTCAGTAGATACAACAGGGAGTCTGTAGAGAGTAGATACAACAGGGAGTCAGTAGATAGTAGATACAACAGGGAGTCAGTAGATAGTAGATGCAACAGGGAGTCAGTAGAGAGTAGATACAACAGGGAGTCAGTAGAGAGTAGATACAACAGGGAGTCAGTAGATACAACAGGGAGTCAATAGAGAGTAGATACAACAGGGAGTCAGTATAGAGTAGATACAACAGGGAGTCAGTAGAGAGTAGATACATCAGGGAGTCAGTAGATACAACAGGGAGTCAATAGAGAGTAGATACAACAGGGAGTCAGTAGAGAGTAGATACAACAGGGAGTCAGTAGAGAGTAGATACAACAGGGAGTCAGTAGATACAACAGGGAGTCAATAGAGAGTAGATACAACAGGGAGTCAGTAGAGAGTAGATACAACAGGGAGTCAGTAGATACAACAGGGAGTCTGTAGAGAGTAGATACAACAGGGAGTCAGTAGATACAACAGGGAGTCAGTAGAGAGTAGATACAACAGGGAGTCAGTAGATACAACAGGGAGTCTGTAGAGAGTAGATACAACAGGGAGTCAGTAGATAGTAGATACAACAGGGAGTCAGTAGAGAGTAGATACAACAGTGAGTCAGTAGATACAACAGGGAGTCAGTAGATACAACAGGGAGTCAGTAGAGAGTAGATACAACAGGGAGTCAGTAGATACAACAGGGAGTCAATAGAGAGTAGATACAACAGGGAGTCAGTAGAGAGTAGATACAACAGGGAGTCAGTAGATACAACAGGGAGTCAATAGAGAGTAGATACAACAGGGAGTCAGTAGAGAGTAGATACAACAGGGAGTCAGTAGATACAACAGGGAGTCTGTAGAGAGTAGATACAACAGGGAGTCAGTAGAGAGTAGATACAACAAGGAGTCAGTAGATACAATAGGGAGTCAATAGAGAGTAGATACAACAAGGAGTCAGTAGATACAACAGGGAGTCAGTAGAGAGTAGATACAACAGGGAGTCAGTAGAGAGTAGATACAACAGGGAGTCAGTAGATACAACAGGAAGTCAGTAGAGAGTAGATACAACAGGGAGTCAGTAGAGAGTAGATACAACAGGGAGTCAGTAGATACAACAGGGAGTCAGTAGAGAGTAGATACAACAGGGAGTCAGTAGAGTGTCCCCAAATGGCACCATGTTCCATATACAGTAGTGGATGTGCACTATACTGGGAATTGTGGATGCAGCCAATGTAGGCCTAATATCTTGTAAGGTAGGTTCATCTCAAGGATCCCATCTACCAGCGAGGCATAATCTCCTCGGTAGATGAGTTGAGCAAACAAAAGTAACTTTAGATGACAGAATGATCATTCCAGACTGTTGAGAGAGAAGTAAAAGGTAAGGCAACGATTGTTATGTGTATTCATATAGTTGATGATATTGTTATGTGTATTCATATAGTTGATGATATTGTTATGTGTATTCATATAGTTGATGATACTGTGATGTGTATTCATATAGTTGATGATATTGTTATGTGTATTCATATAGTTGATGATATTATGTGTATTCATATAGTTGATGATATTGTTATGTGTATTCATGTAGTTGATGATATTGTTATGTGTATTCATATAGTTGATGATATTGTTATGTGTATTCATGTAGTTGATGATATTGTTATGTGTATTCATATAGTTGATGATATTGTTATGTGTATTCATGTAGTTGATGATATTGTTATGTGTATTCATGTAGTTGATGATATTGTTATGTGTGTTCATGTAGTTGATGATATTATGTGTATTCATGTAGTTGATGATATTGTTATGTGTATTCATATAGTTGATGATATTGTTATGTGTATTCATGTAGTTGATGATATTGTTATGTGTATTCATATAGTTGATGATATTGTTATGTGTATTCATGTAGTTGATGATATTGTTATGTGTGTTCATGTAGTTGATGATATTGTTATGTGTATTCATATAGTTGATGATATTGTTATGTGTATTCATGTAGTTGATGATATTGTTATGTGTATTCATGTAGTTGATGATATTGTTATGTGTATTCATGTAGTTGATGATATTGTTATGTGTGTTCATGTAGTTGATGATATTGTTATGTGTATTCATGTAGTTGATGATATTGTTATGTGTATTCATGTAGTTGATGATATTGTTATGTGTATTCATGTAGTTGATGATATTGTTATGTGTGTTCATGTAGTTGATGATATTATGTGTATTCATGTAGTTGATGATATTGTTATGTGTATTCATATAGTTGATGATATTGTTATGTGTATTCATGTAGTTGATGATATTGTTATGTGTATTCATATAGTTGATGATATTGTTATGTGTATTCATGTAGTTGATGATATTGTTATGTGTATTCATGTAGTTGATGATATTGTTATGTGTATTCATGTAGTTGATGATATTGTTATGTGTATTCATGTAGTTGATGATATTGTTATGTGTATTCATATAGTTGATGATATTGTTATGTGTATTCATGTAGTTGATGATATTGTTATGTGTATTCATGTAGTTGATGATATTGTTATGTGTATTCATGTAGTTGATGATATTGTTATGTGTATTCATGTAGTTGATGATATTGTTATGTGTATTCATATAGTTGATGATATTGTTATGTGTATTCATGTAGTTGATGATATTGTTATGTGTATTCATGTAGTTGATGATATTGTTATGTGTATTCATATAGTTGATGATATTGTTATGTGTATTCATATAGTTGATGATATTGTTATGTGTATTCATGTAGTTGATGATATTGTTATGTGTATTCATATAGTTGATGATATTGTTATGTGTATTCATGTAGTTGATGATATTGTTATGTGTATTCATGTAGTTGATGATATTGTTATGTGTATTCATATAGTTGATGATATTGTTATGTGTATTCATATAGTTGATGATATTGTTATGTGTATTCATGTAGTTGATGATATTGTTATGTGTATTCATATAGTTGATGATATTGTTATGTGTATTCATATAGTTGATGATATTGTTATGTGTATTCATGTAGTTGATGATATTGTTATGTGTATTCATGTAGTTGATGATAGCCAATTAAAAAAAAAGTATCTTTCTAATCTACTGTTAACTATTTTCACTCAGGAAGGTATTTTGTGTGAAAGAGACTACTAAATATTGTGGAAAGACTAACAATAACTTACACTTCCTCAAAACAGGTTGGGTGTATTCATTAGTGCCCACCGTAGCAAAAGTTTTGCAACGGAAACCGTTTAGGTCACGTTGTACAGAATTTGGAGTAAATTGTTCATGTAATGTTTATGCAACGACCCAGGTAGAAGCCTACGACTCGGCTGATGACGCCTGCCTGATGCGGAAACCTGAACGTAGCCTGAGGGGTATACTATGATGCAAGCTAGATATACTGGTTTTCTAAAGCTAGCTCAGACTTCATCCGTATAACAATATACGGAGCGCTCATCATCTGGAAGGTGCTCTCTCAGCAGAAGAGAAAATATCTCAATGACTTCAAATCAAACTTTATTTAGACAGCACATTTCAGACATGGAAAGCAATGCAATGTGCTTTACAGGAAACATTTATGAAAAACAATATTTACTACACAACAAACATAAGATCAAAAATGAAAGAATGACACAGAATTAACGACTAAAAAGCACTCTAAGGAAAAACATCAATTTTCTGTATGTCCACTGTGTCTGCCCCCCTCAGGTTCTCTGGCAGGCTATTCCAGAGGCTGGGGGCATAATAACTAAAGGCTGCCTCCATGCCTCTTGGTCCTAGGCTTTGAGATAGTTAAATGAAAAGTGAACACTTATAATAAACCGTTAAGCTACATCTCACACACACACAAACAAAGCAATCAGAGACATGGGGGAAGGTATTGGGAAGGTAGAAAGAAAATAGTGACTTGGGGAAAGGTATTGGGAAGGTAGAAAGATAACACTGAGACATGGGGGAAGGTATTGGGAAGGTAGAAAGACAACACTGAGACATGGGGGAAGGTATTGGGAAGGTAGAAAGATAACACTGAGACATGGGGGAAGGTATTGGGAAGGTAGAAAGATAACACTGAGACATGGGGAAAGGTATTGGGAAGGTAGAAAGATAACACTGAGACATGGGGGAAGGTATTGGGAAGGTAGAAAGATAACACTGAGACATGGGGGAAGGTATTGGGAAGGTAGAAAGATAACACTGAGACATGGGGGAAGGTATTGGGAAGGTAGAAAGATAACACTGAGACATGGGGGAAGGTATTGGGAAGGTAGAAGATAACACTGAGACATGGGGGAAGGTATTGGGAAGGTAGAAAGATAACACTGAGACATGGGGAAAGGTATTGGGAAGGTAGAAAGATAACACTGAGACATGGGGGAAGGTAGAAAGATAACACTGAGACATGGGGAAGGTATTGGGAAGGTAGAAAGATAACACTGAGACATGGGGAAGGTATTGGGAAGGTAGAAAGATAACACTGAGACATGGGGAAAGGTATTGGGAAGGTAGAAAGATAACACTGAGACATGGGGGAAGGTAGAAAGATAACACTGAGACATGGGGAAAGGTATTGGGAAGGTAGAAAGATAACACTGAGACATGGGGGAAGGTATTGGGAAGGTAGAAAGATAACACTGAGACATGGGGAAGGTATTGGGAAGGTAGAAAGACAACACTGAGACATGGGGAAGGTATTGGGAAGGTAGAAAGATAACACTGAGACATGGGGGAAGGTATTGGGAAGGTATAAAGATAACACTGAGACATGGGGGAAGGTATTGGGAAGGTAGAAAGACAACACTGAGACATGGGGGAAGGTATTGGGAAGGTAGAAAGATAACACTGAGACATGGGGGAAGGTATTGGGAAGGTAGAAAGACAACACTGAGACATGGGGGAAGGTATTGGGAAGGTAGAAAGATAACACTGAGACATGGGGGAAGGTATTGGGAAGGTAGACAGACAACACTGAGACATGGGGAAAGGTATTAGGAAGGTAGAAAGATAACACTGAGACATGGGGGAAGGTATTGGGAAGGTAGAAAGATAACACTGAGACATGGGGGAAGGTATTGGGAAGGTAGAAAGACAACACTGAGACATGGGGGAAGGTATTGGGAAGGCAGAAAGATAACACTGAGACATGGGGGAAGGTATTGGGAAGGCAGAAAGACAACACTGAGACATGGGGGAAGGTATTGGGAAGGTAGAAAGACAACACTGAGACATGGGGGAAGGTATTGGGAAGGTAGAAAGACAACACTGAGACATGGGGGAAGGTATTGGGAAGGTAGAAAGATAACACTGAGACATGGGGGAAGGTATTGGGAAGGTAGAAAGACAACACTGAGACATGGGGGAAGGTATTGGGAAGGTAGAAAGATAACACTGAAACATGGGGGAAGGTATTGGGAAGGTAGAAGATAACACTGAGACATGGGGGAAGGTATTGGGAAGGTAGAAAGACAACACTGAGACATGGGGAAAGGTATTGGGAAGGTAGAAAGATAACACTGAGACATGGGGGAAGGTATTGGGAAGGTAGAAAGATAACACTGAGACATGGGGGAAGGTATTGGGAAGGTAGAAAGACAACACTGAGACATGGGGGAAGGTATTGGGAAGGTAGAAAGATAACACTGAGACATGGGGGAAGGTATTGGGAAGGTAGAAAGACAACACTGAGACATGGGGGAAGGTATTGGGAAGGTAGAAAGATAACACTGAGACATGGGGGAAGGTATTGGGAAGGCAGAAATGCAACAGTGAATATGAGACATGGGGGAAGGTATTGAGAAGGCAGAAAGACAACAGTGAATATGAGACATGGGGGAAGGTATTGGGAAGGCAGAAAGACAACAGTGAATATGAGACATGGGGGAAGGTATTGAGGCAAAAGGATACATTCGAACTGGTTGTCTAGCAGATTAGTAAGAATGTCTCACCCCGTGTTCAATAATGGTCTTTTTCCCTTTATTCAGATTACAACCTCTCACTTTCGGTTATATGAAAATGAAATCCTCTCCAAAATATCGTTATTTTTAAAACAAGCCATAGAAGTTGTTTGCCATTTCTTTTTAATCCACCAGAAAACACAGAACAAATATTACAAGAAATATTATGATTAAACTCAAATATACAAATTCATTAAAAAAATTAAAAAATTGAAAAATTGTTTAAAAATGAATAGGACTGGTGGAGTTATGTCACACATACAGCTAACAAAAGTATATGAAAATGTGAGCTCTACTAAAAATGACATCCAACTAATTGCAGCAATAGTGCAAAAATGGAAGAGACAAGTGGAAGGGGAAAAGGTAAGGTACTTGTCTGTCAGCCCTGCATGACAGACCAAAATTAGTTAAAGAAGATTTTGATAAATAAAGAAAGTATACTGGTTTCATTTCAGGACCAAAAAATGGACAGCTGTGCCATATATATTGCAAAATATTTGGGAAGAGATTTTCGATGTACTGATTTCGTGGCACATGGTTTATGAACTGATACACAAAACAACGCTGGACTCAAAACATAGTTTTTCAATTTAAATGATTATACAAAATTCTTGCAACTAAAAGAATGTCATATATACGAGGGATACAATCCTCCCAGCTCTGCATATTTTGCTGCGAAGAGACAGAATCATTAGATCACTTGTTTTGGTACTGTCCATATGTAACTTGTTTTTGGTCGCAGGTTCAGGAATGGCTGAAGAATTGTCACATTTACCTGGAGCTAACTCTGCAAATAGCACTGCTGGGTGATTTAAGAAGTCTATCGATCAATAATATAATACTCTTAGTAAAATTGTTTATCTTTAATGTACAATATGTAGAATCTATGAGAATAGAAAGGTTCAGAACTTTTCTGAAACATCACAGTTGAAAACTGGATGGTGTTCAGAGATAGATGGGAAGGGTTGAGTGAAGCTGAACGGTGGGACTAAAAACAAGCAAATGATAACTATTGTCAAATATACTGTGTCCGTAAAATGTATATAGCATGTCTAAGCTGGAAGTAGAAGCCTAAGAGTTGTTGTCCATTAGTTAGGTAATACAGTACATCTAGGTAGGGGTAAAATGACTTTGCATAGACAATAAACAGTGAGTAGCAGCAGCGTTTTGATTAGCTGTTCAGGTTATGGCTTGAGGATAGAAGCTGTTACATTTGGACCTAGACTTGGCGCTCCGGTACCGCTTGCTGTGCGGTAGCAATGAAAACAGTCTGTGATTAGGGTGGCTGGAGGCTTTGGCAATTTTTGGGGCCTTCCTCTGACACCGCCTGGTATAGAGGTCCTGGATGGCAGGAAGCTTGGCCCCAGTGATGTACTGGGCCGTACATACTACCCTCTGTAGCGCTTTGCGGTCTGAGACCGAGCAGTTGCTATACCAGGCGGTGATGCACCCAGTCAGGATGCTCTTGATGGTGCAGCTGTATAACTTTTTGAGGATCTGAGGACCATTGCCAAATCTTTTCAGTCTCCTGAGGGGGAATAGGCTTTGTCGTGCCCTCTTCACGACTGTCTTGGTGTGTTTGGAGCATGGTGATGTTGCTATAGAGTCAGATACCATCCTCAGAAATGTCTATATAGTACCTTTAAGTTAAGACCTCACAGATCGTTTCATGGAAAAACAATTCAATTAGTGATAATAATTGATTCTTAAAGAATACAACTTATAAATCTTGAGCCTCATCTTATGGAGTCACATGTGACAGTATAAAAAAAAGTATGAGAGCTTATCTAGGATCAGTTCAGCATTTTAGATCATAATGAATCAGATTACATAGAAGGGGGTGGACCTGATCCTTGATCAGCATTCCTCCTCTGAGACACTGCCTGTATGAATAAGGGACCAAAAGTCACCAGGACCAATAAACCGAACACATAGTGTTGTAAAGTCTAGTTACAGCAGGTGTTTAGTGCCATCTAGTGGAAGATACCAATACAACACTATTAATAGGGTGGAGGGATAGCTGATTGAAACAAAAAGTAAAGTTGTTATTCTGTACAGGAAAAAGTAAAGTATATGTTTAGCAAAAATAATGCAAGAGACTCTCTTAAAGAGAGATGTCTTGAAGAAGGACTGTAACAAAAAAAAACAAAACGCAAGCAACATTTGGTGCAATGGCATGGGTTACATGCAACTGACTGTTAGCGCCACATTCTGTTTACTGTTGTTATATATAGGAGTTATACCGTGAAACATTCCCTGAAGTCTCGTCTCTGAGCCACCGAGGTAAAGACAGTTTCAAGTTGGATATTCAACGGATATTCGCGCGCTTTCAAAACTCAAATTCTTTCAAACCTCAATAGCTTTCAAACCACTTGAGCCACAGACTCCAAATAAGTGTCATGATGTTGGAAACACAACATTGCACAACATTGCACAGGTCTTATTTCCATGATTTTGGACATTACTTGCCTTCCAAAGCTAATAAACATGTGGAAATGTGAGCAGCATTTTGTATTCCTTGTTGATTTAGTTAGGGAGCGTAAACAAAGTACAAACTTATTTTATATTCGAATTTTTCAATAGCTCCTTGGTCATGTAACCTACTTGACTCAAACAAGGTTCATAATGTCCACTGACTACCCTTCTATATTGAACACCCTTTAGTTTGTCCATTTTCATCTCACAAGATTTTACATGAATTTCTTGGTCATGTGACATACTGGACTCATACAAGGTTCAGTATGTACACTCAGTGAACCTACACATTGCACACCCTTTAGTTTGTCCATTTTCATCTCACTTGATTTTACATTTAAAAAAAAATGTAATGTACATTTTAAATAGCACCTTGGTCATGTGACCTATTGGACTCAAAAGAGGTTCAGAATGTACACTCAGTGGGCCTACACATTGCACTTCCTGGCGCCGCGAGGCGTACACTCTGGTAACACGACTGATCCCGGAGAAGCTGCCGTTCTCTTTTCTTTGTGAAGGGCAGGGCGCCCTGGAATGAGTTCGCCCCAAGAGAAGGGCCCAAGCCCTGGAAAGCGTTGCGCTTCCGGTGGCGTCCGGTGAGCTCTCGCTGGCCCTTGAAAATCCGGGAGAGAGAGTGTAAATCTCGCACCGGGCCGTACCCATATCCGCAGCAGGTCTCCAAGGCGAACAATTTCAGGAATGTTGGAACAATATAGGTAAGGGAAGTCGGCAAGTAGATCCGTAACTTCGGGATAAGGATGGGCTCTAAGGGCTGGGTCGGTCGGACTTGGGGGCGAAGCGGGGTTTGAGCCACGGCTCGGGGAGCAGTCACTACATCGCCCTCCTCTTGCCACCGTTGGAAGTTTGTTGTGCGGCCCATCTCGCGGTATATCGTGCGTGGCCTCGCAAGGGGCTGCGTGCGGGGGTTTCTTGGGGTGGTGTCTGTCAACGGGCCGAAGGCAGACCGGTGGGGGGTTGGGTCCAGCAGTTGGTGGCGGCGACTCTGGATGCGCGTTGGGCCCTTCTCGCGGATCTCCCCAGCTATGGTGCTCGCCGGCCCCGTTCGTGCTGGGTCTCCAGCGGGTCTCATCAGCCAGCGCCTAGCAGCTTACTTAGAACTGGTGCGGACCAGGGGGAATCCAACTGTTTAATTAAAACAAAGCATTATGAAGGCATGGAAGACCCAAGTGAATAGTTGTGTGAGTGACACTGTCCTTAAGGGGAACAGAGCAGGCAATTAATGTAAAATTGTGTGAGATGAAAATGGACAAACAAAAGGATGTGCAGTATAGAAGTGTAGTCAGTGGACATTCTGAACCTTGTTTGATTCCAGTAGGTCACATGACCAAGGAGCTATTGAAATTAGAAATTTAGACACATTTATTTAAAACCGTGTGAGATTAAAATGGACAAACAAAAGGTTGTCAGATGCAGGAGAGCAGAACTTGGTAATAGCCGGAGTAGTTTAATAAACAAAACCCACTGCATAAAATGTAACAAGAACAAAATTTGGGTACAAAACCCGACTCGCCTTAACAGACGTCGGGAGTTGGTCAATCAGGGCCCTGTCATTCCATCCCGGGCCGGCAGCCAGGGTCCTAAACTCCAGGGTGAACTTCTGGGCGCTCCTCGTCTCCTGCCTCAGATGTAAGAGGTGGTTGAAGACTGCCCAGAAACGGCGGGTGAACTAAGGTGTATGTAAACTTCCGACTTCAACTGTATATTTACAGTGTTGTAACGATGTGCAAATAGTGAAAGTACAAAAGGGAAAATAAATAAACATTAATATGGGTTGTATTTACAATGGTGTTTCTTCTTCACTGGTTGTCGTTTTCGTGTGGCAACAGGTAACAAATCTTGCTGCTATGATGACACACTGTGGTAATTCACCCAGTAGATATGGGAGTTTAACAAAATTGTGTTTGTTTTCGAATTCTTTGTGGATCTGTGTAATCTGAGGGAAATATGTGTCTCTAATATTGTCATACATTTGGCAGGAGGTTAGGAAGTGCATATCAGTTTCCACCTCATTTTGTGGGCAGTGTGCACATACAGTGTAGCCTGTCTTCTCTTGAGAGCCAGGTCTGCCTACGGCGGCCTTTCTCAATAGCAAGGCTATGCTCACTGAGTCTGTACATAGTCAAAGCTTTCCTTAAGTTTGGGTCAGTCACAGTGGTCAGGTATTCTGCCACTGTGTACTCTCTGTTTAGAGCCAAGTAGCATTCTAGTTTGCTCAGGTTTTTTGTTAATTCTTTCAAATGTGTCAAGTAATTATCTTTTTGTTTTCTCATGATTTGGTTGGGTCTAATTGTGTTGCTGTCTTGGGGCTCTGTGGGGTCTGTTTGTGTTTGTGAACAGAGCCCCAGGACCAGCTTGCTTAGGGGACTTCTCCAGGTCCTTCTCTCTGTAGGTGATGGCTTTGTTATGGAAGGTTTGGGAATCACTTCCTTTTAGGTGGTTGTAGAATTTAACGGCTCTTTTCTGGATTTTGATCATTAGCGAGTATAGTCCTAATTCTGCTCTGCATGCATTATTTGGTGTTTAACGTTGTACACTGAGGATATTTTTGCAAAATTCTGCATGCAGAGTCTCAATTTGGTGTTTGTCCCATTTGGTGAATTCTTGGTTGGTGAGCGGACCCCAGACCTCACAACCATAAAAGGCAATGGGCTCTAAAACTGATTCAAGTATTTTTATGCAGATCCTAATTGGTCGTTGAATTTCATGTTCCTTTTGATGGCGTAGAAGGCCCTTCTTGCCTTGTCTCTCAGCTCATCCACAACTTTGTGGAAGTTACCTGTGGCACTGATGTTTAGGCTGAGGTATGTATAGTTTTTTTGTTTGCTCTAGGGAAGGTATTCCCAAACTGTGGTACCCCTAGGGGTACATTCAATGCTGTTGGGGGTATGCCAAATATAAATGTGATTCACATAAAAAAATATATATATTTTGTTTTTATGGTCTTGGATTCCCCCAAGGGCATAAGAGGGTAAGTGGAGGAGGGTGTGTATTTATTGAGTTTCATACGCAGCCAGTTCCCAATCGTTCTGATTGCATTGTGAATGTGACGTCATGTTGTACAAATGTTCACTGCGTGAAAATATTTCCAGTCAATAATTGCACGCGCGTAGGTGTGGATGTTTCTCTCACAACCCCCTCGCCCTTGATTTAGCCAGCTAACTAGCATAATTAGTTGTAAACTGGTCGAGATGGCTTGTTCTCAGAGGTGGCAGTTTTAACTGGTTTGTACAGCTAACTAACCAACATATGCACTGTCAATCGAAAACGTAGCACCCAAGTCTTTGCAACACTACAAAAATAAAATGTCTCTTCTCACAAACTCTCAACACTTTGAAATGCGACAATAGACAATCGGCCTGATTGGACAGCTCAGAGCTTCTGCTCTTTTCTGTCCATAAAAACAAATTAATTGGTGGAAGAGGCAGGGCAGGCCAGGAGCAAGGAAGGAGGGTGAGGTCAAGCAAGGAATCCCCAGGGTCTAAATGCCCTAGAATTTTATCAGAACAGGCATGGGTTAGTTACTCTATTTTCCTTTCCCGACATGCGTGTGTTGTGTTTAAACGTTATTAGGGTTACAGCTCACAGCTGTGCGGGGGAGTGTTAAGGAACGCATCCACATACATACACACACTTTTATTATTTTTTGTAATTCTTTATTTTTATTTTTTAGGACCGTTTCAGCATTATGGACATGGGTGTATCTGTGGTCCATTTGGCCTGTCCCACAGCTTTCTTCAATGATGGATTGCGAGTTGCTCTGTTGATGAACTTCTGGCCAATGATGGACTGTCTGTTGTTAATTGATGCGAGTCCAGATATGCTGTGAACGTGGTGGTTGCTGATGTATCTTGGTAGTCTGTAAGCCATTTTTATTGCCATGTTTTGGATTCTCTGTAGCCGATTCATCTGCTGTGGTGAAGCTGTTATCCAGGCTGGTAAGGCGTATTCAAAGAAAGATTGGATGTAGCCTTTCAACACTGACACGCGAGTCCAACTATTTATATACTTACTTCACGCCTCAACAAGCTTCTGATTGGTCAGAGTCAATACTCCTGGCCACCATTGATTGGCAGCTGTGTGAAACAAATTCGCGTGCCCACACAACACTTTTTCGAGGTCGAGGGAGGGAGTAAGAGAAACATCCGCACGAGCTCAGCCATCCACATAAAGAGATGCGCGTGCAATTATTGAACTGGAAACAATTTCAACTGGGAGAGATTTTACAGCATGACGTCACAATCAGAAGAATTGGGAACTATTTCACGCTGGGAAGATTTTTAGATGAAACCCTGCACCAATGGGACAGTTCGTTTTGCATTGCCCGGTGCTACGGGTGAGTGGAAATATCTCTTAAGGACCAATGGAATGCAGTGGTGGAAACAGTACCAAATTGTCATACTTGAGTAAAAGTAAAGATACCCTAATAGAAAATTACTCAAGTAAAAGTGAAAGTCACCCAGTAAAATTCTACTTGAGAAAAAGTCTAAAAGTATTTGGTTTGAAATATATTTTCAAAAGAAAAGTAAAAATATATATCATTTCAAATTCCGTATATTAAGTAAACCAGACAGCACCATTTTATTTTCCTTTTTCAATGTATGGATAGCCAGGGGTACACTCCAACACTCAGACATAATTTACAAATGAAGCATTTGTGTTTAGTGAGTCTGACAGATCATAGGCAGTAGGGATGACCAGGGATGCTCCCTTGTTAAGTGTGTGAATTTGACAATTGTCCTGTCAAAATGTAACAGGTACTTTTGGGTGTCAGGGAAAATGTATGGGTTAAAAACGACATTATTTTCTTCAGGAATGTAGTGAAGTAGAAAGACATGCAGATTCTGGTAGGTAGGCTACAACTATAATCAAATTAGGTTGTCGTCAGCCATTCAATATTCACAGTAGGTCTGAGTTACAGAATGATCACTTATCTTGCCGACCGACCTGATGGTCTCCGTTGGAAATGTTGTGAAAAATATCTGGCCTAGGCTATAGATTAGGCTATATACACTACATGACCAAAAGTATATTAACACCTTGTCGAACATCTCAAATCAAATGTATTTATAAAGCCCTCTTCACATCAGCAGATGTCACAAAGTGCCAAACAGAAACCCAGCCTAAACCCCCAAACAGCAAGCAATTCAGATGTAGAAGCCAGATTGTTCTTTAAGATGTTCAAACGTTCATAGATGATCATCAGGGTCAAATAATAATCACATATCATTCCAAAACCATGGGCATTAATATGGAGTTGGTCCCCCTTTACTGCTATAAAAGCCTCAACCCTTTTGGGAAGGCTTTCCACTAGATGTTGGAACATTGCTGCAGGGACTTGCTTCCATTCAGTCATGAGCATTAGGGAGGTGGGGCACTGATGTTGGGCCTGTGTCAGCAACGGGTGTGGCTGAAATAGCCAAATCCACTAATTTGAAGGGGTGTCTACATACTTTTGTAAATATACTGTACATTCTCTGTTCTGCTACTGGTAGGCATATAACGTTATGTGAACTGATCTGAACAGGTTTAGGCTGGTCATCTAGGATATGTAGGCTATAGCCGAGGTAGACCTTGATCTGCATATCACTAACAAACTGCTATTATGCCATATATTACTTTACATAATATAACATATCTTGTTGCAAAAAACGTTTTAAATGGATCGATGATTCCCCCCAGATCAATCACGCCCGTTTTAGCCCTTCTGTCTGGATTCTCAGATACGTTTAGAAAATAACAGATTGAAAGACAATAAATAGCCTACTGTTACTGAATATAAATAAGTGTGACATGGTCTTGTGTTGCTTCACTGTCTATAACTACCTTAACAAACAGTGACTTATTATTAGTATTATTGACAGTTACCATAGAGAAGAGATGTCACAACTACATGTTCATGTGCTTGCATTAAATCGCCTGACTGTTTCGATATGTCTTTTAGTAAATGTTTTATTTCAAAGAGAGAATGACTAAAATAGAACAATTGACATTCAAAAATTAATTGTTACTGTGTTAACCACAACCGACATATTGGATCTCTGTTTAGGGGTTAGTGCTCTAAAATGAGTCTCTCTGAGGAGAGAAGGGAGGGGGTCCCTGCCTCTGAAATTAGTCACTTTGGGGAACATGACACCAAAGCTAAGAGGTGAGATGACAATTTTGTTTAAGAATAATTAAGTTTATTTCCAAAATACTATATCCACATTTTTTTGTGAATCATAAATGATTGCTTATGGGTACCTTCAATATTACTATTTTTTTAACACTACATATCCATTGTTTAGCTTGAATGGAATGTTCGTATCTTGTATATAAAACGAATGCACTTACAAATGCCATATCTTAATTTGACCCAGTTTCTCACAGCAGGAAAATTATGTGGATTATAATTCATTAACATGTTTTGTAGGGTTGGTACCTCTTTTCATTAGGGCAAATCAAGCTGGATATTTGTGGAAATGGTGGAATATAGTGGAAATTACAAACTATTGAAGCCTTTTTAAAGCTTGAATACATTACAATACGGTAACTGCATTGTAAGTCACTCTGGACCCAGTTTCCCGATAGCGATGGAATTTAGGTTTACGAGTGTTTTAACATGCATCTTTCCTACAACAGCTGAAGATGTAACATACATTTCCCACTCACAGCGTGTAGATAACGGTTGCTACGTGCGTCATTGGAGCATGTTGTTATTTAGAGGATGGAAAGAAAGGGAGCTCTGCTCTCAGATCAGCTTTCTGCATTCAAATATTTCATTATCATTATAATTAGTTTACAATACTGACAACGGATCAGCTCCTAGAGAGATATTACCACCTAGGGCTGCAAATATTGAGGCGGCTTATTCTAATGCTTACCCAATAAAAATGCACAAAATCACAGATTTGGCAGATTATTGCGCACAAATATATTGAGACGAATTACTGACCGTAGTCTTCGAGTAGCAAAATATAACTCAATTGATTGAACATTAAATGTATTTAAATATGATTGAAATAGGCCTATAACCTACTGTTTATATTTTAATGCAGTCATCTTGGTTTTTATTTGAAGCATACTTTTATATGTCGCTTTTTTAGATCAATTGCAAAGACATTTACAACTTTGTATTTGTAGTCAACTTTGTTCTGAAATTATCAGCGGTCAGAGACGGATAAACCATGTGATTCTATCTTTAGCAGAGATCTTCTGTGTATAACGTGACGCGGGAGGGGAAAAGCATCTAAAGACTCAGCTGTTCTGCGCGTGGTCTGAGGCAGGCGGTAGATTTGGAGCATTTTCAAGTGCATCGTTAATAATGATGGTTTTGGAAACAGCCCAGAGATTTAACATTGCTCCAACGAAGATTCTAATGATGAACTTAGCCTTAAGAAGCTTTTGTGATACCAGGCCATGGATAACATCTGCTAAATTCAAAAGTATATGTTTTACATACAGATCTCATATTACTGTATTGAATTATAAAAATATATATATTAATATTGATGTCACATGTATGATTTGTACAGTTATTTATTATAAATGTAACTATTTGTTACATTTGACTGTGTAAAACCTATCTGTACTACTTATTTCTCTGAGAGTGAGGCAGATATATAGCATTTAATAGCATAAAAACATGATTATTTGTCTCTCTGAAATGAAACGTTCAAGTGATAGATTTTAAACAAACACATGTCTGTCATTGAATGTCATAATTAGCTAGTGAAAAAACAACAATCTCTTTCATAATTTCTTAAAGCAATAAAAGCAAATTTACCAACATTTCTGAAAATGGAGTTATTAAACTTCTTATTTTCTCAATCTCAATCCAAGTAAATGAGAGAAGGAATGTTTGTCTCTGTTGTGTTGAAGCCCAATCCAGCTGAAGAGACCAGCCTCCCCTGTACCCAGCTGTGTCCATGAAGAGTGACTAGTCTATGAATTTACCTACACGGTTTAGAGCGGGAGACTTTTCTACTGAACAAATGTTAAGAAGAACTCATGGGTCATGGTCAGTGAGTTAAACAACACTGTCTCTAGTAAATTCTCTTCTCCCATTTATTTTTGTTGTTTTCATAATCCGTAGGCTAATCCTTTTGTTGCATTTTCATATTCATGAAACAATATTAAACAAAAACAACATTCCCTTCGTGTGTGTGTGTGTGTGTGTGTGTGTGTGTGTGTGTGTGTGTGTGTGTGTGTGTGTGTGTGTGTGTGTGTGTGTGTGTGTGTGTGTGTGTGTGTGTGTGTGTGTGTGTGTGTGTGTGTGTGTGTGTGTGTGTGTGTGTGTGAGAGAGAGAGAAAGAGACCTCCCTGGATGAGGAGATGAAATCTCATGTTTTGTCCACAGTTACCAACAGGAGAGATCAGAGTCAGAGATTCTCAGTGGTCAGTCTTCCCAGAGTCAACATATAGACCTGGCCTCCATATTCAGTGTATGTGGTCCTGTTATGTACATTTGTTTTTGTTAACCTCAAGTAAAGTTGATCTGTAAATCCTTCATTAATATGTTCATGAGAAAGCATTTCTTCTCTTGCTTAACTTAATTACTTTATTCATTTCAGTTGCTTGAAGAGAATATTATGACATTTGTGAAGAACGAACTGAAGCGGTTCAAAAGGATTCTTAGTCCAGAACTCCCACAAGGCTTTGAGAGTCAGAAGCAGGATGAGGAAGTAGTGGACTCTGAAGATGAGAAGCAGGAGAGCAGTGCCAGAGAGGGGGCTCTGAAGATCACACTGCACGCCCTGAGGAAAATGAACCAGAAGGAGCTTGCTGACACACTGGAGAAAAGTAAGAATTGTCTGCCTCACGTTAAATGCTGTTTTATAACAAACATTTAAAAACTGTAGATAAAGTACAGCTAAAGGAGCTGTGTAACTCAATGATATTGTAACAGCCTTAACACAACACTTCATCAAGTAGCAGGCGGGATGTGTTGTGTTGATTAATTTAGACACAGAGAAGAGGAGAGAGACAGTGAAGAGGAGAGACAGAGGAGAGAGACAGTGAAGAGGAGAGAGACAGTGAAGAGGAGAGAGACAGTGAAGAGGAGAGACAGATGAGAGAGACAGTGAAGAGGAGAGACAGAGGAGAGAGACAGTGAAGAGGAGAGACAGAGGAGAGAGACAGTGAAGAGGAGAGACAGAGGAGAGGGACAGTGAAGAGGAGAGAGACAGTGAAGAGGAGAGACAGAGGAGAGAGACAGTGAAGAGGAGAGACAGAGGAGAGAGACAGTGAAGAGGAGAGACAGAAGAGAGAGACAGTGAAGAGGAGAGACAGAGGAGAGAGACAGTGAAGAGGAGAGACAGTGAAGAGGAGAGACAGAGGAGAGGAGAGACAGAGGAGAGAGACAGTGAAGAGGAGAGACAGAGGAGAGAGACAGTGAAGAGGAGAGACAGAGGAGAGAGAGACAACATTAATTATACCATAAATAATACCAATAATAATATAATCAATCACTCCAGTGTGTAATGCATTATGAAAACATTTACACATTTATACAGACAGTTAAGAGAATACATTATTATAATGTACAACATTATAACACCGTCCTACAATACTGTAGGCATTAAAACAGACGTGCAATTAATATCCTCTGTGTTATTTTTAGATTCAGTAGAGCTTGCTGTGATTTGCCAACGTGAACTCCAATCTAATCTAAAGAAGAAGTTTCAATGTGTATTTGAGGGGATCGCTAAACAAGGAAACCCAACACTTCTCAATAAGATCTACACAGAGCTCTACATCACAGAGGGTGGAACAGGAGAGGTCAATAATGAACATGAGCTGAGACAGATTGAGACAACAACCAGGAAACAAGTAAGACCAGAGACTGCAATCAAATGTAACAACATCTTCAAACCGTTAACTGGACAAGACAAACTTATCAGAACTGTGCTGACAAAGTCGCTAGCATTGGAAAAACAGTCTCTGTGCAGAATTTCATTCTGGACTGGGCTGAAGGAAAAGCAAATCAGGATGTCCAATTTGTATTTTCATTCCCTTTTCGGGAGCTGAATTTGATGAAAGGGGAAAAACACACTTTGATTAAACTTCTCAATCACTTCTCAATGGAAACCAATGAATCAAGAATCTCCAACTACGACAAGTACAACGTTCTGTTCATCTTTGATGGTCTGGATGAGTGCCGACTGCCCCTAGACTTCCAGAAGAACAAGATCTGTTGTGACGTCACAAAGTCAACCTCAGTGGATGTTCTGCTGACAAATCTCATTAAAGGAAATCTGCTTCCCTCTGCTCTCCTCTGGATAACTACCCAACCTGCAGCAGCCAATAAGATCCCTTCAGGGTGTGTTGACCAGGTGACGAGGTGACCAGAGGTACGAGGGTTCAATGACCCACAGAAGGAGGAGTACTTCAGAAAGAGATTCAGTGATCAGGACCTGGCCAGGAGAATCATCTCACACAGAAGGACATCAAGGAGCCTACACATCATGTGCCACATTCCAGTCTTCTGTTGGATTTCTGCAATAGTCCTTGAACCCATGCTGAAACACAAGAGAGAAGAGATGCCCAAGACTCTGACTGAGATGTACACACACCTTGTGGTGTTTCATATCAAATGGAAGAATGAAAAATATCTTGGGAAAGAAGAGACAGGTCCACACTGGAATAAAGAGAGCATTCTGTCACTGGGAAAACTGGCTTTTCAACAGCTTCTGAATCACAATCTGATTTTCTATGAAGAAGACCTGAAAGAGGCTGGCATTGATGTCAATGAAGCCTCCGTGTACCCAGGATTGTGCACACAGCTCTTTAAAGAGGAATGTGGGCTGTACCAGGACAAGGTGTACTGCTTTGTGCATCTGAGCATTCAGGAGTTTCTGGCTGCTGTATATGTGTTCCTCTCATTCATCAACAACAATGAGAATCTAATGGCCAAACCTCAATCAATGTCCAGTAACTTTACTGCGCTGTTCAGAGACAAGCCTGAAGTTACTTTCTACAAGAGCGCTGTGGATAAAGCCTTACAAAGTGAGACAGGAAACCTGGACTTTTTCCTCCGCCTCCTTCTGGGCCTCTCACTGGAGTCCAATCAGAAGCACTTACGAGGTCTACTGGCGAAGACAAGAAGCAGCTTCAGAGCCATGAAGAAACAGTCAAGTACATCAAGGAGAAGATCAGGGAGAATCCCTCTCCAGAGAGGTGCATTAATCTGTTCCACTGTCTGAATGAACTGAATGACCATTCTCTAGTGGAGGAGATCCAAAGCTACCTGAGATCAGGAAGTCTCTCAAAAGCCAAACTGTCACCTGTACAGTGGTCAGCTCTGGTCTTTGTGTTGCTGACTTCAGAAAAGGAGCTGGATGTGTTTGACCTGAAGAAATACTCCAGATCAGAGGAAGGTCTTCTGAGGCTGCTGCCAGTGATCAAAGCCTCCAGAGCTGCTCTGTGAGTACATAAATTGACATTTAAGTACTAATCATAAGGAAGAAATATTCAGTTTAGAGAACTGATATTGAAAAACTATATTGAAAAACATTAGTATAACAATATGACCATACATACATACACACATACAGTGGTAGCCTAGTGGTTAGAGCGAAAGGTTGCAAGTTCAATTCCCCGAGCTGACAAGGTTAACCCACTGTTCCTAGGCCATCATTGAAAGTAAGAATTTGTTCTTAACTGACTTGCCTAGTAAAATAAATACACTTGTAGTAGTATTAATCTATATATATATATATATATATATATATATATATATATATATATATTTTTTTTTTTAATTATTATTATTTTTTTAATTCTTTTTATTTTTTATTTCACCTTTATTTATCCAGCTAGTTGAGAACAAGTTCTCATTTACAACTGTGACATGGCCAAGATAAAGCAAAGCCGTGCAACACAAACAACAACACAGAGTTACACATGGAATAAACAAGCGTACAGTCAATAACACAATAGAAAAAAAAAAAAGTCTATATACAGTGTGTGCAAATGTATTGAGGAGGTAAGGCAATAAATAGGCTATAGTAGCGAAGTAATTACAATTTGGCAAATGAACACTGGAGTGATAGATGAGCAGATGATGATGTGCAAGTAGAAATACTGGTGTGCAAAAGAGCAGAAAAGTAAATAAAAACAATATGGGGATGAGGTAGGTAGATTGGGTGGTCTATTTATATGTTGTTTGAGAGAATAAACCATTGTCCTTCCTCACTACTGGTGTTAATGAACAGTGTGTTTGTGAAGTCATGATGATCTCTCTGTCAGGCTGACAGGCTGTGGAGTCACTGAGGAAGGCTGTGCTTTTCTGGTCTCAGCTCTGATGTCAAACCCCTCACACCTGAGAGAGCTGGATCTGAGTAATAATGACCTGAAGGATTCAGGAGTGAAGCTTCTCTCTGCTGGACTTGCGAATCCCTATTGTAAACTGGAGACTCTGAGGTCAGAAATCCTGTAGATGGTCAACAAGTGAAAGCTGTTCACCAGATCCAGATGTGTTTACCAGTCACACATAGTCCACACCATATGTGTTTGGACAGTGAAGCTTACAGTTTTAAATTTGGCGCTATGCTCCAGCATTTTTGATTTGATGCAGAATGTTTCATATTATGCAAAGGTAATGGTGAGAGGTTAGCATGTTTTGTTGTTGCCTCTGTAAAACTCTCACTCATTATTATTATTCATGATTCATACATGATTTTCTTAATCATGGCATCATCAAGATTAATTTAGATGTGTTGAAAAACATGTTATCTACTCACTTAGACAGATAATTAATCCAGTCATCATCCACAATTCTGTTACTATTTGGCAAAACATAACCCAAAACCCAACCAAAACAAACTGCAAATGCAACCAATGAGTTTGGGACCAAATACTAAACTTTCGACTACTTTAATACACTATGAGTGAATTGGTCAGAATACTTATGACTTCTTCAAATAAGGGGACTAGATACATAAAGTGCTTCATTTCTAAATGGTTAAATAGATATTTATGAAAATACCCTCAAATAAACAGTGACATTATACACTGTCGCCTCATATGAAACATTTGATCTCCAATCCAAAATGCTGGATTATAGAGCCAAATGTAAAATGTTAGCTTCATTGTCAAAATAGATTTGGTGTGGACTGTATACTCAATACAATCATAATCTGATACCTCACTGTCTGTCTTTTGACTGATACTGCTTTTTAAACTGGTCTGGTCTTTCTACACAAATATGTGTACTTTTCATTGTGTCTCTACAAGCAACAATTTGATAAATTGTCATTTCTAATAATGATACATCTATTTACGAATACGTATGGCAGGTTTCAGTACACTTATGTATTTGAATATGTTGAAAAATAATAGCAGCGTGATTTTAAAATTATGTTACTCTTTGCAGGCTGTCATTCTGTCTAGTCACAGAGGAAGGCTGTGCTTCTCCGGTCTCAGCTCTGAGGTCAAACCCCTCACACCTGAGAGAGCTGGACCTGAGCTACAATCACCCAGGAGACTCAGGAGTCAGACTGCTCTCTGCTAGACTGGAGGATCCACACTGCAGACTGGAGAAACTCAAGTATGTAGAGGATTTATGTCAATGTTCATATCAGACGTGTGTGTGTGTGTGTGTGTGTGTGTGTGTGTGTGTGTGTGTGTGTGTGTGTGTGTGTGAGTTCACGTGTATCACTCAATGAATGTCTGTTCTGCTTACCTCTACACAGTGTGGAACATGGTGGAGAGTACACAATGAAACCTGGGCTTAGAAATTGTGAGTTGTGACTGCTGTTAAGAATATAACTAAGAATAAGTCTTAATTCAAGTTAAGTCAAAGTCAAAGACCACTATCATTACTTCCTTGGTCATATTCAATATCAGCTGTAGTTCTACAGAAGCAGAAATCAGAGACACCAAGGTTTAGAAAGAGTTGCTTCGACTATGTGTGTGTCTGTGTTGCGTATTTGTGCTACATAAGAAGTGTCTGTGTTCATACAGGTGTGTGTGTGTGTGTGTGTGTGTGTGTGTGTGTAATTAATGGGAATAAGTGTGTTTTATATTACCATACAGTATCTCATATGATCATTCAACAAGTCTCAAGTTACCTTAACTTCTCTTTTTGATACATAGAAACATCTACATTAAATTAATTAGTGAAAAGTGAGTTAACATTCTAATGTGAATGATGATGATTTCTAAAATTGTGTCTGGTTTCATCCATTAGATGCCTGTGATCTCACACTGGACCCAAACACAGTAAACATACACCTTTTTCTGAGGAGAACAGAAAGGTGACATGGAGGAGAGAGAAGCAGCTGTATCCTGATCACCCAGAGAGATTTGAGGACTGTGGACAGGTGCTGTGTAGAGAGGGTCTGACTGGGTGCTGTTACTGGGAGGTAGAGTGGAGTGGGAGTGTGGCAATTATAGGAGTGACATATAAAGGAATCAGCAAGAGAGGAGGGGGTATGGACTGTCTGATTGGATGGAAGTCCTGGAGTCTGTTCTGCTCTGACAACAGTTACAAAACCTATCACAATAATAATCCCACAACCATTGACGTCCCCCTCCAGCCCCCACAGAGTAGGAGTGTATCTGGACTGACCAGCCGGCACTCTGTCCTTCTACAGACTCTCCTCTGACACACTGACCCACCTGTACACATTCACCTCCACATTCACTGAGACCCTCTATCCAGGGTTTCATGTAAGACACTCTGGAGAAACAATGTAGAATAGCTCTCCAGTGTGTAAACATGTGGTTGTAAATATTCATGAATACACACCATTGAAGTTGACAGACATTGTCAACTACAGTCATTGATTAGTAGAATGAATCACCACACTGTGTTGTAAAAACTGTTTTCATTTAGAAATCATTGATCTTGTTGTTATTGGGCTTCTTGGTGTTTGTAAATATTGTTGTCTGTAGAATGTTTATTTGTCACATTCTTGACACAACAATCTAGTTTCTGTATAAAGTCAATTGAATAAAATGTACATGTGACAGATGTGACTAAATAAAGGTTAATGAACCAGATGAAAGAAGAGAGGTGTAAATGTTTTAATATTGATCAGAATATGACAGTACAGTAAATAGAGTACAGTAACATGGGTTGTGTTCAGTACATAGAAATGGGTCTTATTCACTTGAAAAGGAAGCTTTTATGACCACACACACACACAGACCTTAACAGTGTAAAATGTCAACTTCAAAGGTGTCGTAGCTGTATTGAAGTGTTGTGTTTTTAGGAAATCTCCTTTCTCTATCATCTCTGGTACAACACCCTCTGTAGGGTCAGAAACATTCAGGGGAAATGGACAGAGATCCTGTGATGTGATTTCCTCTTTTGGACATTAACAAAGCTACACTCCATCTTAACTCCTCCACATTTACTGGATTGGTTCAACAGCGTAGAAGAGAACCTCCCCCGACATTGAATTATTTTTTTGTAAGGACCAGAAAGACAGAAACGTTTCTCAGTCATTTATTTTATGCCTCCTAAGTTACTGGTTGTCAACAATGATGACTCCTGCTTAAATACACATTGTTAGGTTCTTATTTTTCAGAGTAAATAACTCACGGCCACTAGAGAAGCTTTAACCAAGTTGAATTCTTCCCAAAGGTTCTGTACAGCTGTAATTCAGACACAGACATGGCTTCCCCCGGGGTAGTATTCACACCCCACTCTGGGTGGAGTTGTCACCTATGTTGGGTAATGATTCCCAATTAGAGGCAGCTGAGTGTCGTTACCTCTAATTGGGAACCATATATATGTTTGTAGTCTTCACTAGGGTTTTGTGGGTTATTGTTTGTTCATAGCGTAAGTGTTTAGTTTTAGTTTATGATCTTTGTTTATTTGTTATTTTCCCCAGTTACGTGATTTAATAAATATGTATACTGGATACCTCGCTGCGCCTTGGTCCGTCACTCAGGAAGATCGTGACAGGAGTCTCCTCCTTATCGCTAAACATTACATCATTCTTGCTAAGCCGGGAACTAAGTGATATGAGCCTTCAACGGTTTCTCCCCTAATCAGTACTGTCACATGCAATGGTTTTCCCTGCACTCAGCACATTCCAAGCTTAGTTGTCTTTCTACAGAGAACCATGAACTTCTCACTCCTTTATACACTATGCATCTGATCTATCATGTCTTTTATATCTCAATGTTCAAAGTTTACCCCGAATCCAACAACATCCTTGTTACGTTGCATGCAAGCAGCTTCAGGAAGTGATACTGTGCATTCAGTACTCACATTATAATATGCACTATTCTGTCATAATATCCACTATTCTGTCATTATAATATCTACTATTCTGTCATAATATCCACTATTCTGTCATAATATCCACTATTCTGTCATTATAATATCCACTATTCTGTCATTATAATATCTACTATTCTGTCATTATAATATCCACTATTTAGTCATTATACTATCCACTATTCTGTCATTATAATAGCCACTATTCTGTCATTATAGTTTCCACTATTTTGTCATTATAATATCTACGATTTTGTCATTATAAAATCTACTATTCTGTCATTATAATATCCACTATTCTGTCATTATAATATCTACTATTCTGTCATAATATCCACTACTCTGTCATTATAATAGCCACTATTCTGTAATTATAATATCTACTATTCTGTCATAATATCCACTATTCTGTCATTATAATATCCACTATTCTGTCATTATAATATCCACTATTCTGTCATTATAATATCTACTATTCTGTCATAATATCCACTACTCTGTCATTATAATAGCCACTATTCTGTCATTATAGTTTCCACTATGTTGTCATTATAATATCTACTATTCTGTCATTATAATATCCACTATTTTGTCATTATAATATCAACTATTCTGCCATTATAATATCTACTATTCTGTCATTATAATATCTACTATTCTGTCATTACAATATCTACTATTCTGTCATTATAATATCCACTATTTTGTCATTATAATATCCACTATTCTGTCATTATAATATCCACTATTCTGTCATTATAAAATCCACTATTCTGTCATTATAATAGCCACTATGTTGTCATTATAATATCTACTATTCTGTCATTATAATAGCCACTATTCTGTCATTATAGTTTCCACTATTCTGTCATTTTAATATCCACTATTCTGTCATTATAAAATCCACTATTCTGTCATTATAATATCTACCATTCTGTCATTATAATATCCACTATTCTGTCATTATAGTTTCCACTATTTTGTCATTATAATAGCAAATATTCTGTCATTATAGTTTCCACTATTCTGTCATTATAATAGCCACTATTCTGTCATTATAGTTTCCACTATTCTGTCATTATAATAGCCACTATTCTGTCATTATAGTTTCCACTATTCTGTCATTATAATAGCCACTATTCTGTCATTATAGTTTCCACTATTCTGTCATTATAATAGCCACTATTCTGTCATTATAGTTTCCACTATTTTGTCATTACAATATAATTATTATGTCTAGATAACAGGAGATAACCATGGGACCGGAGGAATCCAACTAGAAACTTGCCATCTGATTGTTTTCCCCAGTTTATGATTAGAACATCACAAACAAATGACAAACTATTGTAAACCAGAAAGTTGTCCAGGTTCAGACCCAGTTATCTCTATTCTTGGGAGAGAGAGTTTGACCAAACAGTTTACTGTGTCAGTGAGTGATGAAGATCTGGTACATGTTTCCACCCTCATGAAAGGTAAGTGTTGTAATAATTAGACTGTAGACAGAGTTATAACTTATCTAGATAGATACTTTACTATACTTTTGATAGAAGAATTTGTATGTTTAAAGTAGTGACTAAAGTATTCCACACCGAAACTGTATAACTGTGTGAAATGTGTTAGAATCATAAGATGTGTTTGGCTTAGTTAGAATAGTATTTTTGTCAAGTAGAGTGCAGTTGTCCCCGAGCCACTATCTCCAAATGCAGTACTAGGACAACATGTGCTTACCCACCCACACCTGCCATATTTACTGACAGCTATTCAATCCTCTCAGAAATGGATATATTTGTATCTATGGGGGCTGGAAATTGATAGACTTGTGTGTTGTATAGCACACTGAATTACTTATACAACTAATATAAGGACAGGACATGAGTCGGGAGTAGAAAAAAAGTGGGCATTGTTTTATGCGTTTCACAGGAAGAAATTCTTGTGTCTAAGGGTAGGGGGCTAGGACTTGATATACCTGTGTCTATGGGTAGGGGGCTAGGAGCTGATATACCTGTGTCTATGGGTAGGGGGCTAGGACTTGATATACCTGTGTCTATGGGTAGGGGGCTAGGACTTGATATACCTGTGTCTATGGGTAGGGGGCTAGGAGCTGATATACCTGTGTCTATGGGTAGGGGGCTAGGAGCTGATATACCTGTGTCTATGGGTAGGGGCTGGGACTTGATATACCTGTGTCTATGGGTAGGGGGCTAGGACTTGATATACCTGTGTCTATGGGTAGGGGGCTAGGAGCTGATATACCTGTGTCTATGGGTAGGGGGCTAGGAGCTGATATACCTGTGTCTATGGGTAGGGGGCTAGGACTTGATATACCTGTGTCTATGGGTAGGGGGCTAGGACTTGATATACCTGTGTCTATGGGTAGGGGGCTAGGACTTGATATACCTGTGTCTATGGGTAGGGGGCTAGGAGCTGATATATCTGTGTCTATGGGTAGGGGGCTAGGACTTGATATACCTGTGTCTATGGGTAGGTGGCTAGGAGCTGATATACCTGTGTCTATGGGTAGGGGGCTAGGAGCTGATATACCTGTGTCTATGGGTAGGGGGCTAGGACTTGATATACCTGTGTCTATGGGTAGGGGGCTAGGACTTGAAATACCTGTGTCTATGGGTAGGGGCTAGGACTTGATATACCGGTGTCTATGGGTAGGGGCTAGGACTTGATATACCTGTGTCTATGGGTAGGGGGCTAGGAGCTGATATACCGGTGTCAATGGGTAGGGGGCTAGGAGCTGATATACCTGTGTCTATGGGTAGGGGGCTAGGACTTGATATACCTGTGTCTATGGGTAGGGGGCTAGGACTTGATATACCTGTGTCTATGGGTAGGGGGCTAGGACTTGATATACCTGTGTCTATGGGTAGGTGGCTAGGACTTGATATACCAGTGTCTATGGGTAGGTGGCTAGGACTTGATATACCTGTGTCTATGGGTAGTTGGCTAGGAGCTGATATACCTGTGGCTATGGGTAGGGGGCTAGGAGCTGATATACCGGTGTCTATGGGTAGGGGGCTAGGACTTGATATACCTGTGTCTATGGGTAGGGGGCTAGGACTTGATATACCTGTGTCTATGGGTAGGGGGCTAGGACTTGATATACCTGTGTCTATGGGTAGGGGGCTAGGACTTGATATACCTGTGTTTATGGGTAGGGGGCTAGGACTTGATATACCTGTGTCTATGGGTAGTTGGCTAGGAGCTGATATACCTGTGTCAATGGGTAGGGGGCTAGGACGTGATATACCAGTGTCTATGGGTAGGGGGCTAGGACTTGATATACCTGTGTCTATGGGTAGTTGGCTAGGAGCTGATATACCTGTGTCTATGGGTAGGGGGCTAGGAGCTGATATACCTGTGTCTATGGGTAGGGGGCTAGGACTTGATATACCTGTGTCTATGGGTAGGGGGCTAGGACTTGATATACCTGTGTCTATGGGTAGGGGGCTAGGACTTGATATACCTGTGTCTATGGGTAGGGGGCTAGGAGCTGATATACCTGTGTCTATGGGTAGGGGCTAGGACTTGAAATACCTGTGTCTATGGGTAGGGGGCTGGGACTTGATATACCGGTGTCTATGGGTAGGGGCTAGGACTTGATATACCTGTGTCTATGGGTAGGGGGCTAGGAGCTGATATACCTGTGTCTATGGGTAGGGGGCTAGGAGCTGATATACCTGTGTCTATGGGTAGGGGCTAGGACTTGATATACCTGTGTCTATGGGTAGGGGGCTAGGAGCTGATATACCTGTGTCTATGGGTAGGGGGCTAGGAGCTGATATACCTGTGTCTATGGGTAGGGGGCTAGGACTTGATATACCTGTGTCTATGGGTAGGGGGCTAGGAGCTGATATACCTGTGTCTATGGGTAGGGGGCTAGGACTTGATATACCTGTGTCTATGGGTAGGGGCTAGGACTTAATATACCTGTGTCTATGGGTAGGGGCTAGGAGCTGATATACCTGTGTCTATGGGTAGGGGGCTAGGACTTGAAATACCTGTGTCTATGGGTAGGGGGCTAGGACTTGATATACCGGTGTCTATGGGTAGGGGGCTAGGACTTGATATACCTGTGTCTATGGGTAGGGGGCTAGGAGCTGATATACCTGTGTCTATGGGTAGGGGGCTAGGAGCTGATATACCTGTGTCTATGGGTAGGGGGCTAGGACTTGATATACCTGTGTCTATGGGTAGGGGGCTAGGACTTGAAATACCTGTGTCTATGGGTAGGGGGCTAGGAGCTGATAAACCTGTGTCTATGGGTAGGGGGCTAGGACTTGATATACCTGTGTCTATGGGTAGGGGGCTAGGAGCTGATATACCTGTGTCTATAGGTAGGGGGCTAGGACTTGAAATACCTGTGTCTATGGGTAAGGGGCTAGGACTTGATATACCTGTGTCTATGGGTAGGGGGCTAGGACTTGATATACCTGTGTCTATGGGTAGGGGCTAGGAGCTGATATACCTGTGTCTATGGGTAGGGGGCTAGGAGCTGATATACCTGTGTCTATGGGTAGGGGGCTAGGACTTGATATACCTGTGTCTATGGGTAGGGGGCTAGGAGCTGATATACCTGTGTCTATGGGTAGGGGGCTAGGAGCTGATATACCTGTGTCTATGGGTAGGGGGCTAGGACTTGATATACCTGTGTCTATGGGTAGGGGGCTAGGACTTGATATACCTGTGTCTATGGGTAGGGGGCTAGGACTTGATATACCTGTGTCTATGTGTAGGTGGCTAGGAGCTGATATACCTGTGTCTATGGGTAGGGGCTAGGAGCTGATATACCTGTGTCTATGGGTAGGGGGCTAGGACTTGATATACCTGTGTCTATGGGTAGGGGGCTAGGACTTGAAATACCTGTGTCTATGGGTAGGGGGCTAGGACTTGATATACCGGTGTCTATGGGTAGGGGGCTAGGACTTGATATACCTGTGTCTATGGGTAGGGGGCTAGGAGCTGATATACCTGTGTCTATGGGTAGGGGCTAGGAGCTGATATACCTGTGTCTATGGGTAGGGGGCTAGGACTTGATATACCTGTGTCTATGGGTAGGGGGCTAGGACTTGATATACCTGTGTCTATGGGTAGGGGGCTAGGACTTGATATACCAGTGTCTATGGGTAGGTGGCTAGGACTTGATATACCTGTGTCTATGGGTAGGTGGCTAGGACTTGATATACCTGTGTCTATGTGTAGTTGGCTAGGAGCTGATATACCTGTGTCTATGGGTAGGGGGCTAGGAGCTGATATACCGGTGTCTATGGGTAGGGGGCTAGGACTTGATATACCTGTGTCTATGGGTAGGGGGCTAGGACTTGATATACCTGTGTCTATGGGTAGGGGGCTAGGACTTGATATACCTGTGTCTATGGGTAGGGGGCTAGGACTTGATATACCTGTGTCTATGGGTAGGGGGCTAGGACTTGATATACCTGTGTCTATGGGTAGTTGGCTAGGAGCTGATATACCTGTGTCAATGGGTAGGGGGCTAGGACTTGATATATCTGTGTCTATGGGTAGGGGGCTAGGAGCTGATATATCTGTGTCTATGGGTAGGGGGCTAGGACTTGATATACCAGTGTCTATGGGTAGGGGGCTAGGACTTGATATACCTGTGTCTATGGGTAGTTGGCTAGGAGCTGATATACCTGTGTCTATGGGTAGGGGGCTAGGAGCTGATATACCTGTGTCTATGGGTAGGGGGCTAGGACTTGATATACCTGTGTCTATGGGTAGGGGCTAGGACTTGATATACCTGTGTCTATGGGTAGGGGCTAGGACTTAATATACCTGTGTCTATGGGTAGGGGGCTAGGAGCTGATATACCTGTGTCTATGGGTAGGGGCTAGGACTTGATATACCTGTGTCTATGGGAGGGGCTAGGACTTGATATACCTGTGTCTATGGGTAGGGGGCTAGGAGCTGATATACCTGTGTCTATGGGTAGGGGGCTAGGACTTGATATACCTGTGTCTATGGGAGGGGCTAGGACTTGATATACCTGTGTCTATGGGTAGGGGGCTAGGACTTGATATACCTGTGTCTATGGGTAGGGGGCTGGAAATTGATAGACTTGTGTGTTGTATAGCACACTGTATTACTTATACAACTAATATAAGGGCAGGACATGAGTCGGGTGTAGAAATTAACGGGGGCTAGGAGCTGATATACCTGTGTTTATGGGTAGGTGGCTAGGACTTGATATACCTGTGTCTATGGGTAGGTGGCTAGGAGCTGATATACCTGTGTCTATGGGTAGGGGGCTAGGAGCTGATATACCTGTGTCTATGGGTAGGGGGCTAGGAGCTGATATACCTGTGTCTATGGGTAGGGGGCTAGGAGCTGATATACCTGTGTCTATGGGTAGGGGGCTAGGACTTGATATACCTGTGTCTATGGGAGGGGGCTAGGACTTGATATACCTGTGTCTATGGGTAGGGGCTAGGACTTGATATACCTGTGTTTATGGGTAGGGGGCTAGGAGCTGATATGCCTGTGTCTATGGGTAGGGGGTTAGGACTTGATATACCTGTGTCTATGGGTAGGGGTCTAGGAGCTGATATACCTGTGTCTATGGGTAGGGGGTTAGGAGCTGATATACCTGTGTCTATGGGTAGGGGGCTAGGACTTGATATACCTGTGTCTATGGGTAGGGGGCTAGGACTTGAAATACCTGTGTCTATGGGTAGGGGCTAGGAGCTGATAAACCTGTGTCTATGGGTAGGGGCTAGGACTTGATATACCTGTGTCTATGGGTAGGGGGCTAGGAGCTGATATACCTGTGTCTATGGGTAGGGGGCTAGGACTTGAAATACCTGTGTCTATGGGTAAGGGGCTAGGACTTGACATACCTGTGTCTATGGGTAGGGGGCTAGGACTTGATATACCTGTGTCTATGGGTAGGGGGCTAGGAGCTGATATACCTGTGTCTATTGGTAGGGGGCTAGGAGCTGATATACCTGTGTCTATGGGTAGGGGGCTAGGACTTGATATACCTGTGTCTATGGGTAGGGGGCTAGGAGCTGATATACCTGTGTCTATGGGTAGGGGGCTAGGAGCTGATATACCTGTGTCTATGGGTAGGGGGCTAGGACTTGATATACCTGTGTCTATGGGTAGGGGGCTAGGACTTGATATACCTGTGTCTATGGGTAGGGGGCTAGGACTTGATATACCTGTGTCTATGTGTAGGTGGCTAGGAGCTGATATACCTGTGTCTATGGGTAGGGGGCTAGGAGCTGATATACCTGTGTCTATGGGTAGGGGCTAGGACTTGATATACCTGTGTCTATGGGTAGGGGCTAGGACTTGAAATACCTGTGTCTATGGGTAGGGGGCTAGGACTTGATATACCGGTGTCTATGGGTAGGGGGCTAGGACTTGATATACCTGTGTCTATGGGTAGGGGGCTAGGAGCTGATATACCTGTGTCTATGGGTAGGGGGCTAGGACTTGATATACCTGTGTCTATGGGTAGGGGGCTAGGACTTGATATACCTGTGTCTATGGGTAGGGGGCTAGGACTTGATATACCAGTGTCTATGGGTAGGTGGCTAGGACTTGATATACCTGTGTCTATGGGTAGGTGGCTAGGACTTGATATACCTGTGTCTATGTGTAGTTGGCTAGGAGCTGATATACCTGTGTCTATGGGTAGGGGGCTAGGAGCTGATATACCGGTGTCTATGGGTAGGGAGCTAGGACTTGATATACCTGTGTCTATGGGTAGGGGGCTAGGACTTGATATACCTGTGTCTATGGGTAGGGGGCTAGGACTTGATATACCTGTGTCTATGGGTAGGGGCTAGGACTTGATATACCTGTGTCTATGGGTAGGGGCTAGGACTTGATATACCTGTGTCTATGGGTAGTTGGCTAGGAGCTGATATACCTGTGTCAATGGGTAGGGGCTGGGACTTGATATATCTGTGTCTATGGGTAGGGGGCTAGGAGCTGATATATCTGTGTCTATGGGTAGGGGCTAGGACTTGATATACCAGTGTCTATGGGTAGGGGGCTAGGACTTGATATACCTGTGTCTATGGGTAGTTGGCTAGGAGCTGATATACCTGTGTCTATGGGTAGGGGGCTAGGAGCTGATATACCTGTGTCTATGGGTAGGGGGCTAGGACTTGATATACCTGTGTCTATGGGTAGGGGGCTAGGACTTGATATACCTGTGTCTATGGGTAGGGGGCTAGGACTTAATATACCTGTGTCTATGGGTAGGGGGCTAGGAGCTGATATACCTGTGTCTATGGGTAGGGGGCTAGGACTTGATATACCTGTGTCTATGGGAGGGGGCTAGGACTTGATATACCTGTGTCTATGGGTAGGGGGCTAGGAGCTGATATACCTGTGTCTATGGGTAGGGGGCTAGGACTTGATATACCTGTGTCTATGGGAGGGGCTAGGACTTGATATACCTGTGTCTATGGGTAGGGGCTAGGACTTGATATACCTGTGTCTATGGGTAGGGGGCTGGAAATTGATAGACTTGTGTGTTGTATAGCACACTGTATTACTTATACAACTAATATAAGGGCAGGACATGAGTCGGGTGTAGAAATTAACGGGGGCTAGGAGCTGATATACCTGTGTTTATGGGTAGGTGGCTAGGACTTGATATACCTGTGTCTATGGGTAGGTGGCTAGGAGCTGATATACCTGTGTCTATGGGTAGGGGCTAGGAGCTGATATACCTGTGTCTATGGGTAGGGGGCTAGGAGCTGATATACCTGTGTCTATGGGTAGGGGCTAGGAGCTGATATACCTGTGTCTATGGGTAGGGGCTAGGACTTGATATACCTGTGTCTATGGGAGGGGCTAGGACTTGATATACCTGTGTCTATGGGTAGGGGGCTAGGACTTGATATACCTGTGTTTATGGGTAGGGGGCTAGGAGCTGATATGCCTGTGTCTATGGGTAGGGGGTTAGGACTTGATATACCTGTGTCTATGGGTAGGGGTCTAGGAGCTGATATACCTGTGTCTATGGGTAGGGGTTTAGGAGTTGGTATACCTGTGTCTATGGGTAGGGGGCTAGGAGCTGATATACCTGTGTCTATGGGTAGGGGGCTAGGACTTGATATACCTGTGTCTATGGGTAGGGGGTTAGGAGTTGGTATACCTGTGTTTATGGGTAGGGGTTAGGAGTTGATATACCTGTGTCTATGGGTAGGGGGCTAGGACTTGATATACCTGTGTCTATGGGTAGGGGTCTAGGAGCTGATATACCTGTGTTTATGGGTAGGGGGTTAGGAGTTGATATATCTGTGTCTATGGGTAGGGGGTTAAGACTTGATATACCTGTGTCTATGGGTAGGGGGCTAGGACTTTATATACCTGTGTCTATGGGTAGGGGGCTAGGACTTTATATACCTGTGTCTATGGGTAGGGGGCTAGGACTTGATATACCTGTGTCTATGGGAGGGGGCTAGGACTTGATATACCTGTGTCTATGGGTAGGGGGCTAGGACTTGATATACCTGTGTCTATGGGTAGGGGGCTGGAAATTGATAGACTTGTGTGTTGTATAGCACACTGTATTACTTATACAACTAATATAAGGGCAGGACATGAGTCGGGTGTAGAAATTAACGGGGGCTAGGAGCTGATATACCTGTGTTTATGGGTAGGTGCCTAGGACTTGATATACCTGTGTCTATGGGTAGGTGGCTAGGAGCTGATATACCTGTGTCTATGGGTAGGGGGCTAGGAGCTGATATACCTGTGTCTATGGGTAGGGGGCTAGGAGCTGATATACCTGTGTCTATGGGTAGGGGGCTAGGAGCTGATATACCTGTGTCTATGGGTAGGGGGCTAGGACTTGATATACCTGTGTCTATGGGAGGGGGCTAGGACTTGATATACCTGTGTCTATGGGTAGGGGGCTAGGACTTGATATACCTGTGTTTATGGGTAGGGGGCTAGGAGCTGATATGCCTGTGTCTATGGGTAGGGGGTTAGGACTTGATATACCTGTGTCTATGGGTAGGGGTCTAGGAGCTGATATACCTGTGTCTATGGGTAGGGGGTTAGGAGTTGGTATACCTGTGTCTATGGGTAGGGGGCTAGGAGCTGATATACCTGTGTCTATGGGTAGGGGGCTAGGACTTGATATACCTGTGTCTATGGGTAGGGGGTTAGGAGTTGGTATACCTGTGTTTATGGGTAGGGGGTTAGGAGTTGATATACCTGTGTCTATGGGTAGGGGGCTAGGACTTGATATACCTGTGTCTATGGGTAGGGGTCTAGGAGCTGATATACCTGTGTTTATGGGTAGGGGGTTAGGAGTTGATATATCTGTGTCTATGGGTAGGGGGTTAAGACTTGATATACCTGTGTCTATGGGTAGGGGGCTAGGACTTTATATACCTGTGTCTATGGGTAGGGGGCTAGGACTTGATATACCTGTGTCTATGGGTAGGGGGCTAGAAGTTGATTTGGGATTCATGCTGATTTTAGTGGGGCGGCTTAGCAACTCAATAGTCCAATGAAGTGGTAGTGTTGAATGGAAATTATTACGGTATAAGACCATGTAGTGTTGTGTCATGTTTCACATTCTGCGTCAGTGATCAGAATAGAAGTTGCAGTTCTGTCAACATACATCAGAGGAGGACATAGGACCACCAATAATGACTGAGGAAAGATCTACATGTACTTTACAACAGGAACAGCCGTCTGTAGACCACTGGTTTCAGTCCCAACCAAAGACCAGCTGATGGTTTCATATCTAGTATATCTAGTTATCAGAATCAATCACCAGGGACGTGTTCTAGCGCTGACACTGAGTTACAGGCAGTGATGTGTTGTTCCCCTTCTCCCCCAGGACACACCTGCTTCCCCTCCCCTCCTCCTCTCCTTATTTATAGCTTCATGTAAATGAAGAGGTTGTTTTATCTCCTCTCAGAACTGTGTGTGGGGGGGGAGGGGGGAGAAGGTGAGGCTGAAACTGAGAGTGCATCCCAAATGGCACTCTATTCCCTTTGTTGTGCACTACTTTGACCAGGGCACTTTAAAGTACACTCTCCCCCAAATTAACAAAGGCGTGACTCCACCTATACCAGGCAGGCCCATTGTCAGTGGTAACGGATCTCTAAACAGAAGATATCTCTACCATTTTGTGAAACCCTGGGTTATCTCTCTCCCCACGTATACCAGAGAATCTATTGATTTGAATAATATGTGGACCATATACCTGAAAAATTATATTCTGTGTACTTTGATGTTACCAGTCCATATACTAACATCCCCCATCAGGGCGGCCTAGAGGCCCTCAGGTTCTACCTCAATGAACGTCCCCCTAATGCTCTACCCAGCACCAACTGTACTGTAGACTTGGCTGAACTGCTACTGACCTCTAACAATTTTCCCTTCAGAGGAGACGTCCTCCTCCAGACCAAAGGGACAGCGATGGGGAGCACTATGGCTTCTAATTACGCTAACCTACATCTAGGATTGTTTGAAAAACATGTGGCGCTGAATCCAGACCTTAACCCCTTTCTTGCAAATATTCTCCTAATTTTGAGATATTTGGAGGACATTTTCGTGATCTATACAGGGACCCAGGAAGAACTCTTGGAATTCCATGCTTATCTAAACTCCACGAATGAACACTTTTGTTTCACCATTAACGATGACCTATCACAAATTAGTTTTCCTGATGTGATGGTTAGTAAGGATAAAACCTTCCTCTCTACGGATCTCTATGGGAAACCTACGGACAGGAATACCTTCCTTAGAGGTGACAGCTTTCATCCACGTCCACTTATTAAAGTCTCCCTATAAGTCAATTCAGTCGCATCAGAAGAATGTGCAGCTCTGATGCCTCTTAAAGAAACAGACCACGGACCTCACACAAAGGTTTAAGGAAAGGGGGCACAAAGACAATTGGGTAAAACATGCCAATGATCGTTTTGAAGGACTAACACAGTTGGAAAGCCTAAAACCAAAAGTTAAAGAAAAAGCAGAACATGTCCCATCATGCTTCACTCAATATTCACCATTGGGGAAGGCATTAAGGACATTATCAGGAAGCACTGGTACATTATTGATACTGATCCACAATTGAAACTCATTTTTCAATATCCCCCTAACGTGAGAGACATTGTGGTCAAATCTGATTCTCCACCAGAGAAAAGGGAAACTTTCTTGGACAAGGTTCTGGAGGGTAATTTAAAATGTTGCCAATGTGCTCAATGCAGCTTCACATACAAATGCAACTAATTTACCTACCCCCGCACAGGACAAAGATTTAAGATCAAGGGCCTGATTACCCTCATGTCCACCAATGTTATTTACATTGTCCTTGTGGTCCGCCCTACTTAAGGTAAACCCGTAGAAGCCTTAAGACACGGATCATTGAACACCGCAGCAATATACGGACAGGTGAGACAAAAAAAATGGTTGTTGTTGATTTTGTACGAGCTGGACATCCTATTAGTTCTCTGAGATACATTGGAATAGAAATGGTCAAGATGTCATGCAGGGGAGGGGACATTTAGAGGAAAATTCTTCAAAGGGAATATTTCTGGATCCACAGGATCAACACACCGTCTCCTCTTCGCCTTAATGAGGAGTTTGACTTGAAACCTTTTTATAGTTTCAAAATGTCAAAATTATGTTATTTTATCAGAATATTGAAAATGTTATATTGTGAACCTATGTTATTGTTTTGTACCTCACTGAGTACTGCCCCTATATATAGGACCTTCCACCCCCACCTGGGATATCGTTGCCTGATGAAGACCTAAGGGTCGAAATCACCTGGGAGCATGAGCAGCAGTGTGCATTTTCCTTTCAGTTTTCAAATGATATAAACATCATGGATTATATAATGGAGGAGGGTAGAGGATATGTGGTGATTAATATAAACATCATGGATTATATAATGGAGGAGGGTAGAGGATATGTGGTGATTAATATAAACATCATGGATTATATAATGGAGGAGGGTAGAGGATATGCAGTGATTAATATAAACATCATGGATTATATAATGGAGGAGGGTAGAGGATATGCGGTGATTAATATAAAGATCATGGATTATATAATGGAGGAGGGTAGAGGATATGTGATGATTAATATAAACATCATGGATTATATAATGGAGGAGGGTAGAGGATATGTAGTGATTAATATAAACATCATGGATTATATAATGGAAGAGGGTAGAGGATATGTGGTGATTAATATAAACATCATGGATTATATAATGGAGGAGGGTAGAGGATATGTAGTGATTAATATAAACATCATAGATTATATAATGGAGGAGGGTAGAGGATATGTAGTGATTAATATAAACATCATAGATTATATAATGGAGGAGGGTAGAGGATATGTGGTGATTAATATAAACATCATGGATTATATAATGGTGGAGGGTAGAGGATATGTAGTGATTAATATAAACATCATGGATTATATAATGGAAGAGGGTAGAGGATATGTGGTGATTAATATAAACATCATGGATTATATAATGGAGGAGGGTAGAGGATATGTAGTGATTAATATAAACATCATAGATTATATAATGGAGGAGGGTAGAGGATATGTAGTGATTAATATAAACATCATAGATTATATAATGGAGGAGGGTAGAGGATATGTAGTGATTAATATAAACATCATGGATTATATAATGGAGGAGGGTAGAGGATATGTGGTGATTAATATAAACATCATGGATTATATAATGGAGGAGGGTAGAGGATATGTAGTGATTAATATAAACATCATAGATTATATAATGGAGGAGGGTAGAGGATATGTAGTGATTAATATAAACATCATAGATTATATAATGGAGGAGGGTAGAGGATATGTAGTGATTAATATAAACATCATAGATTATATAATGGAGGAGGGTAGAGGATATGTGGTGATTAATATAAACATCATGGATTATATAATGGAGGAGGGTAGAGGATATGTGGTGATTAATATAAACATCATGGATTATATAATGGAGGAGGGTAGAGGATATGTGGTGATTAATATAAACATCATGGATTATATAATGGAGGAGGGTAGAGGATATGTGATGATTAATATAAACATCATGGATTATATAATGGAGGAGGGTAGAGGATATGTAGGTATTAATATAAACATCATGGATTATATAATGGAGGAGGGTAGAGGATATGTGGTGATTAATATAAACATCATGGATTATATAATGGAGGAGGGTAGAGGATATGTGGTGATTAATATAAACATCATGGATTATATAATGGAGGAGGGTAGAGGATATGTGGTGATTAATATAAACATCATGGATTATATAATGGAGGAGGGTAGAGGATATGTAGTGATTAATATAAACATCATGGATTATATAATGGAGGAGGGTAGAGGATATGTGGTGATTAATATAAACATCATGGATTATATAATGGAGCTGTGATGAGGGTAGGGGTGCAGAGTCAAAAGTAGAATAAATATATTTGAGTTTGTTTATCATCCTGCCCCTTGCTTAAATAGTTGGGACACATTTAAAGTGACTTATAGTCCAGTGTGCTTCGAGTAAAGATCTGTAATTATAATATTATTATTAGAACTGTGGAAGACTGTTAACCCCCAGATATGTCAACCAACTAGTATTAACTCCCTGGCTTGGTGATAGATTAACTGCAGATGCCCCTCCCTCTGGTCCTCCCTGGCTTGGTGATAGGTTAACTGTAGAGGCCCCTCCCTCCGTTCCCCCCTGTCTGTCTCCTTATAGGTGGGTCCTGCAGCCTCTCCTCTCCTCACACTCCAACCCTGCTCATCTCTCAGCTGGACAGTAAGGGCCGTTCACACCACACACTGACAACATGCTGGGGACACTCTGCACTCTCATCACTGCTCTAACATGTAAGGAGTCTGACTTCCTGGAGGTTTTACTTCCTGGTTTATTAATAATGAGTCTGTATGTTTCACTTTACTACATGTCATCTTCTTATTTCCCAGGTGTCAGTGGTGTGACTGTGGTGACACAGAAGCCTCCTGTTGTGACAGTGAGGAAAGGAGACACGGCCACTGGACTGGAACCTGGAGACTGTTGATAATAGAGATGGCCACTCTAGACTGTAACCTGGGGACTGTTGATAATAGAGAAGGCCACTATGGACTGTAACCTGGGGACTGTTGATAATAGAGATGGCCACTCTGGACTGTAACCTGGGGACTGTTGATAATAGAGATGGCCACTATAGACTGTAACCTGGGGACTGTTGATAATAGAGATGGCCACTCTGGACTGTAACCTGGGGACTGTTGATAATAGAGATGGCCACTATAGACTGTAACCTGGGGACTGTTGATAATAGAGATGGCCACTATAGACTGTAACCTGGGGACTGTTGATAATAGAGAAGGCCACTCCAGACTGTAACCTGGGGACTGTTGATAATAGAGATGGCCACTCTAGACTGTAACCTGGGGACTGTTGATAATAGAGATGTCCACTATGGACTGTAACCTGGGGACTGTTGATAATAGAGATGGCCACTATAGACTGTAACCTGGGGACTGTTGATAATAGAGATGGCCACTATAGACTGTAACCTGGGGACTGTTGATAAAAGAGAAGGTCACTATAGACTGTAACCTGGGGACTGTTGATAATAGAGATGGACACTATAGACTGTAACCTGGGGACTGTTGATAATAGAGATGGCCACTCTGGACTGTAACCTGGGGACTGTTGATAATAGAGAAGGCCACTCCAGACTGTAACCTGGGGACTGTTTATAATAGAGATGGCCACTCTGGACTGTAACCTGGGGACTGTTGATAATAGAGAAGGCCACTATAGACTGTAACCTGGGGACTGTTGATAATAGAGATGGCCACTCTGGACTGTAACCTGGGGACTGTTGATAATAGAGATGGCCACTATAGACTGTAACCTGGGGACTGTTGATAATAGAGACGGCCACTAAAGTCAAAGTCACCATTATTAGTCAGTTGTACAACCAAATGCCTTCAACCGAAATGTGTCTTCCGCATTTAACCCAACCCCTCTGAATCAGAAAGGTGCGGGGGGCTGCCTTAATCGACATCCACGTCTTCGGCGCCCGGGGAACAGTGGATTAACTGCCTTGTTCAGGGGCAGAACGACAGATGTTTACCTTGCCAGCTCGGGGATTCAAACTTGCAACCCTCCCATTACAAGTCCAAAGCTCTAACCACTAGGCTACCTGCCGCCCCGCCCCGTTGATAATAGAGATGGCCACTATAGACTGTAACCTGGGGACTGTTGATAATAGAGATGGCCACTATAGACTGTAACCTGGGGACTGTTGATAATAGAGAAGGACACTATAGACTGTAACCTGGGGACTGTTGATAATAGAGAAGACACTATAGACTGTAACCTGGGGACTGTTGATAATAGAGAAGACACTCTGGACTGTAACCTGGGGACTGTTGATAATAGAGAAGGCCACTATAGACTGTAACCTGGGGACTGTTGATAATAGAGATGGCCACTCTGGACTGTAACCTGGGGACTGTTGATAATAGAGATGGCCACTATAGACTGTAACCTGGGGACTGTTGATAATAGAGAAGGACACTCTGGACTGTAACCTGGGGACTGTTGATAATAGAGAAGGCCACTCTGGACTGTAACCTGGGAACTGTTGATAATAGAGATGGACACTATAGACTGTAACCTGGGGACTGTTGATAATAGAGATGGCCACTATAGACTGTAACCTGGGGACTGTTGATAATAGAGATGGCCACTCTAGACTGTAACCTGGGGACTGTTGATAATAGAGAAGGACACTATAGACTGTAACCTGGGGACTGTTGATAATAGAGACGGCCACTATGGACTGTAACCTGGGGACTGTTGATAATAGAGCTCATTGGTATAAACAGGTTCCTGGAGGAGTTCCTCAGTGTGTTTTACAGTGGTACTACTATAATTGGACCTCTGTAAAATATGGTTCTGGTTTCTGCTCTCCTAAATTCACATCTAATCATCAGTCTATATCAGATTATAGTTTGATTATTAATAATGTGGAGGAGGCAGACTCAGCATGGTATTACTGTAAAACAAATGACTACTCTGTTGACGAGTGGGCATCACAGTGATATACACCATGACAAAAACCTGCTCACCAAATACACTCACTTCTGCTTCATGGAAGAGGGGTGAACTCTAAGAAACAGCAGTTGATCAGTGATTATTTTAACAATATATTCATGTCACAATGGGAGATCTGGAAATGGAAGAACCATCCATCCCTACATGTCAACAAGATTATAAGACGATTGTGAAAAGAGATTTAGCCATTCTTGATGTAATCCTCATCATCATCATCATCATCATCATCAAGTGAAGACTGCATTATATGGATAGTGCTTCAGTTCATGGATTCAAAAGGACCAGACACCAACAGCAGAATATGATGCTATACTATATACTGTTACTTCATAGAGAGAAACTCTACAACAGCATGAGATGTTTGAAGAGAGAGTGAAGCTCTGTCTGAATGGGATGTTTCCGTTCCTGTCCTCTCAGTAGAGAGTTTGAAGCTCTGTCTGAATGGGATTTTTCAGTTCCTGTCCTCTCAGTAGAGAGAGTGAAGCTCTGTCTGAAAGGGATGTTTCAGGTCCTGTCCTCTCAGTAGTGAGAGTGAAGATCTGTCTGAATGGGATGTTTCAGTTCCTGTCCTCTCAGTAGAGAGAGTAAAGCTGTCTGAATGGGATGTTTCAGTTCCTGTCATCTCAGTAGAGAGAGTGAAGCTCTGTCTGAATGGGATGTTTCAGTTCCTGTCCTCACAGTAGAGAGAGTGAAGCTCTGTCTAAATGGGATGTTACAGTTCCTGTCCTCTCAGTAGAGAGAGTGAAGCTCTGTCTGAATGGGATGTTTCAGTTCCTGTCCTCTCAGTAGAGAGAGTGAAGCTCTGTCTGAATGGGATGTTTCAGTTCCTGTCCTCTCAGTAGAGAGAGTGAAGCTCTGTCTGAATGGGATGTTTCAGTTCCTGTCCTCTCAGTAGAGAGAGTGAAGCTCTGTCTGAATGGGATGGTTCAGTTCCTGTCTTCTCAGTAGAGAGAGTGAAGTTCTGTCTGAATGGGATGTTTCAGTTCCTGTCCTCTCAGTAGAGAGAGTGAAGCTCTGTCTGAAAGGGATGTTTCAGTTTCTGTCTTCTCAGTAGAGAGAGTGAAGCTCTGTCTGAAAGGGATGTTTCAGTTCCTGTCTTCTCGGTAGAGAGAGTGAAGCTCTGTCTGAATGGGATGTTTCAGTTCCTGTCCTCTCAGTAGAGAGAGTGAAGCTCTGTCTGAAAGGGATGTTTCAGTTTCTGTCTTCTCAGTAGAGAGAGTGAAGTTCTGTCTGAATGGGATGTTTCAGTTCCTGTCCTCTCAGTAGAGAGAGTGAAGCTCTGTCTGAAAGGGATGTTTCAGTTTCTGTCCTCTCAGTTGAGAGTGAAGCTCTGTCTGAAAGGGATGTTTCAGTTTCTGTCCTCTCAGTTGAGAGAGCGAAGCTATGTCTGAAAGGGATGTTTCAGTTCCTGTCCTCTCCCTGTGAGAGTGAAGCTCTGTCTGAATGGGATGTTTCAGTTCCTGTGCTCTCAGTAGAGAGAGTGAGGAGGTTTTTGTACGGCCGTGTAAACAAATTGATTCACTGTGGTATTCGGACAAGGAACCAAGCTCATTGTCACTGGTGAGTACCCTTCTAATGTTTTAATCTACAGAATATGTTTTGTTTCTAATATAATGTTGGTCAGATATATTTTTTCAATGTTTATTTAATAAAATGTCATTTATATTCACTGATTTAATATTTTGTACCTGCTTTAATCTTGTCTCGTATGTTGTTTGTAAATTCTTTATGAAACAGTTTGATGACGGTGTGAATGTCTCTGGTTGGTCTGCTCTGTTCATGTTTTATCATGCATTTCTTGTGTTTCTGTTGTCTATATAACTCAATGCAAATGAGATATTTCATCTCCAGAAATGTAATACAGCTCAATTTTTTAGACAAACATATACAGTGGGGCAAAAAAGTATTTAGTCAGCCACCAATTGTGCAAGTTCTCTCACTTAAAAAGATGAGAGAGGCCTGTAATTTTCATCGTAGGTACACTTCAACTATGACAGACAAAATGAGGAAAAAAAATCCAGAAAATCACATTGTAGGATTTTTTATGAATTTATTTGCAAATTATGGTGGAAAATAAGTATTTGGTCAATAACAAAAGTTTATCTCAATACTTTGTTATATACCCTTTGTTGGCAATGACAGAGGTCAAACGTTTTCTGTAAGTCTTCACAAGGTTTTCACACACTGTTGCTGGTATTTTGGCCCATTCCTCCATGCAGATCTCCTCTAGAGCAGTGATGTTTTGGGGCTGTCGCTGGGCAACACGGACTTTCAACTCCCTCCAAAGATTTTCTATGGGGTTGAGATCTGGAGACTGGCTAGGCCACTCCAGGACCTTGAAATGCTTCTTGAAGCCACTCCTTCGTTGCCGGGCAGTGTGTTTGGGATCATTGTCATGCTGAAAGACCCAGCCATGTTTCATCTTCAATGCCCTTGCTGATGGAAGGAGGTTTTCACTCAAAATCTCACGATACATGGCCCCATTCTTTCCTTTACACGGATCAGTCGTCCTGGTCCCTTTGCAGAAAAACAGCCCCAAAGCATGATGTTTCCACCCCCATGCTTCACAGTAGGTATGGTGTTCTTTGGATGCAACTCAGCATTCTTTGTCCTCCAAACACGAAGAGTTGAGTTTTTACCAAAAAGTTCTATTTTGGTTTCATCTGACCATATGACATTCTCCCAATCCTCATCTGGATCATCCAAATGCACTCTAGCAAACTTCAGACGGGCCTGAAAATGTACTGGCTTAAGCAGGGGGACACGTCTGGCACTGCAGGATTTGAGTCCCTGGCGGCGTAGTGTGTTACTGATGGTAGGCTTTGTTACTTTGGTCCCAGCTCTCTGCAGGTCATTCACTAGGTCCCCGTGTGGTTCTGGGATTTTTGCTCACCGTTCTTGTGATCATTTTGACCCCACGGGTGAGATCTTGCGTGGAGCCCCAGATCGAGGAAGATTATCAGTGGTCTTGTATGTCTTCCATTTCCTAATATTTGCTCCCACAGTTGATTTCTTCAAACCAAACTGCTTACCTATTGCAGATTCAGTCTTCCCAACCTGGTGCAGGTCTACAATTTTGTTTCTGGTGTCCTTTGACAGCTCTTTGGTCTTGGCCGTAGTGGAGTTTGGAGTGTGACTGTTTGAGGTTGTGGACAGGTGTCTTTTATACTGATAACAAGTTCAAACAGGTGCCATTAATACAGGTAACGAGTGGAGGACAGAGGAGCCTCTTAAAGAAGAAGTTACAGGTCTGTGAGAGCCAGAAATCTTGCTTGTTTGTATGTGACCAAATACTTATTTTCCACCATAATTTGCAAATAAATTCATTAAAAATCCTACAATGTGATTTTCTGGATTTGTTTTCCTAATTTTGTCTGTCATAGTTGAAGTGTACCTATGATGAAAATTACAGGCCTCTCATCTTTTTAAGTGAGAGAACTTGCACAATTGGTGGCTGACTAAATACTTTTTTGCCCCACTGTATATATTTTTTTATCCCATTTGATTGTGAATTTATTTGTATTTTATTTTAACAATGTCCACATTTTATTCAGTTTTTATCATTTTAGTCTTCCAGGACTGTGATGTAAAATTATAAATCATGTTTCCAGACATGTCTCTCTCTCTGCTCCACAAAAAATAACATTTTAACACCTTAACACCGTATGATTCCTTCTATCAATATCATTGTAAACATCATGAAGAGCAGTTCTCTATTTAATTGCTCTTAATGCAGGATGTATTGGTAATGATACCCACATGTACTGAAATCTAAACTGTTATCAATTCTGTTTTCTTCTCATCCCATCCGTTGACTACTTTCTAATCTAGATGGAGATCTTGCTACACCTGCTGTGACCCTGTTCCCTCCATCCACTGAAGACCTCAAGTCCAGCAGAGCAACACTGGTGTGTCTGGCTAGTAACCTGTCTCAGAAGTCCAAGGGGTTGGCAGATGTCAGCTGGATGTCTAGCGGTGAATCAGTGGCAGAAGATGTTTCTACCAGCCCTGCTGAGCAGCAACCAGACAACACCTTCAAGATCAGCAGATATCTGACCATTCAGACTGCAGAGTGGGACAAGGACGTGGTGTTCACATGTAAAGTGTCGTTGGGGTCAACATTCTCTGAGAAAGATATCAGAAAGACTAGTTGTAGTCTGTAAATCAATCGTTTCAGACAATCAATACAACTGGTGGTTTGTTATACCTTCAGAATGAGTGCAGATGTTATTTTGTTAGCGCTTTTAAGTGATGTTTTGATCCTTGCTTTGCTGTCAAATATAGAAGGAGTTAAAATCCAAACAACATGGATGATATCGGGCTGAAGTCTGAATGCAGCAGTGAATAGGATGACAATAACTAATGTAATGTCAAATAGTTGTTGAGGCTTGTTTCTCATGACAAGTTACTATTGATGCATTCACTGTACTAGCATCATGTTCTCTAAAACATAACATCTGAAATACTGTCATGATGAGTACACCTCTCTACTATTGTGAAATGAGTTGAATTACTAATGATTCATAGAGGAATAGTTAGAGCTTTGCTGTATTGTGGATATTCAATAAAGAACATTCTAAAGAACAAGTGTTTGTTTTTGGAGCATGTTGATGAGCATCAGTGTTAGCAGCACTAAATGAGGGGGAATCTGGAGAATGACTGTTTAAATTGAACCAAGACAGAAGAGCCCAGAATCCTTACCAGGTTTATTATCATAACAAGGATTGTGACCAACCAGAGATGACCTAGCAGTTACTGTACCCTTACATTGAAGAGCCTGTTGTTATCACAGCACTGAATGAGGGGGAATCTGGAAACTATTGAACCAAGATAGAGGAGGATGGAGGGATGTGGAGTGGAATGAGGGACCCTTGGAGATACAGAGGAGGGAGAGAAAGTTACAGAACTTAGGCTGAGAGAAAGAGAAGCATGCAGGTATTGTGCCTGTCTCCCAATCTCTGTATACCAACGTGACAGATATATCAGACTAGAACACCGGCCTCCGTTTTAACAGGAATGACAGGTCAATGTTTAGAGAGTTTGAAGCCGTCATTATTACATGGTTTAAATTGTTCTCTAGTATTAACATTAGATGTTGGACTCAGTATCATTTCTACATTAATAACAACTGTAAATGTCTGGCCTTCTCTTAGTCTATGGGTAACGCTAGTTAACATTGACTGACTCAACTAACTCTAACTTCCTTCAAACTGGACACAGAGACATACAAATGGTATGAACAAGTCCATCTGACTCTGAGGAAGTATAGAAAGGGCCTCATTGGCAGAATTCTGAAGTATCCCCTTAAGTGGAAGTTAGGATTGGTCCAACATATAGAGGGAGACATGTCATGCTGTGTTTCACATTGTGCATCAGTGATCAGAACGGAGGCTGCAGTACTGTCAACGTACACCAGAGGAGGACATAGGACCACCAACAATGACTGAGGAAAGATCTACATGTACTTTACAACAGGAACAGCCGTCTGTAGACCACTGGTTTCAGTCCCAACCAAAGACCAGCTGATGGTTTCATATCTACTATCTCTAGTTATCAGAGTCAATCACCAGGGACGTGTTCTAGCTCTGACACTGAGTTACAGGAAGTGATGTGTTGTTCCCCTTCTCCCCCAGGACACACCTGCTTCCCCTCCCCTCCTCCTCTCCTTATTTATAGCTTCATGTAAATGAAGAGGTTGTTTTATCTCCTCTCAGAACTGTGTGTGTGTGTGGGGGGGGGTCATATGTTAGTGCCACTAATATATGATTCAGTGGAGATAAGAAATGCCTAGTTTAGAATAGTTTAAAGGTCTATGAGAGGGATTATATTTAGTTATTTATTTGACATTTTTCAGATTAAATCTCTTGAGATGCCCCATCTCATCCAAATGAATTATATTAAGTGCCATAGATATTTATTCAAACTATACAAGATACCTGACATCTCTTCTCTTCTACATTTCATCAGTGTAACCAAACCAGAAACCACCACAGACAGACAGTCTACTGACCCAGTGTCCCCACACAGACCAACAGAACCACGAATAACCTGGGCACCATCCGAGCCACCTGTCCTCGCTCCCCAACCAGAGTTACTCAAACAGAGTTACACTCTCCAGTTTAAAAGCAAGCCCATAAAGAGGGAGGTCCTTGAATGAGTCACTATTCATTTGATTTAGTTCTGAAATAAAGATTCCAAATGTATTTCTAATTTTATCTATGATTTATTTCTATTTTTTACATATACATTTTTTATATTGTATTGTTTAATGTCAGTGACAGTTGTAAGGTAGAGAGGGAAACAGAGAGTAGGGGCTGAAGCAGGATTAGTAACCCCCTCTCCAGTGTGTCTATGTGTGATCTGGAGTCAGCAGTGTTACCACTTGACCTGACTCCGGCACTATTCTAGTCAGCAGTGTTACCACTACACCTCACCCCAGCACTATTCTAGTCAGCAGTGTTACCACTACACCTCACTCCAGCACTATTCTAGTCAGCAGTGTTACCACTACACCTGACTCCAGCACCATTCTAGTCAGCAGTGTTACCACTACACCTGACTGCAGCACTATTCTAGTCAGCAGTGTTACCACTACACCTCACTCCAGCACTATTCTAGTCAGCAGTGTTACCACTACATCTGACTCCAGCACTATTCTAGTCAGCAGTGTTACCTCCAGACCTGACTCCAGCACTATTCTAGTCGGCAGTGTTACCACTAGATCTGACTCCAGCACTATTCTAGTCAACAGTGTTACCACTATTCTAGTCAGCAGTGTTACCACTACACCTCACTCCAGCACTATTCTAGTCAGCAGTGTTACCACTGCATCTGACTCCAACACTATTCTAGTCAGCAGTGTTACCACTAGACCTGACTCCAGCACTATTCTTGTCAGCAGTGTTACCACTAGACCTGACTCCAGCACTATTCTAGTCAGCAGTGTTACCACTGCATCTGACTCCAACACTATTCTAGTCAGCAGTGTTACCTCTAGACCTGACTCCAGCACTATTCTAGTCAGCAGTGTTACCACTATACCTGACTCCAGCACTATTCTAGTTAGCAGTGTTACCACTACTTCTGACTCCAGCACTATTCTAGTCAGCAGTGTTACCACTACACCTGACTCCAACACTATTCATTTGATTTCTATACAAGGTAATTCAGTGGTACTCAATGCTTTTGTGGGTAGAGAACAGAGGAGGCTGGTGGGTGAAGATATAGGAGTACAAGCTTATTCTAATGGTTTGTATTGTTGTGGTCTCCTCAATCCAAAGTGGACACGTACCATCTCTGATATCATGGAGTACATGTTTGGTGTCTCTATTTCACATTAGTCTCTCTGCCAACTATATTGTCCTGTTCCACTAGCACATTAGCCAGTACATTGTAGTGTTCCACTAACACACTAGCCAGTACATTGTAGTGTTTCACTAACACACTAGCCAGTACATTGTAGTGTTTCACTAACACACTAGCCAGTACATTGTAGTGTTTCACTAACACACTAGACAGTACATTGTAGTGTTTCACTAACACACTAGCCAGTACATTGTAGTGTTTCACTAACACACTAGCCAGTACATTGTAGTGTTTCACTAACACACTAGCCAGTACATTGTAGTGTTCACTAACACTCTAGCCAGTACATTGTAGGGTTTCACTAACACACCAGCCAGGACATTAACTGTATAATAATCATAATACATTTCCATGGTTACAGTTTTTGTCCATCAACACATAGTGATAATAAGAGTCCAGCAAGCATTAAGGATGTTATCTTGTAGCTTTACTCCACTAGATGTTATTATCTTGTAGCTTTACTCCACTAGAAGTTATTATCTTGTAGCTTTACTCCACCAGATGCTACATTGTAGCTTCACTCTAATAGATGTTTTTATATAGTAGCTTTACTCCACTAGATGTTATTATCTTGTAGCTTTACTCCACTAGATGTTACATTGTAGCTTTACTCCACTAGATGTTATATTGTAGCTTTATTCCACTAGATGTTACATTGTAGCTTTACTCCACTAGATGTTATTATATTGTAGATTTACTCCGCTAGATGTTATTAAATTCTAGCTTTACTCCCCTAGATGTTATCTTCTAGCTTTACTCTACTAGATGTTATTATATTGTAGATTTACTCCACTAGATGTTACAATGTAGCTTTACTCCACTAGATGTTATTATATTGTAGCTTTATTCCACTAGATGCTATTATATTGAAGCTTTACTCCACTAGATGTTATATTGTAGCTTTACTCTACCAAATGTTATTATATTGTAGCTTTACTCCACTAGATGTTATTATATTGTAGATTTACTTCGCTAGATGTTATCTTCTAGCTTTACTCCACTAGATGTTATTATGTTATAGCTTTACTTCACTAGATGTTATTATATTGTAGCTTTACTCCGCTAGATGTTATTATATTGTAGCTTTACTCCACTAGATGTTATTATATTGTAGATTTACTCCGCTAGATGTTATTATATTGTAGCTTTACTCCACTAGATGTTATTATATTGTAGCTTTACTCCACTAGATGTTACATTGTACCTTTACTCCACTAGATGTTATATTGTAGCTTTATTCCACTAGATGTTACATTGTAGCTTTACTCCACTAGATGTTATTATATTGTAGATTTACTCCGCTAGATGTTATTAAATTCTAGCTTTACTCCCCTAGATGTTATCTTCTAGCTTTACTCTACTAGATGTTATTATATTGTAGATTTACTCCACTAGATGTTACAATGTAGCTTTACTCCACTAGATGTTATTATATTGTAGCTTTATTCCACTAGATGCTATTATATTGAAGCTTTACTCCACTAGATGTTATATTGTAGCTTTACTCTACCAAATGTTATTATATTGTAGCTTTACTCCACTAGATGTTATTATATTGTAGATTTACTTCGCTAGATGTTATCTTCTAGCTTTACTCCACTAGATGCTATTATGTTATAGCTTTCCTTCACTAGATGTTATTATATTGTAGCTTTACTCCACTAGATGTTATTATATTGTAGATTTACTCCGCTAGATGTTATTATATTGTAGCTTTACTCCACTAGATGTTATTATATTGTAGCTTTACTCCACTAGATGTTATTATATTGTAGATTTACTCCGCTAGATGTTATTAAATTCTAGCTTTACTCCCCTAGATGTTATCTTCTAGCTTTACTCTACTAGATGTTATTATATTGTAGATTTACTCCACTAGATGTTACAATGTAGCTTTACTCCACTAGATGTTATTATATTGTAGCTTTATTCCACTAGATGCTATTATATTGAAGCTTTACTCCACTAGATGTTATATTGTAGCTTTACTCTACCAAATGTTATTATATTGTAGCTTTACTCCACTAGATGTTATTATATTGTAGATTTACTTCGCTAGATGTTATCTTCTAGCTTTACTCCACTAGATGTTATTATGTTATAGCTTTACTTCACTAGATGTTATTATATTGTAGCTTTACTCCACTAGATGTTATTATATTGTAGATTTACTCCGCTAGATGTTATTATATTGTAGCTTTACTCCACTAGATGTTACATTGTACCTTTACTCCACTAGATGTTATATTGTAGCTTTATTCCACTAGATGTTACATTGTAGCTTTACTCCACTAGATGTTATTATATTGTAGATTTACTCCGCTAGATGTTATTAAATTCTAGCTTTACTCCCCTAGATGTTATCTTCTAGCTTTACTCTACTAGATGTTATTATATTGTAGATTTACTCCACTAGATGTTACAATGTAGCTTTACTCCACTAGATGTTATTATATTGTAGCTTTATTCCACTAGATGCTATTATATTGAAGCTTTACTCCACTAGATGTTATATTGTAGCTTTACTCTACCAAATGTTATTATATTGTAGCTTTACTCCACTAGATGTTATTATATTGTAGATTTACTTCGCTAGATGTTATCTTCTAGCTTTACTCCACTAGATGCTATTATGTTATAGCTTTACTTCACTAGATGTTATTATATTGTAGCTTTACTCCACTAGATGTTATTATATTGTAGATTTACTCCGCTAGATGTTATTATATTGTAGCTTTACTCCACTAGATGTTATTATATTGTAGCTTTACTCCACTAGATGTTATGATATTGTAGATTTACTCCGCTAGATGTTATCTTCTAGCTTTACTCCACTAGATGTTATTATGTTATAGCTTTACTTCACTAGATGTTATCTTGTAGCTTTTCTCCACTTGATGTTATCTTGTAGGTTTATTCCACTATATGTCATTATCTTGTAGCTTTACTCGATCAGATGTTACATTGTAGCTTTACTCTACTATATGTCATTACATTGTAGCTTTACTCCACTATATGTCATTATCTTGTAGCTTTACTCCACCAGATGTTACAGTATAGCTTTACTCTACTAGATGTTATTATATTGTAGCTTTACTCCACTATATGACATTATATTGTAGCTTTACTCCACTAGATGCTATCTTGTAGCTTTACTCCATTATATGCCATTATCTTGTAGCTTTACTCCACTAGGTCTTATGGATGTTATCCATCAGTCGTGTGGTGATGAACAGAGTGATGATCTGAACCCCCAGCAGGACGATACCCACGGCTCCTATCAGGCCTGTGTGCTGCTCTATCCAGCGGGACATGCCCCCCAGACAGCCCCCCAGGAAGATGACACTCTGGGCAGAGAACTCATCCAGTTGCTGGGATCCTACTCCACACTGGGAGTTCCACACCGTGCCGTTCTCCAGGGGGTCCACACAGCAGGTAGCAGGGACCCCACAGGACAGCACCCCCGGGGCAGAGCAGTTATAGTACCTGGGATGAAGAGGACATGGGAGGGGAGAAGCAAGGACTGTAACCAATTAAATTGGCTGCTTGGATAATGTTATGTGACATAAAAGCAATAACCCTAGTAATGTAACATATCATCTTTGACAGATATACATTTTATTTCATCTTTGTTCATACAGGTTATTCTCTGAGATAAAATCTATTTTACAAGAGAGACCTGCTCAAACTAACAAAACTATCAAAATGATAGTAACAACCCCCATTGACAGACAGTTCACAAGGCTGTGTGTCAGTCAATGGACCATGTCATCACAAGTCATCATGTCAATGGTCTGGTCAGTCACATCTCACTCACATGTTGACCTCCCAGTCTCTGTAGTTGTCGGCCCCGCAGCACTGCAGTCCTATCTGGATCTCATCTGTGATGAACCTCAGGTCCAGGTCTTCCTGGTAACGTACCATGGCAGCCAGCATACCTGACCTCAGGTATCCCTCTATCTGTCCCTGCAGGCTGAAGGCCACGATGGCCACTAGGACCTGGGCTGCTACCAGGACCAGCACAGTGGCTGAGAAGACCTGGAGCAAGCAGCAGTTCTCTCTCAGAGCCCCCACACAGCCTGACAGGCAGAGGGTAGACAGCACCAAGCCCAGCATCACAAACACCAGCATGGGGTCGGTGCTGATCTGTCCTATTTTCTCCTGAGCAAAGGATTCCTTGTTGATGAGGCCCCACAGGCCTAGAGCCAGGACCACCAGGCCTAGCACTGTGAAGAGGAGGTTGCTGAAGAACAGGAGGTACTTGAGAAGGCAGTCGCTCAGGGAGAAGGGCTTGCTACGGGCTCTGGGTTCAACCTCCTGGTTCTAGCCTGGTTCCCTGGTCCATAATTTGGTCCTGGTTCTGGAGCCTGTTCTTCTGTGCTGGTCTCCTCAGTCCCCTGAAGAACTCCTGACAACTCTCTATCTGTGTCTGTCTTCAAAGAGGAAACAGGACAAACAATACACAATGAGATTTCACTCAGACAAAAACAACTCATTAAGTTCAGTCTATTGTGGTCATTGTCTTTAGGTTTAGCCTACTTGCAACCAGAAATATAATCTATAGAACGGGTCTCCCCATCCAAGTCAAGAATAGCATAATGGGTGGAATGGTAGCCATTGGAGTTTACGCATGACTTTACCAGTCAAATTGACAGGGTTAAAGGTTGCAAGTCCTTTTTATAAATTATGTTTCAATGCTTGCAACGTTGAAGGGACTGTAAACTCCATTCAATATGATGTACAGTGAGTACATAACTAACAGTATATAGGTTGTCAGACAGACAGACAGTTTCTGTACCTTTGGTATGAGTGGGCTGGTCTCAGTCTGTGTGTTCTCTCTCCTCAACCAGGGAAAACGAAACCATCTCATGGACTGCAACCTCCTCATCTTTCTGGCTGCCAGGAAACGGTTCTCCCTCTGTCCTCTCAGAAAATATTATTCCACAGTCCTCTCAGCTAATCAATGTGTGAGAGGCGGTTCTCCCCCTGTCTTCCGGTCAGTTTAAGAGACTAGAAGAGAGGTGAGGAGACTGTCTGAGGGGAAAGGGAGAGAGTTGAGGTGGTGGAAGCCAGGTCGATACAGCTCTATGCAGTGTGGTGTGGTGGGTGGGTAGTTAGCTCAGGGCTCCAGCAGCCAGAAGTGTGTATTCATTAGTCTACACTGTAGCAAAATGACTTGTAACCGAACAAGAGTTTCTTATTGGTCAAATTCATGTAGATCCCTCCCTATTTTGGCCCGTTGCTTTTGTTTGGATTCTAATGAATGAAGCCCAGGGCTCCCAGGGATTCCAGCAACATCATGTGAGAGGGTTAAGGTTAGGGTTAGTCTGTTTGGTTCCTAATGAATACAGCCCAGTGCTCCCAGGGATTCTAGCAGCATCATGTGAGAGTCACAGTGCAGACGATTAAGAAGTAATCAGATCACGCCTCAATGACTCTTGCATTCCAGGGTGAAGTTTCTCTTAGGTACAGATCTAGGATCAGCTTACCCTCCCCAATCCTAACCTTAAACATTAGTGGGGGAAATGGCAAATTGACCCAAGATCAGCGTCTACTCAGGGCAACTTCACCCGAGTGTTACAGGAAGAAGAGATACTCAGGGAACAGACCCCACTTTGATCCACAACAGCCATGTGATGAGGCTGTGGAATGACATCATAATACAGAATTGTGGGAATGTTGTGAGCATGTTGTGTGTTTTAGCCAATGATGGTTTGTCCCAGTAGGTAAGCTAGCTGAGAACAAGTTCTCATTTACAACTGCGACCTGGCCAAGATAAAGCTAAGCAGTGTGACACAAACAACAACACAGAGTTACACATGGAATAAACAAGCGTACAGTCAATAACACAATAGAAAAAAAAAATATATATGTTTGTAATTGTAATTGTAATGGAATGACTCCGGTTAATGGTGTTAATGTCTGATCCAGGTACAGTATTGTAATGGAATGACTCCTGTTGGGAGTCTATGGGCTACATTCATCTCCTTAGTCTCTTCCCCTCAGCATCTTCTATGCTGTAGTGCTGCAGTGCTGCAGTCCACTTCTGAGATCCAGTCATCCATCACCTCAGAGTTGACACCTTCAGGCCCCAAGGCCAGGTTTGTCCCAGTATGTAGCTGGTAGGGCTCAGGACCAGGTTTGTCCCAGTAGGTAGCTGGTAGGGCTCAGGACCAGGTTTGTCCCAGTAGGTAGCTGGTAGGGCTCAGGACCAGGTTTGTCCCAGTAGGTAGCTGTTAGGGCTCAGGACCAGGTTTGTCCAAGTAGGTAGCTGGTAGGTCTCAGGTCCAGGTTTGTCCCAGTAGGTAGCTGGTAGGTCTCAGGTCTAGCTTTGTCCCAATAGGTAGATGGTAGGTCTCAGGTCCAGGTTTGTCCCAGTAGGTAGATGGTAGGTCTCAGGCCCAGGTTTGTCCCAGTAGGTAGCTGGTAGGTCTCAGGTCCAGGTTTGTCCCAGTAGGTAGCTGGTAGGTCTCAGGTCCAGGTTTGTCCCAGTAGGTAGCTGGTAGGTCTCAGGTCCAGGTTTGTCCCAGTAGGTAGCTGGTAGGTCTCAGGTCCAGGTTTGTCCCAGTAGGTAGCTGGTAGGTCTCAGGTCCAGGTTTGTCCCAGTAGGTAGCTAGTAGGTCTCAGGTCCAGGTTTGTCCCAGTAGGTAGATGGTAGGTCTCAGGTCCAGGTTTGTCCCAGTAGGTAGCTGGTAGGTCTCAGGTCCAGGTTTGTCCCAGTAGGTAGCTGGTAGGTCTCAGGTCCAGGTTTGTCCCAGTAGGTAGATGGTAGGTCTCAGGTCCAGGTTTGTCCCAGTAGGTAGATGGTAGGTCTCAGATCCAGGTTTGTCCAAGTAGGTAGCTGGTAGGTCTCAGGTCCAGGTATCCTGTAGTTTTATTTCCAGTCCTCCCATCCTCTATTTGTCTTGGCTCTTCTTGTTGCTTTGGATCCTGTTTTGGTTCAGAGAATCTCAGTGCAGGTGAGGTAGATATCCTGAGGAGAGGAATATGTGCAGATCTTCCAGCTTTTTAAATGTTTTCTGCTGTTCTGGGACTGCTGTCCAACTCAACACCTTCCTCCTCATGGCCAGTCACCTAGAGTCATGAAATATGTAGATTATACTCTCTCTGGAACAGATTGTCCCTCACAATTACCATAAATGATTTGAGGTGAACATGAATTACAGTGACCAGATTCAGTCTGCTTTAATAAGACAATTATTCTACTGGAATTACGGGCTCAACTCGCCAGTGAATGACAGAGAGTTTCCACTGAGACCACCACAGTCACACACTTTTCCACCCATAGAACAAAGGGGTCCAAACAGCTATCAAGAATGGTCGAAATGGCTAACTTTGGTGTGTGTTGTTATAGCAACTGTATATGAACATGTTAAACAGCTTATCACCTCTCAGCGTGGAACCTGTCTGACTCCAGAAGCCATGCAGTGTGTGTGTGTGTGTGTGTGTGTGTGTGTGCACTATGCAGCTCAGTGCTCCTTCAGAGTAGGACGTAAACAACTCCATTACTCCATACTGATTTCTATTAGCAGCTCCCACAGGTCTCCTCACTCTGTCCAACTCTTCAGCAGGGTTTACAATATTTCACAACATCAACAAATGAACCATTTAATCAGTCTAGTCTTCAGATGCTTCCGATGTGAACAAATTAGAATGCCTGATTTGACTGTAAACATAACGTTCAATTATTTACACACTACAATCTAGTGGTCGATTCTTTATAATGGACCTCTGGGAACGAGGGAAAGATGATTTCTACAGTATAGTATATGGACTCTTCTCCCTCCCAAACACACACACACACAGGACAGTACATTATCATATTGGAGAATAAATCTGTTGGTGATTACAGTAGCTGACCTACCTGCTCTCACCAAAGGAGGACGTCTCTTCCTGTGTAGTACTGTTTCTTCCTGTGTAGTAAATCAAATCAAACTTTATTTGTCACACGCGCCGAGTACAACAACAACAAGTGTAGACCTTACTGTGAAATGCTTACTTACAAGCGCTTAACCAATAGTGCAGTTCAAGAAGAGTTAAGAAAATATTTACGAAATAAACTAAAGTAAAAAAATTAAATATTGAAAAAAAAAAAATATATATATATATATATATATATATATATATATATATATATATATATATATATACACACACAGATTGGGATTTTATTATTTTTAAATACAAAATTCCCAAAAAATGTAATTATTAAAAGTAACACAATGACATAACAATAACGAGGCTATATACAGGGGGTACCGGTACCGAGTCAGTGTGCAGGGGTACAGGTTATTTGTAATTTGTACATGTAGGTAGGGGTGAAGTGACTATGCATAGATAATAAACAGCGAGTAGCAGCAGTGTACAAAACAAATGTCAATGTAAATAGTCCGGTGGCCATTTGATTAATTGTTCATCAGACTTACGGCTTGGGGGTAGAAGCTGTTAAGGAGCCTTTTGGTCCTAGACTTGGCGCTCCGGTACCGCTTACCGTGCGGTAGCAGACAAAACAGTCCATGACTTGGGTGACTGGAGTCTTTTATGGGCTTTCCTCTGACACCTCCTATTATATAGGTCCTGGATGGCAGGAAGCTTGGCCCCAGTGATGTACTTGGCCATTCGCACTACCCTCTGTAGCGCCTTACGGTCAGATGCTGAGCAGTTGCCATACCAGGCGGTGATGCAAATGGTCAGGATGCTCTCGATGGTGCAGCTGTATAACTTTTTGAGGATCTGGGGACCCATGCCACATCTTTCAGTCTCCTGAGGGGGAAAGGTTTTGTCATGCCCTCTTCACAACTGTCTTGGTGTGTTTGGTCCATGATAGTTCGTTGGTGATGTGGACACCAAGGAACTTGAAACTCTCGACCCACTACACTACAGCCCCATTGATGTTAATGGGGGTCTGTTAAACCTGCCTTTTCCTGTTGTACATGATCAGCTCCTTTGTCTCTTCCTGTGTAGTACTGTCTCTTCCTGTGAGTACTGTCTCTTCCTGTGTAGTAAAGGCTCTTCCTGTGTAGTACAGTCTCTTCCTGTGTAGTACTGTCTCTTCCTGTGTAGTACTGTCTCTTCCTGTGTAGTACAGTCTCTTCCTGTGTAGTACAGGCTCTTCCTGTGTAGTATAGGCTCTTCCTGTGTAGTACAGTCTCTTCCTGTGTAGTACTGTCTCTTCCTGTGTAGTATTATCTTTTCCTGTGTAGTACAATCTCTTCCTGTGTAGTACTGTCTCTTCCTGTGTAGTACCATCTCTTCCTGTGTAGTACTGTCTCTTCCTGTGTAGTACTGTCTCTTCAAGTGTAGTATTATCTCTTCCTGTGTGGTACTATCTCTTCCTGTGTAGTACAGTCTCTTCCTGTGTAGTACTGTCTCTTCCTGTGAAGTACTGTGTATTCCGGTGTGTGTAGGATTAGTCCAGGGTTATGGAAAATCCTCCACCATAAGTCACAGGTCTCCATTTCTCTATGTCTATGTATGGGAATAGGGTGCCATCCAAGGAGGAGAGGCCTGGGTCTCTGCTGATCTGTGTGTCTTCTCGTATGCTGCCTGGGCCCCCAGAGATAGAGCATAGAGGCTGCCTGGGCCCCCAGAGTGAGAGCACAGAGGCTGCCTTAGCCCCCAGAATTAGAACACATAGGCTGCCTGGGTCCCCAGAGTTAGAACACAGAGGCTGCCTGGACCCCCAGAGTTAGAACACAGAGGCTGCCTGGGCCCCCAGAGTTAGATCACAGGGGGGCCTCCCGAGTGGCGCAGTGATCAAATGCACTGTGTCGCAGTGCTAGCTGTGCCACTAGAGATTCTGGGTTCGAGTCCAGGCTCTGTTGCAGATGACTGTGACAGACTGTGTTTCCTCCGACCCATTGGTGCAGCTGGCTTATGGGTTAAGTGGGCATTGTGTCAAAAAGCAGTGTGGCTTGGTTGCGTTGTGTTTCAGAGGATGCACGGCTCTTGACCTTCGCCTCTCCCGAGTCCGTACGGGAGTTGCAGCGATGAGACAAGACTGTAACTACCAATTGGATACCATGAAATTGGGGAGAAAAAGGGGTAATCATTTTTTTTTAAGGGTTAGATCACAGAGGATATTGTTTTCCAGTATAGGACTGAGTCTGTTATAGCCATCAGCTAGACTGAGATGTCTTGCCATCACCAACAAACAGGAGCATGATGAGAGACAGAGAGAGACAGGAGGAGAAGGTAAATGGAAAAATATGAGAGCGAAAGAGATGGTGTGATATCCCCCTTCTCCTTGGCACCTTGGTCCAGTGCTGTCATTCTTTCCCCAGTCAGGGCTGTGCTGCGTTGGATTGGGCTGTAGTGAGCTGCTTGATGAAGCTGCTGGAGCTGGCCCTGCACCCAGGGCTCTGGAAGGGATTATAGTTTTACTGCTCAGGATCAAGCTGGCCAAGGTTGGAAGAACTACCAGCTCAGGCCAGGGTTGGAAGAACCGATTGTTTACTTGTCCCATCAATAAATCTATCAGATCTACCCGGCAACAGAGTTCTCCTTTTTCTTTATTCAGCCGATAGTCACCAGTTGAAGTATCCTGGGGTAAGATACGATAGTCACCAATTGAAGTATCCTGGGGTAAGGAATGATAGTTACCAGTTGAAGTATACTGGGGTAAGGAATGACAGTCACCAGTTGAAGTATCCTGGGGTAAGGAATGATAGTCACCAGTTGAAGTATCCTGGGGTAAGGAATGATAGTCACCAGTTGAAGTATCCTGGGGTGAGGAATGATACTCACGAATTGAAGTATCCTGGGGTAAGGAATGATAGTTACCAGTTGAAGAATCCTGGGGTAAGGAATGATAGTCACCAGTTGAAGTATCCTGGGGTAAGGAATGATAGTCACCAGTTGAAGTATCCTGGGGTAAGGAAGGTTTTCTGGATGATCATAGATAATTCATAGTCCCGTTGTCCTAGCTGTTAAAATGAGATACTTCATAGTCATGTTGTCCTAGCTGTTAAAATGAGTGGAAAAGTAAATGATTTTGTAATAAGTAGCAATGCTTTGTTCTAATGATGGGATAACCCTTCTCTCCTTATTAACTCTTCATGAAATCTCACTAGTGTTGAAACAGCAGGTAATAAATGTATGTCACCCACAGCAGGTCTGTGTTCCTTCACACACATGGCTCAGTGTCTGTCCTTGACTGGAACACAACACTCCTCCCTCCTCCCTGCCTACAACATGTGTATGGTACATCTCAGTGGTCCACAGGGCCAGTGGACTGGACCCAGTCATCATGTGTATGGTACATATCAGTGGTCCACAGGGCCAGTGGACTGGACCCAGTCATCATGTGTATGGTACATATCAGTGGTTCACAGGACCAGTGGACAGGACCCAGTCATCATGTGTATGGTACATCTCAGTGGTCCACAGGACCAGTGGACAGGACCCAGTCATCATGTGTATGGTACATATCAGTGGTCCACAGGACCAGTGGACAGGACCCAGTCATCATGTATATGGTACATCTCAGTGGTCCACAGGGCCAGTGGACAGGACCCAGTCATCATGTATATGGTACATATCAGTGGTCCACAGAGCCAGTGGACAGGACCCAGTCATCATGTGTTATGAGCTATAGGTGTACCATCTCAGTGGACAACAGGGCCAATGTTTCTCTCTCTCTCTCTCCCTCCCTCTCTCCCTCTCCCTCTCTCCCCATAGTTATGTACTGTGCTAGCTGACAGGGTGAATTCCCAGTTGTCCTGGCTGGATGTCAGGTATTCCCACTATCATATTCAGATATATACCAGATGAATGGCAGCACAGGTTTCTCTGTTTTCAACTGGTTTTAAAACCCCTTCAGCCTCTCACTATATCACCATTGGCTCTGGTATTCTGGAGTGGTGATTGGTGGATGTAAAGATGAATATTTGTGCATTATATAATATAAACTTTTGTAATTCTGACCGTAGGAAGAGACTTTAAATGTTTGGAGGGATTTCACATTTTGAGAAAACATTATTCATTTAATTCCCTCCCAGTTGCATCTCAGCCCCTCTCAATCTCACTCCAGCTACAGCTTATCTAGTTATATTGATGTGTAGAATGCCTTCACCTAGCTTTCTCTGGTTGGTGGGTGTGTGTGTGTGTGTGTGTGTGTGTCTCTGGTGCTCATGCCAGTACTGTCCAGTCAGATTCCTGCACAGTGATAAATGGAAATGTGATCAGGTTATATCTAAGCTTATTGTTGTAATCACTGGACATTACCTTACAGTAAAAGACTTTGTGATAAATCATCATAAGATCGCTTGTAAACCTTTGGTCTTAATAAGTGATGGACACTGGCAAAATGTTTCCCGTCCGCCTGCTATTAAAGGTGTTGTAGGGTGGCTAAATGTTTCCCCTTCCCCTGCTATTTCAATAGAGACTGTGTTTCACTGATACATGGTCTATTTTATTGAGTCTCTGTTAGGAACAAATCTTTTGGTTCCAGTCAGTGCTTTGGTTCCTGTGTCAAAAAGGTTAGTGTCAACATTCAACTGTTCTTCCTGGGAACCCACGCTGTCCCTAAGAGAGCATTGGTCTGTCAGATTCCAATACATCAATGTTGTTCTCTGGTGAGATGGAGTTTAATCAAAACTGTTTCTTCTTCTTTTTCTCTCTCCAAAAGTTCCTACACCTGTTTGTAACATTCCAGAGTCTAGAAACACAGAAGACAAGCGGTATATCTCACAGGAACCATAGATCTCTTCTCACTACTCCATGATGGCTTTCTGCTCTGCAGGGATCTCCAGACCCAGCTGGCTCAGGCTATGGGCTGGCCCTTACTGGGCTGGCTGGCCACAGACTCTCCTCTCCCCTCCCCTCCCCTATCCACCCCTCTCCTCTTCTCTCCTCCCCTCGCCCCTCCCCTCCCTCCCTCCCTCCCCTCCTCTCCTCTCCCGTCCCCTCCTCTCCTTTTCTCTCCTCAGCCCAGCACCAGAGGGAACGATTCTCTGTTTTTCTGGTACGGTAATGTTTGAATTGAAACACATTATGTCAAGATCATTAGATCCATTTATAACTGTGCCAGGATGATCACATGCTACCATGAGTAATAAACAGGCTGTGTGTTTCTGTACTGGTTTCTGTCATGATGTTAGGTTAACTCCATGGGATCTTTGTTGAACTATAGTCTATTAAATCATCTGGTTTCTGTCATGATGTCAGGTTAACTCCATGGGATCTGTATTGAACTATAGTCTATTAAATCATCTGGTTTCTGTCATGATGTCAGGTTAACTCCATGGGATCTGTATTGAACTATAGTCTATTAAACCATCTGGTTTCTGTCATGATGTCAGGTTAACTCCATGGGATCTGTATTGAATTATAGTCTATTAAATCATCTGGTTTCTGTCACGATGTCAGGTTAACTCCATGGGATCTGTATTGAACTATAGTCTATTAAATCATCTGGTTTCTGTCATGATAAGGATGAGGAGAGGGGAGGGGAGGTGGAGGGGGGGTGCTGCTGCTACATCAAAGACGTCCACTGTATCTGGGGCCAGAGAGCATTTAGAGACGTCATTTCACTGTAACACTACAGCCCTCCAGACCAGCGTTTCTTTCTGTGTGTGTGTGTGCATGGGAACCGTGTGTGTGTGTGCTTGGCGTTTACAGAGTGGTGTCCTGGTTACAAAGGGGTGGAGCCCAGCAGGTAGGGGATGGCTTAGGGAGTTTATAAGAGAGCTGTCCACGTCCTGTTCTCCTACAGAGCTTCAGTCATACTGGAATACTACCACACACTGGTCTGGTCTGGTCTAATCTGGTCTGTTCTGATCTAGTCTAGTCTGGTCTGGTCTAATCTGGTCTGGGGATAAACAGCTCGCTCACAGCTCAGCTTCACAGTTAGGTAGAGTATCTACAGATAAACCAGCTGCAATCACTGGATATTAGGGATCAATATTCAATATTAATTGGTTGATATTAGATTCATTTACAGAGGAAAGGTTGTTCTATTGTGAAACCATCATCCACTGAATATCTGCATGTCAAATGGAATGTGAACTAGTGCATAAATGATGTGTAAATAATATGACAGTCTAACATCACATCAACTTCAGATATTATATTGATTCTTCATCTAACTGATGGGGGGTATTCTGTGCCAAGCTGAAGTAACAACTTCCAGTTCAGCCAATCACATAGTGATGGTGTTTTATCTGCTTTGCTCAGAGAGACTCTCTAATAATCGAGTCTGAGTGTTGGGCTACAAAGACACAGTTGTTGATGATGATATGGGCTCATAAGTAAGCATTTCACTGTAAAGTCTACACCTGTTGTATTTGGCGCGTTTGTGACCAATAACATTTAAATTGATTTGATTTGTTTTGCTGATGAAGATGATGACGAGGAGGGCTGTAGCCCTGCTGTCTCTGCTATCTCTGTGTGTCTCTCAGAAGTGGAAGCAGGAGACATCAGAGTGGGACAGAGGTAAGGCAGACCAGACACAGTCACTAGTATGTCATCTACTTCCTGTATGTGTAGAGTCTCTTTGATAGAGGTAAGGCAGACCAGACACAGTCACTAGTATGTCATCTACTTCCTGTATGTGTAGAGTCTCTTTGATAGAGGTAAGGTAGACCAGACACAGTCACTAGTATGTCATCTACTTCCTGTGTGTGTAGAGTCTCTTTGATAGAGGTAAGGCAGACCAGACACAGTCACTAGTATGTAATCTACTTCCTATATGTGTAGAGTCTCTTTGAAAGAAGTAAGGCAGACCAGACAGTTACCAGTATGTAATCTACTTCCTGTATATGCTCGTAGAGTCTCTTATGTAGCACACTTCAAGCAGTATGTTCTATGCATCCATTAATATTGAATGATATTGTGTTCTAATAGCTTGTTATCTTCAAGACATGAACAGCCAGTGGTACAGTACAGTATAGTCTACCTTGTGTTTCTGAGAGGTGAATGAACATGCCCATGTCATCTCCAGCAGATAAAAGCCAGGCTAAGATCTGCTCCAACCTGACCCAGGTGCTGGACAACTGGAAGTATGCCATCATGAACCAGGTGAAGGACCTGCTGATCAACGATCACGCCTCTGTCCTGCCAGAATACGTCAGGTAGGTGACATCATCACCACGTGGCAGAAAGAGAGAGATGAAAGAGAGATACAGTGATCAGGATATGAACATTCCGTTCCAGCTAAACAATTGATATACAGTGCATTTGGAAATTATTCAGACCCCTTGACTTTTTCCGCATTTTGTTACGTTACAGCCTTATTTTGAAAATGGATTAACAAAATAATCATCTCATGAATCTACACACAATACCCCATAATGACATAACGAAAACAGTTTAGACATTTTTGGAAATGTATATAAAACAAAACGGAAATACCTTATTTACTCAAGAATTCATACCCTTTGCTATGAGACTCAAAATTGAGCTCAGGTGCATTCTGTTTCCATTGATTATCCTTGAGATGTTTCTACAACTTGATTGGAGTCCAGCTGTGATAACTTCAATTTATTGGACATGATTTGGAAAGGCACACACTTGTCTATGTAAGATCCCACAGTTGACAGTGCATGTCAGTGCAAAAACCAAGCCATGAGGTCGAAGGAATTGTCCGTAGAGCTCCTAGACAGGATTGTGTCGAGGCACAGATCTGGGGAAGGGTACCCCAAAATATCTGAAGGTTCCCAAGAACACAGTGGCCTCCATCCTTCTTAAATGGAAGAAGTTTGGAACCACTAAGACTCTTCCTAGAGCTGGCCACACGCCCAAACTGAGCAATCGGGGGAGAAGGGCCTTGGTCAGGGAGGTGACCAAGAACCCGATGGTCACTCTGACAGAGCTCCAGAGTTCCTCTTTGGAGATGGGAGAACCTTCCAGAAGGACAACCATCTCTGCAGCACTCACCCAATCAAAACCTTTATGGTAGAGTGGCCAGACGGAAGCCACTCCTCAGTAAAAGGCACATGGCAGCCCCCTTGGAGTTTGCCAAAAGGCACCTAAAGGACTCTTTGACCATTAGAAACAAGATTCTCTGGTCTGATGGTACTATTTGATAGAACTATTTTGCCTGAATGTCAAGCATCACATCTGGAGGAAACCTGGCACCATCCCTACAGTGAAGCATGGTGGTGGCAGAATCATGCTGTGGGGATGTTTTTCAGTAGCAGGGACTTGGAAACAAGTTAGCTTCGAGGGAAAGATGAACGGAACAAGGTTCAGAGAGATCCTTGATGAAAACCTGCTCCAGAGTGCTCAGGACTTCAGACTGGGGGCAAAGATTCACCTTCCAACAGGACAACGACCCTATATTATATAATATAATATTATATGGACAGAGAGGATCTGATCCTAGATCAGCACTCTGCTCTGGATGGTGAACTGAGAGTTCTGGCTGAGACATAAAAAAATGACTAGCTAGCAGCCATCCAACCAGTCCTGGAGAGACTCAGTGTTTCTGAGTCCTGCAGGCAGCTAATAACACACATGTTTACTGTAAGCGCTCACTCTCCAATAACAGGCCTGGAGAGGCTGCAGTGCACACTCAGTGTGTGTGTGTGTGTGTGTGTGTGTGTGTGTGTGTGTGTGTGTGTGTGTGTGTGCTGCCCGCGCGCCTGGATAGGCTGCAGTGCACAATAACATAGCTTGACATTAGCCAGAAAACATCTCTCATTGATGAAGAATGTCATTGATGTTTAATGAGGCTCTAGTTTCCCATGTCTTCTGTCCTGATGTTTCCTGCAAATGACACAATGAGATGTTCTCCACCATATTTTATTTTAATATATTCTAGCCTCCTAGCAGCGTGGCCCATTAGATTGTAGTAGGGATTTCACAAACGTGTAAAGCAGTGTGTAGACTTCGTTTGTGTCATCCCATTAGATTGTAGTTGGGCTTTCACAACGTGTAAAGCAGTGTGTAAAGCGGTGTGTAAAGCAGTGTGTGGACTTTGTTGGTTTCATCCCATTAGATTGTATGTAAACATTATTAAAGTGACTAGTGTTCCATTTCTTAAAGTGGCCAGTGATTTTTAATCTATATCTATAGGCAGCAGCCTCTAATGTGCTAGTGATGGCTGTTTAACAGCCTGATGGCCTTGAGATAGAAGCTGTTTTTCAGTCTCTCAGTCCCAGCTTTGATGCACCTGTACTGACCTCGCTTTCTGGATTATAGCGGGGTGAACAGTCAGTGGGTCGGGTGGTTGATGTCCTTGATGATCTTTTGGCCTTCCTGTGACATCAGGTGCTGTAAGTGTCCTGGAGGGCAGGTAGTTTGCCCCCGGAGTTGTGTTGAGCAGATCGCAAGACCCTCTGGAGAGCCTTGCGGTTGCGGGCAGTGCAGGTGCCATACTAGGCGGTGATACAGCCCGACTGGATGCTCTCAATTGTGCATCTGTAAAAGGTTGTGAGGGTTTTAGGTGCCAAGCCAAATGTTTTTAGCCTCCTGAGGCTGAAAAGGCTCTGTTGCGCCTTCCTCACAACACTGTGTGTGGGTGGTCCATTTCAGTTTGTTAGTGATGTGTACACCAAGGAACTTGAAGCTTTCCACCTTCTCAATTGTGGTCCCATCGATGTGGATAGGGGGGTGCACCCTGTGCTGTTTCCTGACGTCCACGATGATCTTTGTTTTGTTGACGTTTAGTGAGAGGTTGTGAGCCCTCACCTCCTCCCTGTAGGCTGTCTCGTCATCGTTGGTAATCAAGCCTACTACTGTTGTGTTATCTGAAACTAGGTGATTGAGTTGGAGGCGTGCTTGGCCACCCAGTCATGGGTGAACAGGGATTACAGGAGGGGGCTGAGCATGCACCCTTGTGGGGCCCCAGTGTTGAGGATCAGCGAAGTGGAGGTGTTGTTTCCTACCTTCACCACCTGGGGGGCGGCTCGTCAGGATATCCAGGACCCAGTTGCACAGGGCGGGGTTCAGACCCAGGTCCTCGAGCTTAATGATGAGCTTGGAGGGTACTATGGTGTTGAATGCTGAGCTATAAAACAGCAGTAGTCAATGAATAGCATTCTTACATGAACTACCGGTCAAAAGTTTCAGAACAGCTACTCATTCAAGGGTTTTTCTTTATTTTTACTAGTTTCTACATTGTAGAATAATAGTTAAGACATCAAAACTATGAAATAACACAAATGGAATCATGTAGTAACAAAAAAGTGTTAAACAAATAAAAATATATTTAATATTTGAGATTCTTCAAATAGCAACCATTTGCCATGATGACAGCTTTGCAAACTCTTGGCATTCTCTCAACCAGCTTAATCTGGAATGCTTTTCCAACAGTCTTGAAGGAGGTTCCAAAAATTCTGAGCACTTGTCGGCTGCTTTTCCTTCACTCTGTGGTCCGACTCATCCCAAAGCATCTCAATTTGGTTGAGGTCGGGGGATTGTGGAGGCCGGATCATCTGATGCAGCACTCCATCACTCTCCTTCTTAGTAAAATATCCCTTACACAGCCTGGAGGTGTGTTGGGTCATCGTCCTGTTGAAAAACGAATTACAGTCCCAATAAGCCCAAACCAGATGTGATGGCGTATCTCTGCAGCCATGCTGGTTAATTGTGCTATGAATTCTAAATAAATCACAGACAGTGTCACCCACAAAGCACCCCCTCACCATAACACCTCCTCCCCCATGCTTTACGGTGGGAAATACACATGCGGAGATCATCTGTTCACCTACTCTGCGTGTCACAAATACACGGCGGTTGGAACCAAAAATCTCAAATTTGGACTCCAGACCAAAACACACATTTCCACTGGTCTAATGTCTATTGCTCGTGTTTCTTGGCCCAAGCAAGTCTCTTATTATTATTGGTAGTGGTTTCTTTGCAGCAATTCGACCATGAAGGCCTGATTCACACATTCTCCTATAAAAAAGTTGATGTTGAGATGTGTCTGATACTTGGACTCTGTGAAGCATTTATTTGGGCTGCAATTTCTGAGGCTGATAACTCTAATGAACTTATTCTCTGCAGCAGTGGTAACTCTGGGTCTTCCATTTCTGTGGCAGTCCTCATGAGAGCCAGTTTCATCATAGCGCTTAATGTTTTTTGCGACTGCACTTGAAGAAACCTTTCAAAGTTCTTGACATTTTCCGTATTGACTGACCTTCATGTCTTAAATTAATGATGGACTGTCATTTCTCTTTGCTTATTTGAGCTGTTCTTGCCATAATATGGACTTGGTCTTTTACCAAATAGGGCTATCTTCTGTATAGCCCCCCTACCTTGTTTCAACACAACTGATTGGCTCAAACGCAGTAAGAAGGAAAGATAGTCCACAAATTAACTTTTAAGAAGGCACGCCTGTTAATTGAAATGCATTCCAGGTGACTACCTCATGAAGCTGACTGAGAGAATGCCAAGAGGGTGCAAAGCTGTCACCAAGGCAAAGGGTGGCTATTTGAAGAATCTCAAATATAAAATGTATTTTGATCAGTTTAACACTGTTTTGGTTACTACATGATTCCATATGTGTTATTTCATAGTTTTTAGTTGTCACTATTATTCTACAACAAAAAGAAAAACCCTTGAATGAGTAGGTGTTCTAAAACTTTTGTCCAGTAGTGTAGGTATTCCTCTTGTCCAGATGGGATAGGGCAGTTTGCAGAGTGATGGAGATTGATCCTTGACTAGTCCCTCAAAGCACCTCATGATGACAGAGGTGAGTGCTGCGGGGCCATTTAGGAATTTAGTTCAGTTACCTTTGCCTTTGTGGGCCAAGGACGGCAGCAGGTAGCCTAGTGATTAGAGTGTTGGACTAGTAACCTAAAGTTTGCAAGATTGAATCCCTGAGCTGACAAGGTACAAATCTGTCATTCTGCCCCTGAACAAGGCAGTTAACCCACTGTTCCTAGGCCGTCATTGAAAATAAGAATTAGTTCTTAACTGACTTGCCCAATTAAATAAAGGTAAAAAAAAGAACAATGGTGGCCATCTTGAAGCATGTGGGGACAGCAGACTGGGAATGGGAGAGATTGAATATGCCCGTAAACCAGCCATGCTCTGAAGACATTGCTAGGGATGCCGTCTGGGCCGGCAGCCTTGCGAGTGTTAACACATTTAAATGTTTTACTCATGTTGGACACGGAGAAGGAGAGCCCACAGTCCTTGGTAGCGGACTGCGTCGATGGCAATGTGGTACTTCCTGTATGAGTTTCTTCCTATAGGAAGGAGGAGCAAGATGGATATGTGATCAGATTTGCCAAAAGGAGGGCGGGGAGGGCCTTCTAAGCATTCGGAAGTTTGAATAACAGTGGTCGAGAGTCTTAGCAGCGCGAGTAGTACAGTCGATATGTTGATAGAACTTCGACAGGCTAGTCCTCAGATTTGTTTCGTTAAAATCCCCAGATACAATAAATGCAGCCTCAGGATATCTGGTTTCCAGTTTGCATAAAGTACAGTGAAGTTCTTTGAGGGCCATTGTGGTATCGGCTTGAGGGGTATATGACTGAAGAGAATTCTCTTGGGAGATAATACGGTCAGCATGTGTTAATGTTTTTCTAATCCAATCAGTTTTCCACGTGTATTCAACATCACATAGGTCTTTTTGGTTGAAATGATGTGGAAACCCCTTTGATTTAACCAGTTTTTGCCCAGTGGGTAGCAATTCAGTGACACGACTTCTCGCTCTCTCTCCAGAATTCAGCCCCTGTCTGAGGCCCTGGGGGATCTCTACAACAAGTTCAACTCTCTAAAGGATGAGCTGGGAAGGCTCAGCTCCAAGTTCAACAGGGCAGAGGGCTTCGTAGAAGACCTGCAGGCTGGGAAACTCCCCCGGCCCCCTGTGTGGACCCCTCCTCAACGCCCCGTACGAAGGGTCGCTCCCCGGCCTCCGCTGAGGATGCCACTGAGGGCAGAGATGAGGGCACCGTTAAGAGGAGAGGTGAGGGCACCACCAAGGGCACAGATAAGGACTCCAGACCGGGAAAATGGCACAGGTTCAGGGTCCACGGGAACTAGAGGAAGGAGGGTCCCAAGGCCTTAGTCAGATGATTGACAGGTGTACTATACAAACAATAAACAAGTTGTGTGGATGCTCGCCAATGTTTTATAGTTATGAATAGTTTAGCGTTATTATAGTTATCGTCCTTAGTCAACTACATCACCACTCTTCTCTGAACCAGATCAACACAGAATTGAAAGTTAGCGTACAATGTCAGTACAAAGCTAACTTTCTATAACATTACCATTTGTGATGTGTGACGGACATAATGTCTAGAAATGTTCTCATTGGATTCATCTCATATAAGTGTATCCATACACTGTGTATAGTATCTGTAAATACTAGGGGTGAAACGATTCACAAAACTCACGTTCGGTTTCAATAAAATAAATGCCTGAGAAATGTCATTTGTATTTAGATTTTCCGTTTATTATAATAGTAAACATGGGTAGCTTGAATTCCCAGGAGCATATGGAAACAAAGGGACAACAAACAGCAGTGCCTGCCTTATAACATATTCATTTAAAACACAACTTCAACAAGACTGCATAGTCCAGCAGCATATATCAACATTAAGTCACATAGCAGTTCCTTGAACAAAATAGGACCACTTGAGACTGGTTACTTGAAAAAAAAAAACAGATTCAAGTTTTTCTTTAACAAGATGAGTCTATCCACATGATCTGCAGTGAGATCAGATGGGCTTGCTGTGACAATGTCAGCCGCTGTGCAGAATACCCTCTCGCTAGGGACAGAGGTCCCAGGCACAGCCAAGTAGCGCTTTGCTAACATGGCAACATGAGGGTATATTAACTCTTTGGTCTTCCACCATGTAAGTGGCTCAGCATCCAGGGGAATACAGTCCACTTCCCTGTATGAGGTCACCTCCTCCATGACCTTGAACTTGGTTCCCTGCTCCTGGGTCGTGAACAACTCCCCAAAAAGCTCAGTCATGGCAGACTATTCTGGAGGAGAACCCCTGTCGTCTGCAGACTCTGGGTTGGCTCCTGTGGTATCTATGGCTTGACCCTACAGAATTAAATTAGATTAAAGTTACTCTGAAGTGGCTTAAAATGATTTGTTGTTAGAAATATATATCAGACACTATTAGGACAATTACTACTTTATAATGAATTGTGTTACGAATCCCTTTTACCCGTAGTCTAGGGGAATGGAATCGAGACCATAACAGCTCATGCAAATTATAATAGTGAAAAGGAACAGTGAGGACAAAATAAAACACACAACTTAAATCTACCGTCAAACACTAATGGTTTATTTCTAAACACACGGTAATGCAGTGTGGGGAAAAGGGGCTGAGCTGGACCCAAGGAAAGAAATAATAAATATTCAAAAACCCCTAAATTAATCTACCTGCGTCAAGAACAGCTAGCAAACTAACCAATTAAATACAGTGGGTGGTGCGCCCACTTCTAACTAATGTATTTAGACAAAGGGTTTCCTACGGGTAATGTATGCCCATGGGTGACTTGTCTGGTTATCCCCTTTTACCACCAACAAACACTACAACACAGCAATACATACTCACATGACAACAGCTAATGTGAGATCTAGGCACAAAAACAAAAGAGAGAGAGCGCACAAATTAACAGCTACTAGGTTTCTGCAAATCCAAACAGAGATAGAGGTGTAGAGAGCTACAAAACAAGCCAGCTACTAAACAAGAGAGAGACAACTTACTGGGTTTTTAAACCATGGGAAAGGGGATGTGATTGGGTAAGGGAAAAGGAGCAGGTGTGTCTTCTGATTGGGACTGATTGGTGATTGATGGGCAACTGCTGATGAGTGACACCTGTGACTAGGGCAGAAGGAAAGAAAACAAATACGGATACAGGTATCCTGTGTGTGTAACAGTTAAATCACTACTTAATACAACAATAAAATGTCACATTAACAAAATAAATACAATACCTGTTCTATAGTGGTCATAATCTCTGCTGTGAGTTCATTGTAGACTCTCAGACGAGCAGTAGCACCCAGGTGCAGCAGGGACTTGAACCGGGGGTCCAAAGCGGTGCTATGTGTAAGAAGTCTTGGACACCAGGCTCAGCATATCGGCAACTTTCTGCTCAAGGTATCTCTCAACCAACTGCCGCTATGAATTTTGCACTCGCTGCGTTGATTTCTTTAGCCCTACCGGAGTGAGTCGCATATTGTTGCCCTGGCTCGTCAGGTTGCTCCTTTGCATTTAGGTAGCTAACTACTTCCCAGCTCATCCTTCTTCAACCGGTCTCCTCCCCTTCATCTACACTGATTGAAGTGGATTTAACAGGTGACATCAATAAGGGATCATAGCTTTCAGTTGGATTCACCTGGTCAGTCTATGGCATGGAAAGAGCAGATGTTCCTAATGGTTTGTGCACTCAGTATATACTGTTGAAATACATCTCTTTGAGCCACAAGATGGCATCATATTATAATATGTTTCTCTCTTCTCTTTCCACCTGCTGGCAAAAATATTAATGACTGAAATGGTATTGTACATCGTAGTAAGATGTAAGTTTATAACACTATTGAATATTGTACCTATAAACTATGAATATATTGAATATATCATGTTATTGTACTGTTGTTTTAATTCATCATACAGTGAAATAGTACGAGAAAGTATTGGCCAGGAAATAATGTGATCCCCAATCACATGCTTTCTTTACAAATCAACAGTTTTCTTTAGATAGAAATGGACGATAATTAAGTGGGTACTTTCAGAATTATCTTATAATTAAAAAATAAGGTCCTGGGGGGGTGTGATATGGCCAATATACCACGGCTAAGGGCTGTTCTTTAGGCACAACGCAAAATGGAGTACCTGGATACAGCCCTTAGCCGTAGTATATTGGCCATATACCACAAACCCGAGGTGCCTTATTGCAATTATAAACTGGTTACCAACGTAATGAAAGCAGTACAAATAAATGTTTTGGTATGCGGTCTGAAACAGTATACCACGGCTGTCAGACAATCAGCATTCAGGGCTCGAACAGCCCAGTTTATGAAACAATCATATCACACTAATGAAGGTTCTCAATAATGTGAAGTTCTATTTTTAACTAAAACTCTGGTTCACCTCTGGTTATTTATTAACATTACAGTAAACCTGCCCTACATCCTGGATAGCTGGATCAACTATTTCTGGATCTGGACTGAAGTCAGACAGCAGGCTGCTCTATTTGAGTTCAGTTAAATTCCCTCATTTAGTGCTGCTAACACTGATGCTCATCAACATGCTCTAATACAAACACTTGTTCTTTAGAATGTTCTTTATTGAATCTCCACAATACAGCAAAGCTCAAACTATTCCTCTATTATACATCTGCAACGCAACAGTTCAAATATAAAAAGTCTGCTTATCATTTAGCCTACGATATCAGTATTAGTGGCTATTTCTCTCTTTAATGGAACATAATGTATATATTCAGGTAAACCTTCCAATGCATATACAATAACTTGAAAAGCGATGTAGATGATCAAATTGACATTACAATGGTTCTCAGGCTATTCGGTGCTGCATTCAGACTTCTTGATGTCTTTCTCAGCGAACTTGGAGCCCGCGGTGACTTTACATGAGAACACTTTGTCCTGGTTCCATTCTGACGTGTCAACGGTCAGACAGCTGCTGAGTTGGAATGTCTTGTCGGTTTGCGGCACCGGACCACTAGTCGCGATGTTGCCGGTGACCGGATTCCCGCCCGAGGTCCAGCTGACATCGGCGTAGCCCATGGCCATCTGACTGGCCAGACACACCAGGGTGACTTTGCTGGACTTCAACTCATCGCTGGACGGAGGGAGAATGGTCAAGACAGGCGGAGGGAGGGTAGAGTCTGGACCAATGGAATGAGCAGAATAAATATTACCCAAAATCATTTGATATGTTAGTAGAGTGAAACAGGGTTGTGCGCATGATACTGTAGAATAAAACAAGGCTAGAAACAATTAACATTTTGGTGTCATAAAATTAAAAGGCACTAAAACCATGTAATTCTATTGTTACATGTTACTCACAAGTCTCTGTTTGTACCAGGTCTTATTTTGAAACTCTCTAAGTAACTCCAATGTGTGACTTGGCAGAGGTTAAACAGATTTCTGTGCAAGTGGATAATGAGTTCAGATCTCTAAGTTTAAACATAATCAAGTAGTCAGATGTGTTGAATGAGGGATACAATCAAATATATATCCTACTACTAGTCAACCAGCAAACAGAGTTACCAACTTTAATGTAGTAGCCTACAATGTAATGAATCATGTAACTACATGGTTTTATCATTATTTAATATAACGTGCAACTACAGATATACTGTAGGCTAAGAAGATGTCACATGGTGTCCATGACTCTTGATAATCAGTCCACAAAGTTGGTTATTTACACTAAATTAATATAAAATAAGAATATAATGTTAAATATTTTAACTTTATGAACTATTATGTATTACAAAAAAACATTAAAAAAAAAAAACATAAGGTTAAAATAAAGGGAACTCACCAGTAACAATGAGCTTGGTTCCTTGTCCGAATACCACAGTGATTCAGTTTGTATACACAGCCGTACAAAAACCTCCTCACTCTCTCTACTGAGAGGACAGGAACTGAAACATCCCATTCAGACAGAGCTTCACTCTCTCTACTGAGAGGACAGGAACTGTAACATCCCATTCAGACAGAGCTTCACTTTCTCTACTGAGAGGACAGGAACTGAAACATCCCATTCAGACACAGCTTCACTCTCTCTACTGAGAGGACAGGAACTGAAACATCCCATTCAGACAGAGCTTCACTCTCTCTCTACTGAGAGGACAGGAACTGAAACATCCCTTTCAGACAGAGCTTCACTCTCTCTACTGAAAGGACAGGAACTGAAACATCCCATTCAGACAGAGCTTCACTCTCTACTGAGAGGACAGGAACTGAAATATCCCATTCAGACAGAGCTTCACTCTCTCTACTGAGAGGACAGGAACTGAAACATCCCATTCAGACAGCGCTTCACTCTCTCTACTGAGAGGACAGGAACTGAAACATCCCATTCAGACAGAGCTTCACTCTCTCTACTGAGAGGACAGGAACTGTAACATCCCATTCAGACAGAGCTTCACTCTCTCTACTGAGAGGACAGGAACTGAAACATCCCATTCAGACAGAGCTTCACTCTCTCTACTGAGAGGGCAGGAACTGTAACATCCCATTCAGACAGAGCTTCACTCTCTCTACTGAGAGGACAGGAACTGAAACATCCCATTCAGACAGAGCTTCACTCTCTCTACTGAGAGGACAGGAACTGAAACATCCCATTCAGACAGAGCTTCACTCTCACTACTGAGAGGACAGGAACTGAAACATCCCTTTCAGACAGAGCTTCACTCTCACTACTGAGAGGACAGGAACTGAAACATCCCATTCAGACAGAGCTTCACTCTCTCTCTACTGAGAGGACAGGAACTGAAACATCCCTTTCAGACAGAGCTTCACTCTCTCTACTGAGAGGACAGGAACTGAAACATCCCATTCAGACAGAGCTTCACTCTCTACTGAGAGGACAGGAACTGAAATATCCCATTCAGACAGAGCTTCACTCTCTCTACTGAGAGGACAGGAACTGAAACATCCCATTCAGACAGAGCTTCACTCTCTCTACTGAGAGGACAGGAACTGAAACATCCCTTTCAGACAGAGCTTCAATCTCTCTACAAACATCTCAGGCTTTTCTAGAGGGTCTCTCTAGGAAGTAACAGTATATTGTATAGCATCATATTCTGCTGTTGGTGTCTGGTTGTTATATACATTTTGTTCTCAATGTTCATAAACTGAACTTCAATTAAACAAACTCTGTCAGTTACCCAGTATTTGTAAGATACTGGTTGAAATGAGACAAACAGAGGCCCAATCTATAATTGTCAAATGTAGATTGTTTATTCATGGGAGAGCTCTGAGCTCCAAAGGTGTACACAGTCTTTTATATAATACAATGTTGAAATACAAAGATACAAAATTCCCACCACTTCCCCCGCCCTCTCCAAGAAAATAGTGTCTTCCCACAGTACCCATTCATTCCTTATCACAATCTTTGCACATAAGTCAAACTTGGGAGGTTCTTCTCAAGGACGGGCCTCTCGCATGTGTCTGGTAGAATCAAATAATTCTTTGTTCTCCCAGACACCCCCTAAATGAAGTCATACTTCTGCACACCAAGTTAATATCTAGACACACACACATTAATTGGACTACCATTTGTCTTGTAACCCTATCTCTATTGCATACATTTTCAGAATGGAATGTTCTTAGTATTAAGTACAAACATTTAGTCATCAAAACATAAAATCTATAACACTGGTCCTTTTGAAGTTAAAGCACTATCCGTAAGATGCAGTGTTGACTTGATGATTATGGTGATGATGGTGATGATGTTCAGACAGATGTCTTCGAATGATCCTTTATCTCATTGTAATCAATAATCACTGATTCACTTGAACTGACACGTCTGATTAAAGTCTTGTCCCTCTTTCAGTCAAAAAGCAGAAGTGTTACAGTCAGAGGTTTTTGTCACTCTTCAGCAGAATCATCATATGTCTGACAGTAATACACTGCTGAGTCTCCTGCCTTTAATGATGATCTGATAATCAAAGTCTGAGGTGGATTCAGAGTTGAACCGACTAGAGGAGAAACCTGGGCCATAATATTCAGAAGAACTGTCACCGTAGATAAAGCTCAGAACATACTGAGGAACCCCACCAGGAACCTGTTTATACCAATGGACATAGTTTCCTTCAAATCTGCCAATGTTACAGTCCATAGTGACCTCCTCTCCTGTTGTCTTGGTCTGGACAGAGGGCTTCTGGGTCAACACAATTACACCCTGAACACCTGTTGACACATCACAATCACCATGAGACATATATATGTAAATATAAAAAGAATGATTCAAGGGTAAAAATATAAATGTTAATGAAAACATACATGTTAGAGCAGTGATGAGAGTGCAGAGTGTCCCCAGCATGTTGTCAGTGTGTGGTGTGAACGGCCCTTACTGTCCAGCTGAGAGATGAGCAGGGTTGGAGTGTGAGGAGAGGCTGCAGAACCCACCTATAAGGAGACAGACAGGGGGGAACAGAGGGAGGGGTCTCTATATCTCACCCTATCAGCTTCTGAGATGATGGACTTCTGATACATTCAAATTATAGTTACTATTAAACCATCAAAAATTTAAATATTTGAGATAGGACAAGTTCATAAACATATTGTATATTTTTTGTAGCATTATAAAGAGCAGTACTCTGTTTCTTCTCATTTATGTTAGTTAGTTTATATCAGCATGTCATAATATGTATAATAATAACATAATAATAATATTATCTGGACCTGATAGTGGGGTTCTGAACTACCAGTATATCACTAAATGACTGTTGATGTAATGTGTCTCTACTGTAAACCAGGGGACTGACTATCATGGAGGTTATCTGATACATGGAGTCTTCTGTTAGGACTGAACCATCTGGAATATCACTTTATAATTCATGGTTTGTGACGACTAGGTGGAATTGTTAATGACAACATTCTACTAAATGTGTGTAGGGTTTTGTGTTAAACACAAGAATGGAATGTTCTCCTACTGCAGACACACTGGTTCAGGATGACTTGACATTCAGTTAGTGTCTATATTCAGAACATCTGAAAGCAGAAGTGAGTGTGTTTGGTGAAGAGGTTTTTGTCATGGTGTGTATCACTGTGATACTTGCGCAAAAGGAGAGTCATTCTGAGTCTGACAGTAATACACCGCTGAGTCTGCCTCCTCCACATTACTGATTATAAACTGATAATCCTTATCAGAGGTGGCTTTAGATGTGAAACGGTCAGAGGAGAAACCAGATCCATATTCATCAGGAGAGTCGTGTGTATAGTGATATCTTAATACATACTGAGGAGCTCCTCCTGGAACCTGTTTATACCAGTTTACATAATTGCCTTCATCTTTGGTAATGTCACAGAGAAAAGTGGCAGTCCCCTTTGTACTGACAGTCAGTACTGAAGGTGTCTGTATCACTGCTTTCTGGCAACTGACATCTGTGGGAATTAAATACAATTCAAGTCATTTCATCATACATAAATGTACAACTTCTATTGAATTATTTAGATTCAAATTGAACATACAGTAAATTCCTTACATGTTAGAGCAGTGATGAGAGTGCAGAGTGTCCCCAGCATGTTGTCAGTGTGTGGTGTGAACGGCCCTTACTGTCCAGCTGAGAGATGAGCAGGGTTGGAGTGTGAGGAGAGGCTGCAGAACCCACCTATAAGGAGACAGAGAGGGGGGAACAGAGGGAGGGGCCTCTACAGCTAACCTATCACCAAGCCAGGGAGGACCAGAGGGAGGGGCCCTGCAGTTAACCTATCACCAAGCCAGGGAGTTAACACTAGTTGATTGACATGTCTGGGGGTTAACAGACTTCCACAGTTCTAATAAAAATACTATTATAATTATAATTATTGATCTTTGCTCGAAGCACACTGGACTATAAGTCACTTTAAATGTGTCCCAACTATTTAAGCAAAGGGGCATTATAATAAACAAACTCAAATATATTTATTCTGCTGTTGACTCTGCACCATCCTCTACCCCTACCCTCATCACAGCTCCATCATATAATCCATGATGTTTATATTAATCACTACATATCCTCTACCCTCCTCCATTATATAATCCATGATGTTTATATTAATCACCACATATCCTCTACCCTCCTCCATTATATAATCCATGATGTTTATATTAATCACCACATATCCTCTACCCTCCTCCATTATATAATCCATGATGTTTATATTAATCACCGCATATCCTCTACCCTCCTCCATTATATAATCCATGATGTTTATATTAATCACTACATATCCTCTACCCTCCTCCATTATATAATCCATGATGTTTATATTAATCACCGCATATCCTCTACCCTCCTCCATTATATAATCCATGATGTTTATATTAATCACCACATATCCTCTACCCTCCTCCATTATATAATCCATGATGTTTATATTAATCACCGCATATCCTCTACCCTCCTCCATTATATAATCCATGATGTTTATATTAATCACCGCATATCCTCTACCCTCCTCCATTATATAATCCATTATGTTTATATTAATCACCACATATCCTCTACCCTCCTCCATTATATAATCCATGATGGTTATATTAATCACCACATATTTAATCATTCACCACAGAGGTCAGAGGTACAGTAGAACAATGAGTAACTCAGTACCCCCTCAGAGCAGGTCTAGAACGATGAGTTACTCAGTCACCCCCTCAGAGCAGGTCTATGAAGTGCCTGGGGAAGCCAATATAGTGCACTAATTTTTACCAGAGCCCATAGTCCTTTATATGGCCCTTGTCAAAAGTTGTGCACTATAAAGGGAATAAAGTGCAATTTGGGATGCATTCTCAGTTTCAGTTCTCTGGGCACCTGCAGAACCCCCCATCTTAATTTACATGAAGCTATAAATAAGGAGAGGAGGAGGGAAGGGGTGTGTCCTGGGGGAGAAAGGGAGCAACACATCACTGCCTGTAACTCAGTGTCAGATCTAGAACACGCCCCTGGTGATTGACATTAAACTATCAGGTTTATCTTCGGTGGGACGGAAGGATGGCCCCGCAAGACTAGGTGGGACTGAAACCAGTGGTTTGACCAGCGCCAAACTATATCCTGAGTAATTATTAGTGGTTCTATGTCCTCCTCTTGTGGACATTGACAGAACTGCAGCCTCTATTCTGATCATGTGAAAAATACTGTAGCATGACACTGAGTGTATAAAACATTAAGGACACCTTCCTAATATTGAGTTGAATCTTACAAGGTCATAGTTCTCACTGCTGAAGTTATGCTGATGCCAACATCTAATGTTAATAACAGAGAACACTTTAAAAAATGTAATGACAGCTTCAAACCCTCAACATTGGCCTTGCATTCAAATCAAATCCCATTTTATTGGTCACATACACATGGTTAGCAGATGTTAATGCGAGTGTAGCGAAATGCTTGTGCTTCTAGTTCCGACAGTGCAGTAATATCTAACAAGAAATCTAACAATTCCCAAACAACTACCTAACACACATGAAGCTAAAGGGGTGAATGAGAATATGTACATATAAATATCCATCCTATCTATCTATGGGTAACAAGGTTGACGTTATGCTCGACCTGCTCAGTTTCCACCACAAAACACCAGAAAATGGCCAAGAACCAGCTCACCTGCTTTTATGATTTGACTATTAGATGTTCAATGTGTCTTTTGAACAAACAATTAAAAAATGAATCGTTTCCCCATATTAATTAAAGGTAGACTCAGCAAAATGATGTTTCCACGAGCAGCAACGGAGATATTGAGATGGGCGAGATGCAACACTTCACTCTTGGGTTGGGATTTGCAAAAAACACATTTCATTACACACTGTGTGTAACAGAACAACTATAAACATCCCCCAATTATTTATTACTGGTTGAGTAGAGACTATACTGAATACAAATGGCATCTAATTTAATGTACTGAACATTTGATCAATCAATCAAACATACTTTATGAAGACCGTTTTACATCAGCAGCTGTCACAAAGTGCTTTACAGATACCCAGACTAATACCCCACAGAGCAAGCAGAAGCACATAGGGCAGGAAAACCTCCCCAGAAGGAAGGAACTTAGGAAAGAACCTAGAGAGGAAGCAGGCTCAGAGGAAGGAACCTAGAGAGGAACCTAGAGAGGAAGCAGGCTCAGAGGAAGGAACCTAGAGAGGAACCTAGAGAGGAAGCAGGCTCAGAGGAAGGAACTTCGAGAGGAACCTAGAGAGGAACCAGGCTCAGAGGGAGGAATCTAGAGAGGAACCAGGCTCAGAGGAAGAAACCTAGAGAGGAACCAGGATCAGAGGGAGGAACCTAGAGAGGAACCAGGCTCAGATGGAGGAACCTAGAGAGGAACCAGACTCAGAGGGAGGAACCTAGAGAGGACCCAGGCTCAGAGGAAGGAACCTAGAGAGGAACCAAGCTCAGAGGAAGGAACCTAGAGAGGAACCCGGCTCAGATGGAGTGTATTATAAACTGTTCATCTATTCACAGTACATTAATGTGGTTACGGTTCCTGAAACTGGCTTTAAGAACAGTAAAATGTTGTCACGCCTGCTCCCGCTCCCCCTTCCTGGCGCTCGAAGTACCCAGCATTACACACACCTGCCTTTCCCCGTCACGCGCATCAGCGTTTTATTGGACTCACCTGGACTCAATCACCTGTTTATTACCTCCCCTATATTTGTCAGTTCCCCATCTCTGTTTCCCACTGCTGCATTGATTGTCCTTTGTCATTGTGTACCTGTGTGCTGACGCTGTTCCTATCTTGTTCTTTGTCTGTTCCTCATTAACAAAAGTTGTGTGTGTGCTGTAATGAGAGATAGTGATAATATCATGGGTCTGTGCTGTACATCAATTCCACCAACAGAGGGGCTTCTTTCATAAAATAATACAGGGATTGTGTACACCACTGTGTGTGTGTGTGTGTGTCATGCCTGCTCCTGCTCCTGCTCCTGCCCCCCCTCTTGGCGCTCGAGGGTGCCAGGCTGCCCATCATTACGCACACCTGCCTGTCACCATCATTACTCGCATTAGCGCGTCATTGGACTCACCTGGACTGCTTCACATTTGTTGATAGCCCCGTCTATATCTGTCTGTTCCTCAGTTTGATCCCTGTGTCAGCATTATTGTCGTTATGTTTCCCTTGTCCAGACGCTGTGCTTGTTTCGTTTCATGTCCGTTATAGACCTCAGACCTCAGAAAAAAAATTGTAGACCAGCAATTTCCAAACGCTTGAAGATACCACATTCATCTGTACAAACAATAGTACGCAAGTATAAACACCATGGGACCACGCAGCCCCGTCATACCACTCAGGAAGGAGACGTGTTCTGTCTCCTAGAGATTAACGTACAACAGCAAAGGGCCTTGTGAAGATGCTGGAGGAAACAGGTACAAAAGTATCTATATCCACAGTAAAACAAATCCTATATCGACAAAACCTGAAAGCAAGGAAGAAGCCACTGCTCCAAAACTGCCATAAAAAAGCTAGACTATGGTTTGCAACTGCACATGGGGACAAAGATCGTACTTTTTGGAGAAATGTCCTCTGGTCTGATGAAACAAAAATAGAACTGTTTGGCCATAATTACCATTGTTATGTTTGGAGGAAAAAGGGGGAGGCTTGCAAGCCGAAGAACACCATCCCAACCGTAATGCACGGGTGGCAGCATCATGTTGCCGGGGGGTGCTTTGCTGCAGGAGGGACTGGTGCACTTCACAAAATAGATGGCATCACGAGGAGGGAAATTATGTGGATATATTGAAGCAGCATCTCAAGACATCAGTCAGGAAGATAAAGCTTGGTCGCAAATGGGTCTTCTAAATGGACAATGACCCCAAGCATACTTCCAAGTTGTGGCAAAATTTCTTAAGGACAACAAAGTCAAGGTATTGGAGTGGCCATCACAAAGCGCTGACCTCATCCTATAGAAACTTGTATGCAGAACTGAAAAAGTGTGTGCGAGCAAGGAGGCCTACAAACCTGACTCAGTTACACCAGCTCTGTCAGGAGGAATGGGCCAAAATTCACCCAACTTATTGTGGAAAGCTTGTGGAAGGATACCCGAAACGTTTGACCCAAGTTAAACAATTTAAAGGCAATGCTACCAAATACTAATTGAGTGTATGTAAAATTCTGACCCACTGGGAATGTGATGAAAGAAATAAAAGCTGAAATAAATCATGCTCTCTACTATTATTCTGACATTTCACTTTCTTAAAATGAAGTGGTGATCCTAACTGACCTAAGACAGAATTTTTACTAGGATTAAATGTCAGGAATTGTGAAAAGAAACTGAGTTTAAACGTATTTGGCTAAGGTGTATGTAAACTTCCGACTTCAACTGTATATTTCAAGTGTTGTAACGATGTGCAAATAGTGAAAGTACAAAAGGGAAAATTAATAAACATAAATATGGGTTGTATTTACAATGGTGTTTCTCCTTCACTGGTTGTCGTTTTCGTGTGGCAACAGGTCACAAATCTTGCTGCTATGATGACACTCTGGAATTTCACCCAGTAGATATGGAATTTAACAAAATTGTGTTTGATTTCAAATTCTTTGTGGATCTGTGTAATCGGAGGGAAATATGTGACTAATATTGTCATACATTTGGCAGGAGGTTAGGAAGTGCAGATCAGTTTCCACCTCATTTTGTGGGCAGTGTGCACATACAGTGTAGCCTGTCTTCTCTTGAGAGCCAGGTCTGCCTACGGCGGCCTTTCTCAATAGCAAGGCTATGCTCACTGAGTCTGTACATAGTCAAAGCTTTCCTTAAGTTTGGGTCAGTCACAGTGGTCCGGTATTCTGCCTCTGTGTTTAGGGCCAAGTAGCATTCTAGTTTGCAAATTTTTTTATTTTTGTTTTCATTCTTTCAAATGTGTCAAGTAATTATCTTTTTGTTTTCTCATGATTTGGTTGGGTCTAATTGTGTTGCTGTCTTGAGGCTCTGTGGGGTCTGTTTGTGTTTGTGAACAGAGCCCCAGACCCAGCTTGCTTAGGGGACTTCTCCAGGTTCTTCTCTCTGTAGGTGATGGCTTTGTTATAGAAGGTTTGGGAATCACTTCCTTTTAGGTGGTTGTAGAATTTAACGGCTATTTTCTGGATTTTGATCATTAGCGAGTATAGTCCTAATTCTGCTCTTCATGCATTATTTGGTGTTTAACGTTGTACACTGAGGATATTTTTGCTAAATTCTGCATGCAGAGTCTCAATTTGGTGTTTGTCCCTTTTTGTGAATTCTTGGTTGGTGAGCGGACCCCAGACCTCACAACCATAAAGGGCAATGGGCTCTAAAACTGATTCAAGTATTTTTAGCCAGATCTTAATTGGTCGTTGAATTTCATGTTCCTTTTGATGGCGTAGAAGACTGCCAGATGGTGAAGCGTGATTCACCACTCCAGAGAACGCGTTTCCACTGCTCCAGAGTCCAATGGTGGCGAGCCTTACACCACTCCTCTTAGGCTTGTGTGTGGCTGCTCGGCCATGGAAACCAATTTCATGAACCTCCCATTTCCTGACGAACAGTTGTTGTGCTGATGTTGCTTCCAGAGACAGTTTGGAACTGGGTAGTGAGTGCTGCAATCGAGGACAGGCAATCATTACGCGCTTCAGCACTCAGCATTCCCATTCTGTGAGCTTGTGTGGCCTACCACTTTACGGCTGAGCCGTTGTTGTGCCTAGAAGTTTCCACTTCACAATAACAGCACTTACAGTTGACCCGGGGCAGCTCTAGCAGGGCAGAAATTTGACAAACTTACTTGTTGGAAAGGTGCTATCCTATGACGGTGCCACGTTGAAAGTCACTGAGGTCTTTAGTAAGGCCATTCTACTGCCAGTGTTTGTCTATGGAGATTGCATGGCTGTGTGCTCGATTTTATACACCTGTCAGCAACTGGTGTGGCTGAAATAGCCAAATCCACTAATTTGAAGGGGTGTCTACATACTTTTGTAAATATACTGTACATTCTCTGTTCTGCTACTGGTAGGCATATAACGTTATGTGAACTGATCTGAACAGGTTTAGGCTGGTCATCTAGGATATGTAGGCTATAGCCGAGGTATAGACCTTGATCTGCATATCACTAACTAACTGCTATTATGCCATATATTACTTACATAATATAACATATCTTACTTGTTGCAAAAAACGTTCTAAATGGATCGATGATTCCCCCCAGATCAATCACGCCCGTTTTAGCCCTTCTGTCTGGATTCTCAGATACGTTTAGAAAATAACAGATTGAAAGACAATAAATAGCCTACTGTTACAGATTTTCTCGATTGCTTAAACACATTTGCCCACTCTGACATCACATTTTCAAAACAGTTAGCACACAGGATAAAACTGAAGCTCAATGGTCAAAAGGACTCATTTTGTTAGCAAAATGCTCTAACACTCACAAAACATTAAAAACATGCAACATAAGCAAATATTTCCATCAAACACCACAACTTGTGGTCAAATTAATTTATTCTTTCAATCAATCATTACACAATGGACAACAAAATACAGCCATCAATATGAAATATGATACTTTACAAACTCAAATGGATACCGGAAAAAAAGCTACCAAAGAAAACTTATGGGTGGAAATACCTTTCAAAAAAATATATATATATATATTATCTTTCACATTTAGTCCATTCGTTCTTGACGATTATGCCACAGGTTCTCATCAACATCGCATTGAATGTTTTCCCTTGCAATGCACCGAGGGAAATATCTCCTTGCATGGCGTATCCATCCCTGGCAGTCCTCTGCACCTATTGCCAGGCAACCAGCATTCATTGCCTCCAGGAGGGGCATCTGCTCATATGGCCGGTGATCATACACCTTCCACCTCCAAGCAGAGAAGAACTCCTCGATTGGGTTCAGAAAAGGCAGTATGCAGGGAGGAATTGCATCATAATACGAGGCTGTGCTGCAAACCATTCATTCACAAGGCGAGAGTGGTGGAAAGCCACATTGTCCCAAATTATGACATACAGAGTCATGCCAGGCCTCAACAGCCCTCTCTCTTCGGGTGGAATCAGTATTTCTTTCAATGCATCAAGAAATGTGATGAGGCGTTCTGTATTGTATGGGCCAATAGTTGGTATGTGGCAAAGGACCCCATCATTGGAGATGGCAGCACACATGGTGATATTGGCACCCCTCTGACCTGGCACTGTGACAGTGGCCCTCTGCCCAATGATGTTCCTCCCGCGTCTCCTCACTTTACAGAGGTTGAAGCCGGCTTCATCCACAAAAATGAATTTGTGATGTGCCCCTTCAGCTTCAAGCTCCATTATTCTCTAAGAAAAAGAGCAAATTCATAAAGCAGTCGCATGTAACTATGGTAAACAAGGTATTACAATAAAAAATCTGTACCTGCACATACTGGAATCGTGCCTCCTTTACGATGTCAGAGTTTCTTTGAAATGGAACTCTGTACAGCTGCTTCATTCTGACATGGTTTCGTTTAACTGCAGCTCCTCCACCACGCATACAAACTCCTCTTCCTCGGGCCCCTCTGCCATGGCCTCGGGCCCCTCTGCCATGGCCTCTTGGTCTCCTTCCGTGCCTATGGCCTCTTTGATCCATGCTTGCAAATAGCAACACAGAGGTGGCATCTTTTATAGATGGATGAGGACTGATTGCTGATTGAAGAGTTGTGCAAATGAGTTTCACACAGGTGCATAGAGATTTAGAATTATGCAGGTACTTTCTATCAGCTGTGAATAGATGTTTTCCTTTGTTCAACACAGTGAATCCAATAGAGTTCGGGGTCTTTCAATGAGATCAGATGTAACTGTTTTGACAAAGGGTGTGAAAAATGTGTGAAACAAATGAAAAAGTGTTAAAACATTTGCAAGAGAAGACTTCTGCTGTGCTAAAAATGTGATGAAGATCAAGCGGATCTCAGTTTCATTTAGTGTGTCTTAGCAAATGAGAAAAACTGTAATGAATATGAATAAGTGTGACATGGCCTTGTGTTGCTTCACTGTCTATGACTACCTTAACAAACAGTGATTTATTATTAGTATTATTGACAGTTACCATAGAGAAGAGATGTCACAACTACATGTTCATGTGCTTGCATTAAATCGCCTGACTGTTTCGATATGTCTTTTAGTAAATGTTTTATTTCAAAGAGAGAATGACTAAAATAGAACAATTGACATTCAAAAATTAATTGTTACTGTGTTAACCACAACCAACATATTGGATCTCTGTTTAGGGGTCAGTGCTATAAAATGAGTCTCTCTGGGGAGCGAAGGGAGGGGGTCCCTGCCTCTGAAATGAGTCTCTCTGGAGAGAGGGCAGAGGGGGTCCCTGCCTCTGAAATGAATCTCTCTGGAGAGAGGGCAGAGGGGGTCCCTGCCTCTGAAATGAGTCTCTCTGGAGAGAGGGCAGAGGGGGTCCCTGCCTCTGAAATGAATCTCTCTGGAGAGAGGGCAGAGGGGGTCCCTGCCTCTGAAATTAGTCTCTCTGGAGAGAGGGAAGAGGGGATCCCTGCCTCTAAAATGAGTCTCTCCGGGGAGAGAGAGGAGGGGGTCCCTGCCTCTGAAATTAGTCACTTTGGGGAACATGACACCAAAGCTAAGAGGTGAAATGACAATTTTGTTGAAGAATAATTAAGTTTATTTCCAAAATACTAACTCCACAATTTTTGGTGAATCATAAATGATTGCTTATGGGTACCTTCAATATTACTATTTTTTTTAACGCAATATATCCATTGTTTAGCTTCAATGGAATGTTCTTATCTTGCATATAAAACGAATGCACTTACAAATGCCATATCTTAATTTGACCCAGTTTCTCACAGCAGGAAAATTATGTGGATTATAATTCATTAACATGTTTTGTAGGGTTTGGTACCTTTTTTCATTAGGGCAAATCAAGCTGGACATTTTTTTAATTGAAATTACAAACTATTGAAGCCTTTTTAAAGCTTGAATACACTACAATACGGTAACTGCATTGTAAGTCACTCTGGACCCAGTTTCCCGATAGCGATGGAATTTAGGTTTACGAGTGTTTTAACATGCATCTTTCCTACAACAGCTGAAGATGTAACATACATTTCCCACTCACAGCGTGTAGATAACGGTTGCTACGTGCGTCATTGGAGCATGTTGTTATTTAGAGGATGGAAAGAAAGGGAGCTCTGCTCTCAGATCAGCTTTCTGCATTCAAATATTTCATTATCATTATAATTAGTTTACAATACTGACAACGGATCAGCTCCTAGAGAGATATTACCACCTAGGGCTGCAAATATTGAGGCGGCTTATTCTAATGCTTACCCAATAAAAATGCACAAAATCACAGATTTGGCAGATTATTGCGCACAAATATATTGAGACGAATTACTGACCGTAGTCTTCGAGTAGCAAAATATAACTCAATTGATTGAACATTAAATGTATTTAAATATGATTGAAATAGGCCTATAACCTACTGTTTATATTTTAATGCAGTCATCTTGGTTTTTATTTGAAGCCTACTTTTATATGTCGCTTGTTTGGATCAATTGAAAAGACATTTACAACTTTGTATTTGTAGTCAACTTTGTTCTGAAATTATCAGCGGTCAAAGAGAGACGGATAAACCATGTGATTCTATCTTTAGCAGAGATCTTCTGTGTATAACGTGACGCGGGAAGGGAAAAGCATCTAAAGACTCAGCTGTTCTGCGCGTGGTCTGAGGCAGGCGGTAGATTTGGAGCATTTTCAAGTGCATCGTTAATAATGATGGTTTTGGAAACAGCCCAGAGATTTAACATTGCTCCAACGAAGATTCTAATGATGAACTTAGCCTTAAGAAGCTTTTGTGATACCAGGCCATGGATAACAACATCTGCTAAATTCAAAAGTATATGTTTTACATACAGATCTCATATTACTGTATTGAATTATAAGAAAATATATATTAATATTGATGTCACAAATGTATGATTTGTACAGTTATTTATTATAAATGTGGCTATTTGTTACATTTGACTGTGTAAAACCTATCTGTACTACTTATTTCTCTGCGAGTGAGGCAGATGTATAGCATTTAATAGCATAAAAACATGATTATTTGTCTCTCTGAAATGAAACCTTCAAGTGATAGATTTTTTAAACAAACACGTCTGTCATTGAATGCCATAATTAACTAGTGAAAAAACAACAATCTCTTTCATAATTTCTTAAAGCAATAAAAGCAAATTTACCAACATTTCTGAAAATGGAATTAAACTCTTCTTATTTTCTCAATCTCAATCCAAGTAAATGAGAGAAGGAATGTTTGTCTCTGTTGTGTTGAAGCCCAATCAAGCTGAAGAGACCAGCCTCCCCTGTACCCAGCTGTGTGTCCATGAAGAGTGACAAGTCTATGAATTTACCTACACGGTTTAGAGCGGGAGACTTTTCTACTGAACAAATGTTAAGAAGAACTCATGGGTCATGGTCAGTGAGTTAAACAACACTGTCTCTAGTAAATTCTCTCCTCCCATTTTCCCATTTATTAGTGTTGTTTTCATAATCAGTAGGCTAATCCTTTTGTTGCATTTTCATATTCATGAAACAATATTGAACAAAAACAACATTCCCTTCGTGTGTGTGTGTGTGTGTGTGTGTGTGGGGTGTGGGTGTGGGTGTGTGTGTGTGTGTGTGTGTGTGAGAGAGAGAAAGAGACCTCCCTGGATGAGGAGATGAAATCTCATGTTTTGTCCACAGTTACCAACAGGAGAGACCAGAGTCAGAGATTCTCAGTGGTCAGTCTTCCCAGAGTCAACATATAGACCTGGCCTCCATATTCAGTGTATGTGGTCCTGTTATGTACATTTGTTTTTGTTAACCTCAAGTAAAGTTGATCTGTAAATCATTCATTAATATGTTCATGAGAAAGCATTTCTTCTCTTGCTTAACTTAATTACTTTATTCATTTCAGTTGCTTGAAGAGAATATTATGACATTTGTGAAGAACGAGCTGAAGCGGTTCAAAAGGATTCTTAGTCCAGAACTCCCACAAGGCTTTGAGAGTCAGAAGCAGGATGAGGAAGTAGTGGACTCTGAAGATGAGAAGCAGGAGAGCAGTGCCAGAGAGGGGGCTCTGAAGATCACACTGCACGTCCTGAGGAAAATGAACCAGAAGGAGCTTGCTGACACACTGGAGAAAAGTAAGAATTGTCTGCCTCACGTTAAATGCTGTTTTATAACAAACATTTAAAAACTGTAGATAAAGTACAGCTAAAGGAGCTGTGTAACTCAATGATATTGTAACAGCCTTAACACAACACTTCATCAAGTAGCAGGCGGGATGTGTTGTGTTGATTAATTTAGACACAGAGAAGAGGAGAGAGACAGTGAAGAGGAGAGACAGAGGAGAGAGACAGTGAAGAGGAGAGACAGAGGAGAGAGACAGTGAAGAGGAGAGAGAGACAGTGAAGAGGAGAGACAGAGGAGAGAGAGACAGTGAAGAGGAGAGACAGAGGAGAGAGACAGTGAAGAGAGACAGTAAAGAGAATGGTGAATAAAGTCCTGTCATTTTAGAGTCACTGCACTTGTATTGTCAGTAAGAATAGAAGATGTTTCTGAACACTTCTACATTCATGTGGATACTACCATGATTATGAATAATTAATTAATTGTGAATGATGATGAATGAGCAAGTTACAGAGGAACAAATATCTTGCCCCCTCTGTTATTGGTAATGTTGCATACGATTGATCCACCTATCATCCACTATTCAGTTACTATTGGGCAAAACATGACCCAAAACACAGCCAAAACAAACTGCAAATGCAGCCAACGAGTTTGGGAACAAATACTTAACTTTCGTCTACTTTAATACACTATGAGTGAATTGGTCAGAATACTTATGACTTCTTCAACTGGAGGGACTAGATACATAAAGTGCTTTCATTTTAAAATGGTTAAATAGATATGTATGACAATACCCTGAAATTAAATGTGATATTATATACTGTCACCCTATATGAAAAGTTGATATCAAATCCCAAATTCTGGATTATAGAGCCACATTTTAAATGTTAGCTTCATTGTCAAAATAGATTGGGTGTGGACTGTATACTCAATACAATCATAATCTGATACCTCACTGTCTGTCTTTTGACTGATACTGCTTTTTAAACTGGTCTGGTCTTTCTACACAAATATGTGTACTTTTCTACAAGCAACAATTTTATAAATTGTCATTTCTAATAATGATACATCTATTTACGAATACGTATGGCAGGTTTCAGTACACTTATGTATTTGAATATGTTGAAAAATAATAGCAGTGTGATTTTAAAATGATTTTACTCTTTGCAGGCTGTCATTCTATCTAGTCACAGAGGAATGCTGTGCTTCTCCGGTCTCAGCTCTGAGGTCAAACCCCTCACACCTGAGAGAGCTGGACCTGAGCTACCATCACCCAGGAGACTCAAGAGTCAGACTGCTCTCTGCTGGACTGGAGGATCCACACTGCAGACTGGAGAAACTCAAGTATGTAGAGGATGTATGTCAATGTTCATATCAGACATGTTTGAGTTATCAGGCTAGTTAAGACACCAATTGGACAAATATACTATGTGTGTGTGTGTGTGTGTGTGTGTGTGTGTGTGCGTGTGTGTGTAATTAATGGGAATAAGTGTGTTTTATATTACCATACAGTATCTCATATGATCATTCAACAAGTCTCAAGTTACCTTAACTTCTCCTTTTGATACATAGAAACATCTACATTAAATTAATTAGTGAAAAGTGAGTTAACATTCTAATGTGAATGATGATGATTTCTAATATTGTGTCTGGTTTCATCCATCAGATGCCTGTGATCTCACGCTGGACCCAAACACAGTAAACATACACCTCTTTCTGTCTGAGGAAAACAGAAAGGTGACATGGAGGAGAGAGAAGCAGCTGTATCCTGATCACCCAGAGAGATTTGAGGACTGTGGACAGGTGCTGTGTGGAGAGGGTCTGACTGGGCGCTGTTACTGGGAGGTAGAGTAGAGTGGGAGTGTGGCAATTATAGGACTGACATATAAAGGAATCAGCAGGAGAGGAGGGGGTATGGACTGTCTGATTGGATGGAATGACAAGTCCTGGAGTCTGTTCTGCTCTGACAACAGTTACAAATCCTATCACAACAATAATCCCACAACAATAGACGTCCCCCCCTCCAGCCCCCACAGAATAGGAGTGTTTCTGGACTGGCCAGCCGGCACTCTGTCCTTCTACAGAGTCTCCTCTGACACACTGACCCACCTGTACACATTCACCTCCACATTCACTGAGCCCCTCTATCCAGGGTTTAGGGTTTGGTTTGTAGACTCCTCAGTGTCCCTGTGTCAGGTGGTCCCTGTGTCAAACACAACATGATGTTTCACTCTAATCACAGTCATGTTCAGTAAGACACTCTGGAGCAACAATGTAGAATAGCTCTCTAGTGTGGAAACATGTGATTGTAAATATTCATGAATACACACCATTGAAGTAGACAGATACTGTCAACTACAGTCATTGATTAATAGAATGAATCACCACACTGTGTTGTTGATCTTGTTGTTATTGGGCTTCTTGGTGTTTGTAAATATTGTTGTCTGTAGAATGTTTATTTTTCAAATTCTTGACACAACAATCTTGTTTCTGTATAAACTCAATTGAATAAAATGTACATGTGACAGATTTGAGTAATAAAGGTTAATGAACCAGATGAAAGAAGAGAGGTGTAAATGTTTTAATATTGATCAGAATATGACAGTACAGTAAATGGAGTACAGTAACATGGGTTGTGTTCAGTACATAGAAATGGGTCTTATTCACTTGAAAAGGAAGCTTTTATGACCCCACACACACAGACCGTAACAGTGTAAAGTGTCAACTTCAATGGGGTCGTAGCTGTATTGAAGTGGTGTGTTTTTATTGAATCTCCTTTCTCTATCATCTCTGGTACAACACCCTCGGTAGGGGTCAGAAACATTCAGGGGAAATGGACAGAGATAAAGACAAAGCTGCACTCCATCTTAACTCCTCCACATTTACTGGATTGGTTCAACAGCGTAGAAGAGAACCTCCCCCGACATTGAATTATTTTTCTTGTAAGGACCAGAAAGACAGAAACGCCTCTCAGTCATTTATTTTATGCCTCTTAAGTTACTGGTTGTCAACAATGATGACTCCTGCTTAAATACACATTGTTAGGTTCTTATTTTTCAGAGAAAATAACTCACGGACACTAGAGAAGCTTTAACCAAGTTGAATTCTTCACAAAGGTTCTGTACAGCTGTAATTCAGACACAGACATGGCTTCCCCCGGGGTAGTATTCACACCCCACTCTGGGTGGAGTTGTCACGTCCAGGCCTGAGTCTACAGGCTGGCGTGTTTAGTTTCGTTTTTGGTGTAGGGTTTTTCTGTTCTAGGTGTACTATTTCTATGTTGGGTAATGGTTCCCAATTAGAGGCAGCTGAGTGTCGTTACCTCTAATTGGGAACCATATATATGTTTGTAGTTTTCACTAGGGTTTTGTGGGTTATTGTTTGTTCGTAGTGTAGTGTAGTGTAGTGTAGTGTAGTGTAGTGTAGTGTAGTGTAGTGTAGTGTAGTGTAGTGTAGTGTAGTGTAGTGTAGTGTAGTGTAGTGTAGTGTAGTGTAGTGTAGTGTAGTGTAGTGTAGTGTAGTGTAGTGTAGTGTAGTGTAGTGTAGTGTAGTGTAGTGTAGTGTAGTGTAGTGTAGTGTAGTGTAGTGTAGTGTAGTGTAGTGTCTTCGTTCGTTTGTTTATTTGTTATTTTCCCCAGTTACGTGATTTAATAAATATATACAGTGGGGAAAAAAAGTATTTAGTCAGCCACCAATTGTGCAAGTTCTCTCACTTAAAAAGATGAGAGAGGCCTGTAATTTTCATCATAGGTACACTTCAACTATGACAGACAAAATGAGGAAAAAAAATCCAGAAAATCACATTGTAGGATTTTTATGAATTTATTTGCAAATTATGGTGGAAAATAAGTATTTGGTCACATACAAACAAGCAAGATTTCTGGCTCTCACAGACCTGTAACTTCTTCTTTAAGAGGTTCCTCTGTCCTCCACTCATTACCTGTATTAATGGCACCTGTTTGAACTTGTTATCAGTATAAAAGACACCTGTCCACAACCTCAAACAGTCACACTCCAAACTCCACTATGGCCAAGACCAAAGAGCTGTCAAAGGACACCAGAAACAAAATTGTAGACCTGCACCAGGTTGGGAAGACTGAATCTGCAATAGGTAAGCAGCTTGGTTTGAAGAAATCAACTGTGGGAGCAATTATTAGGAAATGGAAGACATACAAGACCACTGATAATCTTCCTTGATCTGGGGCTCCACGCAAGATCTCACCCGTGGGGTCAAAATGATCACAAGAACGGTGAGCAAAAATCCCAGAACCACACGGGGGACCTAGTGAATGACCTGCAGAGAGCTGGGACCAAAGTAACAAAGCCTACCATCAGTAACACACTACGCCAGGGACTCAAATCCTGCAGTGCCAGACGTGTCCCCTCCTTAAGCCAGTACATGTTCAGGCAAGTCTAAAGTTTGCTAGAGAGCATTTGGATGATCCAGATGAGGATTGGGAGAATGTCAGATGAAACCAAAATAGAACTTTTTGGTAAAAACTCAACTCGTCGTGTTTGGAGGACAAAGAATGCTGAGTTGCATCCAAAGAACACCATACCTACTGTGAAGCATGGGGGTGGAAACATCATGCTTTGGGGCTGTTTTCTGCAAAGGGACCAGGACGACTGATCTGTGTAAAGGAAAGAATGAATGGGGCCATGTATCGTGAGATTTTGAGTGAAAACCTCCTTCCATCAGCAAGGGCATTGAAGATGAAACGTGGCTGGGTCTTTCAGCATGACAATGATCCCAAACACACCGCCCGGGGAACGAAGGAGTGACTTTGTAAGAAGCATTTCAAGGTCCTGGAGTGGCCTAGCCAGTCTCCAGATCTCAACCCCATAGAAAATCTTTGGAGGGAGTTGAAAGTCCGTGTTGCCCAGCGACAGCTCCAAAACATCACTGCTCTAGAGGAGATCTGCATGGAGGAATGGGCCAAAATACCAGCAACAGTGTGTGAAAACCTTGTGAAGACTTACAGAAAACGTTTGACCTCTGTCATTGCCAACAAAGGGTATATAACAAAGTATTGAGATAAACTTTTGTTATTGACCAAATACTTATTTTCCACCATAATTTGCAAATAAATTCATAAAAAATCCTACAATGTGATTTTCTGGATTTTTTTTCCTCATTTTGTCTGTCATAGTTGAAGTGTACCTATGATGACAATTACAGGCCTCTCTCATCTTTTTAAGTTGGAGAACTTGCACAATTGGTGGCTGACTAAATACTTTTTTTCCCCACTGTATACTGGATACCTCGCTGCGCCTTGGTCCGTCACTCAGGAAGATCGTGACAGGAGTCTCCTCCTTATCGCTAAACATTACATCATTCTCGCTAAGCCGGGAACTAAGTGATATGAGCCTTCAACAGTTTCTCCCCTAATCAGTACTGTCACATGCAATGGTTTTCCCTGCACTCAGCACATTCCAAGCCTAGTTGTCTTTCTACAGAGAACCATGAACTTCTCACTCCTTTATACACTATGCATCTGATCTATCATGTCTTTAATATCTCAATGTTCAAAGTTTACCCTGAATCCAACAACATCCTTGTTACGTTGCATGCAAGCATCTTCAGGAAGTGATACTGTGCATTCAGTACTCACATAATATGCACTATTCTGTCATAATATCCACTATTCTGTCATTATAAAATCCACTATTCTGTCATTATAATATCCACTATTCTGTCATTATAATATCTACTATTCTGTCATTATAATATCCACTATTCTGTCATTATAATATCTACTATTCTGTCATTATAATATCCACTATTCTGTCATTATAATATCCACTATTCTGTCATTATAATATCTACTATTCTGTCATTATAATATCCACTATTCTGTCATTATAATATCCACTATTCTGTCATTTTAAAATCCACTATTCTGTCATTATAATATCTACTATTCTGTCATTATAATATCCACTATTTAGTCATTATAATATCCACTATTCTGTCATTATAATAGCCACTATTCTGTCATTATAATTTCCACTATTTTGTCATTATAATATCTACTATTCTGTCATTATAATATCCACTATTTTGTCATTATAATATTCACTAGCCTGTCATTATAATATCCACTATTCTGTCATTATAAAATCCACTATTCTGTCATTATAATATCTACTATTCTGTCATTATAATATCCACTATTTTGTCATTATAATATCCACTATTCTGTCATTATAATATCTACTATTCTGTCATTATAATATCCACTATTTTGTCATTATAATATCCACTATTCTGTCATTATAGTTTCCACTATTCTGTCATTATAATATCTACTATTCTGTCATTATAGTTTCCACTATTCTGTCATTATAATAGCCACTATCCTGTCATTATAGTTTGCACTATTTTGTCATTGCAATATAATTATTCTGTCCAGATAACAGGAGATAACCATGGGACCGGAGGAATCCAACTAGAAACTTGCCATCTGATTGTTTTCCCCAGTTTATGATTAGAACATCACAAACAAATGACAAACTATTGTAAACCAGAAGGTTGTCTAGGTTCAGACCCAGTTATCTCTATTCTTGGGAGAGAGAGTTTGACCAAACAGTTTACTGTATTAGTGAGTGATGAAGATCTGGTGCATGTTTCCACCCTCATGAAAGGTAAGTGTTGTAATAATTAGACTGTAGACAGAGTTATCACTTATCTAGATAGATACTTTACTATACTTTTGATAGAAGAATTTGTATGTTTAAAGTAGTGACCAAAGTATTCCACACCGAAACTGTATAACTGTGTGAAATGTGTTAGAATCATAAGATGTGTTTGGCTTAGTTAGAATAGTATTTTTGTCAAGTAGAGTGCAGTTGTCCCCGAGCCACTATCTCCAAATGCAGTACTAGGACAACATGTGTTTACCCACCCACACCTGCCATATTTACTGACAGCTATTCAATCCTCTCAGAAATTGATATATTTGTATCTATGGGGGCTGGAAATTGATAGACTTGTGTGTTGTATAGCACACGGAATTACTTATACAACTAATATAAGGACAGGACATGAGTCGGGAGTAGAAATTAACGTGGGCATTGTTTTATGCATTTCACAGGAAGAAAATTCCAAGCATTTCAACGTCGGTAAGCAAGGGGGGGTTACAGGTGCCCTAAAGGGACAATACTAGAATATCAATACACAACATTGTGTCTATGGGTAGGGGGCTAGAAAATGAAATTCTTGTGTCTAAGGGTAGGGGGCTAGGAGCTGATATACCTGTGTCTATGGGTAGGGGGCTAGGACTTGATATACCTGTGTCTATGGGTAGGGGGCTAGGACTTGATATACCTGTGTCTATGGGTAGGGGGCTAGGACTTGATATACCTGTGTCTATGGGTAGGTGGCTAGGAGCTGAAATACCTGTGTCTATGGGTAGGGGGCTAGGACTTGATATACCTGTGTCTATGGGTAGGGGGCTAGGACTTGATATACCTGTGTCTATGGGTAGGTGGCTAGGAGCTGATATACCTGTGTCTATGGGTAGGGGGCTAGGAGCTAATATACCTGTGTCTATGGGTAGGGGGCTAGGAGCTGATATACCTGTGTCTATGGGTAGGGGGCTAGGACTTGATATACCTGTGTCTATGGGTAGGTGGCTAGGAGCTGAAATACCTGTGTCTATGGGTAGGGGGCTAGGAGCTGATATACCTGTGTCTATGGGTAGGGGGCTAGGAGCTGATATACCTGTGTCTATGGGTAGGGGGCTAGGAGCTGATATGCCTGTGTCTATGGGTAGGGGGCTAGGACTTGATATACCTGTGTCTATGGGTAGGGGGCTAGGACTTGATATACCTGTGTCTATGGGTAGGGGCTAGGAGTTGATATACCTGTGTCTATGGGTAGGTGGCTAGGAGCTGATATACCTGTGTCTACGGGTAGTTGGCTAGGACTTGATATACCTGTGTCTATGGGTAGGTGGCAAGGAACTTATATATCTGTGTCTATGGGTAGGGGGCTAGGACATGATATACCGGTGTCTATGGGTAGGGGGCTAGGACTTGATATACCTGTGTCTATGGGTAGGGGCTGGGACTTGATATACCTGTGTCTATGGGTAGGGGGCTAGGACTTGATATACCTGTGTCTATGGGTAGGGGGCTAGGACTTGATATACCTGTGTCTATGGGTAGGGGGCTAGGACTTGATATACCTGTGTCTATGGGTAGGGGGCTAGGACTTGATATACCTGTGTCTATGGGTAGGGGCTAGGACTTGATATACCTGTGTCTATGGGTAGGGGGCTAGGACTTGATATACCTGTGTCTATGGGTAGGGGCTAGGACTTGATATACCTGTGTCTATGGGTAGGGGGCTAGGACTTGATATACCTGTGTCTATGGGTAGGGGCTAGGACTTGATATACCTGTGTCTATGGGTAGGGGCTAGGACTTGATATACCAGTGTCTATGGGTAGGGGGCTAGGACTTGATATACCTGTGTCTATGGGTAGGGGGCTAGGACTTGATATACCTGTGTCTATGGGTAGGGGCTAGGAGCTGATATACCTGTGTCTATGGGTAGGGGGCTAGGACTTGATATACCTGTGTCTATGGGTAGGGGGCTAGGAGCTGATATACCTGTGTCTATGGGTAGGGGGCTAGGACTTGATATACCTGTGTCTATGGGTAGGTGGCTAGGAGCTGATATACCTGTGTCTATGGGTAGGGGCTAGGACTTGATATACCTGTGTCTATGGGTAGGGGGCTAGGACATGATATACCTGTGTCTATGGGTAGGGGGCTAGGACTTGATATACCTGTGTCTATGGGTAGGGGGCTAGGACTTGATATACCTGTGTCTATGGGTAGGGGGCAAGGACTTGATATACCTGTGTCTATGGGTAGGGGCTAGGACTTGATATACCTGTGTCTATGGGTAGGGGGCTAGGACTTGATATACCTGTGTCTATGGGTAGGGGCTAGGAACTTGATATACCTGTGTCTATGGGTAGGGGCTAGGACTTGATATACCTGTGTCTATGGGTAGGGGCTAGGACTTGATATACCTGTGTCTATGGGTAGGGGCTGGGACTTGATATACCTGTGTCTATGGGTAGGGGCTAGGACTTGATATACCTGTGTCTATGGGTAGGGGGCTAGGACTTGATATACCTGTGTCTATGGGTAGGGGCTAGGACTTGATATACCTGTGTCTATGGGTAGGGGCTAGGACTTGATATACCTGTGTCTATGGGTAGGGGCTAGGACTTGATATACCTGTGTCTATGGGTAGGGGGCTAGGACTTGATATACCTGTGTCTATGGGTAGGGGGCTAGGACTTGATATACCTGTGTCTATGGGTAGGGGCTAGGACTTGATATACCTGTGTCTATGGGTAGGGGGCTAGGACTTGATATACCTGTGTCTATGGGTAGGGGCTAGGAGACTGATATACCTGTGTCTATGGGTAGGGGCTAGGACTTGATATACCTGTGTCTATGGGTAGGGGCTAGGACTTGATATACCTGTGTCTATGGGTAGGGGGCTAGGAGCTGATATACCTGTGTCTATGGGTAGGGGGCTAGGACTTGATATACCTGTGTCTATGGGTAGGGGGCTAGGAGCTTGATATACCTGTGTCTATGGGTAGGGGGCTAGGACTTGATATACCTGTGTCTATGGGTAGGGGCTAGGACTTGATATACCTGTGTCTATGGGTAGGGGGCTAGGACTTGATATACCTGTGTCTATGGGTAGGGGCTAGGACTTGATATACCTGTGTCTATGGGTAGGGGCTAGGACTTGATATACCTGTGTCTATGGGTAGGGGCTAGGACTTGATATACCTGTGTCTATGGGTAGGGGCTAGGACTTGATATACCTGTGTCTATGGGTAGGGGGCTAGGACTTGATATACCTGTGTCTATGGGTAGGGGCTAGGACTTGATATACCTGTGTCTATGGGTAGGGGCTAGGACTTGATATACCTGTGTCTATGGGTAGGGGGCTAGGACTTGATATACCTGTGTCTATGGGTAGGGGCTAGGACTTGATATACCTGTGTCTATGGGTAGGGGCTAGGAGCTGATATACCTGTGTCTATGGGTAGGGGGCTAGGACTTGATATACCTGTGTCTATGGGTAGGGGCTAGGACTTGATATACCTGTGTCTATGGGTAGGGGCTAGGACTTGATATACCTGTGTCTATGGGTAGGGGGCTAGGACTTGATATACCTGTGTCTATGGGTAGGGGCTAGGACTTGATATACCTGTGTCTATGGGTAGGGGGCTAGGACTTGATATACCTGTGTCTATGGGTAGGGGGCTAGGACTTGATATACCTGTGTCTATGGGTAGGGGCTAGGACTTGATATACCTGTGTCTATGGGTAGGGGGCTAGGAGCTGATATACCTGTGTCTATGGGTAGGGGCTAGGACTTGATATACCTGTGTCTATGGGTAGGGGCTAGGACTTGATATACCTGTGTCTATGGGTAGGGGGCTAGGACTTGATATACCTGTGTCTATGGGTAGGGGGCTAGGACTTGATATACCTGTGTCTATGGGTAGGTGGCTAGGACTTGATATACCTGTGTCTATGGGTAGGGGCTAGGACTTGATATACCTGTGTCTATGGGTAGGGGCTAGGACTTGATATACCTGTGTCTATGGGTAGGTGGCTAGGAGCTGATATACCTGTGTCTATGGGTAGGGGGCTAGGACTTGATATACCTGTGTCTATGGATAGGGGGCTAGGACTTGATATACCTGTGTCTATGGGTAGGGGGCTAGGACTTGATATACCTGTGTCTATGGGTAGGGGGCTAGGACTTGATATACCTGTGTCTATGGGTAGGTGGCAAGGAACTTATATATCTGTGTCTATGGGTAGGGGGCTAGGAGCTGATATACCTGTGTCTATGGGTAGGGGCTAGGACTTGATATACCTGTGTCTATGGATAGGGGCTGGGACTTGATATACCTGTGTCTATGGGTAGGGGGCTAGGACTTGATATACCTTTGTCTATGGGTAGGGGGCTAGGACTTGATATACCTGTGTCTATGGGTAGGTGGCTAGGACTTGATATACCTGTGTCTATGGGTAGGGGGCTAGGAGCTGATATACCTGTGTCTATGGGTAGGGGCTAGGACTTGATATACCTGTGTCTATGGGTAGGGGCTAGGACTTGATATACCTGTGTCTATGGGTAGGGGGCTAGGACTTGATATACCTGTGTCTATGGGTAGGGGGCTAGGACTTGATATACCTGTGTCTATGGGTAGGGGGCAGGACTTGATATACCTGTGTCTATGGGTAGGGGGCTAGGAGCTGATATACCTGTGTCTATGGGTAGGGGGCTAGGACTTGATATATCTGTGTCTATGGGTAGGGGCTAGGACTTGATATACCTGTGTCTATGGGTAGGGGGCTAGGACTTGATATACCTGTGTCTATGGGTAGGGGCTAGGACTTGATATACCTGTGTCTATGGGTAGGTGGCTAGGAGCTGATATACCTGTGTCTATGGGTAGGGGCTAGGAGCTGATATACCTGTGTCTATGGGTAGGGGCTAGGACTTGATATACCTGTGTCTATGGGTAGGGGCTAGGACTTGATATACCTGTGTCTATGGGTAGGGGGCTAGGACTTGATATACCTGTGTCTATGGGTAGGTGGCTAGGAGCTGATATACCTGTGTCTATGGGTAGGGGCTAGGACTTGATATACCTGTGTCTATGGATAGGGGGCAAGGACTTGATATACCTGTGTCTATGGGTAGGGGGCTAGGACTTGATATACCTGTGTCTATGGGTAGGGGCTAGGACTTGATATACCTGTGTGTCTATGGGTAGGGGGCTAGGACTTGATATACCTGTGTCTATGGGTAGGGGCTAGGACTTGATATACCTGTGTCTATGGGTAGGGGCTAGGAGCTGATATACCTGTGTCTATGGGTAGGGGCTAGGACTTGATATACCTGTGTCTATGGGTAGGGAGCTAGGACTTGATATACCTGTGTCTATGGGTAGGGGGCTAGGACTTGATATATCTGTGTCTATGGGTAGGGGGCTAGGAGCTGATATACCTGTGTCTATGGGTAGGGGGCTAGGACTTGATATACCTGTGTCTATGGGTAGGTGGCTAGGAGCTGATATACCTGTGTCTATGGGTAGGGGGCTAGGACTTGATATACCTGTGTCTATGGGTAGGGGGCTAGGACTTGATATACCTGTGTCTATGGGTAGGGGGCTAGGACTTGATATACCTTTGTCTATGGGTAGGAGGCTAGGACTTGATATACCTGTGTCTATGGGTAGGTGGCAAGGAACTTATATATCTGTGTCTATGGGTAGGGGGCTAGGAGCTGATATACCTGTGTCTATGGGTAGGGGGCTAGGACTTGATATACCTGTGTCTATGGATAGGGGGCTAGGACTTGATATACCTATGTCTATGGGTAGGGGGCTAGGACTTGATATACCTTTGTCTATGGTTAGGGGGCTAGGAGCTGATATACCTGTGTCTATGGGTAGGAGGCTAGGACTTGATATACCTGTGTCTATGGGTAGGGGGCTAGGAGCTGATATACCTGTGTCTATGGGTAGGGGGCTAGGACTTGATATACCTGTGTCTATGGATAGGGGCTAGGACTTGATATACCTGTGTCTATGGGTAGGGGGCTAGGACTTGATATACCTGTGTGTCTATGGGTAGGAGGGCTAGGACTTGATATACCTGTGTCTATGGGTAGGGGCTAGGACTTGATATACCTGTGTCTATGGGTAGGGGGCTAGGACTTGATATACCTGTGTCTATGGGTAGGGGGCTAGGACTTGATATACCTGTGTCTATGGGTAGGGGGCTAGGACTTGATATACCTGTGTCTATGGGTAGGGGGCTGGGACTTGATATACCTGTGTCTATGGGTAGGGCAGGGGCCAGGACTGATATACCTGTGTCATGGGTAGGAGGCTAGGACTTGATATACCTGTGTCTATGGGTAGGGGCCAGACTCTGATATACCTGTGTCTATGGGTAGGGGGCCAGGGACATGATATACCGGTGTCTATGGGTAGGGGGCCAGGACTTGACATACCGGTGTCTATGGGCAGGGGGCTAGGACTTGATATACCTGTGTTCATGGGTAGAGGGACTCTGACATACCTGTGTCTATGGTTAGGGGCCAGAGCTGATATACCTGTGTCTATGGGTAGGGGCTAGGACTTGATATACCTGTGTCTATGGGTAGGGCCAGGACTTGATATACCTGTGTCTATGGGTAGGGGGCCAGACCTGATATACCTGTGTCTATGGGTAGGGGCCAGGAGCTGATATACCTGTGTCTATGGGTAGGGGGCTAGGACTTGATATACCTGTGTCTATGGGTAGGGGGCTAGGAGCTGATATACCTGTGTTTGTGGGTAGGGGGCAGGTAGCTTAGTGGTTAGAGCGTTGGACTTGTAACCGGAGGGTTGCAAGTTCGAATCCCAGCTGACAAGGGAAAAATCTGTCGTTCTGCCCCTGAACAAGGCAGTTAACCCACTGTTCCCAGGCGCCGAAGGCGTGGAAGTCGATTAAGGCAGCCCCGCACCTCTCTGATTCAGAGGGGTTGGGTTAAATGCGGAAGACACATTTCGGTTGAAGGCATTCGGGTGTACAACTGACTAATAATGGTGACTTTGAATTGATATACCTGTGTCTATGGGTAGGGGGCTAGGAGCTGATATACCTGTGTCTATGGGTAGGGGGCTAGGACTTGATATACCTGTGTCTATGGGTAGGGGCTAGGACTTGATATACCTGTGTCTATGGGTAGGGGCTAGGACATGATATACCGGTGTCTATGGGTAGGGGGCTAGGACTTGATATACCGGTGTCTATGGGTAGGGGGCTAGGACTTGATATACCTGTGTCTATGGTTAGGGGGCTAGGAGCTGATATACCTGTGTCTATGGGTAGGGGGCTAGGACTTGATATACCTGTGTTTGTGGGTAGGGGGCTAGGAGCTGATATACCTGTGTCTATGGGTAGGGGGCTAGGACTTGATATACCTGTGTTTGTGGGTAGGGGGCTAGAAGTTGATTTGGGATTCACGCTGATTTTAGTGGGGCGGCTTAGCAACTCAATAGTCCAATGAAGTGGTAGTGTTGAATGGAAATTATTACGGTATAAGACCATGTAGTGTTGTGTCATGTTTCACATTCTGCATCAGTGATCAGAATAGAAGCTGCAGTTCTGTCAACGTACACCAGAGGAGGACATAGGATCACCAATAATGACTGAGGAAAGATCCGCATGTACTTTACAACAGGAACAGCCGTCTGTAGACCACTGGTTTCAGTCCCACCCAAAGACCAGCTGATGGTTTCATGTCTACTATCTCTAGTTATCAGAATCAATCACCAGGGACGTGTTCTAGATCTGACACTGAGTTACAGGCAGTGATGTGTTGTTCCCTTTCTCCCCCAGGACACACCCCTCCCCTCCTCCTCTCCTTATTTATAGCTTCATGTAAATGAAGAGGTTGTTTTATCTCCTTTCAGAACTGTGTGTGGGGAGGGGGGAGAAGGGGGGGGCTGAAACTGAGTGTGCATCCCAAATGGCACTCTATTCCCTTTGTAGTGCACTACTTTGACCAGGGCACTTTAAAGTACACTCTCCCCCAAATTAACAAAGGCGTGACTCCACCTATACCAGGCAGGCCCATTGTCAGTGGTAACGGATCTCTAAACAGAAGATATCTCTACCATTTTGTGAAACCCTGGGTTATCTCTCTCCCCACGTATACCAGAGAATCTATTGATTTGAATAATCTGTGGACCATATACCTGAAAAATTATATTCTGTGTACTTTGATGTTACCAGTCCATATACTAACATCCCCCATCAGGGCGGCCTAGAGGCCCTCAGGTTCTACCTCAATGAACGTCCCCCTAATGCTCTACCCAGCACCAACTGTACTGTAGACTTGGCTGAACTGCTACTGACCTATAAATATTTTCCCTTCAGAGGAGACGTCCTCCTCCAGACCAAAGGGACAGAGATGGGGAGCACTATGGCTTCTAATTACGCTATCCTACATCTAGGACTGTTTGAAAAACATGTGGTGCTGAATCCAGACCTTAACCCCTTTCTTGCAAATATTCTCCTAATTTGGAGATATTTGGATGACATTTTCGTGATCTATACAGGGACCCAGGAAGAACTCTTGGAATTCCATGCTTATCTAAACTCCATGAATGAACACCTTTGTTTCACCATTAACGATGACCTATCACAATTCAGTTTTCCTGATGTGATGGTTAGTAAGGATAAAACCTCCCTCTCTACAGATCTCTATTGGAAACCTACGGACAGGAATACCTCCTTAGAGGTGACAGCTTTCATCCACGTCCACTTATTAAAGTCTCCCTATAAGTCAATTCAGTCGCATCAGAAGAATGTGCAGCTCTGATGCCTCTTAAAAGAAACAGACCACGGACCTCACACAAAGGTTTAAGGAAAGGGGGTACAAAGACAATTGGGTAAAACATGCCAATGATCGTTTTGAAGGACTAACACAGTTGGAAAGCCTAAAACCAAAAGTTAAAGAAAAAGCAGAACATGTCCCATCATGCTTCACCCAATACTCACCATTGGGGAAGGCATTAAGGACATTATCAGGAAGCACTGGTATCATTATTGATACTGATCCACAATTGAAACTCATTTTTCAATATCCCCCTAACGTGAGAGACATTGTGGTCAAATCTGATTCTCCACCAGAGAAAAGGGAAACTTTCTTGGACAAGGTTCCGGAGGGTAATTTCAAATGTTGCCAATGTGCTCAATGCAGCTTCACATACAAATGCAGCTAATTTACCTACCAGTCGCACAGGACAAAGATTTAAGATCAAGGGCCTGATTACCCTCATGTCCACCAATGTTATTTACATTGTCCTTGTGGTCCGCCTTACATAGGGTAAAGCCGTAGAAGCCTTAAGACACGGATCATTGAACACCGCAGCAATATACGGACAGGTGAGACAAAAAAAATGGTTGCTGTTGATTTTCTACGAGCTGGACATCCTATTAGTTCTCTGAGATACATTGGAATAGAAATGGTCAAGATGTCACGCAGGGGAGGGGACATTTAGAGGAAAATTCTTCAAAGGGAATATTTCTGGATCCACAGGATCAACACACTGTCTCCTCTTCGCCTTAATGAGGAGTTTGACTTGAAACCGTTTTATAGTTTCAAAATGTAAAAATTATGTTATTTTATCAGAATATAATCAGAATATTGTATATGTATATGTATGTATACAGTGAGGGAAAAAAGTATTTGATCCCCTGCTGACTTTGTACGTTTGCCCACTGACAAAGAAATGATCAGTCTATAATTTTAATGGTAGGTTTATTTGAACAGTGAGAGACAGAATAATAACAAAAAAATCCAGATAAACACATGAAAAATTTTATAAATGGAATTGCATTTTAATGAAGGAAATAAGTATTTGACACCCTCTCAATCAGAAAGATTTCTGGCTCACAGGTGTATTTTATACAGGTAACAAATTGAGATTAGGAGCACACTCTTAAAGGGAGTGCTCCTAATCTCAGTTTGTTACCTGTATAAAAGACACCTGTCCACAGAAGCAATCAATCAATCAGATTCCAAACTCTACACCATGGCCAGGACCAAAGAGCTCTCCAAGGATGTCAGGGACAAGATTGTAGACCTACACAAGGCTGGAATGGGCTACAAGACCATCCCCAAGCAGCTTGGTGAGAAGGTGACAACAGTTGGTGCGATTATTCGCAAATGGAAGAAACACAAAAGAACTGTCAATCTCCCTCGGCCTGGGGCTTCATGCAAGATCTCACCTCGTGGAGTTGCAATGATCATGAGAACGATGAGGAATCATCCCAGAACTACGCGGGAGGATCTTGTCAATGATCTCAAGGCAGCTGGGACCATAGTCACCAAGAAAACAATTGGTAACACATGACGCTGTGAAGGACTGAAATCCTGCAGCGCCCGCAAGGTCCACCTGCTCAAGAAAGCACATATACATGCCCATCTGAAGTTTGCCAATGAACATCTGAATGATTCAGAGGACAACTGGGTCAAAGTGTTGTGGTCAGATGAGACCAAAATGGAGCTCTTTGGCATCAACTCAACTCGCCGTGTTTGGAGGAGGAGGAATGCTGCCTATGACCCCAAGAATACCATCCCCACCGTCAAACATGGAGGTGGAAACATTATGCTTTGGGGGTGTTTTTCTGCTAAGGGGACAGGACAACTTCACCGCATCAAAGGGAAAATGGACGGGGCCATGTACCGTCAAATCTTGGGTGAGAACCTCCTTCCCTCAGCCAGGGCATTGAAAATGGGTTGTGGATGGAGCATGAACAGCAGTGTGCTGCATTTTCCTTTCAGTTTTCATTGATATAAACATCATGGATCATATAATGGAGGAAGGTAGAGGATATGTAGTGATTAATATAAACATCATGGATTATATGATGGAGGAGGGTAAAGGATATGTGGTGATTAATATAAACATCATGGATTATATGATGGAGGAGGGTAGAGGATATGTGGTGATTAATATAAACATCATGGATTATATGATGGAGGAGGGTAGAGGATATGTGGTGATTAATATAAACATCATGGATTATATAATGGAGGAGGGTAGAGGATATGTAGTGATTAATATAAACATCCTGGATTATATAATGGAGGAGGGTAGAGGATATGTGGTGATTCATATAAACATCATGGATTATATAATGGAGGAGGGTAAAGGATATGTGGTGATTAATATAAACATCATGGATTATATAATGGAGGAGGGTAGAGGATATGTAGTGATTAATATTAACATCATGGATTATATACTGGAGGAGGGTAAAGGATATGTGGTGATTAATATAAACATCATGGATTATATAATGGAGGAGGGTAGAGGATATGTAGTGATTAATACAAACATCATGGATTATATAATGGAGCTGTGATGAGGGTAGAGGACATGTGGTGATTCATATAAACATCATGGATTATATAATGGAGGAGGGTAGAGGATATGCGGTGATTAATATAAACATCATGGATTATATGATGGAGGAGGGTAGAGGATATGTGGTGATTCATATAAACATCATGGATTATATAATGGAGGAGGGTAGAGGATATGCGGTGATTAATATAAACTTAATGGATTATATAATGGAGGAGGGTAGAGGATATGTGGTGATTAATATAAACATCATGGATTATATAATGGAGGAGGGTAGAGGATATGTAGTGATTAATATAAACATCATGGATTATATAATGGAGGAGGGTAGAGGATATGTGGTAATTAATATAAACATCATGGATTATATAATGGAGCTGTGATGAGGGTAGAGGACATGTGGTGATTCATATAAACATCATGGATTAAATAATGGAGGAGGGTAGAGGATATGTGGTGATTAATATAAACATCATGGATTATATGATGGAGGAGGGTAGAGGATATGTGGTGATTAATATAAACATCATGGATTATATAATGGAGGAGGGTAGAGGATATGCAGTGATTAATATAAACATCATGGATTATATAATGGAGGAGGGTAGAGGATATGCGGTGATTAATATAAACATCATGGATTATATAATGGAGGAGGGTAGAGGATATGTAGTGATTCATATAAACATCATGGATTATATAATGGAGGAGGGTAGAGGATATGTGGTGATTCATATAAACATCATGGATTATATAATGGAGGAGGGTAGAGGATATGTGGTGATTAATGTAAACATCATGGATTATATGATGGAGGAGGGTAGAGGATATTTGGTGATTAATATAAACATCATGGATTAATTAATGGAGGAGGGTAGAGGATATGTGGTGATTAATATAAACATCATGGATTATATAATGGAGCTGTGATGAGGGTAGAGGACATGTGGTGATTCATATAAACATCATGGATTATATAATGGAGGAGGGTAGAGGATATGTGGTGATTAATATAAACATCATGGATTATATAATGGAGGAGGGTAGAGGATATGTGGTGATTAATATAAACATCATGGATTATATAATGGAGGAGGGTAGAGGATATGTGGTGATTAATATAAACATCATGGATTATATAATGGAGGAGGGTAGAGGATATGTGGTGATTAATATAAACATCATGGATTATATAATGGAGGAGGGTAGAGGATATGTGGTGATTAATATAAACATCATGGATTATATAATGGAGCTGTGATGAGGGTAGAGGATATGTGGTGATTCATATAAATATCATGGATTATATAATGGAGGAGGGTAGAGGATATGCGGTGATTAATATAAACATCATGGATTATATAATGGAGGAGGGTAGAGGATATGCGGTGATTAATATAAACTTAATGGATTATATAATGGAGGAGGGTAGAGGATATGTGGTGATTAATATAAACATCATGGATTATATAATGGAGGAGGGTAGAGGATATGTAGTGATTAATATAAACATCATGGATTATATAATGGAGGAGGGTAGAGGATATGTGGTAATTAATATAAACATCATGGATTATATAATGGAGCTGTGATGAGGGTAGATGATATGTGGTGATTCATATAAACATCCTGGATTATATAATGGAGGAGGGTAGAGGATATGTGGTGATTCATATAAACATCATGAATTAATTAATGGAGGAGGGTAGAGGATATGTGGTGATTAATATAAACATCATGGATTATATAATGGAGCTGTGATGAGGGTAGAGGACATGTGGTGATTCATATAAACATCATGGATTAAATAATGGAGGAGGGTAGAGGATATGTTGTGATTAATATAAACATCATGGATTATATGATGGAGGAGGGTAGAGGATATGTGGTGATTAATATAAACATCATGGATTATATAATGGAGGAGGGTAGAGGATATGCAGTGATTAATATAAACATCATGGATTATATAATGGAGGAGGGTAGAGGATATGCGGTGATTAATATAAACATCATGGATTATATAATGGAGGAGGGTAGAGGATATGTAGTGATTAATATAAACATCATGGATTATATAATGGAGGAGGGTAGAGGATATGTGGTGATTCATATAAACATCATGGATTATATAATGGAGGAGGGTAGAGGATATGTGGTGATTAATGTAAACATCATGGATTATATGATGGAGGAGGGTAGAGGATATTTGGTGATTAATATAAACATCATGGATTAATTAATGGAGGAGGGTAGAGGATATGTGGTGATTAATATAAACATCATGGATTATATAATGGCGCTGTGATGAGGGTAGAGGACATGTGGTGATTCATATAAACATCATGGATTATATAATGGAGGAGGGTAGAGGATATGTGGTGATTAATATAAACATCATGGATTATATAATGGAGGAGGGTAGAGGATATGTGGTGATTAATACAAACATCATGGATTATATGATGGAGCTGTGATGAGGGTAGAGGATATGTGGTGATTCTTATAAACATCCTGGATTATATAATGGAGGAGGGTAGAGGATATGTGGTGATTCATATAAACATCATGGATTATATAATGGAGGAGGGTAAAGGATATGTGGTGATTAATATAAACATCATGGATTATATAATGGAGGAGGGTAGAGGATATGTGGTGATTAATATAAACATCATGGATTATATAATGGAGGAGGGTAGAGGATATGTGGTGATTAATATAAACATCATGGATTATATAATGGAGCTGTGATGAGGGTAGAGGATATGTGGTGATTCATATAAATATCATGGATTATATAATGGAGGAGGGTAGAGGATATGCGGTGATTAATATAAACATCATGGATTATATAATGGAGGAGGGTAGAGGATATGCGGTGATTAATATAAACTTAATGGATTATATAATGGAGGAGGGTAGAGGATATGTGGTGATTAATATAAACATCATGGATTATATAATGGAGGAGGGTAGAGGATATGTAGTGATTAATATAAACATCATGGATTATATAATGGAGGAGGGTAGAGGATATGTGGTAATTAATATAAACATCATGGATTATATAATGGAGCTGTGATGAGGGTAGATGATATGTGGTGATTCATATAAACATCCTGGATTATATAATGGAGGAGGGTAGAGGATATGTGGTGATTCATATAAACATCATGAATTAATTAATGGAGGAGGAGTAGAGGATATGTGGTGATTAATATAAACATCATGGATTATATAATGGAGCTGTGATGAGGGTAGAGGACATGTGGTGATTCATATAAACATCATGGATTAAATAATGGAGGAGGGTAGAGGATATGTGGTGATTAATATAAACATCATGGATTATATGATGGAGGAGGGTAGAGGATATGTGGTGATTAATATAAACATCATGGATTATATAATGGAGGAGGGTAGAGGATATGCAGTGATTAATATAAACATCATGGATTATATAATGGAGGAGGGTAGAGGATATCACGGTGATTAATATAAACATCATGGATTATATAATGGAGGAGGGTAGAGGATATGTAGTGATTAATATAAACATCATGGATTATATAATGGAGGAGGGTAGAGGATATGTGGTGATTCATATAAACATCATGGATTATATAATGGAGGAGGGTAGAGGATATGTGGTGATTAATGTAAACATCATGGATTATATGATGGAGGAGGGTAGAGGATATTTGGTGATTAATATAAACATCATGGATTAATTAATGGAGGAGGGTAGAGGATATGTGGTGATTAATATAAACATCATGGATTATATAATGGCGCTGTGATGAGGGTAGAGGACATGTGGTGATTCATATAAACATCATGGATTATATAATGGAGGAGGGTAGAGGATATGTGGTGATTAATATAAACATCATGGATTATATAATGGAGGAGGGTAGAGGATATGTGGTGATTAATACAAACATCATGGATTATATGATGGAGCTGTGATGAGGGTAGAGGATATGTGGTGATTCTTATAAACATCCTGGATTATATAATGGAGGAGGGTAGAGGATATGTGGTGATTCATATAAACATCATGGATTATATAATGGAGGAGGGTAAAGGATATGTGGTGATTAATATAAACATCATGGATTATATAATGGAGGAGGGTAGAGGATATGTAGTGATTAATATTAACATCATGGATTATATACTGGAGGAGGGTAAAGGATATGTGGTGATTAATATAAACATCATGGATTATATAATGGAGGAGGGTAGAGGATATGTGGTGATTAATATAAACTTCATGGATTATATAATGGAGGAGGGTAGAGGATATGTAGTGATTAATATAAACATCATGGATTATATAATGGAGCTGTGATGAGGGTAGAGGACATGTGGTGATTCATATAAACATCATGGATTATATAATGGAGGAGGGTAGAGGATATGTGGTGATTAATATAAACATCATGGATTATATAATGGAGGAGGTTAGAGGATATGCAGTGATTAATATAAACATCATGGATTATATAATGGAGGAGGGTAGAGGATATGCGGTGATTAATATAAACATCATGGATTATATAATGGAGGAGGGTAGAGGATATGTAGTGATTAATATAAACATCATGGATTATATAATGGAGGAGGGTAGAGGATATGTGGTGATTAATATAAACATCATGGATTATATGATGGGGCTGTGATGAGGGTAGAGGATGTGTGGTGATTCTTATAAACATCCTGGATTATATAATGGAGAAGGGTAGAGGATATGTGGTGATTCATATAAACATCATGGATTATATAATGGAGGAGGGTAGAGGATATGTAGAGATTAATATAAACATCATGGATTATATAATGGTGGAGGGTAGAGGATATGTAGTGATTAATATAAACATCATGGATTATATAATGGAGGAGGGAAGAGGATATGTGGTGATTAATATAAACATCATGGATTATATAATGGAGGAGGGTAGAGGATATGCGGTGATTAATATAAACATCATGGATTATATAATGGAGGAGGGTAGAGGATATGTGGTGATTAATATAAACATCATGGATTATATAATGGAGGAGGGTAGAGGATATGTGGTGATTAATATAAACATCATGGATTATATAATGGAGGAGGTTAGAGGATATGCAGTGATTAATATAAACATCATGGATTATATAATGGAGGAGGGTAGAGGATATGTAGAGATTAATATAAACATCATGGATTATAAAATGGAGGAGGGTAGAGGATATTTGGTGATTAATATAAACATCATGGATTAATTCATGGAGGAGGGTAGAGGATATATAGTGATTAATATAAACATCATGGATTATATAATGGAGGAGGGTAGAGGATATGTGGTGATTAATATAAACATCATGGATTATATAATGGAGCTGTGATGAGGGTAGAGGATATGTGGTGATTCATATAAATATCATGGATTATATAATGGAGGAGGGTAGAGGATATGCGGTGATTAATATAAACATCATGGATTATATAATGGAGGAGGGTAGAGGATATGTGGTGATTAATATAAACATCATGGATTATATAATGGAGCTGTGATGAGGGTAGAGGATATGTGGTGATTAATATAAACATCATGGATTATATAATGGAGGAGGTTAGAGGATATGCAGTGATTAATATAAACATCATGGATTATATAATGGAGGAGGGTAGAGGATATGCGGTGATTAATATAAACATCATGGATTATATAATGGAGGAGGGTAGAGGATATGTAGTGATTAATATAAACATCATGGATTATATAATGGAGGAGGGTAGAGGATATGTGGTGATTAATATAAACATCATGGATTATATGATGGGGCTGTGATGAGGGTAGAGGATGTGTGGTGATTCTTATAAACATCCTGGATTATATAATGGAGAAGGGTAGAGGATATGTGGTGATTAATATAAACATCATGGATTATATAATGGAGGAGGGTAGAGGATATGTAGTGATTAATATAAACATCATGGATTATATAATGGAGGAGGTTAAAGGATATGTGGTGATTAATATAAACATCATGGATTATATAATGGAGGAGGGTAGAGGATATGTGGTGATTAATATAAACATCATGGATTATATAATGGAGGAGGGTAGAGGATATGTGGTGATTAATATAAACATCATGGATTATATAATGGAGGAGGGTAGAGGATATGTAGAGATTAATATAAACATCATGGATTATATAATGGTGGAGGGTAGAGGATATGTAGTGATTAATATAAACATCATGGATTATATAATGGAGGAGGGAAGAGGATATGTGGTGATTAATATAAACATCATGGATTATATAATGGAGGAGGGTAGAGGATATGCGGTGATTAATATAAACATCATGGATTATATAATGGAGGAGGGTAGAGGATATGTGGTGATTAATATAAACATCATGGATTATATAATGGAGGAGGGTAGAGGATATGTGGTGATTAATATAAACATCATGGATTATATAATGGAGGAGGTTAGAGGATATGCAGTGATTAATATAAACATCATGGATTATATAATGGAGGAGGGTAGAGGATATGTAGAGATTAATATAAACATCATGGATTATATAATGGAGGAGGGTAGAGGATATTTGGTGATTAATATAAACATCATGGATTAATTCATGGAGGAGGGTAGAGGATATGTAGTGATTAATATAAACATCATGGATTATATAATGGAGGAGGGTAGAGGATATGTGGTGATTAATATAAACATCATGGATTATATAATGGAGCTGTGATGAGGGTAGAGGATATGTGGTGATTCATATAAATATCATGGATTATATAATGGAGGAGGGTAGAGGATATGCGGTGATTAATATAAACATCATGGATTATATAATGGAGGAGGGTAGAGGATATGCGGTGATTAATATAAACTTAATGGATTATATAATGGAGGAGGGTAGAGGATATGTGGTGATTAATATAAACATCATGGATTATATAATGGAGGAGGGTAGAGGATATGTAGTGATTAATATAAACATCATGGATTATATAATGGAGGAGGGTAGAGGATATGTGGTAATTAATATAAACATCATGGATTATATAATGGAGCTGTGATGAGGGTAGAAGATATGTGGTGATTCATATAAACATCCTGGATTATATAATGGAGGAGGGTAGAGGATATGTGGTGATTCATATAAACATCATGAATTAATTAATGGAGGAGGGTAGAGGATATGTGGTGATTAATATAAACATCATGGATTATATAATGGAGCTGTGATGAGGGTAGAGGACATGTGGTGATTCATATAAACATCATGGATTAAATAATGGAGGAGGGTAGAGGATATGTGGTGATTAATATAAACATCATGGATTATATGATGGAGGAGGGTAGAGGATATGTGGTGATTAATATAAACATCATGGATTATATAATGGAGGAGGGTAGAGGATATGCGGTGATTAATATAAACATCATGGATTATATAATGGAGGAGGGTAGAGGATATGCGGTGATTAATATAAACATCATGGATTATATAATGGAGGAGGGTAGAGGATATGTAGTGATTAATATAAACATCATGGATTATATAATGGAGGAGTGTAGAGGATATGTGGTGATTCATATAAACATCATGGATTATATAATGGAGGAGGGTAGAGGATATGTGGTGATTAATGTAAACATCATGGATTATATGATGGAGGAGGGTAGAGGATATTTTGTGATTAATATAAACATCATGGATTAATTAATGGAGGAGGGTAGAGGATATGTGGTGATTAATATAAACATCATGGATTATATAATGGAGCTGTGATGAGGGTAGAGGACATGTGGTGATTCATATAAACATCATGGATTATATAATGGAGGAGGGTAGAGGATATGTGGTGATTAATATAAACATCATGGATTATATAATGGAGGAGGGTAGAGGATATGTGGTGATTAATATAAACATCATGGATTATATAATGGAGGAGGGTAGAGGATATGTAGAGATTAATATAAACATCATGGATTATATAATGGTGGAGGGTAGAGGATATGTAGTGATTAATATAAACATCATGGATTATATAATGGAGGAGGGAAGAGGATATGTGGTGATTAATATAAACATCATGGATTATATAATGGAGGAGGGTAGAGGATATGGTGATTAATATAAACATCATGGATTATATAATGGAGGAGGGTAGAGGATATGTGGTGATTAATATAAACATCATGGATTATATAATGGAGGAGGGTAGAGGATATGTGGTGATTAATATAAACATCATGGATTATATAATGGAGGAGGTTAGAGGATATGCAGTGATTAATATAAACATCATGGATTATATAATGGAGGAGGGTAGAGGATATGTAGAGATTAATATAAACATCATGGATTATATAATGGAGGAGGGTAGAGGATATTTGGTGATTAATATAAACATCATGGATTAATTCATGGAGGAGGGTAGAGGATATGTAGTGATTAATATAAACATCATGGATTATATAATGGAGGAGGGTAGAGGATATGTGGTGATTAATATAAACATCATGGATTATATAATGGAGCTGTGATGAGGGTAGAGGATATGTGGTGATTCATATAAATATCATGGATTATATAATGGAGGAGGGTAGAGGATATATGTGATTAATATAAACATCATGGATTATATAATGGAGGAGGAGTAGAGGATATGTGGTGATTAATATAAACTTAATGGATTATATAATGGAGGAGGGTAGAGGATATGTGGTGATTAATATAAACATCATGGATTATATAATGGAGGAGGGTAGAGGATATGTAGTGATTAATATAAACATCATGGATTATATAATGGAGGAGGGTAGAGGATATGTGGTAATTAATATAAACATCATGGATTATATAATGGAGCTGTGATGAGGGTAGATGATATGTGGTGATTCATATAAACATCCTGGATTATATAATGGAGGAGGGTAGAGGATATGTGGTGATTCATATAAACATCATGAATTAATTAATGGAGGAGGGTAGAGGATATGTGGTGATTAATATAAACATCATGGATTATATAATGGAGCTGTGATGAGGGTAGAGGACATGTGGTGATTCATATAAACATCATGGATTAAATAATGGAGGAGGGTAGAGGATATGTGGTGATTAATATAAACATCATGGATTATATGATGGAGGAGGGTAGAGGATATGTGGTGATTAATATAAACATCATGGATTATATAATGGAGGAGGGTAGAGGATATGCAGTGATTAATATAAACATCATGGATTATATAATGGAGGAGGAGTAGAGGATATATGTGATTAATATAAACTTAATGGATTATATAATGGAGGAGGGTAGAGGATATGTGGTGATTAATATAAACATCATGGATTATATAATGGAGGAGGGTAGAGGATATGTAGTGATTAATATAAACATCATGGATTATATAATGGAGGAGGGTAGAGGATATGTGGTGATTCATATAAACATCATGGATTATATAATGGAGGAGGGTAGAGGATATGTGGTGATTAATGTAAACATCATGGATTATATGATGGAGGAGGGTAGAGGATATTTGGTGATTAATATAAACATCATGGATTAATTAATGGAGGAGGGTAGAGGACATGTGGTGATTAATATAAACATCATGGATTATATAATGGAGCTGTGATGAGGGTAGAGGACATGTGGTGATTCATATAAACATCATGGATTAAATAATGGAGGAGGGTAGAGGATATGTGGTGATTAATATAAACATCATGGATTATATGATGGAGGAGGGTAGAGGATATGTGGTGATTAATATAAACATCATGGATTATATAATGGAGGAGGGTAGAGGATATGCAGTGATTAATATAAACATCATGGATTATATAATGGAGGAGGAGTAGAGGATATGCGGTGATTAATATAAACATCATGGATTATATAATGGAGGAGGGTAGAGGATATGTAGTGATTAATATAAACATCATGGATTATATAATGGAGGAGGGTAGAGGATATGTGGTGATTCATATAAACATCATGGATTATATAATGGAGGAGGGTAGAGGATATGTGGTGATTAATGTAAACATCATGGATTATATGATGGAGGAGGGTAGAGGATATTTGGTGATTAATATAAACATCATGGATTAATTAATGGAGGAGGGTAGAGGACATGTGGTGATTAATATAAACATCATGGATTATATAATGGAGCTTTGATGAGGGTAGAGGACATGTGGTGATTCATATAAACATCATGGATTATATAATGGAGGAGGGTAGAGGATATGTGGTGATTAATATAAACATCATGGATTATATAATGGAGGAGGGTAGAGGATATGTGGTGATTAATATAAACATCATGGATTATATAATGGAGGAGGGTAGAGGATATGTGGTGATGAATATAAACACCATGGATTATATAATGGAGGAGGGTAGAGGATATGTAGTGATTAATATAAACATCATGGATTATATAATGGAGGAGGGTAGAAGATATGTAGTGATTAATATTAACATCATGGATTATATAATGGAGGAGGTTAAAGGATATGTGGTGATTAATATAAACATCATGGATTATATAATGGAGGAGGGTAGAGGATATGTAGTGATTAATATAAACATCATGGATTAATTCATGGGGGAGGGTAGAGGATATGTGGTGATTAATATAAACATCATGGATTATATAATGGAGCTGTGATGAGGGTAGAGGATATGTGGTGATTCATATAAATATCATGGATTATATAATGGAGGAGGGTAGAGGATATGCGGTGATTAATATAAACATCATGGATTATAAAATGGTGGAGGGTCGAGGATATGCGGTGATTAATATAAACTTAATGGATTATATAATGGAGGAGGGTAGAGGATATGTGGTGATTAATATAAACATCATGGATTATATAATGGAGGAGGGTAGAGGATATGTAGTGATTAATATAAACATCATGGATTATATAATGGAGGAGGGTAGAGGATATGTGGTAATTAATATAAACATCATGGATTATATAATGGAGCTGTGATGAGGGTAGAGGATATGTGGTGATTCATATAAACATCCTGGATTATATAATGGAGGAGGGTAGAGGATATGTGGTGATTAATATAAACATCATGGATTATATAATGGAGGAGGGTAGAGGATATTTGGTGATTAATATAAACATCATGGATTAATTAATGGAGGAGGGTAGAGGATATGTGGTGATTAATATAAACATCATGGATTGTATAATGGAGCTGTGATGAGGGTAGAGGACATGTGGTGATTCATATAAACATCATGGATTAAATAATGGAGGAGGGTAGAGGATATGTGGTGATTAATATAAACATCATGGATTATATAATGGAGGAGGAGTAGAGGATATATGTGATTAATATAAACATCATGGATTATATAATGGAGGAGGGTAGAGGATATGTAGTGATTAATATAAACATAATGGATTATATAATGGAGGAGGGTAGAGGATATGTGGTGATTAATATAAACATCATGGATTATATGATGGAGCTGTGATGAGGGTAGAGGATATGTGGTGATTCTTATAAACATCCTGGATTATATAATGGAGGAGGGTAGAGGATATAGGTGATTAATATAAACATCATGGATTATATAATGGAGGAGGGTAGAGGATATGCGGTGATTAATATAAACATCATGGATTATATAATGGAGGAGGGTAGAGGATATGCAGTGATTAATATAAACATCATGGATTATATAATGGAGGAGGGTAGAGGATATGTAGTGATTAATATAAACATCATGGATTATATAATGGAGGAGGGTAGAGGATATGTAGTGATTAATATTAACATCATGGATTATATAATGGAGGAGGGTAAAGGATATGTGGTGATTAATATAAACATCATGGATTATATAATGGAGGAGGGTAGAGGATATGTAGTGATTAATATAAACATCATGGATTATATAATGGAGATGTGATGAGGGTAGAGGATATGTGGTGATTCTTATAAACATCCTGGATTATATAATGGAGGAGGGTAGAGGATATGCGGTGATTAATATAAACATCATGGATTATATAATGGAGGAGGGTAGAGGATATGTAGTGATTAATATAAACATCATCGATTATATAATGGAGGAGGGTAGAGGATATGTAGTGATTAATATAAACATCATGGATTATATAATGGAGGAGGGTAGAGGATATGTAGTGATTAATATTAACATCATGGATTATATCATGGAGGAGGGTAAAGGATATGTGGTGATTAATATAAACATCATGGATTATATAATGGAGGAGGGTAGAGGATATGTGGTGATTAATATAAACATCATGGATTATATAATGGAGGAGGGTAGAGGATATGTAGTGATTAATATAAACATCATGGATTATATAATGGAGCTGTGATGAGGGTAGAGGACATGTGGTGATTCACATAAACATCATGGATTATATAATGGAGGAGGGTAGAGGATATGCAGTGATTAATATAAACATCATGGATTATATAATGGAGGAGGGTAGAGGATATGTGGTGATTAATATAAACATCATGGATTATATAATGGAGGAGGGTAGAGGATATGTAGTGATTAATATAAACATCATGGATTATATAATGGAGGAGGGTAGAGGATATGTGGTGATTCATATAAACATCATGGATTATATAATGGAGGAGGGTAGAGGATATGTGGTGATTAATGTAAACATCATGGATTATATGATGGAGGAGGGTAGAGGATATTTGGTGATTAATATAAACATCATGGATTAATTAATGGAGGAGGGTAGAGGATATGTGGTGATTAATATAAACATCATGGATTATATAATGGAGCTGTGATGAGGGTAGAGGACATGTGGTGATTCATATAAACATCATGGATTATATAATGGAGGAGGGTAGAGGATATGTGGTGATTAATATAAACATCATGGATTATATAATGGAGGAGGGAAGAGGATATGCAGTGATTAATATAAACATCATGGATTATATAATGGAGGAGGGTAGAGGATATGCGGTGATTAATATAAACATCATGGATTATATAATGGAGGAGGGTAGAGGATATGTGCTGATTAATATAAACATCATGGATTATATAATGGAGGAGGGTAGAGGATATGTAGTGATTAATATAAACATCATGGATTATATAATGGAGGAGGGTAGAAGATATGTAGTGATTAATATTAACATCATGGATTATATAATGGAGGAGGTTAAAGGATATGTGGTGATTAATATAAACATCATGGATTATATAATGGAGGAGGGTAGAGGATATGTAGTGATTAATATTAAAATCATGGATTATATAATGGAGGAGGGTAAAGGATATGTGGTGATTAATATAAACATCATGGATTATATAATGGAGGAGGGTAGAGGATATGTGGTGATTAATATAAACATCATGGATTATATAATGGAGGAGGGTAGAGGATATGTAGTGATTAATATAAACATCATGGATTATATAATGGAGGAGGGTAGAGGATATGTGGTGATTAATATAAACATCATGGATTATATGATGGAGCTGTGATGAGGGTAGAGGATATGTGGTGATTCTTATAAACATCCTGGATTATATAATGGAGGAGGGTAGAGGATATGTGGTGATTCATATAAACATCATGGATTATATAATGGAGGAGGGTAGAGGATATGTGGTGATTAATGTAAACATCATGGATTATATGATGGAGGAGGGTAGAGGATATGTGGTGATTAATATAAACATCATGGATTATATAATGGAGCTGTGATGAGGGTAGAGGACATGTGGTGATTCATATAAACATCATGGATTATATAATGGAGGAGGGTAGAGGATATGTGGTGATTAATATAAACATCATGGATTATATAATGGAGGAGGGTAGAGGATATGTGCTGATTAATATAAACATCATGGATTATATAATGGAGGAGGGTAGAGGATATGTAGTGATTAATATAAACATCATGGATTATATAATGGAGGAGGGTAGAAGATATGTAGTGATTAATATTAACATCATGGATTATATAATGGAGGAGGTTAAAGGATATGTGGTGATTAATATAAACATCATGGATTATATAATGGAGGAGGGTAGAGGATATGTAGTGATTAATATTAAAATCATGGATTATATAATGGAGGAGGGTAAAGGATATGTGGTGATTAATATAAACATCATGGATTATATAATGGAGGAGGGTAGAGGATATGTGGTGATTAATATAAACATCATGGATTATATAATGGAGGAGGGTAGAGGATATGTAGTGATTAATATAAACATCATGGATTATATAATGGAGGAGGGTAGAGGATATGTGGTGATTAATATAAACATCATGGATTATATGATGGAGCTGTGATGAGGGTAGAGGATATGTGGTGATTCTTATAAACATCCTGGATTATATAATGGAGGAGGGTAGAGGATATGTGGTGATTCATATAAACATCATGGATTATATAATGGAGGAGGGTAGAGGATATGTGGTGATTAATGTAAACATCATGGATTATATGATGGAGGAGGGTAGAGGATATGTGGTGATTAATATAAACATCATGGATTATATAATGGAGCTGTGATGAGGGTAGAGGACATGTGGTGATTCATATAAACATCATGGATTATATAATGGAGGAGGGTAGAGGATATGTGGTGATTAATATAAACATCATGGATTATATGATGGAGCTGTGATGAGGGTAGAGGATATGTGGTGATTCTTATAAACATCCTGGATTATATAATGGAGGAGGGTAGAGGATATGTGGTGATTCATATAAACATCATGGATTATATAATGGAGGAGGGTAGAGGATATGTGGTGATTAATGTAAACATCATGGATTATATGATGGAGGAGGGTAGAGGATATGTGGTGATTAATATAAACATCATGGATTATATAATGGAGCTGTGATGAGGGTAGAGGACATGTGGTGATTCATATAAACATCATGGATTATATAATGGAGGAGGGTAGAGGATATGCGGTGATTAATATAAACATCATGGATTATATAATGGAGGAGGGTAGAGGATATGTGCTGATTAATATAAACATCATGGATTATATAATGGAGGAGGGTAGAGGATATGTAGTGATTAATATAAACATCATGGATTATATAATGGAGGAGGGTAGAAGATATGTAGTGATTAATATTAACATCATGGATTATATAATGGAGGAGGTTAAAGGATATGTGGTGATTAATATAAACATCATGGATTATATAATGGAGGAGGGTAGAGGATATGTGGTGATTAATATAAACATCATGGATTATATAATGGAGGAGGGTAGAGGATATGTGGTGATTAATATAAACATCATGGATTATATAATGGAGGAGGGTAGAGGATATGTAGTGATTAATATTAAAATCATGGATTATATAATGGAGGAGGGTAAAGGATATGTGGTGATTAATATAAACATCATGGATTATATAATGGAGGAGGGTAGAGGATATGTGGTGATTAATATAAACATCATGGATTATATAATGGAGGAGGGTAGAGGATATGTAGTGATTAATATAAACATCATGGATTATATAATGGAGGAGGGTAGAGGATATGTGGTGATTAATATAAACATCATGGATTATATGATGGAGCTGTGATGAGGGTAGAGGATATGTGGTGATTCTTATAAACATCCTGGATTATATAATGGAGGAGGGTAGAGGATATGTGGTGATTCATATAAACATCATGGATTATATAATGGAGGAGGGTAGAGGATATGTGGTGATTAATGTAAACATCATGGATTATATGATGGAGGAGGGTAGAGGATATGTGGTGATTAATATAAACATCATGGATTATATAATGGAGCTGTGATGAGGGTAGAGGACATGTGGTGATTCATATAAACATCATGGATTATATAATGGAGGAGGGTAGAGGATATGTGGTGATTAATATAAACATCATGGATTATATGATGGAGGAGGGTAGAGGATATGTGGTGATTAATATAAACATCATGGATTATATAATGGAGGAGGTTAGAGGATATGCAGTGATTAATATAAACATCATGGATTATATAATGGAGGAGGGTAGAGGATATGCGGTGATTAATATAAACATCATGGATTATATAATGGAGAAGGGTAGAGGATATGTAGTGATTAATATAAACATCATGGATTATATAATGGAGGAGGAGTAGAGGATATGTGGTGATTAATATAAACATCATGGATTATATGATGGAGCTGTGATGAGGGTAGAGGATATGTGGTGATTCTTATAAACATCCTGGATTATATAATGGAGGAGGGTAGAGGATATGTGGTGATTCATATAAACATCATGGATTATATAATGGAGGAGGGTAGAGGATATTTGATGATTAATATAAACATCATGGATTAATTAATGGAGGAGGGTAGAGGATATGTGGTGATTAATATAAACATCATGGATTGTATAATGGAGCTGTGATGAGGGTAGAGGACATGTGGTGATTCATATAAACATCATGGATTAAATAATGGAGGAGGGTAGAGGATATGTGGTGATTAATATAAACATCATGGATTATATAATGGAGGAGGGTAGAGGATATCGGTGATTAATATAAACATCATGGATTATATAATGGAGGAGGGTAGAGGATATGTAGTGATTAATATAAACATCATGGATTATATAATGGAGGAGGGTAGAGGATATGTGGTGATTAATATAAACATCATGGATTATATGATGGAGCTGTGATGAGGGTAGAGGATATGTGGTGATTCTTATAAACATCCTGGATTATATAATGGAGGAGGGTAGAGGATATGCGTGATTAATATAAACATCATGGATTATATAATGGAGGAGGGTAGAGGATATGTGCTGATTAATATAAACATCATGGATTATATAATGGAGGAGGGTAGAGGATATGTGGTGATTAATATAAACATCATGGATTATATAATGGAGGAGGGAAGAGGATATGCAGTGATTAATATAAACATCATGGATTATATAATGGAGGAGGGTAGAGGATATGCGGTGATTAATATAAACATCATGGATTATATAATGGAGGAGGGTAGAGGATATGTGCTGATTAATATAAACATCATGGATTATATAATGGAGGAGGGTAGAGGATATGTAGTGATTAATATAAACATCATGGATTATATAATGGAGGAGGGTAGAAGATATGTAGTGATTAATATTAACATCATGGATTATATAATGGAGGAGGTTAAAGGATATGTGGTGATTAATATAAACATCATGGATTATATAATGGAGGAGGGTAGAGGATATGTAGTGATTAATATTAAAATCATGGATTATATAATGGAGGAGGGTAGAAGATATGTAGTGATTAATATTAACATCATGGATTATATAATGGAGGAGGTTAAAGGATATGTGGTGATTAATATAAACATCATGGATTATATAATGGAGGAGGGTAGAGGATATGTAGTGATTAATATTAAAATCATGGATTATATAATGGAGGAGGGTAAAGGATATGTGGTGATTATTATAAACATCATGGATTATATAATGGAGGAGGGTAGAGGATATGTGGTGATTAATATAAACATCATGGATTATATAATGGAGGAGGGTAGAGGATATGTAGTGATTAATATAAACATCATGGATTATATAATGGAGGAGGGTAGAGGATATGTGGTGATTAATATAAACATCATGGATTATATGATGGAGCTGTGATGAGGGTAGAGGATATGTGGTGATTCTTATAAACATCCTGGATTATATAATGGAGGAGGGTAGAGGATATGTGGTGATTCATATAAACATCATGGATTATATAATGGAGGAGGGTAGAGGATATGTGGTGATTAATGTAAACATCATGGATTATATGATGGAGGAGGGTAGAGGATATGTGGTGATTAATATAAACATCATGGATTATATAATGGAGCTGTGATGAGGGTAGAGGACATGTGGTGATTCATATAAACATCATGGATTATATAATGGAGGAGGGTAGAGGATATGTGGTGATTAATATAAACATCATGGATTATATGATGGAGGAGGGTAGAGGATATGTGGTGATTAATATAAACATCATGGATTATATAATGGAGGAGGTTAGAGGATATGCAGTGATTAATATAAACATCATGGATTATATAATGGAGGAGGGTAGAGGATATGCGGTGATTAATATAAACATCATGGATTATATAATGGAGAAGGGTAGAGGATATGTAGTGATTAATATAAACATCATGGATTATATAATGGAGGAGGGTAGAGGATATGTGGTGATTAATATAAACATCATGGATTATATGATGGAGCTGTGATGAGGGTAGAGGATATGTGGTGATTCTTATAAACATCCTGGATTATATAATGGAGGAGGGTAGAGGATATGTGGTGATTCATATAAACATCATGGATTATATAATGGAGGAGGGTAGAGGATATTTGATGATTAATATAAACATCATGGATTAATTAATGGAGGAGGGTAGAGGATATGTGGTGATTAATATAAACATCATGGATTGTATAATGGAGCTGTGATGAGGGTAGAGGACATGTGGTGATTCATATAAACATCATGGATTAAATAATGGAGGAGGGTAGAGGATATGTGGTGATTAATATAAACATCATGGATTATATAATGGAGGAGGGTAGAGGATATGTGGTGATTAATATAAACATCATGGATTATATAATGGAGGAGGGTAGAGGATATGTAGTGATTAATATAAACATCATGGATTATATAATGGAGGAGGGTAGAGGATATGTGGTGATTAATATAAACATCATGGATTATATAATGGAGAGGGTAGAGGATATGTAGTGATTAATATAAACATCATGGATTATATGATGGAGCTGTGATGAGGGTAGAGGATATGTGGTGATTCTTATAAACATCCTGGATTATATAATGGAGGAGGGTAGAGGATATGTGATTAATATAAACATCATGGATTATATAATGGAGGAGGGTAGAGGATATGTGTGATTAATATAAACATCATGGATTATATAATGGAGGAGGGTAGAGGATATGTGCTGATTAATATAAACATCATGGATTATATAATGGAGGAGGGTAGAGGATATGTGGTGATTAATATAAACATCATGGATTATATAATGGAGGAGGGTAGAGGATATGTAGTGATTAATATAAACATCATGGATTATATAATGGAGCTGTGATGAGGGTAGAGGACATGTGGTGATTCACATAAACATCATGGATTATATAATGGAGGAGGGTAGAGGATATGCAGTGATTAATATAAACATCATGGATTATATAATGGAGGAGGGTAGAGGATATGCGGTGATTAATATAAACATCATGGATTATATAATGGAGGAGGGTAGAGGATATGTAGTGATTAATATAAACATCATGGATTATATAATGGAGGAGGGTAGAGGATATGTGGTGATTCATATAAACATCATGGATTATATAATGGAGGAGGGTAGAGGATATGTGGTGATTAATGTAAACATCATGGATTATATGATGGAGGAGGGTAGAGGATATTTGGTGATTAATATAAACATCATGGATTAATTAATGGAGGAGGGTAGAGGATATGTGGTGATTAATATAAACATCATGGATTATATAATGGAGCTGTGATGAGGGTAGAGGACATGTGGTGATTCATATAAACATCATGGATTATATAATGGAGGAGGGTAGAGGATATGTGGTGATTAATATAAACATCATGGATTATATAATGGAGGAGGGTAGAGGATATGCAGTGATTAATATAAACATCATGGATTATATAATGGAGGAGGGTAGAGGATATGTGGTGATTAATATAAACATCATGGATTATATAATGGAGGAGGGTAGAGGATATGTGGTGATTAATATAAACATCATGGATTATATAATGGAGGAGGGTAGAGGATATGTGCTGATTAATATAAACATCATGGATTATATAATGGAGGAGGGTAGAGGATATGTAGTGATTAATATAAACATCATGGATTATATAATGGAGGAGGGTAGAAGATATGTAGTGATTAATATTAACATCATGGATTATATAATGGAGGAGGTTAAAGGATATGTGGTGATTAATATAAACATCATGGATTATATAATGGAGGAGGGTAGAGGATATGTAGTGATTAATATTAAAATCATGGATTATATAATGGAGGAGGGTAGAAGATATGTAGTGATTAATATTAACATCATGGATTATATAATGGAGGAGGTTAAAGGATATGTGGTGATTAATATAAACATCATGGATTATATAATGGAGGAGGGTAGAGGATATGTAGTGATTAATATTAAAATCATGGATTATATAATGGAGGAGGGTAAAGGATATGTGGTGATTAATATAAACATCATGGATTATATAATGGAGGAGGGTAGAGGATATGTGGTGATTAATATAAACATCATGGATTATATAATGGAGGAGGGTAGAGGATATGTAGTGATTAATATAAACATCATGGATTATATAATGGAGGAGGGTAGAGGATATGTGGTGATTAATATAAACATCATGGATTATATGATGGAGCTGTGATGAGGGTAGAGGATATGTGGTGATTCTTATAAACATCCTGGATTATATAATGGAGGAGGGTAGAGGATATGTGGTGATTCATATAAACATCATGGATTATATAATGGAGGAGGGTAGAGGATATGTGGTGATTAATGTAAACATCATGGATTATATGATGGAGGAAGGTAGAGGATATGTGGTGATTAATATAAACATCATGGATTATATAATGGAGCTGTGATGAGGGTAGAGGACATGTGGTGATTCATATAAACATCATGGATTATATAATGGAGGAGGGTAGAGGATATGTGGTGATTAATATAAACATCATGGATTATATGATGGAGGAGGGTAGAGGATATGTGGTGATTAATATAAACATCATGGATTATATAATGGAGGAGGTTAGAGGATATGCAGTGATTAATATAAACATCATGGATTATATAATGGAGGAGGGTAGAGGATATATGTGATTAATATAAACATCATGGATTATATAATGGAGAAGGGTAGAGGATATGTAGTGATTAATATAAACATCATGGATTATATAATGGAGGAGGGTAGAGGATATGTGGTGATTAATATAAACATCATGGATTATATGATGGAGCTGTGATGAGGGTAGAGGATATGTGGTGATTCTTATAAACATCCTGGATTATATAATGGAGGAGGAGTAGAGGATATGTGGTGATTCATATAAACATCATGGATTATATAATGGAGGAGGGTAGAGGATATTTGATGATTAATATAAACATCATGGATTAATTAATGGAGGAGGGTAGAGGATATGTGGTGATTAATATAAACATCATGGATTGTATAATGGAGCTGTGATGAGGGTAGAGGACATGTGGTGATTCATATAAACATAATGGATTAAATAATGGAGGAGGGTAGAGGATATGTGGTGATTAATATAAACATCATGGATTATATAATGGAGGAGGGTAGAGGATATGCGGTGATTAATATAAACATCATGGATTATATAATGGAGGAGGGTAGAGGATATGTAGTGATTAATATAAACATCATGGATTATATAATGGAGGAGGGTAGAGGATATGTGGTGATTAATATAAACATCATGGATTATATGATGGAGCTGTGATGAGGGTAGAGGATATGTGGTGATTCTTATAAACATCCTGGATTATATAATGGAGGAGGGTAGAGGATATGCGGTGATTAATATAAACATCATGGATTATATAATGGAGGAGGGTAGAGGATATGTGCTGATTAATATAAACATCATGGATTATATAATGGAGGAGGGTAGAGGATATGTAGTGATTAATATAAACATCATGGATTATATAATGGAGGAGGGTAGAAGATATGTAGTGATTAATATTAACATCATGGATTATATAATGGAGGAGGTTAAAGGATATGTGGTGATTAATATAAACATCATGGATTATATAATGGAGGAGGGTAGAGGATATGTAGTGATTAATATTAAAATCATGGATTATATAATGGAGGAGGAGTAAAGGATATGTGGTGATTAATATAAACATCATGGATTATATAATGGAGGAGGGTAGAGGATATGTGGTGATTAATATAAACATCATGGATTATATAATGGAGGAGGGTAGAGGATATGTAGTGATTAATATAAACATCATGGATTATATAATGGAGGAGGGTAGAGGATATGTGGTGATTAATATAAACATCATGGATTATATGATGGAGCTGTGATGAGGGTAGAGGATATGTGGTGATTCTTATAAACATCCTGGATTATATAATGGAGGAGGGTAGAGGATATGCGGTGATTAATATAAACATCATGGATTATATAATGGAGGAGGGTAGAGGATATGTAGTGATTAATATAAACATCATGGATTATATAATGGAGGAGGGTAGAGGATATGTAGTGATTAATATTAACATCATGGATTATATAATGGAGGAGGGTAAAGGATATGTGGTGATTAATATAAACATCATGGATTATATAATGGAGGAGGGTAGAGGATATGTGGTGATTAATATAAACATCATGGATTATATAATGGAGGAGGGTAGAGGATATGTAGTGATTAATATAAACATCATGGATTATATAATGGAGCTGTGATGAGGGTAGAGGACATGTGGTGATTCACATAAACATCATGGATTATATAATGGAGGAGGGTAGAGGATATGCAGTGATTAATATAAACATCATGGATTATATAATGGAGGAGGGTAGAGGATATGCGGTGATTAATATAAACATCATGGATTATATAATGGAGGAGGGTAGAGGATATGTGGTGATTAATATAAACATCATGGATTATATAATGGAGTAGGGTAGAGGATATGTGGTGATTCATACAAACATCATGGATTATATAATGGAGGAGGGTAGAGGATATGTGGTGATTCATGTAAACATCATGGATTATATGATGGAGGAGGGTAGAGGATATTTGGTGATTAATATAAACATCATGGATTATTTAATGGAGGAGGGTAGAGGATATGTGGTGATTAATATAAACATGATGGATTATATAATGGAGCTGTGATGAGGGTAGAGGACATGTGGTGATTCATATAAACATCATGGATTATATAATGGAGGAGGGTAGAGGATATGTGGTGATTAATATAAACATCATGGATTATATAATGGAGGAGGGAAGAGGATATGCAGTGATTAATATAAACATCATGGATTATATAATGGAGGAGGGTAGAGGATATGCGGTGATTAATATAAACATCATGGATTATATAATGGAGGAGGGTAGAGGATATGTGGTGATTAATATAAACATCATGGATTATATAATGGAGGAGGGTAGAGGATATGTAGTGATTAATATAAACATCATGGATTATATAATGGAGGAGGGTAGAAGATATGTAGTGATTAATATTAACATCATGGATTATATAATGGAGGAGGTTAAAGGATATGTGGTGATTAATATAAACATCATGGATTATATAATGGAGGAGGGTAGAGGATATGTAGTGATTAATATTAACATCATGGATTATATAATGGAGGAGGGTAAAGGATATGTGGTGATTAATATAAACATCATGGATTATATAATGGAGGAGGGTAGAGGATATGTGGTGATTAATATAAACATCATGGATTATATAATGGAGGAGGGTAGAGGATATGTAGTGATTAATTTAAACATCATGGATTATATAATGGAGCTGTGATGAGGGTAGAGGACATGTGGTGATTGATATAAACATTATGGATTATATAATGGAGGAGGGTAGAGGATATGTGGTGATTAATATAAACATCATGGATTATATGATGGAGGAGGGTAGAGGATATGTGGTGATTAATATAAACATCATGGATTATATAATGGAGGAGGGTAGAGGATATGCAGTGATTAATATAAACATCATGGATTATATAATGGAGGAGGGTAGAGGATATGCGGTGATTAATATAAACATCATGGATTATATAATGGAGGAGGGTAGAGGATATGTAGTGATTAATATAAACATCATGGATTATATAATGGAGGAGGGTAGAGGATATGTGGTGATTAATATACACATCATGGATTATATGATGGAGCTGTGATGAGGGTAGAGGATATGTGGTGATTCTTATAAACATCCTGGATTATATAATGGAGGAGGGTAGAGGATATGTGGTGATTCATATAAACATCATGGATTATATAATGGAGGAGGGTAGAGGATATGTGGTAATTAATATAAACATCATGGATTATATAATGGAGCTGTGATGAGGGTAGAGGATATGTGGTGATTCATATAAACATCCTGGATTTTATAATGGAGGAGGGTAGAGGATATGTGGTGATTCATATAAACATCATGGATTATATAATGGAGGAGGGTAGAGGATATGCAGTGATTAATATAAACATCATGGATTATATAATGGAGGAGGGTAGAGGATATGCGGTGATTAATATAAACATCATGGATTATATAATGGAGGAGGGTAGAGGATATGTAGTGATTAATATAAACATCATGGATTATATAATGGAGGATGAGGGTAGAGGATATGTGGTGATTAATATAAACATCATGGATTATATAACGGAGGAGGGTAGAGGATATGCGGTGATTAATATAAACATCATGGATTATATGATGGAGGAGGGTAGAGGATATGTGGTGATTAATATAAACATCATGGATTATATAATGGAGGAGGGTAGAGGATATGTGGTGATTAATATAAACATCATGGATTATATAATGGAGGAGGGTAGAGGATATGTAGTGATTAATATAAACATCATGGATTATATAATGGAGGAGGAGGGTAGAGGATATGTGGTGATTAATATAAACATCATGGATTATATAATGGAGGAGGGTAGAGGATATGTGGTGATTAATATAAACATCATGGATTATATAATGGAGCTGTGATGAGGGTAGAGGATATGTGGTGATTAATATAAACATCATGGATTATATAATGGAGGAGGGTAGAGGATATGTGGTGATTAATATAAACATCATGGATTATATAATGGAGGAGGGTAGAGGATATGTGGTGATTAATATAAACATCATGGATTATATAATGGAGGAGGGTAGAGGATATGTGGTGATTAATATAAACATCATGGATTATATAATGGAGCTGTGATGAGGGTAGAGGATATGTGGTGATTCATATAAACATCCTGGATTATATAATGGAGGAGGGTAGAGGATATGTGGTGATTAATATAAACATCATGGATTATATAATGGAGGAGGGTAGAGGATATGTAGGTGATTAATATAAACATCATGGATTATATAATGGAGGAGGGTAGAGGATATGTGGTGATTAATATAAACATCATGGATTATATAATGGAGGAGGGTAGAGGATATGTGGTGATTAATATAAACATCATGGATTATATAATGGAGGAGGGTAGAGGATATGTAGTGATTAATATAAACATCATGGATTATATAATGGAGGAGGGTAGAGGATATGTGGTGATTAATATAAACATCATGGATTATATAATGGAGGAGGGTAGAGGATATGTGGTGATTAATATAAACATCATGGATTATATAATGGAGCTGTGATGAGGGTAGAGGATATGTGGTGATTAATATAAACATCATGGATTATATAATGGAGGAGGGTAGAGGATATGTGGTGATTAATATAAACATCATGGATTATATAATGGAGGAGGGTAGAGGATATGCAGTGATTAATATAAACATCATGGATTATATAATGGAGGAGGGTAGAGGATATGTGGTGATTAATATAAACATCATGGATTATATAATGGAGGAGGGTAGAGGATATGTGGTGATTAATATAAACATCATGGATTATATAATGGAGGAGGGTAGAGGATATGTAGTGATTAATATAAACATCATGGATTATATAATGGAGGAGGGTAGAGGATATGTGGTGATTAATATAAACATCATGGATTATATAATGGAGGAGGGTAGAGGATATGTGGTGATTAATATAAACATCATGGATTATATAATGGAGGAGGGTAGAGGATATGTGGTGATTAATATAAACATCATGGATTATATAATGGAGGAGGGTAGAGGATATGTAGTGATTAATATAAACATCATGGATTATATAATGGAGCTGTGATGAGGGTAGAGGATATGTGGTGATTAATATAAACATCATGGATTATATAATGGAGGAGGGTAGAGGATATGTGGTGATTAATATAAACATCATGGATTATATAATGGAGGAGGGTAGAGGATATGTGGTGATTAATATAAACATCATGGATTATATAATGGAGGAGGGTAGAGGATATGTAGTGATTAATATAAACATCATGGATTATATAATGGAGGAGGGTAGAGGATATGTAGTGATTAATATAAACATCATGGATTATATAATGGAGGAGGGTAGAGGATATGTGGTGATTAATATAAACATCATGGATTATATAATGGAGGAGGGTAGAGGATATGTAGTGATTAATATAAACATCATGGATTATATAATGGAGGAGGGTAGAGGATATGTGGTGATTAATATAAACATCATGGATTATATAATGGAGGAGGGTAGAGGATATGTAGTGATTAATATAAACATCATGGATTATATAATGGAGGAGGGTAGAGGATATGTGGTGATTAATATAAACATCATGGATTATATAATGGAGGAGGGTAGAGGATATGTGGTGATTAATATAAACATCATGGATTATATAATGGAGGAGGGTAGAGGATATGCAGTGATTAATATAAACATCATGGATTATATAATGGAGGAGGGTAGAGGATATGTGGTGATTAATATAAACATCATGGATTATATAATGGAGGAGGGTAGAGGATATGTGGTGATTAATATAAACATCATGGATTATATAATGGAGGAGGGTAGAGGATATGTGGTGATTAATATAAACATCATGGATTATATAATGGAGGAGGGTAGAGGATATGTGGTGATTAATATAAACATCATGGATTATATAATGGAGGAGGGTAGAGGATATGTGGTGATTAATATAAACATCATGGATTATATAATGGAGGAGGGTAGAGGATATGTGGTGATTAATATAAACATCATGGATTATATAATGGAGGAGGGTAGAGGATATGTGGTGATTAATATAAACATCATGGATTATATAATGGAGGAGGGTAGAGGATATGTGGTGATTAATATAAACATCATGGATTATATAATGGAGGAGGGTAGAGGATATGTAGTGATTAATATAAACATCATGGATTATATAATGGAGGAGGGTAGAGGATATGTGGTGATTAATATAAACATCATGGATTATATAATGGAGCTGTGATGAGGGTAGAGGATATGTGGTGATTAATATAAACATCATGGATTATATAATGGAGGAGGGTAGAGGATATGTGGTGATTAATATAAACATCATGGATTATATAATGGAGGAGGGTAGAGGATATGTGGTGATTAATATAAACATCATGGATTATATAATGGAGGAGGGTAGAGGATATGTGGTGATTAATATAAACATCATGGATTATATAATGGAGGAGGGTAGAGGATATGTGGTGATTAATATAAACATCATGGATTATATAATGGAGGAGGGTAGAGGATATGTAGTGATTAATATAAACATCATGGATTATATAATGGAGGAGGGTAGAGGATATGTGGTGATTAATATAAACATCATGGATTATATAATGGAGGAGGGTAGAGGATATGTGGTGATTAATATAAACATCATGGATTATATAATGGAGCTGTGATGAGGGTAGAGGATATGTGGTGATTAATATAAACATCATGGATTATATAATGGAGGAGGGTAGAGGATATGTGGTGATTAATATAAACATCATGGATTATATAATGGAGCTGTGATGAGGGTAGAGGATATGTGGTGATTAATATAAACATCATGGATTATATAATGGAGGAGGGTAGAGGATATGTGGTGATTAATATAAACATCATGGATTATATAATGGAGGAGGGTAGAGGATATGTGGTGATTAATATAAACATCATGGATTATATAACGGAGGAGGGTAGAGGATATGCGGTGATTAATATAAACATCATGGATTATATGATGGAGCTGTGATGAGGGTAGAGGATATGTGGTGATTAATATAAACATCATGGATTATATAATGGAGGAGGGTAGAGGATATGTGGTGATTAATATAAACATCATGGATTATATAATGGAGGAGGGTAGAGGATATGTAGTGATTAATATAAACATCATGGATTATATAATGGAGCTGTGATGAGGGTAGAGGATATGTGGTGATTAATATAAACATCATGGATTATATAATGGAGGAGGGTAGAGGATATGTGGTGATTAATATAAACATCATGGATTATATAATGGAGGAGGGTAGAGGATATGTAGTGATTAATATAAACATCATGGATTATATAATGGAGGAGGGTAGAGGATATGTGGTGATTAATATAAACATCATGGATTATATAATGGAGGAGGGTAGAGGATATGTGGTGATTAATATAAACATCATGGATTATATAATGGAGGAGGGTAGAGGATATGTGGTGATTAATATAAACATCATGGATTATATAATGGAGGAGGGTAGAGGATATGTGGTGATTAATATAAACATCATGGATTATATAATGGAGGAGGGTAGAGGATATGTGGTGATTAATATAAACATCATGGATTATATAATGGAGGAGGGTAGAGGATATGTGGTGATTAATATAAACATCATGGATTATATAATGGAGCTGTGATGAGGGTAGAGGATATGTGGTGATTAATATAAACATCATGGATTATATAATGGAGGAGGGTAGAGGATATGTGGTGATTAATATAAACATCATGGATTATATAATGGAGGAGGGTAGAGGATATGTGGTGATTAATATAAACATCATGGATTATATAATGGAGGAGGGTAGAGGATATGTAGTGATTAATATAAACATCATGGATTATATAATGGAGGAGGGTAGAGGATATGTGGTGATTAATATAAACATCATGGATTATATAATGGAGGAGGGTAGAGGATATGTAGTGATTAATATAAACATCATGGATTATATAATGGAGCTGTGAGGAGGGTAGAGGATATGTGGTGATTAATATAAACATCATGGATTATATAATGGAGGAGGGTAGAGGATATGTGGTGATTAATATAAACATCATGGATTATATAATGGAGGAGGGTAGAGGATATGTGGTGATTAATATAAACATCATGGATTATATAATGGAGGAGGGTAGAGGATATGTGGTGATTAATATAAACATCATGGATTATATAATGGAGGAGGGTAGAGGATATGTGGTGATTAATATAAACATCATGGATTATATAATGGAGGAGGGTAGAGGATATGTGGTGATTAATATAAACATCATGGATTATATAATGGAGGAGGGTAGAGGATATGTGGTGATTAATATAAACATCATGGATTATATAATGGAGGAGGGTAGAGGATATGTAGTGATTAATATAAACATCATGGATTATATAATGGAGGAGGGTAGAGGATATGTGGTGATTAATATAAACATCATGGATTATATAATGGAGGAGGGTAGAGGATATGTGGTGATTAATATAAACATCATGGATTATATAATGGAGGAGGGTAGAGGATATGTGGTGATTAATATAAACATCATGGATTATATAATGGAGGAGGGTAGAGGATATGTGGTGATTAATATAAACATCATGGATTATATAATGGAGGAGGGTAGAGGATATGTAGTGATTAATATAAACATCATGGATTATATAATGGAGGAGGGTAGAGGATATGTAGTGATTAATATAAACATCATGGATTATATAATGGAGGAGGGTAGAGGATATGTGGTGATTAATATAAACATCATGGATTATATAATGGAGGAGGGTAGAGGATATGTAGTGATTAATATAAACATCATGGATTATATAATGGAGGAGGGTAGAGGATATGTGGTGATTAATATAAACATCATGGATTATATAATGGAGGAGGGTAGAGGATATGTGGTGATTAATATAAACATCATGGATTATATAATGGAGGAGGGTAGAGGATATGTAGTGATTAATATAAACATCATGGATTATATAATGGAGGAGGGTAGAGGATATGTAGTGATTAATATAAACATCATGGATTATATAATGGAGGAGGGTAGAGGATATGTGGTGATTAATATAAACATCATGGATTATATAATGGAGGAGGGTAGAGGATATGGTGATTAATATAAACATCATGGATTATATAATGGAGGAGGGTAGAGGATATGTAGGTGATTAATATAAACATCATGGATTATATAATGGAGGAGGGTAGAGGATATGTAGTGATTAATATAAACATCATGGATTATATAATGGAGGAGGGTAGAGGATATGTAGTGATTAATATAAACATCATGGATTATATAATGGAGCTGTGATGAGGGTAGAGGATATGTGGTGATTCTTATAAACATCCTGGATTATATAATGGAGAAGGGTAGAGGATATGTGGTGATTCATATAAACATCATGGATTATATAATGGAGGAGGGTAGAGGATATTTGGTGATTAATATAAACATCATGGATTAATTAATGGAGGAGGGTAGAGGATATGTGGTGATTAATATAAACGTCATGGATTATATAATGGAGCTGTGAGGAGGGTAGAGGACATGTGGTGATTCATATAAACATCATGGATTAAATAATGGAGGAGGGTAGAGGATATGTGGTGATTAATATAAACATAATGGATTATATGATGGAGGAGGGTAGAGGATATGTGGTGATTAATATAAACATCATGGATTATATAATGGAGGAGGGTAGAGGATATGCAGTGATTAATATAAACATCATGGATTATATAATGGAGGAGGGTAGAGGATATGCGGTGATTAATATAAACATCATGAATTATATAATGGAGGAGGGTAGAGGATATGCGGTGATTAATATAAACATCATGAATTATATAATGGAGGAGGGTAGAGGATATGTAGTGATTAATATAAACATCATGGATTATATAATGGAGGAGGGTAGAGGATATGTAGTGATTAATATAAACATCATGGATTATATAATGGAGGAGGTTAAAGGATATGTGGTGATTAATATAAACATCATGGATTATATAATGGAGGAGGGTAGAGGATATGTAGTGATTAATATAAACATCATGGATTATATAATGGAGGAGGGTAGAGGATATGTAGAGATTAATATAAACATCATGGATTATATAATGGAGGAGGGTAGAGGATATTTGGTGATTAATATAAACATCATGGATTAATTCATGGAGGAGGGTAGAGGATATGTGGTGATTAATATAAACATGATGGATTATATAATGGAGGAGGGTAGAGGATATGTAGTGATTAATATAAACATCATGGATTATATAATGGAGGAGGGTAGAGGATATGTAGTGATTAATATTAACATCATGGATTATATAATGGAGGAGGGTAGAGGATATGCGGTGATTAATATAAACATCATGGATTATATAATGGAGGAGGGTAGAGGATATGCGGTGATTAATATAAACATCATGGATTATATAATGGAGGAGGGTAGAGGATATGTGGTGATTAATATAAACATCATGGATTATATAATGGAGGAGGGTAGAGGATATGTAGTGATTAATATAAACATCATGGATTATATAATGGAGGAGGTTAAAGGATATGTGGTGATTAATATAAACATCATGGATTATATAATGGAGGACGGTAGAGGATATGTGGTGATTAATATAAACATCATGGATTATATAATGGAGCTTTGATGAGGGTAGAGGATATCAAAGTCACCATTATTAGTCAGTTGTACAACCAAATGCCTTCAACCGAAATGTGTCTTCCGCATTTAACCTAACCCCTCTGAATCAGAGAGGTGCGGGGGGCTGCCTTAATCGACATCCACGTCTTCGGCGCCCGGGAACAGTGGGTTAACTGCCTTGTTCAGGGCAGAACGACAGATTTTTACCTTGTCAGCTCGGCGATTCGAACTTGCAACCCTCCGGTTACAAGTCCGATGCTCTAACCACGACAATGCCATGATAGAGTAATTTAGCCAAGACCATGGACGTATATAGAATATATAGAATACAGTCCAATTAGATGATTAAGGTGTGATAACTGTATTTAGTATTTTTGTTTATGCTTTTATTCATTTTGTTTCATTTTCTTTGACACTTAGGAAGTGATAGAGCCATTAACAACTTCCCCATACAACCATCAGTTAGTGCCACAAAGCCGCTCATTTGGGAAAGAAATATAATTATGTATTTTGTGAGTGTGTGTGCTTTGCTAACATCTGCCTGAACTACTGCCCTGATCTACCAACCTGGACGACCAGACAACAGGTTCTGAATGTCGATGCCCAACAGAGACATCCCCGGCCCATCCTTGGAACGGCCAGCAGCTTGCAGAAATCCTCCCAGGGCGAACCACCAGAGGGGACAGCAACAATGATTACAAACCGGACCTCCGTTGCCCATCATTGGAGTGGCTCGCAGAAAACCTCCCAGGGTACACCACCAGAGGGGACAGCAATGACGCTAGCAGGACTCCTAGCCTTAAGATGTTTTATGACTTTAACAACAACAACAACGTCATAAATTCAGTGCAGAGACTCTTCTCTCCCTGACCATGCAGTAGGGAGAGAGAGAGTTTCACAGTAAGACAAAGGGACTCTCCCGCACAATTCTTCTACATCCCATAATCTGAGATTTTAACAATATTCTTATTTTGGAGAATGTGTAAACGGTCAGTGGGGGGGGCCAGCTATGATCTGTCCACTTTGTTTCACCGTTGTGACATCATGAAACGACAGCAAAGCCACATTACCCTAACTATGTTTATACAAGTCCTCAATTATGAAGCTTGCATCTAAAGGTTGGATAAAATGTTTGACAAAGTTTAAGAATACTTTTGAAAAGATTACAATGTGATTTAAGTCTTCTAAAATTAAAATTGTTTTAATGGTAACTCGTGTCCAGTCAGTGGCCATTCCCAAGTGAACAGACATTGGTTGGGACCAAACCCTTTTCTACATTTCTATGAAAGCCCCCATGACCCAAAGTCAAGTCATTTCCAAATACCATGAGGACTTGTCAGACTGCAGCTGGAAAGGTAGCAAGTCTAGAGAGAACACTGACCGATACAGAAGACATCTCACTCCTCGACGACCCGGCAGAATCTACAAATGACAATGGTGACCTTGACTGGGCAAACCAGAGCCTCACATCCCCAGCTCAATCGTAAATACTGATTACATTCCTTTATCCGAACCAGCGATTGTTAAAGTGCATATGTATTCATATTTATGCGAGAATAGCTTCCCATTTCTGATAGAGACCCATGTTCCTTTGTCTTCCTCCGTCCCCGCCCCCTTTTACTCTCTGAACCAATCATGTTATAAACAAACGGCTTTTGTTTAGTCCACTAGGGACAGTATTTACTGTATAATGTTATTGTGTATTATATATTCTGTAATTGTTTAACTAGTTAGTAAATAAATAATTGAGCCAATTTGTGTATGGATGATTCATACACAAATTTGGCCCTGTCCGGGGGTATCGTCGGACGGGGCCACAGTGTCTCCCGACCCCTCCTGTCTCAGCCCCCAGTATTTATGCTGCAGTAGTTTATGTGTCGGGGGGCTAGGGTCCATCTGTTATATCTGGAGTATTTCTTCTCTTATCTCGTGTCCTGTGTGAATTTAAGTATGCTCTCTCTAATTATCTCTCTCTTTCTTTCTTTTTTCTTCTTCTCTCTCTCTCTCTCTCTCTCGGAGGACCTGAGCATTAGGACCATTCCTCAAGGCCTACCTGGCCTGATGACTCCTTGATGACCCGAGTCCACCTGGCCGTGCTGCTTCTCCAGTTTCAACTGTTCTGCCTGTTTTATGAACATTTTAAATCTTGTCCATGTTCGGTTATAATCTGCACACAGCACAGCCAGAAGAGGACTGGCCACCCCTCACAGCCTGGTTCCTCTCTAGGTTTCTTCCTAGGTTTTGGCCGTTCTAGTGAGTTTTTCCTAGCCACCGTGCTTTTACACCTGCATTGCTTGCTGTTTGGGGTTTTAGGCTGGGTTTCTGTACAGCACTCTGTGACATCAGCTGATGTAAGGGGGGCTTTATAAATAAATTTGATTTGATTTGATGATTCATAGTAAAGTCTGGGTTCTTGTAGTCTAGGATTTTACGACTTTTAAAAACGAGACTGATCGAGGTAAAATTAATAAACAACTGTTATCCAAAAATATATAAAATATTAGAAGAGTTGTTTTCGGGAATGAATAACTTTGTAAACGACACATTCTCTGGTGCTGCTCTTTGGCAACATAATTTTACTTAGTCTACCTTTAACTAATATTTAATTAAACTATTCCTTTTTAAATAGTTTATTCAAAAGAAACATTAAACATCTAATAGTCAAATCATATTGTAAAAGCAGGTGAGCTGGTTCTATTCTTCTTGGCCATTGTGTGGTGTTTTGTGGTGGGAAGCTGGGCAGATTGAGTACAACGTGTTACCTATAGATAGATAGGATATAAATGTTTTCACAATAAATACAACATTTTGAAGTTTGTGTTCAATTCCTACTCCCTTTGTCACACAGCAAGCTTCCATTCCCCACTGTCACAAGGGGATTCATGGCTTATTTAAGAAGAAATCATCAACCCTGTTACTTTATTTGGCACTTCATTTGTTATAGTCATTTATTTATTTAACCTCTTCAGATTGGAAAACACGTTTTTTTATGAAGGCGAAAATTTGCTATTTATGACAAAATCAAAGAATTTTTTTACCAATGCACACTTTTCAATAGGCATCGAATTGGTGGAACGACCCAGATGCTGGGCGGAGAGAGAGAGAAGCATTCAAGTATTTCAGACTAGAACACCGGCCTCTATTTTACCAGGATGCAGGAATGCCAGGTCAATGTTTAGAGAGTTTGAAGCTGTCATTATTATATGGTTTAAACTGTTCTCTATTATTAACATTAGATGTTGGATTAAGTATCATTTCAGCATTAATGAGTACTAAAACCTTGTAAGATTCAACTCAATATTAGGAAGGTGTTCTTAATGTTTTGTACACTCAGTGTAGCGCGGTGTCATGCTAGTGTTTCACATTCTGCATCAGTGATCAGAATAGAGGCTGCAGTTCTGTCAACGTCCACCAGAGGAGGACAAAGGACCACCAATAATGACTCAAGATGTACCTACATTTAAGCAAGCACAGTTTGGCTCTAGTCAGACCACTGGTTTCAGTCCCATTTAGTCTCGCGGGGCCATCCTTCTGTCCCACCCCAGAAAAAAACAGTTTCATGTCTACTATCTCTAGTTAACAGAGTCATTCTCCAGGGACGTGTTCTCACTCTGACACTGAGTTACAGGAAGTGATGTGTTGCTCCCTTACTCCCCCAGGACACACCCCTCCCCTCCTCCTCTCCTTATTTATAGCTTCATGTAAATGAAGAGGTTGTTTTATCTCCTCTCAGAACTGTGTGAGGAAAGGGGGGACTGAAACTGAGTGTGTGTCCCGAAAGGCATTCTATTCCCTTAAAGTGCACTCTTCTTAAGGGCCCATTTGGTTCTGGTCAACAGTAGTACACTATAAAGGGAATAGAGAGACATTTGGGACACATCCTGAGTAACTCATCATTATGTTGTCCCTGTGTAGAACAATTATAGGATATTAAACTACAGTTATGGTTTGAAGGATATGAGTCAGTGATGAAGACAGGGCCTCATGTAGAGCAATGAGAATAGCTGGTGATTGGTTAACTTCAGAAGCCCCTCCCCCTGGTCCTCCCTGTCTGTCTCCTTATAGGTGGGTCCTGCAGCCTCTCCTCCCCTCATACTCCAACCCTGCTCATCTCTCAGCTGGACAGTAAGGGCCGTTCACATCACACACTGACAACATGCTGGGGACACTCTGCACTCTCATCACTGCTCTAACATGTAAGGAGTCTGACATCCTGCAGGTTTTACTTCCTGGTTTATTAATAATGAGTCTGTATGTTTCACTTTACTACATGTCATCTTATTTCCCAGGTGTCAGTGGTGTGACTGTGGTGACACAGAAGCCTCCTGTTGTGGCAGTGAGGAAAGGAGAGACGGCCACTATGGACTGTAACCTGGGGACTGTTACTACTAGTGCTGCTCGTTGGTATAAACAGGTTCCAGGAGGAGTTCCTCAGTATGTGTTAAGCTGGCACCACACTGGTTGGAGCGCTGTAAAATATGGCTCTGGTTTCTCTTCTCCTAAATTCACATCTAATCATCAGTCTATATCAGATTATCGTTTGATTATTAATACTGTGGAGGAGGCAGACTCAGCTGTATATTACTGTCAGACATGGGACAACTCTGTTAAAGAACACGTATCACAGTTATATACACCATGACAAAAACCTCCTCACCAAATACACTCACTTCTGCTTTCAGATGTTCTGAATATAGACACTAACTGAATGTCAAGTCATCCTGAACCAGTGTGTCTGCAGTATAAGTACATTCCATTCTTGTGTTTAACACAAAACCCTTCACACATTTAGTAGAATGTTGTCATTAACAATTCCACCTAGTCGTCACAAACCATGAATGATAAAGTGATATTCCAGATGGTTCAGTCCTAACAGAAGACTCCATGTATCAGATAACCTCCATGATAGTCAGTCCCCTGGTTTACAGTAGAGACATATTACATCAACAGTCATTTAGTGATATACTGGTAGTTCAGAACCCCACTATCAGGTCCAGATAATATTATTATTATGTTATTATTGTATTATGACATGCTGATTTTATGAAAACTTACCAACACAACTGACATGAAACTAAATACTGCTCTTTTTAGTGTAACCAAAATGATTTCAAATGGTTTTTGTTAGTCCAATCTAAAATATATAGATATTTCTGATAGTTGAATAGTTACAGTAATTTAAATTGATCAGAAATCTTCTCAGAAGCTGATAGGGTGAGATATAGAGGCCCCTCCCTCTGGTCCTCCCTGTCTGTCTCCTTATAGGTGGGTCCTGCAGCCTCTCCTCTCCTCAAACTCCAACCCTGCTCATCTCTCAGCTGGACAGTAAGGGCCGTTCACACCACACACTGACAACATGCTGGGGACACTCTGCACTCTCATCACTGCTCTAACATGTAAGGAGTCTGACATCCTGGAGATTTTACTTCCTGGTTTATTAATAATGAGTCTGTATGTTTCTCTTTACTACATGTCATCTTCTTATTTCCCAGGTGTCAGTGGTGTGACTGTGGTGTGACAGAAGCCTCCTGTTGTGACAGTGAGGAAAGGAGAGACGGCCACTATGGACTGTAACCTGGGGACTGTTGATAATAGAGATGGCCACTATAGACTGTAACCTGGGGACTGTTGATAATAGAGATGGCCACTATAGACTGTAACCTGGGGACTGTTGATAATAGAGATGGCCACTATAGACTGTAACCTGGGGACTGTTGATAATAGAGATGGCCACTCTGGACTGTATCCTGGGGACTGTTGATAATAGAGATGGCCACTATAGACTGTAACCTGGGGACTGTTGATAATAGAGCTCATTGGTATAAACAGGTTCCTGGAGGAGTTTGTTTTACAGTGGTACTACTATAATTGGACCTCTGTAAAATATGGTTCTGGTTTCTGCTCTCCTAAATTCACATCTAATCATCAGTCTATATCAGATTATAGTTTAATTATTAATAATGTGGAGGAAGAAGACTCAGCATGGTATTACTGTAAAACAAATGACTACTCTGTTGACGAGTGGGCATCACAGTGATATACCATGACAAAAACCTCCTCACCAAATACACTCACTTCTGCTTCATGGCATTGGGGTGAACTCTAAGAAACAGCAGTTGATCAGTGATTATTATAACAATATATTCATGTCACAATGGGAGATCTGGAAATGGAAGAACCATCCATCCCTACATTTCAAAAAGATTATAAGACGATTGTGAAAAGAGATTTTGCCATTCTTGATGTAATCCTCATCATCATATCATCATCATCATCATCATCATCAAGTGAAGACATTATATGGATAGTGCTTCAGTTCATGGATTCAAAAGGACCAGACACAAACAGCAGAATATGATGCTATACTATATACTGTTACTTCATAGAGAGAAACTCTAGAACAGCATGAGATGTTTGAAGAGAGAGTGAAGCTCTGTCTGAATGGGATGTTTCCGTTCCTGTCCTCTCAGTAGAGAGTTTGAAGCTCTGTCTGAATGGGATGTTTCAGTTCCTGTCCTCTCAGTAGAGAGAGTGAAGCTCTGTCTGAATGGGATGTTTCAGTTCCTGTCCTCTCAGTAGAGAGAGTGAAGCTCTGTCTGAATGGGATGTTTCAGTTCCTGTCCTCTCAGTAGAGAGAGTGAAGCTCTGTCTGAATGGGATGTTTCAGTTCCTGTCTTCTCAGTAGTGAGAGTGAAGCTCTGTCTGAAATGGATGTTTCAGTTTCTGTCTTCTCAGTAGAGAGTGAAGCTCTGTCTGAATGGGATGTTTCAGTTCCTGTCCTCTCAGTAGAGAGAGTGAAGCTCTGTCTGAAAGGGATGTTTCAGTTCCTGTCTTCTCAGTTGAGAGAGTGAAGCTCTGTCTGAAAGGGATGTTTCAGTTCCTGTCTTCTCAGTAGAGAGTGAAGCTCTGTCTGAATGGGATGTTTCAGTTCCTGTCTTCTCAGTAGAGAGAGTGAAGCTCTGTCTGAACGGGATGTTTCAGTTTCTGTCTTCTCAGTAGAGAGAGTGAAGCTCTGTCTGAATGGGATGTTTCAGTTCCTGTCCTCTCAGTAGAGAGAGTGAAGCTCTGTCTGAATGGGATGTTTCAGTTCCTGTCTTCTCAGTAGTGAGAGTGAAGCTCTGTCTGAAATGGATGTTTCAGTTTCTGTCTTCTCAGTAGAGAGTGAAGCTCTGTCTGAATGGGATGTTTCAGTTCCTGTCCTCTCAGTAGAGAGAGTGAAGCTCTGTCTGAAAGGGATGTTTCAGTTCCTGTCTTCTCAGTTGAGAGAGTGAAGCTCTGTCTGAAAGGGATGTTTCAGTTCCTGTCTTCTCAGTAGAGAGAGTGAAGCTCTGTCTGAATGGGATGTTTCAGTTCCTGTCCTCTCAGTAGAGAGAGTGAAGCTCTGTCTGAAAGCGATGTTTCAGTTTCTGTCCTCTCAGTTGAGAGAGCGAAGCTCTGTCTGAAAGGGATGTTTCAGTTCCTGTCCTCTCCCTGTGAGAGTGAAGCTCTGTCTGAATGGGATGTTTCAGTTTCTGTCCTCTCAGTAGTGAGAGTGAGGAGGTTTTTGTACGGCCGTGTATACAAATTGAATCACTGTGGTATTCGGACAAGGAACCAAGCTCATTGTCACTGGTGAGTACCCTTCTAATGTTTTAATCTACAGAATATGTTTTGTTTCTGATATAATGTTGGTCAGATATATATATTTTTTCAATGTTTATTTAATAAAATGTCATTTATATTCACTGATTTAATATTTTGTACCTGCTTTAATCTTGTCTCGTATGTTGTTTGTAAATTCTTTATGAAACAGTTTGATAGCCCAGTGTGAATGTCTCTGGTTGGTCTGCTCTGTTCATGTTTTATCATGCATTTCTTGTGTTTCTGTTGTCTATATAACTCAATGCAATTGAGATATTTCATCTCCAGAAATGTAATACAGCTCAATTTCTTAGACAAACAAATATATATTTTTTATCCCATTTGATTGTGAAATCATTTGTATTTTATTTTAACAATGTCCACATTTCATTCAGTTTTTATCATTTTAGTCTTCCAGGACTGTGATGTAAAATTATAAATAATGTTTCCAGACATGTCTCTCTCTCTGCTCCACAAAAAATTACATTTTAACACCTTAACGCCGTATGATTCCTTCTATCAATATCATTGTAAACATCATGGACAGCTGTTCTCTATTTAATTGCTCTTAATGCATGTTTATTGGTAATGATACCCACATGTACTGAAATCTAAACTGTTATCAATTCTGTTTTCTTCTCATCTCATCCGTTGACTACTTTCTAATCTAGATGGAGATCTTGCTACACCTGCTGTGACCCTGTTCCCTCCATCCACTGAAGACCTCAAGTCCAGCAGAGCAACACTGGTGTGTCTGGCTAGTAACCTGTCTCAGAAGTCCAAGGGGTTGGCAGATGTCAGCTGGAAGTCTTGCGGTGAATCAGTGGCAGAAGATGTTTCTACCAGCCCTGCTGAGCAGCAACCAGACAACACCTTTAAGATCAGCAGCTATCTGACCATTCAGACTGCAGAGTGGGACAAGGACGTGGTGTTCACATGTAAAGTGTCGTTGGGGTCAACATTCTCTGAGAAAGAGATCAGAAAGACTAGTTGTAGTCTGTAAATCAATCGTTTCAGACAATCAATACAACTGGTGGTTTGTTATACCTTCAGAATGAGTGCAGATGTTATTTTGTTAGCGCTTTTTAAGTGATGTTTTGATCCTTGCTTTGCTGTCAAATATAGAAGGAGTTAAAATCCAAACAACATGGATGATATCGGGCTGAAGTCTGAATGCAGCAGTGAATAGGATGACAATAACCAATGTAATGTCAAATAGTTGTTGAGGCTTGTTTCTCATGACAAGTTACTATTGATGCATTCACTGTACTAGCATCATGTTCTCTAAAACATAACATCTGAAATACTGTCATGATGAGTAGACCTCTCTACTATTGTGAAATGAGTTGAATTACTAATGATTCATAGAGGAATAGTTAGAGCTTTGCTGTATTGTGGATATTCAATAAAGAACATTCTAAAGAACAAGTGTTTGTTTTTGAGCATGTTGATGGGCATCAGTGTTAGCAGCACTAAATGAGGGGGAATCTGGAGAATGACTGTTTAAATTGAACCAAGACAGAAGAGCCCAGAATCCTTACCAGGTTTATTATCATAACAAGGATTGTGACCAACCAGAGAGGACCTAGCAGTTACTGTACCCTTACATTGAAGAGCCTGTTGTTATCATAATATGTAGGCTGAACTGTTCACAGCACGGAATGAGGGGGGATCTGGAAACTATTGAACCAAGATAGAGGAGGATGGAGGGATGTGGAGTGGAATGAGGGACCCTTGGAGATACAGAGGAGGGAGAGAAAGTTACAGAACTTAGGCTGAGAGAAAGAGAAGCATGCAGGTATTGTGCCTGTCTCCCAATCTCTGTATACCAACGTGACAGATATATCAGACTAGAACACCGGCCTCCGTTTTAACAGGAATGACAGGTCAATGTTTAGAGAGTTTGAAGCCGTCATTATTACATGGTTTAAACTGTTCTCTAGTATTAACATTAGATGTTGGACTCAGTATCATTTCAGCTATAATAACAACTGTATATGTATGGCTTTTTCTTAGTCTCCCATTGACATCAACGTACACCAGAGGAGGACAAAGGACCACCAACAATGACTGAGGAAAGATCTACATGTACTTTACAACAGGAACAGCCGTCTGTAGACCACTGGTTTCAGTCCCAACCAAAAGACCAGCTGATGGTTTCATATCTAGTATTTCTAGTTATCAGAGTCAATCACCAGGGACGTGTTCTAGATCTGACACTGAGTTACAGGCAGTGATGTGTTGTTCCCTTTCTCCCCCAGGACACACCTGCTTCCCCTCCCCTCCTCCTCTCCTTATTTATAGCTTCATGTAAATGAAGAGGTTGTTTTATCTCCTCTCAGAACTGTGTGTGGGGGGGGGGGGGTACCAGATACCTGACATCTCTTCTCTTCTACATTTCATCAGTGTAACCAAACCAGAAACCACCACAGACAGACAGTCTACTGACCCAGTGTCCCCACACAGACCAACAGAACCACGAATAACCTGGGCACCATCCGAGCCACCTGTCCTCGCTCCCCAACCAGGGGGCCCCCCAAGTTCAAACAGAGTTACACTCTCCAGTTTAAAAGCAAGCCCATGAAGAGGGGGGTCATTGAATGAGTCACTATTCATTTGATTTAGTTCTGAAATAAAGATTCCAAATGTATTTCTAACTTTATCTATTTTTTACATATACATTTTTTATATTGTATTGTTTAAGGTCAGTGACAGTTGTAAGGTAGAGAGGGAAACAGAGAGTAGGGGCTGAAGCAGGATTAGTAACCCCCTCTCCAGTGTGTCTATGTGTGATCTGGGGTCAGCAGTGTTACCACTTGACCTGACTCCAGCACTATTCTAGTCAGCAGTGTTACCTCTAGACCTGACTCCAGCACTATTCTAGTCAACAGTGTTACCACTATTCTAGTCAGCAGTGTTACCACTACACCTGACTCCAACACTATTCATTTGATTTCTATACAAGGTAATTCAGTGGTACTCAATGCTTTTGTGGGTAGAGAACAGAGGAGGCTGGTGGGTGAAGATATAGGAGTACAAGCTTATTCTAATGGTTTGTATTGTTGTGGTCTCCTCAATCCAAAGTGGACACGTACCATCTCTGATATCATGGAGTACATGTTTGGTGTCTCTATTTCACATTAGTCTCTCTGCCAACTATATTGTCCTGTTCCACTAGCACATTAGCCAGTACATTGTAGTGTTCCACTAACACACTAGCCAGTACATTGTAGTGTTTCACTAACACACTAGCCAGTACATTGTAGTGTTTCACTAACACTCTAGCCAGTACATTGTAGGGTTTCACTAACACACCAGCCAGGACATTAACTGTATAATAATCATAATACATTTCCATGGTTACAGTTTTTGTCCATCAACACATAGTGATAATAAGAGTCCAGCAAGCATTACGGATGTTATCTTGTAGCTTTACTCCACTAGATGTTATTATCTTGTAGCTTTACTCCACTAGATGTTATCTTGTAGCTTTACTCCACTAGAAGTTATTATCTTGTAGCTTTACTCCACTAGATGTTATTATCTTGTAGCTTTACTCCACTAGAAGTTATTATCTTGTAGCTTTCCTCCACTAGATGTTATTATCTTGTAGCTTTACTCCACTAGATGTTATTATCTTGTAGCTTTACTCCACTAGATGTTATTATCGTGTAGCTTTACTCCACTATATGTTATCTTGTAGCTTTACTCCACTATATGTTATTATATAGTAGCTTTACTCCACTAGATGTTATCTTGTAGCTTTACTCCACCAGATGCTACATTGTAGCTTCACTCTAATAGATGTTTTTATATAGTAGCTTTACTCCACTAGATGTTATTATCTTGTAGCTTTACTCCACTATATGTTATCTTGTAGCTTTACTCCACTAGATGTTATGTTGTAGCTTTACTCCACTAGATGTTAATATATTGTAGCTTTACTCCACTTGATGTTATCTTCTATCTTTACTCCACTAGATGTCATTGTATTATAGCTTTTCTCCACTAGAAGTTATTATCTTGTAGCTTTACTCCACTAGATGTTATCTTGTAGCTTTACTCCACTATATGTTATCTTGTAGCTTTACTCCACTATATGTTATCTTGTAGCTTTACTCCACTAGGTATTATTATATTGTATCTTTACTCCACTATATGTTATCTTGTAGCTTTACTCCACTAGATGTTACATTGTAGCTTTACTCCACTAGATGTTACATTGTAGCTTTACTCCACTAGATGCTATTATATTGTAGCTTTACTCCACTAGATGTTATATTGTAGATTTACTCCGCTAGATGTTATTATATTGTAGCTTTACTCCACTAGATGTTATTATATTGTAGATTTACTCCACTAGATGTTATTATATTGTAGCTTTACTCCACTAGATGTTATCTTCTAGCTTTACTCCACTAGATGTTATTATGTTATAGCTTTACTTCACTAGGTGTTATTATATTGTAGCTTTACTCCACTAGATGTTATTATATTGTAGCTTTACTCCACTAGATGCTATTATATTGTAGCTTTACTCCACTAGATGTTATTATATTGTAGATTTACTCCGCTAGATGTTATCTTCTAGCTTTACTCCACTGGATGTTATTATATTGTAGCTTTACTCCACTAGATGTTATTATATTGTAGCTTTACTCCATTAGATGTTATTATATTGTAGCTTTACTCCACTAGATGCTATTATATTGTAGCTTTACTCCATTAGATGTTATTATATTGTAGATTTACTCCACTAGATGTTATTATATTGTAGCTTTACTCCACTAGATGTTATTATATGGTAGCTTTACTCCGCTAGATGTTATTATATTGTAGCTTTACTCCACTAGATGTTATTATATTGTAGATTTACTCCACTAGATGTTATTATATTGTAGATTTACTCCGCTAGATGTTATTATATTGTAGCTTTACTCCACTAGATGTTATTATATTGTAGATTTACTCCGCTAGATGTTATTATATTGTAGCTGTACTCCACTAGATGTTATTATATTGTAGATTTACTCCGCTAGATGTTATTATATTGTAGCTTTACTCCACTAGATGTTATTATATTGTAGCTTTACTCCACTAGATGTTATGATATTGTAGATTTACTCCGCTAGATGTTATCTTCTAGCTTTACTCCACTAGATGTTATTATGTTATACTTCACTAGATGTTATCTTGTAGCTTTTCTCCACTTGATGTTATCTTGTAGGTTTACTCCACTATATGTCATTATCTTGTAGCTTTACTCGATCAGATGTTACATTGTAGCTTTACTCTACTATATGTCATTACATTGTAGCTTTACTCCACTATATGTCATTATCTTCTAGCTTTACTTCACCAGATGTTACAGTATAGCTTTACTCTACTAGATGTTATTATATTGTAGCTTTACTCCACTAGATGGTATCTTGTAACTTTACTCCACTAGATCTTGTCTTGTAGCTTTACTCCACTATATGACATTATATTGTAGCTTTACTCCACTAGATGCTATCTTGTAGCTTTACTCCACTATATGACATTATATTGTAGCTTTACTCCACTAGATGCTATCTTGTAGCTTTACTCCATTATATGCCATTATCTTGTAGCTTTACTCCACTATGTCTTATGGATGTTATCCATCAGTCGTGTGGTGATGAACAGAGTGATGATCTGAACCCCCAGCAGGACGATACCCACGGCTCCTATCAGGCCTGTGTGCTGCTCTATCCAGCGGGACATGCCCCCCAGACAGCCCCCCAGGAAGATGACACTCTGGGCAGAGAACTCATCCAGTTGCTGGGATCCTACTCCACACTGGGAGTTCCACACCGTGCCGTTCTCCAGGGGGTCCACACAGCAGGTAGCAGGGACCCCACAGGACAGCACCCCCGGGGCAGAGCAGTTATAGTACCTGGGATGAAGAGGACATGGGAGGGGAGAAGCAAGGACTGTAACCAATTAAATTGGCTGCTTGGATAATGTTATGTGACATAAAAGCAATAACCCTAGTAATGTAACATATCTTTGACAGATATACATTTTATTTCATCTTTGTTCATACAGGTTATTCTCTGAGATAAAATCTATTTTACAAGAGAGACCTGCTCAAACTAACAAAACTATCAAAATGATAGTAACAACCCCCATTGACAGACAGTTCACAAGGCTGTGTGTCAGTCAATGGACCATGTCATCACAAGTCATCATGTCAATGGTCTAGTCAGTCACATCTCACTCACATGTTGACCTCCCAGTCTCTGTAGTTGTCGGCCCCGCAGCACTGCAGTCCTATCTGGATCTCATCGGTGATGAACCTCAGGTCCAGGTCATCCTGGTAACGTACCATGGCAGCCAGCATACCTGACCTCAGGTATCCCTCTATCTGTCCCTGCAGGCTGAAGGCCACGATGGCCACTAGGACCTGGGCTGCTACCAGGACCAGCACAGTGGCTGAGAAGACCTGGAGCAAGCAGCAGTTCTCTCTCAGAGCCCCACACAGCCTGACAGGCAGAGGGTAGACAGCACCAAGCCCAGCATCACAAACACCAGCATGGGGTCGGTACTGATCTGTCCTATTTTCTCCTGAGCAAAGGATTCCTTGTTGATGAGGCCCCACAGGCCTAGAGCCAGGACCACCAGGCCTAGCACTGTGAAGAGGAGGTTGCTGAAGAACAGGAGGTACTTGAGAAGGCAGGCGCTCAGGGAGAAGGGCTTGCTACGGGCTCTGGGTTCTACCTCCCTGGTTCTACCCTGGTTCCCTGGTCCATAATTTGGTCCTGGTTCTGGAGCCTGTTCTTCTGTGCTGGTCTCCTCAGTCCCCTGAAGAACTCCTGACAACTCTCTATCTGTGTCTGTCTTCAAAGAGGAAACAGGACCAACAATACACAATGAGATTTCACTCAGACAAAAACAACTCATTAAGTTCAGTCTATTGTGGTCATTGTCTTTAGGTTTAGCCTACTTGCAACCAGAAATATAATTTATAGAACGGGTCTCCCCATCCAAGTCAAGAATAGCATAATGGGTGGAATGGTAGCCATTGGAGTTTACGCATGACTTTACCAGTCAAATTGACAGGGTTAAAGGTTGCAAGTCCTTTTTATAAATTATGTTTCAATGCTTGCAACGTTGAAGGGACTGTAAACTCCATTCAATATGATGTACAGTGAGTACATAACTAACAGTATATAGGTTGTCAGACAGACAGACAGTTTCTGTACCTTTGGTATGAGTGGGCTGGTCTCAGTCTGTGTGTTCTCTCTCCTCAACCAGGGAAAACGAAACCATCTCATGGACTGCAACCTCCTCATCTTTCTGGCTGCCAGGAAACGGTTCTCCCTCTGTCCTCTCAGAAAATATTATTCCACAGTCCTCTCCAGCTAATCAATGTGTGAGAGGCGGTTCTCCCCTGTCTTCCGGTCAGTTTAAGAGACTAGAAGAGAGGTGAGGAGACTGTCTGAGGAAAGGGAGAGAGTTGAGGTGGTGGAAGCCAGGTCGATACAGCTCTATGCAGTGTGGTGTGGTGGGTGGGTAGTTAGCTCAGGGCTCCAGCAGCCAGAAGTGTGTATTCATTAGTCTACACTGTAGCAAAATGACTTGTAACCGAACAAGAGTTTCTTATTGGTCAAATTCATGTAGATCCCTCCCTATTTTGGCCCGTTGCTTTTGTTTGGATTCTAATGAATGAAGCCCAGGGCTCCCAGGGATTCCAGCAACATCATGTGAGAGGGTTAAGGTTAGGGTTAGTCTGTTTGGTTCCTAATGAATACAGCCCAGTGCTCCCAGGGATTCTAGCAGCATCATGTGAGAGTCACAGTGCAGACGATTAAGAAGTAATCAGATCACGCCTCAATGACTCTTGCATTCCAGGGTGAAGTTTCTCTTAGGTACAGATCTAGGATCAGCTTACCCTCCCCAATCCTAACCTTAAACATTAGTGGGGGAAATGGCAAATTGACCCAAGATCAGCGTCTACTCAGGGCAACTTCACCCGAGTGTTACAGGAAGAAGAGATACTCAGGGAACAGACCCCACTTTGATCCACAACAGCCATGTGATGAGGCTGTGGAATGACATCATAATACAGAATTGTGGGAATGTTGTGAGCATGTTGTGTGTTTTAGCCAATGATGGTTTGTCCCAGTAGGTAAGCTAGCTGAGAACAAGTTCTCATTTACAACTGCGACCTGGCCAAGATAAAGCTAAGCAGTGTGACACAAACAACAACACAGAGTTACACATGGAATAAACAAGCGTACAGTCAATAACACAATAGAAAAAAAATATATATATGTTTGTAATTGTAATTGTAATGGAATGACTCCGGTTAATGGTGTTAATGTCTGATCCAGGTACAGTATTGTAATGGAATGACTCCTGTTGGGAGTCTATGGGCTACATTCATCTCCTTAGTCTCTTCCCCTCAGCATCTTCTATGCTGTAGTGCTGCAGTGCTGCAGTCCACTTCTGAGATCCAGTCATCCATCACCTCAGAGTTGACACCTTCAGGCCCCAAGGCCAGGTTTGTCCCAGTATGTAGCTGGTAGGGCTCAGGACCAGGTTTGTCCCAGTAGGTAGCTGGTAGGGCTCAGGACCAGGTTTGTCCCAGTAGGTAGCTGGTAGGGCTCAGGACCAGGTTTGTCCCAGTAGGTAGCTGTTAGGGCTCAGGACCAGGTTTGTCCAAGTAGGTAGCTGGTAGGTCTCAGGTCCAGGTTTGTCCCAGTAGGTAGCTGGTAGGTCTCAGGTCTAGCTTTGTCCCAATAGGTAGATGGTAGGTCTCAGGTCCAGGTTTGTCCCAGTAGGTAGATGGTAGGTCTCAGGCCCAGGTTTGTCCCAGTAGGTAGCTGGTAGGTCTCAGGTCCAGGTTTGTCCCAGTAGGTAGCTGGTAGGTCTCAGGTCCAGGTTTGTCCCAGTAGGTAGCTGGTAGGTCTCAGGTCCAGGTTTGTCCCAGTAGGTAGCTGGTAGGTCTCAGGTCCAGGTTTGTCCCAGTAGGTAGCTGGTAGGTCTCAGGTCCAGGTTTGTCCCAGTAGGTAGCTAGTAGGTCTCAGGTCCAGGTTTGTCCCAGTAGGTAGATGGTAGGTCTCAGGTCCAGGTTTGTCCCAGTAGGTAGCTGGTAGGTCTCAGGTCCAGGTTTGTCCCAGTAGGTAGCTGGTAGGTCTCAGGTCCAGGTTTGTCCCAGTAGGTAGATGGTAGGTCTCAGGTCCAGGTTTGTCCCAGTAGGTAGATGGTAGGTCTCAGATCCAGGTTTGTCCAAGTAGGTAGCTGGTAGGTCTCAGGTCCAGGTATCCTGTAGTTTTATTTCCAGTCCTCCCATCCTCTATTTGTCTTGGCTCTTCTTGTTGCTTTGGATCCTGTTTTGGTTCAGAGAATCTCAGTGCAGGTGAGGTAGATATCCTGAGGAGAGGAATATGTGCAGATCTTCCAGCTTTTTAAATGTTTTCTGCTGTTCTGGGACTGCTGTCCAACTCAACACCTTCCTCCTCATGGCCAGTCACCTAGAGTCATGAAATATGTAGATTATACTCTCTCTGGAACAGATTGTCCCTCACAATTACCATAAATGATTTGAGGTGAACATGAATTACAGTGACCAGATTCAGTCTGCTTTAATAAGACAATTATTCTACTGGAATTACGGGCTCAACTCGCCAGTGAATGACAGAGAGTTTCCACTGAGACCACCACAGTCACACACTTTTCCACCCATAGAACAAAGGGGTCCAAACAGCTATCAAGAATGGTCGAAATGGCTAACTTTGGTGTGTGTTGTTATAGCAACTGTATATGAACATGTTAAACAGCTTATCACCTCTCAGCGTGGAACCTGTCTGACTCCAGAAGCCATGCAGTGTGTGTGTGTGTGTGTGTGTGTGTGTGTGTGTGTGTGTGTGTGTGTGTGTGTGCACTATGCAGCTCAGTGCTCCTTCAGAGTAGGACGTAAACAACTCCATTACTCCATACTGATTTCTATTAGCAGCTCCCACAGGTCTCCTCACTCTGTCCAACTCTTCAGCAGGGTTTACAATATTTCACAACATCAACAAATGAACCATTTAATCAGTCTAGTCTTCAGATGCTTCCGATGTGAACAAATTAGAATGCCTGATTTGACTGTAAACATAACGTTCAATTATTTACACACTACAATCTAGTGGTCGATTCTTTATAATGGACCTCTGGGAACGAGGGAAAGATGATTTCTACAGTATAGTATATGGACTCTTCTCCCTCCCAAACACACACACACACAGGACAGTACATTATCATATTGGAGAATAAATCTGTTGGTGATTACAGTAGCTGACCTACCTGCTCTCTCCAAAGGAGGACGTCTCTTCCTGTGTAGTACTGTTTCTTCCTGTGTAGTAAATCAAATCAAACTTTATTTGTCACACGCGCCGAGTACAACAACAACAAGTGTAGACTTTACTGTGAAATGCTTACTTACAAGCGCTTAACCAATAGTGCAGTTCAAGAAGAGTTAAGAAAATATTTACTGAAATAAACTAAAGTAAAAATTAAATATTGAAAAAAAAAAATATATATATATATATATATATATATATATATATATATATATATATATATACACACACAGATTGGGATTTTATTATTTTTAAATACAAAATTCCCAAAAATGTAATTATTAAAAAGTAACACAATGACATAACAATAACGAGGCTATATACAGGGGGTACCGGTACCGAGTCAGTGTGCAGGGGTACAGGTTATTTGTAATTTGTACATGTAGGTAGGGGTGAAGTGACTATGCATAGATAATAAACAGCGAGTAGCAGCAGTGTACAAAACAAATGTCAATGTAAATAGTCCGGTGGCCATTTGATTAATTGTTCATCAGACTTACGGCTTGGGGGTAGAAGCTGTTAAGGAGCCTTTTGGTCCTAGACTTGGCGCTCCGGTACCGCTTACCGTGCGGTAGCAGACAAAACAGTCCATGACTTGGGTGACTGGAGTCTTTTATGGGCTTTCCTCTGACACCTCCTATTATATAGGTCCTGGATGGCAGGAAGCTTGGCCCCAGTGATGTACTTGGCCATTCGCACTACCCTCTGTAGCGCCTTACGGTCAGATGCTGAGCAGTTGCCATACCAGGCGGTGATGCAAATGGTCAGGATGCTCTCGATGGTGCAGCTGTATAACTTTTTGAGGATCTGGGGACCCATGCCACATCTTTTCAGTCTCCTGAGGGGGGAAAGGTTTTGTCATGCCCTCTTCACAACTGTCTTGGTGTGTTTGGTCCATGATAGTTCGTTGGTGATGTGGACACCAAGGAACTTGAAACTCTCGACCCACTACACTACAGCCCCATTGATGTTAATGGGGGTCTGTTCGGCCTGCCTTTTCCTGTTGTACATGATCAGCTCCTTTGTCTCTTCCTGTGTAGTACTGTCTCTTCCTGTGGAGTACTGTCTCTTCCTGTGTAGTAAAGGCTCTTCCTGTGTAGTACAGTCTCTTCCTGTGTAGTACTGTCTCTTCCTGTGTAGTACTGTCTCTTCCTGTGTAGTACAGTCTCTTCCTGTGTAGTACAGGCTCTTCCTGTGTAGTATAGGCTCTTCCTGTGTAGTACAGTCTCTTCCTGTGTAGTACTGTCTCTTCCTGTGTAGTATTATCTTTTCCTGTGTAGTACAATCTCTTCCTGTGTAGTACTGTCTCTTCCTGTGTAGTACCATCTCTTCCTGTGTAGTACTGTCTCTTCCTGTGTAGTACTGTCTCTTCAAGTGTAGTATTATCTCTTCCTGTGTGGTACTATCTCTTCCTGTGTAGTACAGTCTCTTCCTGTGTAGTACTGTCTCTTCCTGTGAAGTACTGTGTATTCCTGTGTGTGTAGGATTAGTCCAGGGTTATGGAAAATCCTCCACCATAAGTCACAGGTCTCCATTTCTCTATGTCTATGTATGGGAATAGGGTGCCATCCAAGGAGGAGAGTCCTGGGTCTCTGCTGATCTGTGTGTCTTCTCGTATGCTGCCTGGGCCCCCAGAGATAGAGCATAGAGGCTGCCTGGGCCCCCAGAGTGAGAGCACAGAGGCTGCCTTAGCCCCAGAATTAGAACACATAGGCTGCCTGGGTCCCCAGAGTTAGAACACAGAGGCTGCCTGGGCCCCAGAGTTAGAACACAGAGGCTGCCTGGGCCCCCAGAGTTAGATCACAGGGGGGCCTCCCGAGTGGCGCAGTGATCAAATGCACTGTGTCGCAGTGCTAGCTGTGCCACTAGAGATTCTGGGTTCGAGTCCAGGCTCTGTTGCAGATGACTGTGACAGACTGTGTTTCCTCCGACCCATTGGTGCAGCTGGCTTATGGGTTAAGTGGGCATTGTGTCAAAAAGCAGTGTGGCTTGGTTGCGTTGTGTTTCAGAGGATGCACGGCTCTTGACCTTCGCCTCTCCGAGTCCGCACGGGAGTTGCAGCGATGAGACAAGACTGTAACTACCAATTGGATACCATGAAATTGGGGAGAAAAAGGGGTAATCATTTTTTTTTAAGGGTTAGATCACAGAGGATATTGTTTTCCAGTATAGGACTGAGTCTGTTATAGCCATCAGCTAGACTGAGATGTCTTGCCATCACCAACAAACAGGAGCATGATGAGAGACAGAGAGAGACAGGAGGAGAAGGTAAATGGAAAAATATGAGAGCGAAAGAGATGGTGTGATATCCCCCTTCTCCTTGGCACCTTGGTCCTGTGCTGTCATTCTTTCCCCAGTCAGGGCTGTGCTGCGTTGGATTGGGCTGTAGTGAGCTGCTTGATGAAGCTGCTGGAGCTGGCCCTGCACCCAGGGCTCTGGAAGGGATTATAGTTTTACTGCTCAGGATCAAGCTGGCCACGGTTGGAAGAACTACCAGCTCAGGCCAGGGTTGGAAGAACCGATTGTTTACTTGTCCCATCAATAAATCTATCAGATCTACCCGGCAACAGAGTTCTCCTTTTTCTTTATTCAGCCGATAGTCACCAGTTGAAGTATCCTGGGGTAAGATACGATAGTCACCAATTGAAGTATCCTGGGGTAAGGAATGATAGTTACCAGTTGAAGTATACTGGGGTAAGGAATGATAGTCACCAGTTGAAGTATCCTGGGGTAAGGAATGATAGTCACCAGTTGAAGTATCCTGGGGTAAGGAATGATAGTCACCAGTTGAAGTATCCTGGGGTGAGGAATGATACTCACGAATTGAAGTATCCTGGGGTAAGGAATGATAGTTACCAGTTGAAGAATCCTGGGGTAAGGAATGATAGTCACCAGTTGAAGTATCCTGGGGTAAGGAATGATAGTCACCAGTTGAAGTATCCTGGGGTAAGGAAGGTTTTCTGGATGATCATAGATAATTCATAGTCCCGTTGTCCTAGCTGTTAAAATGAGATACTTCATAGTCATGTTGTCCTAGCTGTTAAAATGAGTGGAAAAGTAAATGATTTTGTAATAAGTAGCAATGCTTTGTTCTAATGATGGGATAACCCTTCTCTCCTTATTAACTCTTCATGAAATCTCACTAGTGTTGAAACAGCAGGTAATAAATGTATGTCACCCACAGCAGGTCTGTGTTCCTTCACACACATGGCTCAGTGTCTGTCCTTGACTGGAACACAACACTCCTCCCTCCTCCCTGCCTACAACATGTGTATGGTACATCTCAGTGGTCCACAGGACCAGTGGACAGGACCCAGTCATCATGTGTATGGTACATATCAGTGGTCCACAGGACCAGTGGACAGGACCCAGTCATCATGTATATGGTACATCTCAGTGGTCCACAGGGCCAGTGGACAGGACCCAGTCATCATGTATATGGTACATATCAGTGGTCCACAGGGCCAGTGGACAGGACCCAGTCATCATGTGTTATGAGCTATAGGTGTACCATCTCAGTGGACAACAGGGCCAATGTTTCTCTCTCTCTCTCCCTCCCTCTCTCCCTCTCCCTCTCTCCCCATAGTTATGTACTGTGCTAGCTGACAGGGTGAATTCCCAGTTGTCCTGGCTGGATGTCAGGTATTCCCACTATCATATTCAGATATATACCAGATGAATGGCAGCACAGGTTTCTCTGTTTTCAACTGGTTTTAACCCCTTCAGCCTCTCACTATATCACCATTGGCTCTGGTATTCTGGAGTGGTGATTGGTGGATGTAAAGATGAATATTTGTGCATTATATAATATAAACTTTTGTAATTCTGACCGTAGGAAGAGACTTTAAATGTTTGGAGGGATTTCACATTTTGAGAAAACATTATTCATTTAATTCCCTCCCAGTTGCATCTCAGCCCCTCTCAATCTCACTCCAGCTACAGCTTATCTAGTTATATTGATGTGTAGAATGCCTTCACCTAGCTTTCTCTGGTTGGTGGGTGTGTGTGTGTGTGTGTGTGTCTCTGGTGCTCATGCCAGTACTGTCCAGTCAGATTCCTACACAGTGATAAATGGAAATGTGATCAGGTTATATCTAAGCTTATTGTTGTAATCACTGGACATTACCTTACAGTAAAACACTTTGTGATAAATCATCATAAGATCGCTTGTAAACCTTTGGTCTTAATAAGTGATGGACACTGGCAAAATGTTTCCCGTCCGCCTGCTATTAAAGGTGTTGTAGGGTGGCTAAATGTTTCCCCTTCCCCTGCTATTTCAATAGAGACTGTGTTTCACTGATACATGGTCTATTTTATTGAGTCTCTGTTAGGAACAAATCTTTTGGTTCCAGTCAGTGCTTTGGTTCCTGTGTCAAAAAAGGTTAGTGTCAACATTCAACTGTTCTTCCTGGGGAACCCACGCTGTCCCTAAGAGAGCATTGGTCTGTCAGATTCCAATACATCAATGTTGTTCTCTGGTGAGATGGAGTTTAATCAAAACTGTTTCTTCTTCTTTTTGTCTCTCCAAAAGTTCCTACACCTGTTTGTAACATTCCAGAGTCTAGAAACACAGAAGACAAGCGGTATATCTCACAGGAACCATAGATCTCTTCTCACTACTCCATGATGGCTTTCTGCTCTGCAGGGATCTCCAGACCCAGCTGGCTCAGGCTATGGGCTGGCCCTTACTGGGCTGGCTGGCCACAGACTCTCCTCTCCCCTCCCTTCCCCTATCCACCCCTCTCCTCTTCTCTTCTCTCCTCCCCTCGCCCCTCCCCTCCCTCCCTCCCTCCCCTCCTCTCCTCTCCCGTCCCCTCCTCTCCTTTTCTCTCCTCAGCCCAGCACCAGAGGGAACGATTCTCTGTTTTTCTGGTACGGTAATGTTTGAATTGAAACACATTATGTCAAGATCATTAGATCCATTTATAACTGTGCCAGGATGATCACATGCTACCATGAGTAATAAACAGGCTGTGTGTTTCTGTACTGGTTTCTGTCATGATGTTAGGTTAACTCCATGGGATCTTTGTTGAACTATAGTCTATTAAATCATCTGGTTTCTGTCATGATGTCAGGTTAACTCCATGGGATCTGTATTGAACTATAGTCTATTAAATCATCTGGTTTCTGTCATGATGTCAGGTTAACTCCATGGGATCTGTATTGAACTATAGTCTATTAAACCATCTGGTTTCTGTCATGATGTCAGGTTAACTCCATGGGATCTGTATTGAATTATAGTCTATTAAATCATCTGGTTTCTGTCACGATGTCAGGTTAACTCCATGGGATCTGTATTGAACTATAGTCTATTAAATCATCTGGTTTCTGTCATGATAAGGATGAGGAGAGGGGAGGGGAGGTGGAGGGGGGGTGCTGCTGCTACATCAAAGACGTCCACTGTATCTGGGGCCAGAGAGCATTTAGAGACGTCATTTCACTGTAACACTACAGCCCTCCAGACCAGCGTTTCTTTCTGTGTGTGTGTGTGCATGGGAACCGTGTGTGTGTGTGCGCGTTTACAGAGTGGTGTCCTGGTTACAAAGGGGTGGAGCCCAGCAGGTAGGGGATGGCTTAGGGAGTTTATAAGAGAGCTGTCCACGTCCTGTTCTCCTACAGAGCTTCAGTCATACTGGAATACTACCACACACTGGTCTGGTCTGGTCTAATCTGGTCTGTTCTGATCTAGTCTAGTCTGGTCTGGTCTAATCTGGTCTGGGGATAAACAGCTCGCTCACAGCTCAGCTTCACAGTCAGGTAGAGTATCTACAGATAAACCAGCTGCAATCACTGGATATTAGGGATCAATATTCAATATTAATTGGTTGATATTAGATTCATTTACAGAGGAAAGGTTGTTCTATTGTGAAACCATCATCCACTGAATATCTGCATGTCAAATGGAATGTGAACTAGTGCATAAATGATGTGTAAATAATATGACAGTCTAACATCACATCAACTTCAGATATTATATTGATTCTTCATCTAACTGATGGGGGGTATTCTGTGCCAAGCTGAAGTAACAACTTCCAGTTCAGCCAATCACATAGTGATGGTGTTTTATCTGCTTTTGCTCAGAGAGACTCTCTAATAATCGAGTCTGAGTGTTGGGCTACAAAGACACAGTTGTTGATGATGATATGGGCTCATAAGTAAGCATTTCCCTGTAAAGTCTACACCTGTTGTATTTGGCGCATGTGACCAATAACATTTAAATTGATTTGATTTGTTTTGCTGATGAAGATGATGACGAGGAGGGCTGTAGCCCTGCTGTCTCTGCTCTCTCTGTGTGTCTCTCAGAAGTGGAAGCAGGAGACATCAGAGTGGGACAGAGGTAAGGCAGACCAGACACAGTCACTAGTATGTCATCTACTTCCTGTATGTGTAGAGTCTCTTTGATAGAGGTAAGGCAGACCAGACACAGTCACTAGTATGTAATCTACTTCCTGTATGTGTAGAGTCTCTTTGATAGAGGTAAGGTAGACCAGACACAGTCACTAGTATGTCATCTACTTCCTGTGTGTGTAGAGTCTCTTTGATAGAGGTAAGGCAGACCAGACACAGTCACTAGTATGTAATCTACTTCCTATATGTGTAGAGTCTCTTTGAAAGAAGTAAGGCAGACCAGACAGTTACCAGTATGTAATCTACTTCCTGTATATGCTCGTAGAGTCTCTTATGTAGCACACTTCAAGCAGTATGTTCTATGCATCCATTAATATTGAATGATATTGTGTTCTAATAGCTTGTTATCTTCAAGACATGAACAGCCAGTGGTACAGTACAGTATAGTCTACCTTGTGTTTCTGAGAGGTGAATGAACATGCCCATGTCATCTCCAGCAGATAAAAGCCAGGCTAAGATCTGCTCCAACCTGACCCAGGTGCTGGACAACTGGAAGTATGCCATCATGAACCAGGTGAAGGACCTGCTGATCAACGATCACGCCTCTGTCCTGCCAGAATACGTCAGGTAGGTGACATCATCACCACGTGGCAGAAAGAGAGAGATGAAAGAGAGATACAGTGATCAGGATATGAACATTCCGTTCCAGCTAAACAATTGATATACAGTGCATTTGGAAATTATTCAGACCCCTTGACTTTTTCCGCATTTTGTTACGTTACAGCCTTATTTTGAAAATGGATTAACAAAATAATCATCTCATGAATCTACACACAATACCCCATAATGACATAACGAAAACAGTTTAGACATTTTTGGAAATGTATATAAAACAAAACAGAAATACCTTCTTTACTCAAGAATTCATACCCTTTGCTATGAGACTCAAAATTGAGCTCAGGTGCATTCTGTTTCCATTGATTATCCTTGAGATGTTTCTACAACTTGATTGGAGTCCAGCTGTGATAACTTCAATTTATTGGACATGATTTGGAAAGGCACACACTTGTCTATGTAAGGTCCCACAGTTGACAGTGCATGTCAGTGCAAAAACCAAGCCATGAGGTCGAAGGAATTGTCCGTAGAGCTCCTAGACAGGATTGTGTCGAGGCACAGATCTGGGGAAGGGTACCCCAAAATATCTGAAGGTTCCCAAGAACACAGTGGCCTCCATCCTTCTTAAATGGAAAAAGTTTGGAACCACTAAGACTCTTCCTAGAGCTGGCCACACGCCCAAACTGAGCAATCGGGGGAGAAGGGCCTTGGTCAGGGAGGTGACCAAGAACCAGATGGTCACTGACAGAGCTCCAGAGTTCCTCTTTGGAGATGGGAGAACCTTCCAGAAGGACAACCATCTCTGCAGCACTCACCCAATCAAAACCTTTATGGTAGAGTGGCCAGACGGAAGCCACTCCTCAGTAAAAGGCACATGACAGCCCCCTTGGAGTTTTCCAAAAGGCACCTAAAGGACTCTTTGACCATTAGAAACAAGATTCTCTGGTCTGATGGTACTATTTGATTGAACTATTTGGCCTGAATGTCAAGCATCACATCTGGAGGAAACCTGGCACCATCCCTACAGTGAAGAATGGTGGTGGCAGAATCATGCTGTGGGGATGTTTTTCAGGAGCAGGGACTTGGAAACAAGTTAGCTTCGAGGGAAAGATGAACGGAACAAGGTTCAGAGAGATCCTTGATGAAAACCTGCTCCAGAGTGCTCAGGACTTCAGACTGGGGGCAAAGATTCACCTTCCAACAGGACAACGACCCTAAGCACACAGCCAAGACAATGCAGGAGTGCCCTTCGGGACAAGTCTCTGAATGTCCTTGAGAGGGGGAAACAATTTAATCATTTTCTAATAAGGCTGTAACGTAACAAAATGTGGAAAAAGTCAAGGGGTCTGAATACTTTCCCAATGCACTGTATGTGTAAGGACCTCACTATGGAAAGCTCCAGTCGGAAGATCTGTAACAGCAGCAGCCTCCTGGGTCTGTAAACACAAAGCATCTCAGAGTAGTGAGGAGTCAGGGATCAGTTTGTGTCTTTTAGATCAAAAAGAAGAATATTATATGAACAGAGAGGATCTGATCCTAGATCAGCACTCTGCTCTGGATGGTGAACTGAGAGTTCTGGCTGAGACATCAAAAAATGACTAGCTAGCAGCCATCCAACCAGTCCTGGAGAGACTCAGTGTTTATACTCTGAGTCCTGCAGGCGGCTAATAACACACATGTTTACTGTAAGCGCTCACTCTCCAATAACAGGCCTGGAGAGGCTGCAGTGCACACTCAGTGTGTGTGTGTGTGTGTGTGTGTGTGTGCGTGCGTGCGCCTGGATAGGCTGCAGTGCACAATAACATAGCTTGACATTAAGCCAGAAAACATCTCTCATTGATGAAGAATGTCATTGATGTTTAATGAGGCTCTAGTTTCCCATGTCTTCTGTCCTGATGTTTCCTGCAAATGACACAATGAGATGTTTTCCACCATATTTTATTTTAATATATTCTAGCCTCCTAGCAGCGTGGCCCATTAGATTGTAGTAGGGATTTCACAAACGTGTAAAGCAGTGTGTAGACTTCGTTTGTGTCATCCCATTAGATTGTAGTTGGGCTTTCACAACGTGTAAAGCAGTGTGTAAAGCGGTGTGTAAAGCAGTGTGTGGACTTTGTTGGTTTCATCCCATTAGATTGTATGTAAACATTATTAAAGTGACTAGTGTTCCATTTCTTAAAGTGGCCAGTGATTTTTAATCTATATCTATAGGCAGCAGCCTCTAATGTGCTAGTGATGGCTGTTTAACAGCCTGATGGCCTTGAGATAGAAGCTGTTTTTCAGTCTCTCAGTCCCAGCTTTGATGCACCTGTACTGACCTCGCTTTCTGGATTATAGCGGGGTGAACAGTCAGTGGCTCGGGTGGTTGATGTCCTTGATGATCTTTTGGCCTTCCTGTGACATCAGGTGCTGTAAGTGTCCTGGAGGGCAGGTAGTTTGCCCCCGGAGTTGTGTTGAGCAGATCGCAAGACCCTCTGGAGAGCCTTGCGGTTGTGGGCAGTGCAGGTGCCGTACTAGGCGGTGATACAGCCTGACTGGATGCTCTAAATTGTGCATCTGTAAAAGTTTGTGAGGGTTTTAGGTGCCAAGCCAAATGTTTTTAGCCTCCTGAGGCTGAAAAGGCTCTGTTGCGCCTTCCTCACAACACTGTGTGTGGGTGGTCCTTTTCAGTTTGTTAGTGATGTGTACACCAAGGAACGTGAAGCTTTCCACCTTCTCAATTGTGGTCCCATCGATGTGGATAGGGGGGTGCACCCTGTGCTGTTTCCTGACGTCCACGATGATCTTTGTTTTGTTGACGTTTAGTGAGAGGTTGGGAGCCCTCACCTCCTCCCTGTAGGCTGTCTCGTCATCGTTGGTAATCAAGCCTACTACAGGGGCGGCAGGTAGCCTAGTGGTTAGAGCGTTGGACTTGTAACCGGAGGGTTGCAAGTTCGAATCCCAGAGCTGACAAGGTAAAAAAAATCTGTCGTTCTGCCCCTGAACAAGGCAGTTAACCCACTGTTCCCCGGGCGCCGAAGACGTGGATGTCGATTAAGGCAGCCCCCCGCACCTCTCTGATTCAGAGGGGTTGGGTTAAATGCGGAAGACACATTTCGGTTGAAGGCATTTGGTTGTACAACTGACTAATAATGGTGACTTTGACCTTTTTTTGACTTTGACTTTGTTGTGTTATCTGAAACTAGGTGATTGAGTTGGAGGCGTGCTTGGCCACCCAGTCATGGGTGAACAGGGATTACAGGAGGGGGCTGAGCATGCACCCTTGTGGGGCCCCAGTGTTGAGGATCAGCGAAGTGGAGGTGTTGTTTCCTACCTTCACCACCTGGGGGGCGGCTCGTCAGGATATCCAGGACCCAGTTGCACAGGGCGGGGTTCAGACCCAGGTCCTCGAGCTTAATGATGAGCTTGGAGGGTACTATGGTGTTGAATGCTGAGCTATAAAACAGCAGTAGTCAATGAATAGCATTCTTACATAAACTACCGGTCAAAAGTTTCAGAACAGCTACTCATTCAAGGGTTTTTCTTTATTTTTACTAGTTTCTACATTGTAGAATAATAGTTAAGACATCAAAACTATGAAATAACACAAATGGAATCATGTAGTAACAAAAAAGTGTTAAACAAATAAAAATATTTTATATTTGAGATTCTTCAAATAGCAACCCTTTGCCATGATGACAGCTTTGCAAACTCTTGGCATTCTCTCAACCAGCTTAATCTGGAATGCTTTTCCAACAGTCTTGAAGGAGGTTCCAAAAATTCTGAGCACTTGTCGGCTGCTTTTCCTTTACTCTGTGGTCCGACTCATCCCAAAGCATCTCAATTTGGTTGAGGTCGGGGGATTGTGGAGGCCGGATCATCTGATGCAGCACTCCATCACTCTCCTTCTTAGTAAAATATCCCTTACACAGCCTGGAGGTGTGTTGGGTCATCGTCCTGTTGAAAAACGAATTACAGTCCCAATAAGCCCAAACCAGATGGGATGGCGTATCTCTGCAGCCATGCTGGTTAAGTGTGCTATGAATTCTAAATAAATCACAGACAGTGTCACCCACAAAGCACCCCCTCACCATAACACCTCCTCCCCCATGCTTTACGGGGGGGAAATACACATGCGGAGATCATCTGTTCACCTACTCTGCGTGTCACAAATACACGGCGGTTGGAACCAAAAATCTCAAATTTGGACTCCAGACCAAAACACACATTTCCACTGGTCTAATGTCTATTGCTCGTGTTTCTTGGCCCAAGCAAGTCTCTTATTATTATTGGTAGTGGTTTCTTTGCAGCAATTCGACCATGAAGGCCTGATTCACACATTCTCCTATAAAAAGTTGATGTTGAGATGTGTCTGTTACTTGGACTCTGAAGCATTTATTTGGGCTGCAATTTCTGAGGCTGGTAACTCGAATGAACTTATTCTCTGCAGCAGTGGTAACTCTGGGTCTTCCATTTCTGTGGCAGTCCTCATGAGAGCCAGTTTCATCATAGCGCTTAATGTTTTTTGCGACTGCACTTGAAGAAACCTTTCAAAGTTCTTGACATTTTCCGTATTGACTGACCTTCATGTCTTAAATTAATGGACTGTCATTTCTCTTGCATATTTGAGCTGTTCTTGCCATAATATGGACTTGCTCTTTTACCAAATAGGGCTATCTTCTGTATAGCCCCCTACCTTGTTTCAACACAACTGATTGGCTCAAACGCAGTAAGAAGGAAAGATAGTCCACAAATTAACTTTTTAATTGAAATGCATTCCAGGTGACTACCTCATGAAGCTGACTGAGAGAATGCCAAGAGGGTGCAAAGCTGTCACCAAGGCAAAGGGTGGCTATTTGAAGAATCTCAAATATAAAAATGTATTTTGATTTGTTAAACACTGTTTTGGTTACTACATGATTCCATATGTGTTATTTCATAGTTTATGTTGTCACTATTATTCTACAACAAAAAGAAAAACCCTTGAATGAGTAGGTGTTCTAAAACTTTTGTCCAGTAGTGTAGGTATTCCTCTTGTCCAGATGGGATAGGGCAGTTTGCAGAGTGATGGAGATTGATCCTTGACTAGTCCCTCAAAGCACCTCATGATGACAGAGGTGAGTGCTGCGGGGCCATTTAGGAATTTAGTTCAGTTACCTTTGCCTTTGTGGGCCAAGGACGGCAGCAGGTAGCCTAGTGATTAGAGTGTTGGACTAGTAACCTAAAGTTTGCAAGATTGAATCCCTGAGCTGACAAGGTACAAATCTGTCATTCTGCCCCTGAACAAGGCAGTTAACCCACTGTTCCTAGGCCGTCATTGAAAATAAGAATTAGTTCTTAACTGACTTGCCCAATTAAATAAAGGTAAAAAAAAGAACAATGGTGGCCATCTTGAAGCATGTGGGGACAGCAGACTGGGAATGGGAGAGATTGAATATGCCCGTAAACCAGCCATGCTCTGAAGACATTGCTAGGGATGCCGTCTGGGCCGGCAGCCTTGCGAGTGTTAACACATTTAAATGTTTTACTCATGTTGGACACGGAGAAGGAGAGCCCACAGTCCTTGGTAGCGGACTGCGTCGATGGCAATGTGGTACTTCCTGTATGAGTTTCTTCCTATAGGAAGGGAGGAGCAAGATGGATATGTGATCAGATTTGCCAAAAGGAGGGCGGGGGGAGGGCCTTCTAAGCATTCCGGAAGTTTGAATAACAGTGGTCGAGAGTCTTAGCAGCGCGAGTAGTACAGTCGATATGTTGATAGAACTTCGACAGGCTAGTCCTCAGATTTGTTTCGTTAAAATCCCCAGATACAATAAATGCAGCCTCAGGATATCTGGTTTCCAGTTTGCATAAAGTACAGTGAAGTTCTTTGAGGGCCATTGTGGTATCGGCTTGAGGGGTATATGACTGAAGAGAATTCTCTTGGGAGATAATACGGTCAGCATGTGTTAATGTTTTTCTAATCCAATCAGTTTTCCACGTGTATTCAACATCACATAGGTCTTTTTGGTTGAAATGATGTGGAAACCCCTTTGATTTAACCAGTTTTTGCCCAGTGGGTAGCAATTCAGTGACACGACTTCTCACACTCTCCCTCTATCCCTCCCTCTCTCTCCAGAATTCAGCCCCTGTCTGAGGCCCTGGGGGATCTCTACAACAAGTTCAACTCTCTAAAGGATGAGCTGGGAAGGCTCAGCTCCAAGTTCAACAGGGCAGAGGGCTTCGTAGAAGACCTGCAGGCTGGGAAACTCCCCCGGCCCCCTGTGTGGACCCCTCCTCAACGCCCCGTACGAAGGGTCGCTCCCCGGCCTCCGCTGAGGATGCCACTGAGGGCAGAGATGAGGGCACCGTTAAGAGGAGAGGTGAGGGCACCACCAAGGGCACAGATGAGGACTCCAGACGGGGAAAATGGCACAGGTTCAGGGTCCACGGGAACTAGAGGAAGGAGGGTCCCAAGGCCTTAGTCAGATGATTGACAGGTGTACTATACAAACAATAAACAAGTCGTGTGGATGCTCGCCAATGTTTTATAGTTATGAATAGTTTATCGTTATTATAGTTATCGTCCTTAGTCAACTACATCACCACTCTTCTCTGAACCAGATCAACACAGAATTGAAAGTTAGCGTACAATGTCAGTACAAAGCTAACTTTCTATAACATTACCATTTGTGATGTGTGACGGACATAATGTCTAGAAATGTTCTCATTGGAATCATTGGATTCATCATCTCATATAAGTGTATCCATACACTGTGTATAGTATCTGTAAATACTAGGGGTGAAACGATTCACAAAACTCACGTTCGGTTTCAATAAAATAAATGCCTGAGAAATGTCATTTGTATTTAGATTTTCCGTTTATTATAATAGTAAACATGGGTAGCTTGAATTCCCAGGAGCATATGGAAACAAAGGGACAACAAACAGCAGTGCCTGCCTTATAACATATTCATTTAAAACACAACTTCAACAAGAGTGCATAGTCCAGCAGCATATATCAACATTAAGTCACATAGCAGTTCCTTGAACAAAATAGGACCACTTGAGACTGGTTACTTGAAAAAAAAACAGATTTTCAAGTTTTTCTTTAACAAGATGAGTCTATCCACATGATCTGCAGTGAGATCAGATGGGCTTGCTGTGACAATGTCAGCCGCTGTGCAGAATACCCTCTCGCTAGGGACAGAGGTCCCAGGCACAGCCAAGTAGCGCTTTGCTAACATGGCAACATGAGGGTATATTAACTCTTTGGTCTTCCACCATGTAAGTGGCTCAGCATCCAGGGGAATACAGTCCACTTCCCTGTATGAGGTCACCTCCTCCATGACCTTGACCTTTGACTTGGTTCCCTGCTCCTGGGTCGTGAACAACTCCCCAAAAAGCTCAGTCATGGCAGACTATTCTGGAGGAGAACCCCTGTCGTCTGCAGACTCTGGGTTGGCTCCTGTGGTATCTATGGCTTGACCCTACAGAATTAAATTAGATTAAAGTTACTCTGAAGTGGCTTAAAATGATTTGTTGTTAGAAATATATATCAGACACTATTAGGACAATTACTACTTTATAATGAATTGTGTTACGAATCCCTTTTACCCCCGTAGTCTAGGGGGAATGGAATCGAGACCCGCAACAGCTCATGCAAATTATAATAGTGAAAAGGAACAGTGAGGACAAAAATAAAACACACAACTTAAATCTACCGTCAAACACTAATGGTTTATTTCTAAACACACGGTAATGCAGTGTGGGGAAAAGGGGCTGAGCTGGACCCAAGGAAAGAAATAATAAATATTCAAAAACCCCTAAATTAATCTACCTGCGTAAGAACAGCTAGCAAACTAACCAATTAAATACAGTGGGTGGTGCGCCCACTTCTAACTAATGTATTTAGACAAAGGGTTTCCTACGGGTAATGTATGCCCATGGGTGACTTGTCTGGTTATCCCCTTTTACCACCAACAAACACTACAACACAGCAATACATACTCACATGACAACAGCTAATGTGAGATCTAGGCACAAAAATAAAAGAGAGAGAGCGCACAAATTAACAGCTACTAGGTTTCTGCAAATCCAAACAGAGATTGAGGTGTAGAGAGCTACAAAACAAGCCAGCTACTAAACAAGAGAGAGACAACTGATTGGGTTTTTTAAACCATGGGAAAGGGGATGTGATTGGGTAAGGGAAAAGGAGCAGGTGTGTCTTCTGATTGGGACTGATTGGTGATTGATGGGCAACTGCTGATGAGTGACACCTGTGACTAGGGCAGAAGGAAAGAAAACAAATACGGATACAGGTATCCTGTGTGTGTAACAGTTAAATCACTACTTAATACAACAATAAAATGTCACATTAACAAAATAAATACAATACCTGTTCTATAGTGGTCATAATCTCTGCTGTGAGTTCATTGTAGACTCTCAGACGAGCAGTAGCACCCAGGTGCAGCATGGACTTGAACCGGGGGGTCCAAAGCGGTGCTATGTGTAAGAAGTCTTGGACACCAGGCTCAGCATATCGGCAACTTTCTGCTCAAGGTATCTCTCAACCATCTGCCGCTATGAATTTTGCTATCGCTGCGTTGATTTCTTTAGCCCTACCGGAGTGAGTCGCATATTGTTGCCCTGGCTCGCCATGTTGCTCCTTTGCATTTAGGTAGCTAACTACTTCCCAGCTCATCCTTCTTCAACCGGTCTCCTCCCCTTCATCTACACTGATTGAAGTGGATTTAACAGGTGACATCAATAAGGGATCATAGCTTTCAGTTGGATTCACCTGGTCAGTCTATGGCATGGAAAGAGCAGATGTTCCTAATGGTTTGTGCACTCAGTATATACTGTTGAAATACATCTCTTTGAGCCACAAGATGGCATCATATTATAATATGTTTCTCTCTTCTCTTTCCACCTGCTGGCAAAAATATTAATGACTGAAATGGTATTGTACATCGTAGTAAGATGTAAGTTTATAACACTATTGAATATTGTACCTATAAACTATGAATATATTGAATATATCATGTTATTGTACTGTTGTTTTAATTCATCATACAGTGAAATAGTACGAGAAAGTATTGGCCAGGAAATAATGTGATCCCCAATCACATGCTTTCTTTACAAATCAACAGTTTTCTTTAGATAGAAATGGACGATAATTAAGTGGGTACTTTCAGAATTATCTTATAATTAAAAAATAAGGTCCTGGGGGGGTGTGATATGGCCAATATACCACGGCTAAGGGCTGTTCTTTAGGCACAACGCAAAATGGAGTACCTGGATACAGCCCTTAGCCGTAGTATATTGGCCATATACCACAAACCCGAGGTGCCTTATTGCAATTATAAACTGGTTACCAACGTAATGAAAGCAGTACAAATAAATGTTTTGGTATGCGGTCTGAAACAGTATACCACGGCTGTCAGACAATCAGCATTCAGGGCTCGAACAGCCCAGTTTATGAAACAATCATATCACACTAATGAAGGTTCTCAATAATGTGAAGTTCTATTTTTAACTAAAACTCTGGTTCACCTCTGGTTATTTATTAACATTACAGTAAACCTGCCCTACATCCTGGATAGCTGGATCAACTATTTCTGGATCTGGACTGAAGTCAGACAGCAGGCTGCTCTATTTGAGTTCAGTTAAATTCCCCCTCATTTAGTGCTGCTAACACTGATGCTCATCAACATGCTCTAATACAAACACTTGTTCTTTAGAATGTTCTTTATTGAATCTCCACAATACAGCAAAGCTCAAACTATTCCTCTATTATACATCTGCAACGCAACAGTTCAAATATAAAAAGTCTGCTTATCATTTAGCCTACGATATCAGTATTAGTGGCTATTTCTCTCTTTAATGGAACATAATGTATATATTCAGGTAAACCTTCCAATGCATATACAATAACTTGAAAAGCGATGTAGATGATCAAATTGACATTACAATGGTTCTCAGGCTATTCGGTGCTGCATTCAGACTTCTTGATGTCTTTCTCAGCGAACTTGGAGCCCGCGGTGACTTTACATGAGAACACTTTGTCCTGGTTCCATTCTGATGTGTCAACGGTCAGACAGCTGCTGAGTTGGAACGTCTTGTCGGCTTGCGGCACCGGGCCACTAGTCGCGATGTTGCCGGTGACCAGATTCCCGCCCGAGGTCCAGCTGACATCGGCGTAGCCCATGGCCATCTGACTGGCCAGACACACCAGGGTGACTTTGCTGGACTTCAACTCATCGCTGGACGGAGGGAGAATGGTCAAGACAGGCGGAGGGAGGGTAGAGTCTGGACCAATGGAATGAGCAGAATAAACATTACACAAAATCATTTGATATGTTAGTAGAATGAAACAGGGTTGTGTGGATGATACTGTAGAATACAAATAAAACGTTTTCTCTAAGGCTAGAAACAATTAACATATTGGGCTCATAAATGAAAAGGCACTAAACCATTCTATTGTTACATGTTACTCACATGATCTCTGTTTGTACCAGGTCTTATTTTGAAACTCTCTAAGTAACTCCAATGTGTGACTTGGCAGAGGTTAAGCAGATTTCTGTGCAAGTGGATAATGAGTTCAGATCTCTAAGTTTAAACATAATCAAGTAGTCAGATGTGTTGAATGAGGGATACAATCAAATATATATCCTACTACTAGTCAACCAGCAAACAGAGTTACCAACTGTAATGTAGTAGCCTACAATGTAATGAATCATGTAATTACATGGTTTTATCATTATTTAATATAACGTGCAACTACAGATATACTGTAGGCTAAGAAGATGTCACATGGTGTCCATGACTCTTGATAATCAGTCCACAAAGTTGGTTATTTACACTAAATTAATAAAAAATAAGAATATAATGTTAAATATTTTAACTTTATGAACTATTATGTATTACAAAAAAACATTTAAAAAAAACATAAGGTTAAAATAAAGGGAACTCACCAGTAACAATGAGCTTGGTTCCTTGTCCGAATACCACAGTGATTCAGTTTGTATACACAGCCGTACAAAAACCTCCTCACTCTCTCTACTGAGAGGACAGGAACTGAAACATCCCATTCAGACAGCGCTTCACTCTCTCTACTGAGAGGACAGGAACTGAAACATCCCATTCAGACAGCGCTTCACTCTCTCTACTGAGAGGACAGGAACTGTAACATCCCATTCAGACAGAGCTTCACTCTCTCTACTGAGAGGACAGGAACTGAAACATCCCATTCAGACAGAGCTTCACTCTCTCTACTGAGAGGGCAGGAACTGTAACATCCCTTTCAGACAGAGCTTCACTCTCACTACTGAGAGGACAGGAACTGAAACATCCCATTCAGACAGAGCTTCACTCTCTCTAGTGAGAGGACAGGAACTGAAACATCCCATTCAGACAGAGCTTCACTCTCTCTACTGAGAGGACAGGAACTGAAACATCCCATTCAGACACAGCTTCACTCTCTCTACTGAGAAGACAGGAACTGAAACATCCCATTCAGACAGAGCTTCACTCTCTCTCTACTGAGAGGACAGGAACTGAAACATCCCTTTCAGACAGAGCTTCACTCTCTCTACTGAGAGGACAGGATCTGAAACATCCCATTCAGACAGAGCTTCACTCTCTACTGAGAGGACAGGAACTGAAATATCCCATTCAGACAGAGCTTCGCTCTCTCTACTGAGAGGACAGGAACTGAAACATCCCATTCAGACAGAGCTTCACTCTCTCTACTGAGAGGACAGGAACGAAAAACATCCCTTTCAGACAGAGCTTCAATCTCTCTACAAACATCTCAGGCTTTTCTAGAGGGTCTCTCTAGGAAGTAACAGTACATAGTATAGCATCATATTCTGCTGTTGGTGTCTGGTTGTTATAGAAATTTCGTTCTCAATGTTCATAAACTGAACTTCAATTAAACAAACTCTGTCTGTTACCCAGTATTTGTAAGATACTGGTTGAAATGAGACAAACAGAGGCCCAATCTATAATTGTCAAATGTAGATTGTGTATTCACGGGAGAGCTCTGAGCTCCATCTGAGCTCCAAAGGTGTACACAGTCTTTTATATAATACAATGTTGAAATACAAAGATACAAAATTCCCACCACTTCCCCCACCCTCTCCAAGAAAATAGTGTCTTCCCACAGTACCCATTCATTCCTTATCACAATCTTTGCACATAAGTCAAACTTGGGAGGTTCTTCTCAAGGACGGGCCTCTCGCATGTGTCTGGTAGAATCAAATAATTCTTTGTTCTCCCAGACACCCCCTAAATGAAGTCATGCTTCTGCACACCAAGTTAATATCTAGACACACACACATTAATTGGACTACCATTTGTCTTGTAACCCTATCTCTATTGCATACATTTTCAGAATGGAATGTTCTTAGTATTAAGTACAAACATTTAGCCATCAAAACATAAAATCTATAACTCTGGTCCTTTTGAAGTTAAAGCACTATCCGTAAGATGCAGTGTTGACTTGATGATTATGGTGATGATGGTGATGATGTTCAGACAGATGTCTTCGAATGATCCTTTATCTCATTGTAATCAATAATCACTGATTCACTTGAACTGACACGTCTGATTAAAGTCTTGTCCCTCTTTCAGTCAAAAAGCAGAAGTGTTGCCGTCAGAGGTTTTTGTCACTCTTCAGCAGAATCATCATATGTCTGACAGTAATACACTGCTGAGTCTCCTGCCTTTAATGATGATCTGATAATCAAAGTCTGAGGTGGATTCAGAGTTGAACCGACTAGAGGAGAAACCTGGGCCATAATATTCAGAAGAACTGTCACCGTAGATAAAGCTCAGAACATACTGAGGAACCCCACCAGGAACCTGTTTATACCAATGGACATAGTTTCCTTCAAATCTGCCAATGTTACAGTCCATAGTGACCTCCTCTCCTGTTGTCTTGGTCTGGACAGAGGGCTTCTGGGTCAACACAATTACACCCTGAACACCTGTTGACACATCACAATCACCATGAGACATATATATGTAAATATAAAAAGAATGATTCAAGGGTAAAAATATAAATGTTAATGAAAACATACATGTTAGAGCAGTGATGAGAGTGCAGAGTGTCCCCAGCATGTTGTCAGTGTGTGGTGTGAACGGCCCTTACTGTCCAGCTGAGAGATGAGCAGGGTTGGAGTGTGAGGAGAGGCTGCAGAACCCACCTATAAGGAGACAGACAGGGGGAACAGAGGGAGGGGTCTCTATATCTCACCCTATCAGCTTCTGAGATGATGGACTTTTGATACATTCAAATTACAGTTACTATTAAACCATCAAAAATTTAAATATTTGAGATAGGACAAATTCATAAACATATTGTATATTTTTTGTAGCATTATAAAGAGCAGTACTCTGTTTCTTCTCATTTATGTTAGTTAGTTTATATCAGCATGTCATAATATGTATAATAATAACATAATAATAATATTATCTGGACCTGATAGTGGGGTTCTGAACTACCAGTATATCACTAAATGACTGTTGATGTAATATGTCTCTACTGTAAACCAGGGGACTGACTATCGTGGAGGTTATCTGATACATGGAGTCTTCTGTTAGGACTGAACCATCTGGAATATCACTTTATCATTCATGGTTTGTGACGACTAGTTGGAATTGTTAATGACAACATTCTACTAAATGTGTGAAGGGTTTTGTGTTAAACACAATAATGGAATGTTCTCCTACTGCAGACACACTGGTTCAGGATGACTTGACATTCAGTTAGTGTCTATATTCAGAACATCTGAAAGCAGAAGTGAGTGTGTTTGGTGAAGAGGTTTTTGTCATGGTGTGTATCACTGTGATACGAGCGCAAAAGGAGAGTCATTCCGAGTCTGACAGTAATACACCGCTGAGTCTGCCTCCTCCACATTACTGATTATGAACTGATAATCCTTATCAGACGTGGCTTTAGATGTGAAACGGTCAGAGGAGAAACCAGATCCATATTCATCAGGAGAGTCGTATGTATAGTAATATCTTAATACATACTGAGGAGCTCCTCCTGGAACCTGTTTATACCAGCTTACAACATTGCTTTCATCTTTGGTAATGTCACAGAGAAAAGTGGCAGTCCCCTTTGTACTGACAGTCAGTACTGAAGGTGTCTGTATCACCGCTTTCTGGCAACTGACATCTGTGGGAATTAAACACACAATTTAATAAAAGACAATTTATCAGACATGAATGTAAAACTTCAATGGCATTGTTTTTAGATTCAGATTGAACATACAGTAAATTCCTTACATGTTAGAGCAGTGATGAGAGTGCAGAGTGTCCCCAGCATGTTGTCAGTGTGTGGTGTGAACGGCCCTTACTGTCCAGCTGAGAGATGAGCAGGGTTGGAGTGTGAGGAGAGGCTGCAGAACCCACCTATAAGGAGACAGAGAGGGGGGAACAGAGGGAGGGGCCTCTACAGCTAACCTATCACCAAGCCAGGGAGGACCAGAGGGAGGGGCCCTGCAGTTAACCTATCACCAAGCCAGGGAGTTAACACTAGTTGATTGACATGTCTGGGGGTTAACAGACTTCCACAGTTCTAATAATAATACTATTATAATTATAATTATTGATCTTTGCTCGAAGCACACTGGACTATAAGTCACTTTAAATGTGTCCCAACTATTTAAGCAAAGGGGCATTATAATAAAAAAACTAAAATATATTTATTCTGCTGTTGACTCTGCACCATCCTCTACCCCTACCCTCATCACAGCTCCATCATATAATCCATGATGTTTATATTAATCACTACATATCCTCTACCCTCCTCCATTATATAATCCATGATGTTTATATTAATCACTACATATCCTCTACCCTCCTCCATTATATAATCCATGATGTTTATATTAATCACTACATATCCTCTACCCTCCTCCATTATATAATCCATGATGTTTATATTAATCACCACATATCCTCTACCCTCCTCCATTATATAATCCATGATGTTTATATTAATCACTACATATCCTCTACCCTCCTCCATTATATAATCCATGATGGTTATATTTAATCATTCACCACAGAGGTCAGAGGTACAGTAGAACAATGAGTAACTCAGTACCCCCTCAGAGCAGGTCTAGAACGATGAGTTACTCAGTCACGCCCTCAGAGCAGGTCTATGAAGTGCCTGGGGAAGCCAATATAGTGCACTACTTTTTACCAGAGCCCATAGTCCTTTATATGGCCCTTGTCAAAAGTTGTGCACTATAAAGGGAATAATGTGCAATTTGGGATGCATTCTCAGTTTCAGTTCTCTGGGCACCTGCAGAACCCCCCATCTTAATTTACATGAAGCTATAAATAAGGAGAGGAGGAGGGGAGGGGAAGCAGGTGTGTCCTGGGGTAGAAAGGGAACAACACATCACTGCCTGTAACTCAGTGTCAGAGCTAGAACACGTCCCTGGTGATTGACATGAAACTATCAGGTTTATCTGCGGTGGGATGGAAGGATGACTAGGTGGGACTGAAACCAGTGGTCTGACCAGCGCCAAACTATATCCTGAGTAATTATTAGTGGTTCTATGTCCTCCTCTGGTGGACATTGACAGAACTGCAGCCTCTATTCTGATCACTGATGCGGAATGTGAAAAATACTGTAGCATGACACTGTGTATAAAGTGTATAAAACATTAAGGACACCTTCCTAATATTGAGTTGAATCTTACAAGGTCATAGTTCTCACTGCTGAAGTTATGCTGATGCCAACATCTAATGTTAATAACAGAGAACACTTAAAAAAATGTAATGACAGCTTCAAACCCTCAAAATTGGCCTTGCATTCAAATCAAATCCCATTTTATTGGTCACATACACATGGTTAGCAGATGTTAATGCGAGTGTAGCGAAATGCTTGTGCTTCTAGTTCCGACAGTGCAGTAATATCTAACAAGAAATCTAACAATTCCCCAACAACTACCTAACACACATGAAGCTAAAGGGGTGAATGAGAATATGTACATATAAATGTCCATCCTATCTATCTATGGGTTACAAGGTTGACGTTATGCTCGACCTGCTCAGTTTCCACCACAAAACACCAGAAAATGGCCAAGAACCAGCTCACCTGCTTTTATGATTTGACTATTAGATGTTCAATGTTTCTTTTGAACAAACAATAAAAAAATAAATAGTTTGCCCATATTAATTAAAGGTAGACTCAGCAAAATGATGTTTCCACGAGCAGCAACGGAGATATTGAGATGGGCGAGATGCAACACTTCACTCTCACGCAGTAACACACTGTATCTGCGCATATGCACGGGTACGCTTCACACTGTGTACAGCGTGGTAGCCAGGCCATCAAAAGAGCGGAGAGGTTGAGCTTCGCGCTTCAACGCTCTTAGTTGTTGTGAGAATTGACCGACTACGCTGTTTACTTTCTGTGTCTACATCATATTGCTGGTTTGAATACCAGAGCCGACAAGGTGGGAGGAAATCTGTCGCTGTGCCCTTGAACAAAGCACTTCAAACAAATTGCTCAATGGGCTCAGTATAATGGCGACCCTGGCCGCGATTCCACTCCCTGCGGGTGTCTCAGGGGGAGTTGGGATTTGCAAAAAACACATTTCATTACACACTGTGTGTAACAGAACAAATATAAACATCCCCCAATTATTTATTACTGGTTGAGTAGAGACTATACTGAATACAAATGGCATCTAATTTAATGTACTGGACATTTGATCAATCAATCAAACATACTTTATGAAGACCTTTTTACATCAGCAGCTGTCACAAAGGGCTTTACAGATACCCAGACTAATACCCCACAGAGCAAGCAGAAGCACATAGGGCAGGAAAACCTCCCCAGAAGGAAGGAACTTAGGAAAGAACCTAGAGAGGAAGCAGGCTCAGAGGAAGGATCCTAGAGAGGAACCTAGAGGGGAAGCAGGCTAAGAGGAAGGAACCTAGAGAGGAATCAGGCTCAGAGGAAGGAACCTAGAGAGGAACCTAGAGAGGAACCTAGAGGGGAAGCAGGCTAAGAGGAAGGAACCTAGAGAGGAACCTAGGGAGGAAGCAGGCTAAGAGGAAGGAACCTAGAGAGGAACCTAGAGAGGAAGCAGGCTCAGAGGAAGGAACCTAGAGAGGAAGCAGGCTCAGAGGAAGGAAGCTAGAGAGGAAGCAGGCTCAGAGGAAGGAACCTAGAGAGGAACCTAGAGAGGAACCAGGCTCAGAGGAAGGAAGCTAGAGAGGAAGCAGGCTCAGAGGAAGGAACCTAGAGAGGAACCTAGAGAGGAACCCGGCTCAGATGGAGTGTATTATAAACTGTTCATCTATTCACAGTACATTAATGTGGTTACGGTTCCTGAAACTGGCTTTAAGAGCAGTAAAATGTTGTCACGCCTGCTCCCGCCCTGGCGCTCGAAGTACCCAGCATTACACACACCTGCCTTTCCCCGTCACGCGCATCAGCGTTTTATTGGACTCACCTGGACTCAATCACCTGTTTATTACCTCCCCTATATTTGTCAGTTCCCCATCTCTGTTCCCCGCTGCTGCATTGATTGTCCTTTGTCATTGTGTACCTGTGTGCTGACGCTGTTCCTATCTTGTTCTTTGTCTGTTCCTCATTAACAAAAGTTGTGTGTGTGCTGTAATGAGAGATAGTGATAATATCATGGGTCTGTGCTGTACATCAATTCAACCAACAGAGGGGCTTCTTTCATAAAATAATACAGGGATTGTGTACACCACTGTGTGTGTGTGTGTGTGTGTGTCATGCCTGCTCCTGCTCCTGCTCCTGCTCCTGCTCCTGCCCCTCTTGGCGCTCGAGGGTGCCAGGCTGCCCATCATTATGCACACCTGCCTGTCACCATCATTACTCGCATTAGCGCGTCATTGGACTCACCTGGACTCCTTCACTTTTGTTGATAGCCCCGTCTATATCTGTCTGTTCCTCAGTTTGATCCCTGTGTCAGCATTATTGTCGTTATGTTTCCCTTGTCCAGACACTGTGCTTGTTTCGTTTCATGTCCGTTATAGACCTCAGACCTCAGAAAAAAAATTGTAGACCAGCAATTTCCAAACGCCTGAAGATACCACATTCATCTGTACAAACAATAGTACGCAAGTATAAACACCATGGGACCACGCAGCCCCGTCATACCGCTCAGGAAGGAGACGTGTTCTGTCTCCTAGAGATTAACGTACAACAGCAAAGGGCCTTGTGAAGATGCTGAGGAAACAGGTACAAAAGTATCTACAGCCACAGTAAAACAAATCCTAGATCGACAAAACCTGAAAGGCCGCTCAGCAAGGAAGAAGCCACTGCTCCAAAACCGCCATAAAAAAGCTAGACTACGGTTTGCAACTGCACATGGGGACAAAGATCGTACTTTTTGGAGAAATGTCCTCTGGTCTGATGAAACAAAAATAGAACTGTTTGGCCATAATTACCATTGTTATGTTTGGAGGAAAAAGGGGGAGGCTTGCAAGCCGAAGAACACCATCCCAACCGTAATGCACGGGGTGGCAGCATCATGTTGCGGGGGTGCTTTGCTGCAGGAGGGACTGGTGCACTTCACAAAATAGATGGCATCACGAGGGAGGGAAATTATGTGGATATATTGAAGCAGCATCTCAAGACATCAGTCTGGAAGTTAAAGCTTGGTCGCAAATGGGTCTTCCAAATGGACAATGACCCCAAGCATACTTCCAAGTTGTGGCAAAATTGCTTAAGGACAACAAAGTCAAGGTATTGGAGTGGCCATCACAAAGCCCTGACCTCATCCTATAGAAACTTCTGTGCAGAACTGAAAAAGAGTGTGCGAGCAAGGAGGCCTACAAACCTGACTCAGTTACACCAGCTCTGTCAGGAGGAATGGGCCAAAATTCACCCAACTTATTGTGGAAAGCTGGTGGAAGGCTACCCGAAACGTTTGACCCAAGTTAAGCAATTTAAAGGCAATGCTACCAAATACTAATTGAGTGTATGTAAACTTCTGACCCACTGGGAATGTGATGAAAGAAATAAAAGCTGAAATAAATCATGCTCTCTACTATTATTCTGACATTTCACTTTCTTAAAATAAAGTGGTGATCCTAACTGACCTAAGACAGAGAATGTTTACTAGGATTAAATGTCAGGAATTGTGAAAAACTGAGTTTAAACGTATTTGGCTAAGGTGTATGTAAACTTCCGACTTCAACTGTATATTTACAGTGTTGTAACGATGTGCAAATAGTGAAAGTACAAAAGGGAAAATTAATAAACATAAATATGGGTTGTATTTACAATGGTGTTTCTTCTTCACTGGTTGTCGTTTTCGTGTGGCAACAGGTCACAAATCTTGCTGCTATGATGACACACTGTGGAATTTCACCCAGTAGATATGGAATTTAACAAAATTGTGTTTGTTTTCAAATTCTTTGTGGATCTGTGTAATCTGAGGGAAATATGTGACTCTAATATTGTCATACATTTGGCAGGAGGTTAGGAAGTGCATATCAGTTTCCACCTCATTTTGTGGGCAGTGTGCACATACAGTGTAGCCTGTCTTCTCTTGAGAGCCAGGTCTGCCTACGGCGGCCTTTCTCAATAGCAAGGCTATGCTCACTGAGTCTGTACATAGTCAAAGCTTTCCTTAAGTTTGGGTCAGTCACAGTGGTCAGGTATACTTCCACTGTGTACTCTCTGTTTAGGGCCAAGTAGCATTCTAGTTTGCTAATTTTTTTATTTTTGTTTTCATTCTTTCAAATGTGTCAAGTAATTATCTTTTGGTTTTCTCATGATTTGGTTGGGTCTAATTGTGTTACTGTCTTTTGGCTCTGTGGGGTCTGTTTGTGTTTGTGAACAGAGCCCCAGAACCAGCTTGCTTAGGGGACTTCTCCAGGTTCTTCTCTCTGTAGGTGATGGCTTTTTTATGGAAGGTTTGGGAATCACTTCCTTTTCGGTGGTTGTAGAACTTAACAGCTCTTTTCTGGATTTTGATCATTAGCGAGTATAGTCCTAATTCTGCTCTGCATGCATTATTTGGTGTTTAACGTTGTACACTGAGGATATTTTTTTGCTAAATTCTGCATGCAGAGTCTCAATTTGGTGTTTGTCCCTTTTTTGTGAATTCTTGGTTGGTGAGCGGACCCCAGACCTCACAACCATAAAAGGCAATGGGCTCTAAAACTGATTCAAGTATTTTTAGCAAGATCCTAATTGGTCGTTGAATTTCATGTTCCTTTTGATGGCGTAGAAGACTGCCAGATGGTGAAGCGTGATTCATCACTCCAGAGAACGCGTTTCCACTGCTCCAGAGTCCAATGGTGGCGAGCATTACACCACTCCAGCCGACGCTTGGCATTGCGCATGGTGATCTTAGGCTTGTGTGTGGCTGCTCGGCCATGGAAACCAATTTCATGAACCTCCCATTTCATGACGAACAGTTGTTGTGCTGATGTTGCTTCCAGAGACAGTTTGGAACTGGGTAGTGAGTGCTGCAATCGAGGACAGGCAATCATTCAGCACTCGCTTCAGCACTCAGTGTTCCCATTCTGTGAGCTTGTGTGGCCTACCACTTTACGGCTGAGCCGTTGTTGTGCCTAGAAGTTTCCACTTCACAATAACAGCACTTACAGTTGACCCGGGGCAGCTCTAGCAGGGCAGAAATTTGACGAACTTACTTGTTGGAAAGATGCTATCCTATGACGGTGCCACGTTGAAAGTCACTGAGGTCTTCAGTAAGGCCATTATACTGCCAATGTTTTTCTATGGAGATTGCATGGCTGTGTGCTCGATTTTATACACCTGTCAGCAACAGGTGTGGCTGAAATAGCCAATTCTACTAATTTAAAGGGGTGTCTACATACTTTTGTAAATATACTGTACATTCTCTGTTCTGCTACTGGTAGGCCTATAACATTATGTGAACTGATCTGAACAGGTTTAGGCTGGTCATCTAGGATATGTAGGCTATAGCCGAGGTATAGACCTTGATCTGCATATCACTATCAAACTGCTATTATGCCATATATTACTTTACATAATATAACATATCTTACTTGTTGCAAAAAACGTTCTAAATGGATCGATGATTCCCCCCAGATCAATCACGCACGTTTTAGCCCTTCTGTCTGGATTCTCAGATACGTTTAGAAAACAACAGATTGAAAGACAATAAATAGCCTACTGTTACTGAATATCAATAAGTGTGACATGGTCTTGTGTTGCTTCACTGTCTATAACTACCTTAACAAACAGTGATTTATTATTAGTATTATTGACAGTTACCATGGAGAGGAGATGTCACAGCTACATGTTCATGTGCTTGCATTAAACTGTTTCGATATGTCTTTTAGTAAATGTTTTATTTCAAAGAGAGAATGACTAAAATAGAACAATTGACATTCAAAAATTAATTGTTACTGTGTTAACCACAACCAACATATTGGATCTCTGTTTAGGGGTTAGTGCTCTAAAATGAGTCTCTCTGGGGAGAGAAGGGAGGGGGTCCCTGCCTCTGAAATGAGTCTCTCTGGAGAGAGGGAAGAGGGGGTCACTGCCTCTAAAATTATTCTCTCCGGGGAGAGAGAGGAGGGGGTCCCTGCCTCTGAAATTAGTCACTTTGGGGAACATGACACCAAAGCTAAGAGGTGAGATGACAATTTTGTTTTCATTTTTTTGTGAATCATAAATGATTGCTTATGGGTACCTTCAATATTACTATTTTTTTTAACGTTATATATCCATTGTTTAGCTTGAATGGAATGTTCGTATCTTGTATATAAAACGAATGCACTTACAAATGCCATATCTTAATTTGACCCAGTTTCTCACAGCAGGAAAACTATGTGGATTATAATTCATTAACATGTTTTGTAAGGTTTGGTACCTTTTTTCATTAGGGCAAAATCAAGCTGGAATTTTTTAAAATTGAAATTACAAACTATTGAAGCCTTTTTAAAGCTTGAATACACTACAATACGGTAACTGTATTGTAAGTCACTCTGGACCCAGTTTCCCGATAGCGATGAAATTTAGTTTTACGAGTTTTTTAACATGGATCTTTCCTACAACAGCTGAAGATGTAACATACATTTCCCACTCACAGCGTGTAGATAACGGTTGCTACATGCGTCATTGGAGCATGTTGTTATTTAGAGGATGGAAAGAAAGGGAGGTCTGCTCTCAGATCAGCTTTCTGCATTCAAATCTTTCATTATCATTATAATTAGTTTACAATACTGACAACGGATCAGCTCCTAGAGAGATACTACCACCTAGGGCTGCAAATATTGAGGCACCTTATTCTAATGCTTACCCAATAAAAATGCACTAAATCACAGATTTGGCAGATTATTGCGCACATGTTAGGCATGACATATATTGAGACGAATTACTGACCGTATTCTACGAGTAGCAAAATATAACTCAACTGATTGAATATTAAATGTATTTAAATATGATTGAAATAGGCCTATAACCTACTGTTTATATTTTAATGCAATCATCTCGGTTTTTATTGCACTAGGGGATCAGAGCTCTCTGACTAAAGGACCGATCGACTGCAGACTGAGTTTTTGTCTGTCTCTTTAGAACTGAGGCCTTACAACCTTCAGGATACAGATATTAGAGTTAAAAAATAGTTCATTTAGGACATTAAGATAACTGTATTCAACCCATTGGAGCAAAGGACCACAGAATGATGATTGTCATTTTCGTATGTCTGTACCTGCCATTCATTGATTGTCTAATAAATGTAGTCAAGCCACTGGGCTTATTATGACGTTTACTAACCTGTTACAGCCCTGTTGAAAATTATATTTTTTTAACCTTTATTTAACTAGCCAAGTCAATTAGGAACAAATTCTTATTTACAATGACGACCATACATCGGCCAAACCCTCCCCTAACCCAGACGACGCTGAGCCAATTGTGCGCCGCCCTTTGAGACTCCCGATCACGTTCGGTGGTGATACAGCCTGGGATCAAACCAGGATCTGTAGTGACACCTCTGCCACTGAGATGCAGTGCCTTAGACCACTGTGCCATTCGGGAGCTAGGCTTGGACTGGTCCTAATGGACACCATCCTGGTACAGGAGGCTTGGACTGGTCCTAATGTATACAACTCTGGTACAGGAGGCTTGGACTAGTCCTAATGAATACAACTTCGGTACAGGATGCTTGGACTAGTCCTAATGAATACAACTCTGGTACAGGAGGCTTGGACTTGTCCTAATGAATTCAACTCAGGTACAGGAGGCTTGGACTAGTCCTAATGAATTCAACTCTGGTACAGGAGGCTTGGACTAGAACTAATGAATACAACTCTGGTACAGGAGGTTTGGACTGGTCCTAATGAATTCAACTCTGGTACAGGAGGCTTGGACTGGTCCTAATGAATACAACTCTGGTACAGGAGGCTTGGACTTGTCCTAATGAATACAACTCTGGTACAGGAGGCTTGGACTAGTCCTATTGAATACAACTCTGGTACAGGAGGCTTGGACTGGTCCTAATGAATTCAACTCTGGTACAGGAGGCTTGGACTGGTCCTAATGAATTCAACTCTGGTACAGGAGGCTTGGACTGGTCCTAATGAATACAACTCTGGTACAGGAGGCTTGGACTGGTCCTAATGAATACAACTCTGGTACAGGAGGCTTGGACTGGTCCTAATTAATTCAACTCTGGTACAGGAGGCTTGGACTAGTCCTAATGAATTCAACTCTGGTACAGGAGGCTTGGACTAGTCCTAATGAATTCAACTCTGGTACAGGAGACTTGGACTAGTCCTAATGAATTCAACTCTGGTACAGGTGGCTTGGACTAGTCCTAATGAATTAATCTCTGGTACAGGAGGCTTGGACTGGTCCTAATGAATACAACTCTGGTACAGGAGGTTACGATTGGTGTATTTCACTGTTGTAATTATTGATATACCTGTGTCTATGGGTAAGGGACTAGGACTTGATATACCTGTGTCTATGGGTAGTGGGCTAGGACTTGATATACCTGTGTCTATGGGTAGGGGGCTAGGACTTGATATACCTGTGTCTATGGGTAGGTGGCTAGGACTTGATTTACCTGTGTCTATTGGTAGGGGACTAGGACTTGATATGCCTGTGTCTATGGGTAGGGGGCTAGGACTTGATATACCTGTGTCTATGGGTAGGGGGCTAGGAGCTGATATACCTGTGTCTATGGGTAGGGGGCTAGGAGCTGATATACCTGTGTCTATGGGTAGGGGGCTAGGACTTGATATAACTGTGTCTATGGATAGGGGGCTAGGACTTGATATACCTGTGTCTATGGGTAGGGGGCTAGGACTTGATATAACTGTGTCTATGGGTAGGGGGCTAGGAGCTGTTATACCTGTGTCTATGGGTAGGGGGCTAGGACTTGATATACCTGTGTCTATGTGTAGGGGGTTAGGACTTGATATACCTGTGTCTATGGGTAGGGGGCTAGGAGCTGATATACCTGTGTCTATGGGTAGGGGGCTAGGACTTGATATAACTGTGTCTATGGGTAGGGGGCTAGGAGCTGTTATACCTGTGTCTATGGTAGGGGGCTAGGACTTGATATACCTGTGTCTATGGGTAGGGGGCTAGGACTTGATATACCTGTGTCTATGGGTAGGTGGCTAGGACTTGATATGCCTGTGTCTATGGGTAGGGGGCTAGGAGCTGATATACCTGTGTCTATGGGTAGGGGGCTAGGAGCTGATATACCTGTGTCTATGGGTAGGTGGCTAGGACTTGATTTACCTGTGTCTATGGGTAGGGGGCTAGGACTTGATATACCTGTGTCTATGGGTAGGGGGCTAGGAGTTGATATGCCTGTGTCTATGGGTAGGGGGCTAGGACTTGATATACCTATGTCTATGGGTAGGGGGCTAGGACTTGATATGCCTGTGTCTATGGGTAGGGGGCTAGGAGCTGATATACCTGTGTCTATGGTAGGGGGCTAGGAGTTGGTATACCTGTGTCTATGGGTAGGGGGCTAGGAGCTGATATACCTGTGTCTATGGGTAGGGGGCTAGGAGCTGATATACCTGTGTCTATGGGTAGGGGGCTAGGAGTTGGTATACCTGTGTCTATGGGTAGGGGGCTAGGACTTGATATACCTGTGTCTATGGGTAAGGGGCTAGGAGCTGATATACCTGTGTCTATGGGTAGGGGGTTAGGAGTTGGTATACCTGTGTTTATGGGTAGGGGGTTAGGAGTTGATATACCTGTGTCTATGGGAAGGGGGCTAGAAGTTGATTTGGGATTCTTGCTGATTTTAGTGGGGCGGCTTAGCAACTCAATAGTCCAATGAAGTGGTAGTGTTGATTGGAAATTATTACGGTATAAGACCATGTAGTGTTGTGTCATGTTGTTTCACATTCTGCATCAGTGATCCCTTTCTCCCCCAGGACACACCTGCTTCCCCTCCCCACCTCCTCTCCTTATTTATAGCTTCATGTAAATGAAGAGGTTGTTTTATCTCCTCTCAGAACTGTGTGTGTGGGGGGGAGGGGGGAGAAGGGGGGGCTGAAACTGAAATGCATCCCAAATGGCACTCTATTCCCTTTATAGTGCACTACTTTGACCAGGGCACTATAAAGTACACTATCCCCAAAATTCACAAAGGCGTGACTCCACCTATACCAGGCAGGCCCATTGTCAGTGGTAACGGATCTCCCTAACAGAAGATATCTCTACCATTTTGTGAAACCCTGGGTTATCTCTCTCCCCACGTATACCAGAGAATCTATTGATTTGAATAATCTGTGGACCATATACCTGAAAAATTATATTCTCTGTACTTTGATGTTACCAGTCCATATACTAACATCCCCCATCAGGGCGGCCTAGAGGCCCTCAGGTTCTACCTCAATGAACGTCCCCCTAATGCTCTACCCAGCACCAACTGTACTGTAGACTTGACTGAACTGCTACTGACCTCTAAATATTTTCCCTTCAGAGGAGACGTCCTCCTCCAGACCAAAGGGACAGCGATGGGGAGCACTATGGCTTCTAATTACGCTAACCTACATCTAGGAATGTTTGAAAAACATGTGGTGCTGAATCCAGACCTTAACCCCTTTCTTGCAAATATTCTCCTAATTTGGAGATATTTGGATGACATTTTCGTGATCTATACAGGGACCCAGGAAGAACTCTTGGAATTCCATGCTTATCTAAACTCCATGAATGAACACCTTTGTTTCACCATTAACGATGACCTATCACAAATAAGTTTTCCTGATGTGTTGGTTAGTAAGGATAAAACCTCCCTCTCTACAGATCTCTATGGGAAACCTACGGACAGGAATACCCTCCTTAGAGGTGACAGCTTTCATCCACGTCCACTTATTAAAGTCTCCCTATAAGTCAATTCAGTCGCATCAGAAGAATGTGCAGCTCTGATGCCTCTTAAAGAAACAGACCACGGACCTCACACAAAGGTTTAAGGAAAGGGGGTACAAAGACAATTGGGTAAAACATGCCAATGATCGTTTTGAAGGACTAACACAGTTGGAAAGCCTAAAACCAAAAGTTAAAGAAAAAGCAGAACATGTCCCATCATGCTTCACCCAATACTCACCATTGGGGAAGGCATTAAGGACATTATCAGGAAGCACTGGTACATTATTGATACTGATCCACAATTGAAACTCATTTTTCAATATCCCCCTAACGTGAGAGACATTGTGGTCAAATCTGATTCTCCACCAGAGAAAAGGGAAACTTTCTTGGACAAGGTTCTGGAGGGTAATTTAAAATGTTGCCAATGTGCTCAATGCAGCTTCACATACAAATGCAACTCATTTACCTACCCCCGCACAGGACAGAGATTTAAGATCAAGGGCCTGATTACCCTCATGTCCACCATTGTTATTTACATTGTCCTTGTGGTCCGCCTTACATAAGGTAAACCCGTAGAAGCCTTAAGACACGGATCATTGAACACCGCAGCATTATACGGACAGGTGAGACAAAAAAAAAACTTTTTATAGTGTCAAAAGGTCAAAATGATGTTATTTTATCAGAATATTGAAAATTCAATATTGTGAACCTATGTTATATTTTTTGTACCTCACTGAGTACTGCCCCTATATATAGGACCTTCCACCCCCACCTGGGAAATCGTTGCCTGATGAAGACCTAAGGGTCGAAATCATCTGGGAGCATGAGCAGCAGTGTGCTGCATTTTCCTTTCAGTTTTCAATTGATATAAACATCATGGATTATATAATGGAGGAGGGTAGAGGATATGTAGTGATTTTATAAACATCATGGATTATATAATGGAGGAGGGTAGAGGATATGTGGTGATTAATATAAACATCATGGATTATATAATGGAGGAGGGTAGAGGATATGTAGTGATTAATATAAACATCATGGATTATATAATGGAGGAGGGAAGAGGATATGTGGTGATTAATATAAACATCATGGATTATATAATGGAGGAGGGTAGAGGATATGTAGTGATTTTATAAACATCATGGATTATATAATGGAGGAGGGTAGAGGATATGTGGTGATTAATATAAACATCATGGATTATATAATGGAGGAGGGTAGAGGATATGTAGTGATTAATATAAACATCATGGATTATATAATGGAGGAGGGAAGAGGATATGTGGTGATTAATATAAACATCATGGATTATATAATGGAGGAGGGTAGAGGATATGTGGTGATTAATATAAACATCATGGATTATATAATGGAGGAGGGTAGAGGATATGTGGTGATTAATATAAACATCATGGATTATATAATGGAGGAGGGTAGAGGATATGCGGTGATTAATATAAACATCATGGATTATATAATGGAGGACGGTAGAGGATATGTGGTGATTAATATAAACATCATGGATTATATAATGGAGGACGGTAGAGGATATGTGGTGATTAATATAAACATCATGGATTATATAATGGAGGAGGGTAGAGGATATGTGGTGATTAATATAAACATCATGGATTATATAATGGAGGACGGTAGAGGATATGTGGTGATTAATATAAACATCATGGATTATATAATGGAGCTTTGATGAGGGTAGAGGATATCAAAGTCACCATTATTAGTCAGTTGTACAACCAAATGCCTTCAACCGAAATGTGTCTTCCGCATTTAACCCAACCCCTCTGAATCAGAGAGGTGCGGGGGGCTGCCTTAATCGACATCCACGTCTTCGGCGCCCGGGGAACAGTGGGTTAACTGCCTTGTTCAGGGGCAGAACGACAGATTTTTACCTTGTCAGCTCGGCGATTCGAACTTGCAACCCTCCGGTTACAAGTCCGATGCTCTAACCACGACAATGCCATGATAGAGTAATTTAGCCAAGACCATGGACGTATATAGAATATATAGAATACAGTCCAATTAGATGATTAAGGTGTGATAACTGTATTTAGTATTTTTTTGTTTATGCTTTTATTCATTTTGTTTCATTTTCTTTGACACTTAGGAAGTGATAGAGCCATTAACAACTTCCCCATACAACCATCAGTTAGTGCCACAAAGCCGCTCATTTGGGAAAGAAATATAATTATGTATTTTGTGAGTGTGTGTGCTTTGCTAACATCTGCCTGAACTACTGCCCTGATCTACCAACCTGGACGACCAGACAACAGGTTCTGAATGTCGATGCCCAACAGAGACATCCCCGGCCCATCCTTGGAACGGCCAGCAGCTTGCAGAAATCCTCCCAGGGCGAACCACCAGAGGGGACAGCAACAATGATTACAAACCGGACCTCCGTTGCCCATCATTGGAGTGGCTCGCAGAAAACCTCCCAGGGTACACCACCAGAGGGGGACAGCAATGACGCTAGCAGGACTCCTAGCCTTAAGATGTTTTATGACTTTAACAACAACAACAACGTCATAAATTCAGTGCAGAGACTCTTCTCTCCCTGACCATGCAGTATGGAGAGAGAGAGTTTCACAGTAAGACAAAGGGACTCTCCCGCACAATTCTTCTACATCCCATAATCTGAGATTTTAACAATATTCTTATTTTGGAGAATGTGTAAACGGTTAGTGGGGGGGGCCAGCTACGATCTGTCCACTTTGTTTCACCGTTGTGACACCATGAAAAGACAGCACAGCCACATTACCCTAACTATGTTTATACAAGTCCTCAATTATGAAGCTTGCATCTAAAGGTTGGATAAAATGTTTGACAAAGTTTAAGAATACTTTTGAAAAGATTACAATGTGATTTAAGTCTTCTAAAATTAAAATTGTTTTAATGGTAACTCGTGTCCAGTCAGTGGCCATTCCCAAGTGAACAGACATTGGTTGGGACCAAACCCTTTTCTACATTTCTATGAAAGCCCCCATGACCCAAAGTCAAGTCATTTCCAAATACCATGAGGACTTGTCAGACTGCAGCTGGAAAGGTAGCAAGTCTAGAGAGAACACTGACCGATACAGAAGACATCTCACTCCTCGACGACCCGGCAGAATCTACAAAGGACAATGGTGACCTTGACTGGGCAAACCAGAGCCTCACATCCCCAGCTCAATCGTAAATACTGATTACATTCCTTTATCCGAACCAGCGATTGTTAAAGTGCATATGTATTCATATTTATGCGAGAATAGCTTCCCATTTCTGATAGAGACCCATGTTCCTTTGTCTTCCTCCGTCCCCGCCCCCTTTTACTCTCTGAACCAATCATGTTATAAACAAACAGCTTTTGTTTAGTCCACTAGGGACGGTATTTACTGTATAATGTTATTGTGTATTATATATTCTGTAATTGTTTAACTAGTTAGTAAATAAATAATTGAGCCAATTTGTGTATGGATGATTCATACACAAATTTGGCCCTGTCCGGGGGTATCGTCGGACGGGGCCACAGTGTCTCCCGACCCCTCCTGTCTCAGCCCCCAGTATTTATGCTGCAGTAGTTTATGTGTCGGGGGGCTAGGGTCCATCTGTTATATCTGGAGTATTTCTTCTCTTATCTGGTGTCCTGTGTGAATTTAAGTATGCTCTCTCTAATTATCTCTCTCTTTCTTTCTTTTTTTCTTCTTCTCTCTCTCTCTCTCGGAGGACCTGAGCATTAGGACCATTCCTCAAGGCCTACCTGGCCTGATGACTCCTTGATGACCCGAGTCCACCTGGCCGTGCTGCTTCTCCAGTTTCAACTGTTCTGCCTGTTTTATGAACATTTTAAATCTTGTCCATGTTCGGTTATAATCTGCACACAGCACAGCCAGAAGAGGACTGGCCACCCCTCACAGCCTGGTTCCTCTCTAGGTTTCTTCCTAGGTTTTGGCCTTTCTAGGGAGTTTTTCCTAGCCACCGTGCTTTTACACCTGCATTGCTTGCTGTTTGGGGTTTTAGGCTGGGTTTCTGTACAGCACTCTGTGACATCAGCTGATGTAAGGGGGGCTTTATAAATAAATTTGATTTGATTTGATGATTCATAGTAAAGTCTGGGTTCTTGTAGTCTAGGATTTTACGACTTTTAAAAACGAGACTGATCGAGGTAAAATTAATAAACAACTGTTATCCAAAAATATATAAAATATTAGAAGAGTTGTTTTCGGGAATGAATAACTTTGTAAACGACACATTCTCTGGTGCTGCTCTTTGGCAACATAATTTTACTTAGTCTACCTTTAACTAATATTTAATTAAACTATTCCTTTTTAAATAGTTTATTCAAAAGAAACATTAAACATCTAATAGTCAAATCATATTGTAAAAGCAGGTGAGCTGGTTCTATTCTTCTTGGCCATTGTGTGGTGTTTTGTGGTGGGAAGCTGGGCAGATTGAGTACAACGTGTTACCTATAGATAGATAGGATATAAATGTTTTCACAATAAATACAACATTTTGAAGTTTGTGTTCAATTCCTACTCCCTTTGTCACACAGCAAGCTTCCATTCCCCACTGTCACAAGGGGATTCATGGCTTATTTAAGAAGAAATCATCAACCCTGTTACTTTATTTGGCACTTCATTTGTTATAGTCATTTATTTATTTAACCTCTTCAGATTGGAAAACACGTTTTTTTATGAAGGCGAAAATTTGCTATTTATGACAAAATCAAAGAATTTTTTTACCAATGCACACTTTTCAATAGGCATCGAATTGGTGGAACGACCCAGATGCTGGGCGGAGAGAGAGAGAAGCATTCAAGTATTTCAGACTAGAACACCGGCCTCTATTTTACCAGGATGCAGGAATGCCAGGTCAATGTTTAGAGAGTTTGAAGCTGTCATTATTACATGGTTTAAACTGTTCTCTATTATTAAAATTAGATGTTGGATTCAGTATCATTTCAGCATTAATGAGTACTAAAACCTTGTAAGATTCAACTCAATATTAGGAAGGTGTTCTTAATGTTTTGTACACTCAGTGTAGCGCGGTGTCATGCTAGTGTTTCACATTCTGCATCAGTGATCAGAATAGAGGCTGCAGTTCTGTCAACGTCCACCAGAGGAGGACAAAGGACCAGTTTGGCTCTAGTCAGACCACTGGTTTCAGTCCCATTTAGTCTCGCGGGGCCATCCTTCTGTCCCACCCCAGAAAAAAACAGTTTCATGTCTACTATCTCTAGTTAACAGAGTCATTCTCCAGGGACGTGTTCTCACTCTGACACTGAGTTACAGGAAGTGATGTGTTGCTCCCTTACTCCCCCAGGACACACCCTTCCCCTCCTCCTCTCCTTATTTATAGCTTCATGTAAATGAAGAGGTTATTTTATCTCCTCTCAGAACTGTGTGAGGAAAGGGGGGCCTGAAACTGAGTGTGTGTCCCGAAAGGCATTCTATTCCCTTAAAGTGCACTCTTCTTAAGGGCCCATTTGGTTCTGGTCAACAGTAGTACACTATAAAGGGAATAGAGAGACATTTGGGACACATCCTGAGTAACTCATCATTATGTTGTCCCTGTGTAGAACAATTATAGGATATTAAACTACAGTTATGGTTTGAAGGATATGAGTCAGTGATGAAGACAGGGCCTCATGTAGAGCAATGAGAATAGCTGGTGATTGGTTAACTTCAGAAGCCCCTCCCCCTGGTCCTCCCTCTCTGTCTCCTTATAGGTGGGTCCTGCAGCCTCTCCTCCCCTCATACTCCAACCCTGCTCATCTCTCAGCTGGACAGTAAGGGCCGTTCACATCACACACTGACAACATGCTGGGGACACTCTGCACTCTCATCACTGCTCTAACATGTAAGGAGTCTGACATCCTGCAGGTTTTACTTCCTGGTTTATTAATAATGAGTCTGTATGTTTCTCTTTACTACATGTCATCTTCTTATTTCCCAGGTGTCAGTGGTGTGACTGTGGTGACACAGAAGCCTCCTGTTGTGGCAGTGAGGAAAGGAGAGACGGCCACTATGGACTGTAACCTGGGGACTGTTACTACTAGTGCTGCTCGTTGGTATAAACAGGTTCCAGGAGGAGTTCCTCAGTATGTGTTAAGCTGGCACCACACTGGTTGGAGCGCTGTAAAATATGGCTCTGGTTTCTCTTCTCCTAAATTCACATCTAATCATCAGTCTATATCAGATTATCGTTTGATTATTAATACTGTGGAGGAGGCAGACTCAGCTGTATATTACTGTCAGACATGGGACAACTCTGTTAAAGAACACGTATCACAGTTATATACACCATGACAAAAACCTCCTCACCAAATACACTCACTTCTGCTTTCAGATGTTCTGAATATAGACACTAACTGAATGTCAAGTCATCCTGAACCAGTGTGTCTGCAGTATGAGTACATTCCATTCTTGTGTTTAACACAAAACCCTTCACACATTTAGTAGAATGTTGTCATTAACAATTCCACCTAGTCGTCACAAACCATGAATGATAAAGTGATATTCCAGATGGTTCAGTCCTAACAGAAGACTCCATGTATCAGATAACCTCCATGATAGTCAGTCCCCTGGTTTACAGTAGAGACATATTACATCAACAGTCATTTAGTGATATACTGGTAGTTCAGAACCCCACTATCAGGTCCAGATAATATTATTATTATGTTATTATTGTATTATGACATGCTGATTTTAAGTAAACTTACCAACACAACTGACATGAAACTAAATACTGCTCTTTTCAGTGTAACCAAAATGATCTCAAATGGTTTTTGTTAGTCCAATCTAAAATATATAGATATTTTTGATAGTTGAATAGTTACAGTAATTTAAATTGATCAGAAATCTTCTCAGAAGCTGATAGGGTGAGATATAGAGGCCCCTCCCTCTGGTCCTCCCTGTCTGTCTCCTTATAGGTGGGTCCTGCAGCCTCTCCTCTCCTCAAACTCCAACCCTGCTCATCTCTCAGCTGGACAGTAAGGGCCGTTCACACCACACACTGACAACATGCTGGGGACACTCTGCACTCTCATCACTGCTCTAACATGTAAGGAGTCTGACATCCTGGAGATTTTACTTCCTGGTTTATTAATAATGAGTCTGTATGTTTCTCTTTACTACATGTCATCTTCTTATTTCCCAGGTGTCAGTGGTGTGACTGTGGTGTGACAGAAGCCTCCTGTTGTGACAGTGAGGAAAGGAGAGACGGCCACTATGGACTGTAACCTGGGGACTGTTGATAATAGAGATGGCCACTATGGACTGTAACCTGGGGACTGTTGATAATAGAGATGGCCACTATAGACTGTAACCTGGGGACTGTTGATAATAGAGCTCATTGGTATAAACAGGTTCCTGGAGGAGTTTGTTTTACAGTGGTACTACTATAATTGGACCTCTGTAAAATATGGTTCTGGTTTCTGCTCTCCTAAATTCACATCTAATCATCAGTCTATATCAGATTATAGTTTAATTATTAATAATGTGGAGGAAGAAGACTCAGCATGGTATTACTGTAAAACAAATGACTACTCTGTTGACGAGTGGGCATCACAGTGATATACCATGACAAAAACCTCCTCACCAAATACACTCACTTCTGCTTCATGGCATTGGGGTGAACTCTAAGAAACAGCAGTTGATCAGTGATTATTATAACAATATATTCATGTCACAATGGGAGATCTGGAAATGGAAGAACCATCCATCCCTACATTTCAAAAAGATTATAAGACGATTGTGAAAAGAGATTTTGCCATTCTTGATGTAATCCTCATCATCATATCATCATCATCATCAAGTGAAGACATTATATGGATAGTGCTTCAGTTCATGGATTCAAAAGGACCAGACACAAACAGCAGAATATGATGCTATACTATATACTGTTACTTCATAGAGAGAAACTCTAGAACAGCATGAGATGTTTGAAGAGAGAGTGAAGCTCTGTCTGAATGGGATGTTTCCGTTCCTGTCCTCTCAGTAGAGAGTTTGAAGCTCTGTCTGAATGGGATGTTTCAGTTCCTGTCCTCTCAGTAGAGAGAGTGAAGCTCTGTCTGAATGGGATGTTTCAGTTCCTGTCCTCTCAGTAGAGAGAGTGAAGCTCTGTCTGAATGGGATGTTTCAGTTCCTGTCCTCTCAGTAGAGAGAGTGAAGCTCTGTCTGAACGGGATGTTTCAGTTTCTGTCTTCTCAGTAGAGAGAGTGAAGCTCTGTCTGAATGGGATGTTTCAGTTCCTGTCCTCTCAGTAGAGAGAGTGAAGCTCTGTCTGAATGGGATGTTTCAGTTCCTGTCTTCTCAGTAGTGAGAGTGAAGCTCTGTCTGAAATGGATGTTTCAGTTTCTGTCTTCTCAGTAGAGAGTGAAGCTCTGTCTGAATGGGATGTTTCAGTTCCTGTCCTCTCAGTAGAGAGAGTGAAGCTCTGTCTGAAAGGGATGTTTCAGTTCCTGTCTTCTCAGTTGAGAGAGTGAAGCTCTGTCTGAAAGGGATGTTTCAGTTCCTGTCTTCTCAGTAGAGAGAGTGAAGCTCTGTCTGAATGGGATGTTTCAGTTCCTGTCCTCTCAGTAGAGAGAGTGAAGCTCTGTCTGAAAGCGATGTTTCAGTTTTTGTCCTCTCAGTTGAGAGAGTGAAGCTCTGTCTGAAAGGGATGTTTCAGTTCCTGTCCTCTCCCTGTGAGAGTGAAGCTCTGTCTGAATGGGATGTTTCAGTTTCTGTCCTCTCAGTAGTGAGAGTGAGGAGGTTTTTGTACGGCCGTGTATACAAATTGAATCACTGTGGTATTCGGACAAGGAACCAAGCTCATTGTCACTGGTGAGTACCCTTCTAATGTTTTAATCTACAGAATATGTTTTGTTTCTGATATAATGTTGGTCAGATATATATATTTTTTCAATGTTTATTTAATAAAATGTCATTTATATTCACTGATTTAATATTTTGTACCTGCTTTAATCTTGTCTCGTATGTTGTTTGTAAATTCTTTATGAAACAGTTTGATGACGGTGTGAATGTCTCTGGTTGGTCTGCTCTGTTCATGTTTTATCATGCATTTCTTGTGTTTCTGTTGTCTATATAACTCAATGCAATTGAGATATTTCATCTCCAGAAATGTAATACAGCTCAATTTCTTAGACAAACAAATATATATTTTTTATCCCATTTGATTGTGAAATCATTTGTATTTTATTTTAACAATGTCCACATTTCATTCAGTTTTTATCATTTTAGTCTTCCAGGACTGTGATGTAAAATTATAAATAATGTTTCCAGACATGTCTCTGTCTCTCTGCTCCACAAAAAATTACATTTTAACACCTTAACGCCGTATGATTCCTTCTATCAATATCATTGTAAACATCATGGACAGCTGTTCTCTATTTAATTGCTCTTAATGCATGTTTATTGGTAATGATACCCACATGTACTGAAATCTAAACTGTTATCAATTCTGTTTTCTTCTCATCTCGTCCGTTGACTATTTTCTAATCTAGATGGAGATCTTGCTACACCTGCTGTGACCCTGTTCCCTCCATCCACTGAAGACCTCAAGTCCAGCAGAGCAACACTGGTGTGTCTGGCTAGTAACCTGTCTCAGAAGTCCAAGGGGTTGGCAGATGTCAGCTGGAAGTCTTGCGGTGAATCAGTGGCAGAAGATGTTTCTACCAGCCCTGCTGAGCAGCAACCAGACAACACCTTTAAGATCAGCAGCTATCTGACCATTCAGACTGCAGAGTGGGACAAGGACGTGGTGTTCACATGTAAAGTGTCGTTGGGGTCAACATTCTCTGAGAAAGAGATCAGAAAGACTAGTTGTAGTCTGTAAATCAATCGTTTCAGACAATCAATACAACTGGTGGTTTGTTATACCTTCAGAATGAGTGCAGATGTTATTTTGTTAGCGCTTTTAAGTGATGTTTTGATCCTTGCTTTGCTGTCAAATATAGAAGGAGTTAAAATCCAAACAACATGGATGATATCGGGCTGAAGTCTGAATGCAGCAGTGAATAGGATGACAATAACCAATGTAATGTCAAATAGTTGTTGAGGCTTGTTTCTCATGACAAGTTACTATTGATGCATTCACTGTACTAGCATCATGTTCTCTAAAACATAACATCTGAAATACTGTCATGATGAGTAGACCTCTCTACTATTGTGAAATGAGTTGAATTACTAATGATTCATAGAGGAATAGTTAGAGCTTTGCTGTATTGTGGATATTCAATAAAGAACATTCTAAAGAACAAGTGTTTGTTTTTGAGCATGTTGATGGGCATCAGTGTTAGCAGCACTAAATGAGGGGAATCTGGAGAATGACTGTTTAAATTGAACCAAGACAGAAGAGCCCAGAATCCTTACCAGGTTTATTATCATAACAAGGATTGTGACCAACCAGAGAGGACCTAGCAGTTACTGTACCCTTACATTGAAGAGCCTGTTGTTATCATAATATGTAGGCTGAACTGTTCACAGCACGGAATGAGGGGGGATCTGGAAACTATTGAACCAAGATAGAGGAGGATGGAGGGATGTGGAGTGGAATGAGGGACCCTTGGAGATACAGAGGAGGGAGAGAAAGTTACAGAACTTAGGCTGAGAGAAAGAGAAGCATGCAGGTATTGTGCCTGTCTCCCAATCTCTGTATACCAACGTGACAGATATATCAGACTAGAACACCGGCCTCCGTTTTAACAGGAATGACAGGTCAATGTTTAGAGAGTTTGAAGCCGTCATTATTACATGGTTTAAACTGTTCTCTAGTATTAACATTAGATGTTGGACTCAGTATCATTTCAGCTATAATAACAACTGTATATGTATGGCTTTTTCTTAGTCTCCCATTGACATCAACGTACACCAGAGGAGGACAAAGGACCACCAACAATGACTGAGGAAAGATCTACATGTACTTTACAACAGGAACAGCCGTCTGTAGACCACTGGTTTCAGTCCCAACCAAAAGACCAGCTGATGGTTTCATATCTAGTATTTCTAGTTATCAGAGTCAATCACCAGGGACGTGTTCTAGATCTGACACTGAGTTACAGGCAGTGATGTGTTGTTCCCTTTCTCCCCCAGGACACACCTGCTTCCCCTCCCCTCCTCCTCTCCTTATTTATAGCTTCATGTAAATGAAGAGGTTGTTTTATCTCCTCTCAGAACTGTGTGTGTGGGGGGGGGGGGGTCATATGTTAGTGCCACTAATATATGATTCAGTGGAGATAAGAAATGCCTAGTTTAGAATAGTTTAAAGGTCTATGAGAGGGATTATATTTCATGTCCCATCTCATCCAAATGAATTATATTAAGTGCCATAGATATTTATTCAAATTATACAAGATACCTGACATCTCTTCTCTTCTACATTTCATCAGTGTAACCAAACCAGAAACCACCACAGACAGACAGTCTACTGACCCAGTGTCCCCACACAGACCAACAGAACCACGAATAACCTGGGCACCATCCGAGCCACCTGTCCTCGCTCCCCAACCAGGGGGCCCCCCAAGTTCAAACAGAGTTACACTCTCCAGTTTAAAAGCAAGCCCATGAAGAGGGGGGTCATTGAATGAGTCACTATTCATTTGATTTAGTTCTGAAATAAAGATTCCAAATGTATTTCTAACTTTATCTATTTTTTACATATACATTTTTTATATTGTATTGTTTAAGGTCAGTGACAGTTGTAAGGTAGAGAGGGAAACAGAGAGTAGGGGCTGAAGCAGGATTAGTAACCCCCTCTCCAGTGTGTCTATGTGTGATCTGGGGTCAGCAGTGTTACCACTTGACCTGACTCCAGCACTATTCTAGTCAGCAGTGTTACCTCTAGACCTGACTCCAGCACTATTCTAGTCAACAGTGTTACCACTATTCTAGTCAGCAGTGTTACCACTACACCTGACTCCAACACTATTCATTTGATTTCTATACAAGGTAATTCAGTGGTACTCAATGCTTTTGTGGGTAGAGAACAGAGGAGGCTGGTGGGTGAAGATATAGGAGTACAAGCTTATTCTAATGGTTTGTATTGTTGTGGTCTCCTCAATCCAAAGTGGACACGTACCATCTCTGATATCATGGAGTACATGTTTGGTGTCTCTATTTCACATTAGTCTCTCTGCCAACTATATTGTCCTGTTCCACTAGCACATTAGCCAGTACATTGTAGTGTTCCACTAACACACTAGCCAGTACATTGTAGTGTTTCACTAACACACTAGCCAGTACATTGTAGTGTTTCACTAACACTCTAGCCAGTACATTGTAGGGTTTCACTAACACACCAGCCAGGACATTAACTGTATAATAATCATAATACATTTCCATGGTTACAGTTTTTGTCCATCAACACATAGTGATAATAAGAGTCCAGCAAGCATTACGGATGTTATCTTGTAGCTTTACTCCACTAGATGTTATTATCTTGTAGCTTTACTCCACTAGATGTTATCTTGTAGCTTTACTCCACTAGAAGTTATTATCTTGTAGCTTTACTCCACTAGATGTTATTATCTTGTAGCTTTACTCCACTAGAAGTTATTATCTTGTAGCTTTCCTCCACTAGATGTTATTATCTTGTAGCTTTACTCCACTAGATGTTATTATCTTGTAGCTTTACTCCACTAGATGTTATTATCGTGTAGCTTTACTCCACTATATGTTATCTTGTAGCTTTACTCCACTATATGTTATTATATAGTAGCTTTACTCCACTAGATGTTATCTTGTAGCTTTACTCCACCAGATGCTACATTGTAGCTTCACTCTAATAGATGTTTTTATATAGTAGCTTTACTCCACTATATGTTATTATATAGTAGCTTTACTCCACTAGATGTTATCTTGTAGCTTTACTCCACTAGATGTTATGTTGTAGCTTTACTCCACTAGATGTTAATATATTGTAGCTTTACTCCACTTGATGTTATCTTCTATCTTTACTCCACTAGATGTCATTGTATTATAGCTTTTCTCCACTAGAAGTTATTATCTTGTAGCTTTACTCCACTAGATGTTATCTTGTAGCTTTACTCCACTATATGTTATCTTGTAGCTTTACTCCACTATATGTTATCTTGTAGCTTTACTCCACTAGGTATTATTATATTGTATCTTTACTCCACTATATGTTATCTTGTAGCTTTACTCCACTAGATGTTACATTGTAGCTTTACTCCACTAGATGTTACATTGTAGCTTTACTCCACTAGATGCTATTATATTGTAGCTTTACTCCACTAGATGTTATATTGTAGATTTACTCCGCTAGATGTTATTATATTGTAGCTTTACTCCACTAGATGTTATTATATTGTAGATTTACTCCGCTAGATGTTATTATATTGTAGCTTTACTCCACTAGATGTTATATTGTAGCTTTACTCTACTAGATGTTATTATATTGTAGCTTTACTCCACTAGATGTTATCTTCTAGCTTTACGCCACTAGATGTTATTATGTTATAGCTTTACTTTACTAGGTGTTATCTTGTAGCTTTACTCCACTAGATGTTATATTGTAGCTTTACTCCACTAGATGTTATTATATTGTAGCTTTACTCCACTAGATGCTATTATATTGTAGCTTTACTCCACTAGATGTTATATTGTAGATTTACTCCGCTAGATGTTATTATATTGTAGCTTTACTCCACTAGATGTTATTATATTGTAGATTTACTCCGCTAGATGTTATCTTCTAGCTTTACTCCACTAGATGTTATTATATTGTAGCTTTACTCCACTAGATGTTATTATATTGTAGCTTTACTCCACTAGATGTTATTATATTGTAGCTTTACTCCACTAGATGTTATTATATTGTAGCTTTACTCCACTAGATGCTATTATATTGTAGCTTTACTCCACTAGATGCTATTATATTGTAGATTTACTCCGCTAGATGTTATCTTCTAGCTTTACTCCACTGGATGTTATTATATTGTAGCTTTACTCCACTAGATGTTATTATATTGTAGCTTTACTCCACTAGATGTTATTATATTGTAGCTTTACTCCACTAGATGTTATTATATTGTAGCTTTACTCCACTAGATGCTATTATATTGTAGCTTTACTCCATTAGATGTTATTATATTGTAGATTTACTCCACTAGATGTTATTATATTGTAGCTTTACTCCACTAGATGTTATTATATGGTAGCTTTACTCCGCTAGATGTTATTATATTGTAGCTTTACTCCACTAGATGTTATTATATTGTAGATTTACTCCACTAGATGTTATTATATTGTAGATTTACTCCGCTAGATGTTATTATATTGTAGCTTTACTCCACTAGATGTTATTATATTGTAGATTTACTCCGCTAGATGTTATTATATTGTAGCTGTACTCCACTAGATGTTATTATATTGTAGATTTACTCCGCTAGATGTTATTATATTGTAGCTTTACTCCACTAGATGTTATTATATTGTAGCTTTACTCCACTAGATGTTATGATATTGTAGATTTACTCCGCTAGATGTTATCTTCTAGCTTTACTCCACTAGATGTTATTATGTTATACTTCACTAGATGTTATCTTGTAGCTTTTCTCCACTTGATGTTATCTTGTAGGTTTACTCCACTATATGTCATTATCTTGTAGCTTTACTCGATCAGATGTTACATTGTAGCTTTACTCTACTATATGACATTATATTGTAGCTTTACTCCACTAGATGTTATCTTGTAGGTTTATTCCACTATATGTCATTATCTTCTAGCTTTACTTCACCAGATGTTACAGTATAGCTTTACTCTACTAGATGTTATTATATTGTAGCTTTACTCCACTAGATGGTATCTTGTAACTTTACTCCACTAGATCTTGTCTTGTAGCTTTACTCCACTATTTGACATTATATTGTAGCTTTACTCCACTAGATGCTATCTTGTAGCTTTACTCCACTATATGACATTATATTGTAGCTTTACTCCACTAGATGCTATCTTGTAGCTTTACTCCATTATATGCCATTATCTTGTAGCTTTACTCCACTATGTCTTATGGATGTTATCCATCAGTCGTGTGGTGATGAACAGAGTGATGATCTGAACCCCCAGCAGGACGATACCCACGGCTCCTATCAGGCCTGTGTGCTGCTCTATCCAGCGGGACATGCCCCCCAGACAGCCCCCCAGGAAGATGACACTCTGGGCAGAGAACTCATCCAGTTGCTGGGATCCTACTCCACACTGGGAGTTCCACACCGTGCCGTTCTCCAGGGGGTCCACACAGCAGGTAGCAGGGACCCCACAGGACAGCACCCCCGGGGCAGAGCAGTTATAGTACCTGGGATGAAGAGGACATGGGAGGGGAGAAGCAAGGACTGTAACCAATTAAATTGGCTGCTTGGATAATGTTATGTGACATAAAAGCAATAACCCTAGTAATGTAACATATCTTTGACAGATATACATTTTATTTCATCTTTGTTCATACTGGTTATTCTCTGAGATAAAATCTATTTTACAAGAGAGACCTGCTCAAACTAACAAAACTATCAAAATGATAGTAACAACCCCCATTGACAGACAGTTCACAAGGCTGTGTGTCAGTCAATGGACCATGTCATCACAAGTCATCATGTCAATGGTCTAGTCAGTCACATCTCACTCACATGTTGACCTCCCAGTCTCTGTAGTTGTCGGCCCCGCAGCACTGTAGTCCTATCTGGATCTCATCGGTGATGAACCTCAGGTCCAGGTCATCCTGGTAACGTACCATGGCAGCCAGCATACCTGACCTCAGGTATCCCTCTATCTGTCCCTGCAGGCTGAAGGCCACGATGGCCACTAGGACCTGGGCTGCTACCAGGACCAGCACAGTGGCTGAGAAGACCTGGAGCAAGCAGCAGTTCTCTCTCAGAGCCCCCACACAGCCTGACAGGCAGAGGGTAGACAGCACCAAGCCCAGCATCACAAACACCAGCATGGGGTCGGTACTGATCTGTCCTATTTTCTCCTGAGCAAAGGATTCCTTGTTGATGAGGCCCCACAGGCCTAGAGCCAGGACCACCAGGCCTAGCACTGTGAAGAGGAGGTTGCTGAAGAACAGGAGGTACTTGAGAAGGCAGTCGCTCAGGGAGAAGGGCTTGCTACGGGCTCTGGGTTCAACCTCCCTGGTTCTAGCCTGGTTCCCTGGTCCATAATTTGGTCCTGGTTCTGGAGCCTGTTCTTCTGTGCTGGTCTCCTCAGTCCCCTGAAGAACTCCTGACAACTCTCTATCTGTGTCTGTCTTCAAAGAGGAAACAGGACCAACAATACACAATGAGATTTCACTCAGACAAAAACAACTCATTAAGTTCAGTCTATTGTGGTCATTGTCTTTAGGTTTAGCCTACTTGCAACCAGAAATATAATCTATAGAACGGGTCTCCCCATCCAAGTCAAGAATAGCATAATGGGTGGAATGGTAGCCATTGGAGTTTACGCATGACTTTACCAGTCAAATTGACAGGGTTAAAGGTTGCAAGTCCTTTTTATAAATTATGTTTCAATGCTTGCAACGTTGAAGGGACTGTAAACTCCATTCAATATGATGTACAGTGAGTACATAACTAACAGTATATAGGTTGTCAGACAGACAGACAGTTTCTGTACCTTTGGTATGAGTGGGCTGGTCTCAGTCTGTGTGTTCTCTCTCCTCAACCAGGGAAAACGAAACCATCTCATGGACTGCAACCTCCTCATCTTTCTGGCTGCCAGGAAACGGTTCTCCCTCTGTCCTCTCAGAAAATATTATTCCACTGTCCTCTCAACTAATCAACGTGTGAGAGGCGATTCTCCCCTTGTCCTCAGCTAATCAATGTGTGAGAGGCGATTCTCCCCGTGTTCTCAACTAATCAACGTGTGAGAGGCGATTCTCCCCTTGTCCTCAGATAATCAATGTGTGAGAGGCAGTTCTCCCCCTGTCTTCCGGTCAGTTTAAGAGACTAGAAGAGAGGTGAGGAGACTGTCTGAGGGGAAAGGGAGAGAGTTGAGGTGGTGGAAGCCAGGTCGATACAGCTCTATGCAGTGTGGTGTGGTGGGTGGGTAGTTAGCTCAGGTCTCCAGCAGCCAGAAGTGTGTATTCATTAGTCTACACTGTAGCAAAATGACTTGTAACTGAACAAGAGTTTCTTATTGGTCAAATTCATGTAGATCCCTCCCTATTTTGGCCCGTTGCTTTTGTTTGGATTCTAATGAATAAAGCCCAGGTCTCCCAGGGATTCCAGCAACATCATGTGAGAGGGTTAAGGTTAGGGTTAGTCTGTTTGGTTCCTAATGAATACAGCCCAGTGCTCCCAGGGATTCTAGCAGCATCATGTGAGAGTCACAGTGCAGACGATTAAGAAGTAATCAGATCACGCCTCAATGACTCTTGCATTCTCTTAGGATCAACTTACCCTCCCCCATCCTAACCTTAAACATTAGTGGGGGAAATGGCAAATTGACCCAAGATCAGCGTCTACTCAGGGCAACTTCACCCGAGTGTTACAGGAAGAAGAGATGCTCAGGGAACAGACCCCACTTTGATCCACAACAGCCATGTGATGAGGCTGTGGAATGACATCATAATACGGAATTGTGGGAATGTTGTGAGCATGTTGTGTGTTTTAGCCAATGATGGTTTGTCCCAGTAAGTAAGCTAGCTGAGAACAAGTTCTCATTTACAACTGCGACCTGGCCAAGATAAAGCTAAGCAGTGCGACACAAACAACAACACAGAGTTACACATGGAATAAACAAGCGTACAGTCAATAACACAATAGAAAAAAATATATATATATTTGTAATTGTAATTGTAATGGAGGTCTCAGGTTTGTCCCAGTAGGTAGATGGTAGGTCTCAGGCCCAGGTTTGTCCCAGTAGGAAGCTGGTAGGTCTCAGGTCCAGGTTTGTCCCAGTAGGTAGCTGGTAGGTCTCAGGTCCAGGTTTGTCCCAGTAGGAAGCTGGTAGGTCTCAGGTCCAGGTTTGTCCCAGTAGGTAGATGGTAGGTCTCAGGTCCAGGTTTGTCCCAGTAGGTAGATGGTAGGTCTCAGGTCCAGGTTTGTCCCAGTAGGTAGATGGTAGGTCTCAGGCCCAGGTTTGTCCCAGTAGGAAGCTGGTAGGTCTCAGGTCCAGGTTTGTCCCAGTAGGTAGATGGTAGGTCTCAGGTCCAGGTTCGTCCCTTTTGGTCCTAGACTTGGCGCTCCAGTACCGCTTACCGTGCGGTAGCAGAGAAAACAGTCTATGACTTGGGTGACTGGAGTCTTTTATGGGCTTTCCTCTGACACCTCCTATTATATAGGTCCTGGATGGCAGGAAGCTTGGCCCCAGTGATGTACTTGGCCAATCGCACTACCCTCTGTCGCGCCTTACGGTCAGATGCCGAGCAGTTGCCATACCAGGCGGTGATGCAAATGGTCATGATGCTCTCGATGGTGCAGCTGTATAACTTTGAGGATCTGGGGACCCATGCCACATCTTTTCAGTCTCCTGAGGGGGGAAAGGTTTTGTCATGCCCTCTTCACAACTGTCTTGGTGTGTTTGGTCCATGATAGTTCGTTGGTGATGTGGACACCAAGGAACTTGAAACTCTCGACCCACTACACTACAGCCCAATCGATGTTAATGGGGGTCTGTTCGGCCTGCCTTTTCCTGTTGTCCATGATCAGCTCCTTTGTCTCTTCCTGTGTAGTATTGTCTTTTCCGGTGCATCACTATCTCTTCCTGTGTAGTACTGTTTATTTCTGTGTAGTAATGTCTCTTCCTGTGTAGTACTGTCTCTTCATGTGTAGTACTGTCTCTTCCTGTGTAGTACTACCTCTTCCTGTGTAGTACAGTCTCTTCTTGCGTAGTACTGTCTCTTCCTGTGTAGTACTCTCTTCTGTGTAGTACAGTCTCTTCCTGTGTAATACGGTCTCTTCCTGTGTAGTACAGTCTCTTCCTGTGTAGTACTGTCTCTTCCTGTGTAGTACTGTCTCTTCTGTGTAGTACAGTCTCTTCCTGTGTAGTACAGTCTCTTCCTGTGTAGTAAAGTCTCTTCCTGTGTAGTACAGTCTCTTCCTGTGTAGTCCTGGCTCTTCCTGTGTAGTACTGTCTTTTCCGGTGCATCACTATCTCTTCCTGTGTAGTACTGTTTACTTCTGTGTAGTAATGTCTCTTCCTGTGTAGTAAAGTCTCTTCCTGTATAGTACAGTCTCTTCCTGTGTAGTACTGTCTCTTCCTGTGTAGTACTGTCTCTTCCTGTGTAGTACTGTCTCTTCTGTGTAGTACAGTCTCTTCCTGTGTAGTACAGTCTCTTCCTGTGTAGTAAAGTCAACTCCTGTGTAGTACAGTCTCTTCCTGTGTAGTCCTGGCTCTTCCTGTGTAGTACTGTCTTTTCCGGTGCATCACTATCTCTTCCTGTGTAGTACTTTTTATTTCTGTGTAGTAATGTCTCTTCCTGTGTAGTACTGTCTCTTCCTGTGTAGTACTGTCTCTTCCTGTGTAGTACAGTCTCTTCCTGTGTAGTACAGTCTCTTCCTGTGTAGTACAGTCTCTTCCTGTGTAGTACAGTCTCTTCCTGTGTAGTACAGTCTCTTCCTGTGTAGTAAAGTCTCTTCCTGTGTAGTACAGTCTCTTCCTGTGTAGTCCTGGCTCTTCCTGTGTGGTACTGTCTCTTCTTGTGTAGTACTGTCTCTTCCTGTGTAGTACAGTCTCTTCCTGTGTAGTACAGTCTCTTCCTGTGTAGTACTGTCTCTTCCTGTGAAGTACTGTGTATTCCTGTGTGTGTAGGATTAGTCCAGGGTTATGGAAAATCCTCCACCATAAGTCACAGGTGTCCATTTCTCTCTGTCTGGCCTCAATCTGGCATTTCCCTTCTTTGGGCCCTGGTCAAACATAGTCCAATATGGGAATAGGGTGCCATCCAAGGAGGAGAGGCCTGGGTCTCTGCTGATTTGTGTGTCTTCTCGTATGCTGCCTGGGCCCCCAGAGATAGAGCACAGATGCTGCCTGGGCCCCCAGAGTGAGAGCACAGAGGCTGCCTTAGCCCCATGAGTTGGAACACATAGGCTGCCTGGGTCCCCAGAGTTAGAACACAGAGGCTTCCTGGGCCCCCAGAGTTAGAACACAGAGGCTGCCTGGGCCCCCAGAGTTAGAACACAGAGGCTGCCTGGGCCCCAGAGTTAGAACACAGAGGCTGCCTGGGCCCCATAGTTAGAGTTAGAACACAGAGGCTTTGGGCCCCCAGAGTTAGAACACAGAGGCTGCCTGGGCCCCCAGAGTTAGATCACAGAGGGGCCTCCCGAGTGGCGCAGTGATCAAATGCACTGCATCGCAATGCTAGCTGTGCCACTAGAGATTCTGGGTTCGAGTCCAGGCTCTGTCGCAGATGACTGTGACCGGGAGACCCATGGGGCAGTGCACAATTGGCCCAGCGTCGCCCGGGTTAGGGGAGGGATTGACCGGCAGGGTTGTCCCTGTCACATCACACACTAGTGACTCCTGTGGCGGGCCGGGCGCATTGCATGCTGACACGGTCGCAAGATGTACAGTGTTTCCTCCGACCCATTGGTGCAGCTGGCTTACGGGTTAAGTGGGCATTGTGTCAAGAAGCAGTGCGGCTTGGTTGGGTTGTGTTTCGGAGGATGCATGGCTCTCGACCTTCGCCTCTCCCGAGTCCGTACGGGAGTTGCAGCGATGAGACAAGACTGTAACTACCAATTGGATACCACGAAATTGGGGAGAAAAAGGGGTAATAATTATTTTTCAAAAGGGTTAGATCACAGAGGATATTGTTTTCCAGTATAGGACAGAGTCTGTTATAGCCATCAGCTAGACTGAGATGTCTTGCCATCACCAACAAACAGGAGCATGATGAGAGACAGAGAGAGACAGGAGGAGAAGGTAAATGGAAAAATATGAGAGCGAAAGAGATGGTGTGATATCCCCCTTCTCCTTGGCACCTTGGTCCTGTGCTGTCATTCTTTCCCCAGTCAGGGCTGTGCTGCGTTGGATTGGGCTGTAGTGAGCTGCTTGATGAAGCTGCTGGAGCTGGCCCTGCACCCAGGGCTCTGGAAGGGATTATAGTTTTACTGCTCAGGATCAAGCTGGCCAAGGTTGGAAGAACTACCAGCTCAGGCCAGGGTTGGGAATGATAGTCACCAGTTGAAGTATCCTGGGGCAAGGAATGATAGTCACCAGTTGAAGAATCCTGGGGTGAGGAATGATAGTCACCAATTGAGGTATCCTGGGGTAAGGAATGATAGTTACCAGTTGAAGTATCCTGGGGTAAGGAATGATAGTCACCAGTTGAAGTATCCTGGGGTAAGGAATGATATTTACCAGTTGAAGTATCCTGGGGTAAGGAAGGTTTTCTGGATGATCATAGATAATTTATAGTCCCGTTGTCCTAGCTGTTAAAATGAGTGGAAAAGTAAATTATTTTGTCATAAGTAGCAATGATGGGATAACCCTTCTCTCCTTATTAACTCTTCATGAAATCTCACTAGTGTTGAAACAGCAGGTAATAAATGTATGTCACCCACAGCAGGTCTGTGTTCCTTCACACACATGGCTCAGTGTCTGTCCTTGACTGGAACACAACACTCCTCCCTCCTCCCTGCCTACAACATGTGTATGGTACATCTCAGTGGTCCACAGGGCCAGTGGACTGGACCCAGTCATCATGTGTATGGTACATCTCAGTGGTCCACAGGACCAGTGGACAGGACCCAGTCATCATGTATATGGTACATATCAGTTGTCCACAGGACCAGTGGACTGGACCCAGTCATCATGTGTATGGTACATCTCAGTGGTCCACAGGGCCAGTGGACAGGACCCAGTCATCATGTATATGGTACATATCAGTTGTCCACAGGACCAGTGGACAGGACCCAGTCATCATGTGTATGGTACATCTCAGTGGTCCACAGGACCAGTGGACAGGACCCAGTCATCATGTATATGGTACATCTCAGTGGTCCACAGGACCAGTGGACAGGACCCAGTCATCATGTATATGGTACATCTCAGTGGTCCACAGGACCAGTGGACAGGACCCGGTCATCATGTATATGGTACATATCAGTGGTCCACAGGGCCAGTGGACAGGACCCAGTCATCATGTGTATGGTACATATCAGTGGTCCACAGGACCAGTGGACAGGACCCAGTCATCATGTATATGGTACATATCAGTGGTCCACAGGGCCAGTGGACAGGACCCAGTCATCATGTATATGGTACATATCAGTGGTCCACAGGGCCAGTGGACAGGACCCAGTCATCATGTGTTATGAGCTATAGGTGTACCATCTCAGTGGACAACAGGGCCAATGTTTTGGAGAAGTATACAGTTAATCTTTTCTTAGCTTGTTGTATCGGTGGATAAATAAGCATAGCTTAGAAGCGTAGTCAGTTTTCCATACATTCTGACATGTGGAATCATTTTTGCAATACATATCAGTACAGTTCCATTCTCTCTCACTCACTCTATTTCTCTCTCTCTCTCTCCACCCCCTTTCCCCTCTCCCTCTCCATCTCTCCCCCTCTCCCTCTCTCATCATAGTTATGTACTGTGCTAGCTGACAGGGTGAATTCCCAGTTGTCCTGACTGGATGTCAGGTATTCCCACTATCATATTCAGATATATACCAGATGAATGGCAGCACTAGTTTCTCTGTTTTCAACTGGTTTTAACCCCTTCAGCCTCTCAGTATATCACCATTGGCTATGGTATTCTGGAGTGGTGATTGGTGGATGTAAAGATGAATATTTGTGCATTATATAATATAAACTTCTGACCGTAGGAAGAGACTTTAAATGTGTAGAATGCCTTCACCTAGCTTTCTCTGGTGTGTGTGTGTGTGTGTGTGTGTGTGTGTGTGTGTGTGTGTGTGTGTGTGTGTGTCGCTCTGGTGCTCATGCCAGTACTGTCCAGTCAGATTCCTGCACAGTGATAAATGTAAATGGGATCAGGTTATATCTACAGCATGTGGCTGCATGGAATGGGTTCTATCTGGTTTCTACATCTCTGGTCTCTCAGTAGAGGAATATTCTGCCAGTAGAATAACCTGAATGCAGTCAAAGGGGCTATATTTTCACTCACAAATTACCTTAAAAGCTTGTTCCAAAAAAGCTTATTGTTGTAATCACTGGACATTACCTTACAGTAAAACACTTTGTGATAAATCATCATAAGATAGCTTGTAAACCTTTGGTCTTAATAAGTGATGGACACTGGCAAAATGTTTCCCGTCCGCCTGCTATTAAAGGTGTTGTAGGGTGGCTAAATGTTTCCCCTTCCCCTGCTATTTCAGTAGAGACTGTGTTTCACTGATACATGGTCTATTTTATTGAGTCTCTGTTAGGAACAAATCTTTTGGTTCCAGTCAGTGCTTTGGTTCCTGTGTCAAAAAAGGTTAGTGTCAACATTCAACTGTTCTTCCTGGGGAACCCACGCTGTCCCTAAGAGAGTCTGTCAGATTCCAATACATCAATGTTGTTCTCTGGTGAGATGGAGTGTAATCAAAACTGTTTCTTCTTTTCCCTCTCCAAAAGTTCCTACACCGGTTTGTAACATTCCAGAGTCTAGAAACACAAAAGACAAGCGGTATATCTCACAGGAACCATAGATCTCTTCTCACTACTCCATGATGGATTTCTGCTCTGCAGGGATCTCCAGACCCACCTGGCTCAGGCTCTTGGCTGGCCCTTACTGGGCTGGCTGGCCACAGACTCTCCTCTCCCCTCCCCTCCTCGCCTTTCATCTCCTCTCCCCTCCCTCCCTCCACTCCCCTCACCTCTCATCTCCTCTCCTGTCCCCTCCTCTCCTTTCCTCTCCTCAGCCCAGCACCAGAGGGAACGATTCTCTGTTTTTCTGGTACGGTAATGTTTGAATTGCAACACGTTATGTCAAGATCATTAGATCCATTTATAACTGTGCCAGGATGATCACATGCTACCATGAGTAATAAACAGGCTGTGTGTTTCTGTACTGGTTTCTGTCATGATGTTAGATTAACTCCATGGGATCTTTGTTGAACTATAGTCTATTAAATCATCTGGTTTCTGTCATGATGTCAGGTTAACTCCATGGGATCTGTATTGAACTATAGTCTATTAAATCCTCTGGTTTCTGTCATGATGTCAGGTTAACTCCATGGGATCTGTATTGAACTATAGTCTATTAAATCATCTGGTTTCTGTTATGATGTCAGGTTAACTCCATGGGATCTGTATTGAACTATAGTCTATTAAATCATCTGGTTTCTGTCATGATGTCAGGTTTACTCCATGGGATCTGTATTGAACTATAGTCTATTAAATCATCTGGTTTCTGTCATGATGTCAGGTTAACTCCATGGGATCTGTATTGAACTATAGTCTATTAAATCATCTGGTTTCTGTCATGATGTCAGGTTAACTCCATGGGATCTGTATTGAACTATAGTCTATTAAATCATCTGGTTTCTGTCATGATGTCAGGTTAACTCCATGGGATCTGTATTGAACTATAGTCTATTAAATCATCTGGTTTCTGTCATGATGTCAGGTTAACTCCATGGGATCTGTATTGAACTATAGTCTATTAAATCATCTGGTTTCTGTCATGATGTCAGGTTAACTCCATGGGATCTGTATTGAACTATAGTCTATTAAATCATCTGGTTTCTGTCATGATGTCAGGTTAACTCCATGGGATCTGTATTGAACTATAGTCTATTAAATCATCTGGTTTCTGTCATGATGTCAGGTTAACTCCATGGGATCTGTATTGAACTATAGTCTATTAAATCATCTGGTTTCTGTCACGATGTCAGGTTAACTCCATGGGATCTGTATTGAACTATAGTCTATTAAATCATCTGGTTTCTGTCACGATGTCAGGTTAACTCCATGGGATCTTTATTGAACTATGGTCTATTAAATCATCTGGTTTCTGTCACGATGTCAGGTTAACTCCATGGGATCTGTATTGAACTATAGTCTATTAAATCATCTGGTTTCTGTCATGATGTCAGGTTAACTCCATGGGATCTTTATTTAACTATGGTCTCTTAAATCATCTGGAATATGAGGCAACACTGTGTATAACCATGGAAACTGTAACAACATGACAGCAACAAAGTGTATACTTTTCTGTGCACATGAACGGTGTATACTTGTCGTTTTTTCATTAAATTATGTGTTTCATTTGTCCATCACATGATTTAGCCTCGGCCCAAACAATGATGTAGCGTATTATAATCCTATGTTTCCTGGCTGAATAATGTCCTGATTAGAAATTGAGGAGCTGTCGCAGCTTGGCTTGGCTGGGTTCAGTTCAGTTCAGCTCAGTAGCGTGAAAAGGGTAGTAGAGAGGGTTCGGATCAGCCTGGGCTGCAGGCAGAGCCCAGATGTTCCACAGATGATTACAGAAGGCTGCAAGGAATGTAGTACTGGAGGAAGAAGAGGAGGGGGAGGAGGAGGGGGTGGGGGTACATGATGAGGAGAAGGGAGGGGAGGTGGAGGGGGGGTGCTGCTGCTACATCAAAGACGTCCACTGTATCTGGGGCCAGAGAGCATTTAGAGATGTCATTTCACTGTAACACTACAGCCCTCCAGACCAGCGTTTCTTTCTGTGTGTGTGTGTGCATGTGAACCGTGTGTGTGTGTGTGTGTGTGCATTTACAGAGTGGTGTCCTGGTTACAAAGGGGTGGAGCCCAGCAGGTAGGGGATGGCTTAGGGAGTTTATAAGAGAGCTGTCCACGTCCTGTTCTCCTACAGAGCTTCAGTCATACTGGAATACTACCACACACTGGTCTGGTCTGGTCTGGTCTAGTCTGGTCTGGTCTAATCTGGTCTAGCCTGGTCTGGTCTAGTCTGGTCTGGTCTAATCTGGTCTAGTCTGGTCTGGTCTAATCTTTCTGGGGATAAACAGCTCACAGCTCAGCTTCACAGTCAGGTAGAGTATCTACAGATAAACCAGCTGCAATCACTGGATATTAGGGATCAATATTCAATATTAATTGATTGATATTAGATTCATTTTCAGAGGAAAGGTTGTTCTATTGTGAAACCATCATCCACTGAATATCTGCATGTCAAATGGAATGTGAACATGAACTAGTCCGTAAATGATGTGTAAATAATATGACAGTCTAACATCACATCAACTTCAGATATTATATTGATTCTTCATCTAACTGATGGGGGGTTATTCTGTGCCAAGCTGAAGTAGCAACTTCCAGTTCAGCCAATCACATAGTGATGGTGTTTTATCTGCTTTTGCTCAGAGAGACTCTCCAATAATCGAGTCTGAGTGTTGGGCTACAAAGACACAGTTGTTGATGATGATATGGGCTCATAAGTAAGCATTTCACTGTAAAGTCTACACCTGTTGTATTTGGCGCGTTTGTGACCAATAACATTTAAATTGATTTGATTTGTTTTGCTGATGAAGATGATGACGAGGAGGGCTGTAGCCCTGCTGTCTCTGCTATCTCTGTGTGTCTCTCAGAAGTGGAAGCAGGAGACATCAGAGTGGGACAGAGGTAAGGCAGACCAGACACAGTCACTAGTATGTCATCTACTTCCTGTATGTGTAGAGTCTCGTTAACAGAGGTAAGGCAGACCAGACACAGTCAGTAGTATGTTATCTACTTCCTGTATGTGTAGAGTCTCGTTGATAGAGGTAAGGCAGACCAGACACAGTCACTAGTATGTCATCTACTTCCTGTATGTGTAGAGTCTCTTTGATAGAGGTAAGGCAGACCAGACACAGTTACCAGTATGTCATCTACTTCCTGTATGTGTAGAGTCTCTTTGATAGAGGTAAGGCAGACCAGACACAGTCACTAGTATGTCATCTACTTCCTGTATGTGTAGAGTCTCTTTGATAGAGGTAAGGCAGACCAGACACAGTCACTAGTATGTCATCTACTTCCTGTATGTGTAGAGTCTCGTTGAAAGAAGTAAGGCAGACCAGACACAGTTACCAGTATGTAATCTACTTCCTGTATATGCTTGTAGAGTCTCTTATGTAGCACACTTCAAGCAGTATGTTCTATGCATCCATTAATATTGAATGATATTGTGTTCTAATAGCTTGTTATCTTCAACACATGAACAGCCAGTGGTACAGTACAGTATAGTCTACCTTGTGTTTCTGAGAGGTGAATGAACATTCCCATGTCATCTCCAGCAGATAAAAGCCAGGCTAAGATCTGCTCCAACCTGACCCAGGTGCTGGACAACTGGAAGTATGCCATCATGAACCAGGTGAAGGACCTGCTGATCAATGATCACGCCTCTGTCCTGCCAGAATACGTCAGGTAGGTGACATCATCACCACGTGGCAGAAAGAGAGATGAAAGAGAGATACAGTGATCAGGATATGAACATTCCGTTCCAGCTAAACAATTGATATACAGTGCATTTGGAAATTATTCAGACCCCTTGACTTTTTCCGCATTTTGTTACGTTACAGCCTTATTTTGATAATGGCTTAACAAAATAATCATCTCATGAATCTACACACAATACCCCATAATGACATAACGAAAATAGTTTTTTAGACATTTTTGGAAATGTATATAAAAAAAAACGGAAATACCTTATTTACTCAAGTATTCATACCCTTTGCTATGAGACTCGAAATTGAGCTCAGGTGCATTCTGTTTCCATTGATTATCCTTGATTGGAGTCCAGCTGTGATAACTTCAATTTATTGGACATGATTTGGAAAGGCACACACTTGTCTATGTAAGGTCCCACAGTTGACAGTGCATGTCAGAGCAAAAACCAAGCCATGAGGTCGAAGGAATTGTCCGTAGAGCTCCTAGAGAGCTCCTAGACAGGATTGTGTCGAGGCACAGATCTGGGGAAGGGTACCCCAAAATATCTGAAGGTTCCCAAGAACACAGTGGCCTCCATCCTTCTTAAATGGAAGAAGTTTGGAACCACTAAGACTCTTCCTAGAGCTGGCCACACGCCCAAACTGAGCAATCGGGGGAGAAGGGCCTTGGTCAGGGAGGTGACCAAGAACCCGATGGTCACTCTGACAGAGCTCCAGAGTTCCTCTTTGGAGATGGGAGAACCTTCCAGAAGGACAAAGATCTCTGCAGCACTCACCCAATCAAAACCTTTATGGTAGAGTGGCCAGACGGAAGCCACTCCTCAGTAAAAGGCACATGACAGCCCCCTTGGAGTTTGCCAAAAGGCACCTAAAGGACTCTTTGACCATTAGAAACAAGATTCTCTGGTCTGATGGTACTATTTGATTGAACTACTTGGCCTGAATGTCAAGCATCACATCTGGAGGAAACCTGGCACCATCCCTACGGTGAAGCATGGTGGTGGCAGAATCATGCTGTGGGGATGTTTTTCAGTAGCAGGGACTTGGAAACAAGTTAGCTTCGAGGGAAAGATGAACGGAACAAGGTTCAGAGAGATCCTTGATGAAAACCTGCTCCAGAGTGCTCAGGACTTCAGACTGGGGGCAAAGATTCACCTTCCAACAGGACAACGACCCTAAGCACACAGCCAAGACAATGCAGGAGTGCCCTTCGGGACAAGTCTCTGAATGTCCTTGAGAGGGGGAAACAATTTAATAATTTTCTAATAAGGCTGTAACGTAACAAAATGTGGAAAAAGTCAAGGGGTCTGAATACTTTCCCAATGCACTGTATGTGTAAGGACCTCACTATGGAAAGCTCCAGTCGGAAGATCTGTAACAGCAGCAGCCTCCTGGGTCTGTAAACACAAAGCATCTCAGAGTAGTGAGGAGTCAGGGATCAGTTTGTGTCTTTTAGATCAAAAAGAAGAATATTATATGGACAGAGAGGATCTGATCCTAGATCAGCACTCTGCTCTGGATGGTGAACTGAGAGTTCTGGCTGAGACATCAAAAAATGACTAGCTAGCAGCCATCCAACCAGTCCTGGAGAGACTCAGTGTTTCTACTCTGAGTCCTGCAGGCAGCTAATAACACACGTTTACTGTAAGCGCTCACTCTCCAATAACAGGCCTGGAGAGGCTGCAGTGCACACTCAGTGTGTGTGTGTGTGTGTGCGCGCCTGGATAGGCTGCAGTGCACAATAACATAGCTTGACATTAGCCAGAAAACATCTCTCATTGATGAAGAATGTCATTGATGTTTAATGAGGCTCTAGTTTCCCATGTCTTCTGTCCTGATGTTACCTGCAAATGACACAATGAGATGTTTTCCACCATATTTTATTTTAATATATTCTAGCCTCCTAGCAGCGTGGCCCATTAGATTGTAGTAGGGATTTCACAAACGTGTAAAGCAGTGTGTAGACTTCGTTTGTGTCATCCCATTAGATTGTAGTTGGGCTTTCACAACGTGTAAAGCGGTGTGTAAAGCAGTGTGTAGACTTCGTTTGTGTCATCCCATTAGATTGTAGTTGGGCTTTCACAACGTGTAAAGCAGTGTGTAAAGCAGTGTGTGGACTTTGTTGGTTTCATCCCATTAGATTGTATGTAAACATTATTAAAGTGACTAGTGTTCCATTTCTTAAAGTGGCCAGTGATTTTTAATCTATATCTATAGGCAGCAGCCTCTAATGTGCTAGTGATGGCTGTTTAACAGCCTGATGGCCTTGAGATTGAAAAACAGCTTCTATCTCTCAGTCCCAGCTTTGATGCACCTGTACTGACCTCGCTTTCTGGATTATAGCGGGGTGAACAGTCAGTGGCTCGGGTGGTTGATGTCCTTGATGATCTTTTGGCCTTCCTGTGACATCAGGTGCTGTAAGTGTCCTGGAGGGCAGGTAGTTTCCTGACGTCCACGATGATCTTTGTTTTGTTGACGTTTAGTGAGAGGTTGTGAGCCCTCACCTCCTCCCTGTAGACTGTCTCGTCATCGTTGGTAATCAAGCCTACTACTGTTGTGTTATCTGAAACTAGGTGATTGAGTTGGAGGCGTGCTTGGCCACCCAGTCATGGGTGAACAGGGATTACAGGAGAGGGCTGAGCATGCACCCTTGTGGGGCCCCAGTGTTGAGGATCAGCGAAGTGGAGGTGTTGTTTCCTACCTTCACCACCTGGGGGGCGGCTCGTCAGGATATCCAGGACCCAGTTGCACAGGGCGGGGTTCAGACCCAGGTCCTCGAGCTTAATGATGAGCTTGGAGGGTACTATGGCGTTGAATGCTGAGCTATAAAACAGCAGTAGTCAATGAATAGCATTCTTACATAAACTACCGGTCAAAAGTTTCAGAACAGCTACTCATTCAAGGGTTTTTCTTTATTTTTACTAGTTTCTACATTGTAGAATAATAGTTGAGACATCAAAACTATGAAATAACACAAATGGAATCATGTAGTAACAAAAAAGTGTTAAACAAATAAAAATATATTTTATATTTGAGATTCTTCAAATAGCAACCCATTCTCTCAACCAGCTTAATCTGGAATGCTTTTCCAACAGTCTTGAAGGAGGTTCCAAATATTCTGAGCACTTGTCGGCTGCTTTTCCTTCACTCTGTGGTCCGACTCATCCCAAAGCATCTCAATTTGGTTGAGGTCGGGGGATTGTGGAGGCCGGATCATCTGATGCAGCACTCCATCACTCTCCTTCTTGGTAAAATATCCCTTAATCAAATCAAATCAAATTTTATTTGTCACATACACATGGTTAGCAGATGTTAATGCGAGTGTAGCGAAATGCTTGTGCTTCTAGTTCCGACCATGCAGTAGTATCTAACAAGTAATCTAACAAATTCACAACAACTACCTTATACACACAAGAGTAAAGGAATGAATACGAGTATGTACATATAAATATATGGATGAGCGATGGCTGACCGGCATAGGCAAGATGCAGTAGATGGTATGGAGTACAGTATATACACACACACATATATATATATATATATATATATATGAGATGAGTAATGTAGGATATGTAAACATTATATAAATGGCATTGTTTAAAGTGGCTAGTGATACATTATTTCATCCAGTTATAATTATTAAAGTGGCTAGAGATTTGGGTCGATGGCCGAACGGCATAGGCAAGATACAGTAGATGGTTTAGAGTACAGTGTATACATTTGATATGAGTATGTCGGGTACGTAAACATTATATACAAAATTGTTTAAAGTGGCTAGTGATACATTTGTTACATCCAATTCCTATGTTTAAAGTGGCTAGAGATTTAAGTCAGTATGTTGGCAGCAGCCACTCAATGTTAGTGATGGCTGTTTAACAGTCTGATGGCCTTGAGGTAGAAGCTGTTTTTCAGTCTCTCGGTCCCAGCTTTGATGCACCTGTACTGACCTCGCCTTCTGGATGATAGCGGGGTGAACAGGCAGTGGCTCGGGTGGTTGTTGTCCTTGATGATCTTTTTGGCCTTCCTGTGACATCGGGTGGTGTAGGTGTCCTGGAGGGAAGGTAGGTTTCCCCCGGTGATGCGCTGTGCAGTCCTCACTACCCTCTGGAGAGCCTTACGGTTGTGGGCGGAGCGGTTGCCGTACCAGGCGGTGATACAGCCTGACAGGATGCTCTCGATAGTGCATCTGTAAAAGTTTGTGAGTGATTTTGGTGACAAGCCGAATATCTTCAGCCTCCTGAGGTTGAAGAGGCGCTGTTGCGCCTTCTTCACCACGCTGTCTGTGTGGGTGGACCAATTCAGTTTGTCCGTGATGTGTACACCGAGGAACTTAAAACTTTCCACCCTCTCCACTACTGTCCCCTCGATGTGGATAGGGGGGTGCTCCCTCTCCTGTTTCCTGAAGTCCACGATAATCTCCTTTGTTTTGCTGACATTGAGTGAGAGGTTATTTTCCTGACACCACACTCCGAGGGCCCTCACCTCCTCTCTGTAGGCCGTCTCGTCGTTGTTGGTAATCAAGCCTACCACTGTAGTGTTGTCAGCAAACTTGATGATTGAGTTGGATGTGTGCTTGGCCACGCAGTCATGGGTAAACAGGGAGTACAGGAGAGGGCTGAGAACGCACCCTTGTGGGGCCCCAGTGTTGAGGATCAGCGGAGTGGAGAGTCCTACCCTCACCACCTGGGACCGGCCCGTCAGGAAGTCCAGGACCCAGTTGCACAGAGCTTAATGACGAGCTTGGAGGGAACTATGGTGTTAAATGCTGAGCTGTAGTCGATGAACAGCATTCTTACATAAGTATTCCTCTTGTCCAGATGGGTTAGGGCATTATGCAGTGTGATTGCGATTACGTCGTCTGTGGACCTATTGGGACGGTAAGCAAATTGGAGTGGGTCCAGGGTGTCTGGCAGGATGGAGGTGATATGATCCTTGACTAATCTCTCAAAGCACTTCATGATGACAGAAGTGAGTGCTGCGGGCGATAGTCATTTAGCTCAGTCACCTTAGCTTTCTTGGGAACAGGAACAATGGTGGCCCTCTTGAAGCATGTGGGAACAGCAGACTGGGATAGGGACTGATTGAATATGTCCGTGAACACACCAGCCAGCTGGTCTGCGCATGCTCTGAGGACACGGCCAGGGATGCCATCTGGGCCGGCAGCCTTGCGAGGGTTAACACATTTAAATGTTTTTCTCACATTGGCTGCGGTGAAGGTGAGCCCGCAGGTTTTGGTAGCGGGCCGTGTCGGTGGCACTGCATTGTCCTCAAAGCGAGCAAAGAAGTTGTTTAGTTGGTCTGGGAGCAGGACGTCATGGTCCGCGACGGGCTGGTTTTCTTTTGTAGTCCGTGATTGACTGTAGACCCTGCCACATTCCTCTTGTGTCTGAGCCGTTGAATTGTGACTCTACTTTGTCTCTATATTGACGCTTAGCTTGTTTGATTGCCTTGCGGAGGGAATAGCTACACTGTTTGTATTCAGTCATGTTTCCGGTAGCCTTACTCTGGTTAAAAGCAGTGGTTCGCTTTCAGTTTTGCGCGAATGCTGCCATCAATCCACGGTTTCTGGTTGGGGAAGGTTTTAATATTTGCTATGTGTACAACATCACCAATGCACTTGCTAATAAACTCGCTCACCGAATCAGCATATACATCAATGTTGTTGTCAGATGCTATTCGGAACATATCCCAGTCCACGTGCTCGAAGCAATCTTGCAGCGTGGAATCAGATTGGTCGGACCAGCGTTGAACAGACCTGAGAACGGGCGTTTCCTGTTTTAGTTTCTGTTTGTAGGCTGGGAGCAACAAAATGGAGTCATGGTCAGACTTGCCCGAAAGGAGGGCGGAGAATAGCCTTGTATGCATCACGGAAGTTGGAATAACAGTGGTCCAGGATTTTACCAGCCCGGGTGGCACATTGGATATGCTGGTAAAATTTCGGGAGCCTTGTTCTTAAATTAGCCTTATTAAAATCCCCAGCCACAATAAATGCAGCCTCAGGATATGTGGTTTCCAGTTTACATAGAGTCCGATGAATTTTTTTTCAGTGCCGTCGATGTATCAGCTTGAGGGGGGGATGTACACGGCTGTGATTATAATCGAGGAGAATTCTCCTGGTAGATAATGCGGTCTGCATTTGATTGTAATGAATTCTATGTCAGGTGAACAAAAGGACTTGAGTTCCTGTATGTTGTTATGATCACACCACGTCTCGTTAATCATAAGACACACACCCCACCCTTCTTCTTACCAGATAGAAGTTTGTTTCTGTCGGCGCGATGCGTGGAGAAACCAGGTGGCTGTACCGACTCGATAACGTGTCCTGAGTGAGCCATGTTTCCGTGAAGCAAAGAACGTTGCAGTCTCGGATGTCTCTCTGAAAGGCAACCCTCGATCGGATTTCGTCTACTTTGTTGTCAAGAGACTGTACATTGGCGATTAAAATACTCGGGAGAGGTGCACGATGCGCCCGTCGACGTAGCTTGACCAAAAGACCGGCGCGTTTCCCTCTTCTCCGGCGCCGCCGTTGCTTTGAGTAGCCGGGTGCTATCCAGTCTATTGTTGTGTTTGGGTTAGCAAACCGAGAATCCTCTTTGGGAAAGTCGTATTCCTGGTCGTAATGTTGGTAAGTTGACGTTGCTCTTATATCCAATAGTTCCTCCCGGTTGTATGTAATAAAACTTAATATTTCCCGGGGTAATAATGTAAGAAGTAACACATAAAAAAACAAAATACTGCATGGTTTCCTGAGAACGTGAAGCGAGGCTGCCTTACACAGCCTGGAGGTGTGTTGGGTCATCGTCCTGTTGAAAAATGAATTACAGTCCCAATAAGCCCAAACCAGATGGGATGGCGTATCTCTGCAGCCATGCTGGTTAAGTGTGCTATGAATTCTAAATAAATCACAGACAGTGTCACCCACAAAGCACCCCCTCACCATAACACCTCCTCCCCCATGCTTTACGGGGGGGAAATACACATGCGGAGATCATCTGTTCACCTACTCTGCGTGTCACAAATACACGGCGGTTGGAACCAAAAATCTCAAATTTGGACTCCAGACCAAAACACACATTTCCACTGGTCTAATGTCTATTGCTCGTGTTTCTTGGCCCAAGCAAGTCTCTTATTATTATTGGTAGTGGTTTCTTTGCAGCAATTCGACCATGAAGGCCTGATTCACACATTCTCCTATAAAAAGTTGATGTTGAGATGTGTCTGTTACTTGGACTCTGAAGCATTTATTTGGGCTGCAATTTCTGAGGCTGGTAACTCGAATGAACTTATTCTCTGCAGCAGTGGTAACTCTGGGTCTTCCATTTCTGTGGCAGTCCTCATGAGAGCCAGTTTCATCATAGCGCTGCACTTGAAGAAACTTTTCAAAGTTCTTGACATTTTCCGTATTGACTGACCTTCATGTCTTAAATTAATGATGGACTGTCATTTCTCTTGCATATTTGAGCTGTTCTTGCCATAATATGGACTTGCTCTTTTACCAAATAGGGCTATCTTCTGTATAGCCCCCTACCTTGTTTCAACACAACTGATTGGCTCAAACGCAGTAAGAAGGAAAGATAGTCCACAAATTAACTTTTTAATTGAAATGCATTCCAGGTGACTACCTCATGAAGCTGACTGAGAGAATGCCAAGAGGGTGCAAAGCTGTCACAAAGGCAAAGGGTGGCTATTTGAAGAATCTCAAATATAAAATGTATTTTGATTTGTCTAACACTGTTTTGGTTACTACATGATTCCATGTGTTATTTCATAGTTTATGTTGTCACTATTATTCTACAACAAAAAGAAAAACCCTTGAATGAGTAGGTGTTCTAAAACTTTTGTCCAGTAGTGTAGGTATTCCTCTTGTCCAGATGGGATAGGGCAGTTTGCAGAGTGATGGAGATTGATCCTTGACTAGTCTCTCAAAGCACCTCATGATGACAGAGGTGAGTGCTGCGGGGCCGTTTAGTCATTTAGTTCAGTTACCTTTGCCTTTGTGGGCCAAGGACGGCGGCAGGTAGCCTAGTGGTTAGAGTGTTGGACTAGTAACCTAAAGTTTGCAAGATTGAATCCCTGAGCTGACAAGGTACAAATCTGTCATTCTGCCCCTGAACAAGGCAGTTAACCCACTGTTCCTAGGCCGTCATTGAAAATAAGAATTAGTTCTTAACTGACTTGCCCAATTAAATAAAGGTAAAAAAAAAGAACAATGGTGGCCATCTTGAAGCATGTGGGGACAGCAGACTGGGAATGGGAGAGATTGAATATGCCCGTAAACCAGCCATGCTCTGAAGACATTGCTAGGGATGCCGTCTGGGCTGGCAGCCTTGCGAGTGTTAACACATTTAAATGTTTTACTCATGTTGGACACGGAGAAGGAGAGCCCACAGTCCTTGGTAGCGGACTGCGTCGATGGCAATGTGGTACTTCCTGTATGAGTTTCTTCCTATAGGAAGGGAGGAGCAAGATGGATATGTGATCAGATTTGCCAAAAGGAGGGCGGGGGAGGGCCTTCTAAGCATTCCGGAAGTTTGAATAACAGTGGTCTAGAGTCTTAGCAGCCTTGAGTAGTACAGTCGATATGTTGATAGAACTTCGACAGGCTAGTCCTCAGATTTGTTTCGTTAAAATCCCCAGATACAATAAATGCAGCCTCAGGATATCTGGTTTCCAGTTTGCATAAAGTTCAGTGAAGTTCTTTGAGGGTCGTTGTGGTATCGGCTTGAGGGGTATATGACTGGAGAGAATTCTCTTGGGAGATAATACGGTCAGCATTTGATTGTGAGGTATTCTAGGTCGGGTGAACAAAAGGACTTGAGTTCCAGTATGTTACTACAATTACACCATGAGTCATTAATCATGAAACACACACCTCTGCCGTTCTGCTTCCCGCAGACATATTTATTACTGTCTGCACGATGGACTGAGAATCCCTCTGGCTGGACAGAGTATACCGAGAGAGCCATGTTTCCGTGAAACAAAGTATGTTACAGGCCCTGATGTCTCTCTGGAAAATAAATCCTTGCCCTGAGCTCGTCAACTTTGTTATCCAAAGACTGAATATTAGTGAGTAATATACTCTGAAGCGGGGGGAGATGTGCGCGCCTCCTAAGTCGAACCAGCAGGCCGCCTCAAGTGCCTCTCCTCCGCCGCCGATGTTTTGGGTCGGCCTCTGTAATAAGTTAAATTCCTCTGGGAAGAGCGAACAAAGGATCTGCTTCGGTGAAGTCGTATTCCTGGTCGTAATGCTGGGCCTTCTGGTGAGTTACTGTCGCTCTAATCTGCAATATTTCTTCCCGGCTGTATATAATGAGACAAAACATTTCCTGAGCAAATGATGTAAAAAATATTACATAAAAAAAACAAAATACTGCAAAGTTTCCCAAGAGCTAGACGCTAGGCCTTGCCATCGCCGCCATCTTCCATATAGCTTCCGTCTTACTGACCTCTGTAACCGGCACCACTGTACTGCTAAGAGTATAGCTTCCTTCACTGTCCCTACCACTGCTAGAACTAGTGACCCTCTGCTTACTAGCCAGCTGCACCACCAGCACCTACACACTGGGCACAGACATCAGTTCAACGTCTAGTTTTGATTTACATTTGATTGAGTTGTCAACTAACGGGAAATCAACAACAAAAAATGTCAGTTAAAAGTTGGATGAAAAAAGACTCCCTTGTGTTAATGTTTTTCTAATCCAATCAGTTTTCCACGTGTATTCAACATCATCACATAGGTCTTTTTGGTTGAAATGTGGAAACCTCTGATTTAACCAGTTTTTGCCCAGTGGGTAGCAATTCAGTGACACGACTTCTCACACTCTCCCTCTATCCCTCCCTCTCTCTCCAGAATTCAGCCCCTGTCTGAGGCCCTGGGGGGATCTCTACAAGCAGTTCAACTCTCTAAAAGATGAGCTGGGAAGGCTCAGCTCCAAGTTCAACAGGGTGGAGGGCTTCGTAGATGACCTGCAGGCTGGGAAACTCCCCCGGCCCCCTGTGTGGACCCCTCCTCAACGCCCCGTACGAAGGGTCGCTCCCCCGGCCTCCGCTGAGGATGCCACTGAGGGCAGAGATGAGGGCACCGTTAAGAGGAGAGGTGAGGGCACCACCAAGGGCACAGAGAAGGACTCCAGACCGGGAAAATGGCACAGGTTCAGGGTCCACGGGAACTAGAGGAAGGAGGGTCCCTAGGCCTTAGATGATTGACAGGTGTACTATACAAACGATAAACAAATCTAGTGTGGATGCTCGCCAATGTTTTAGTTATGAATAGTTTATCGTTATTATAGCTATCGTCCTTAGTCTCAACTACATCACCACTCTTCTCTGAACCAGATCAACACAGAATTGATGATAGCGTACAGTATCTGTCAGTACAAAGCTAACTTTCAATAACATTACCATTTGTGATTGATGATGTGACGGACATAATGTAGTTTAGAAATGTTCTAATCATTGGATTCATCATCTCATATTATAATAGGTATCCATACACTGTCTGTGTGTATAGTATCTGTAAATACTAGGGGTGAAACGGTTCACAAAACTCACAGTTCGGTTTCAATAAATCAACAAAATAAATGCCTGATATTATTATAATAGTAAACATGGAATATAATAGTAAACATCTTGAATTCCCAGGAGCATATGGAAACGAAGGGACAACAAACAGCAGTGCCTGCCTTATAACATATTCATTTAAAACACAACTTCAACAAGAGTGCATAGTCCAGCAGCATATATCAACATTAAGTCACATAGCAGTTCCTTGAACAAAATAGGACCACTTGAGACTGGTTACTTGAAAAAAAAACAGATTTTCAAGTTTTTCTTTAACAAGATGAGTCTATCCACATGATCTGCAGTGAGATCAGATGGGCTTGCTGTGACAATGTCAGCCGCTGTGCAGAATACCCTCTCGCTAGGGACAGAGGTCCCAGGCACAGCCAAGTAGCGCTTTGCTAACATGGCAACATGAGGGTATATTAACTCTTTGGTCTTCCACCATGTAAGTGGCTCAGCATCCAGGGGAATACAGTCCACTTCCCTGTATGAGGTCACCTCCTCCATGACCTTGACCTTTGACTTGGTTCCCTGCTCGTGAACAACTCCACAAAAAGCTCAGCCATGACAGACTTCTTTTCTGGAGGAGAACCCCTGTCGTCTCTGGGTTGGCTCCTGTGCTATCTGTGGCTTGACCCTACAGAATTAAATTACTCTCTGAAGTGGCTCAAAAAAATATGATTTGTTAGAAATATATAATCAGACACTATGACAATTACAAGTATTACTTTATAATTGTTATGTTACGAATCCCTTGTAGCCCGTAGTCTAGGGGGAATGGAATCGAGACCCTCAACAGCTCATGCAAATAATAGTGAAAAGGAACAGTGAGGACAAAAATAAAACACACAACTTAAATCTACCGTCAAACACTAATGGTTTATTTCTAAACACACGGTAATGCAGTGTGGGGAAAAGGGGCTGAGCTGGACCCAAGGAAAGAAATAATAAATATTCAAAAACCCCTAAATTAATCTACCTGTGTCACGAACAGCTAGCCAACTAACCAATTAAATACAGTGGGTGGTCCGCCCAGTTCTAACTAATGTATTTAGACAAAGGGTTTCCTACGGGTAATGTATGCCCATGGGTGACTTGTCTGGTTATCCCTTTTACCACCAACAAACACTACAACACAGCAATACATACTCACATGACAACAGCTAATGTGAGATCTAGGCATAAAAACAAGAGAGGGAGAGACAACTGACTGGGTTTTTAAACCATGGGAAAGGGGATGTGATTGGGTAAGGAGCAGGTGTGTTTTCTGATTGGTGATTGATGGGGCAACTGCTGATGAGTGACACCTGTGACTAGGGCAGAAGGAAAGAAAACAAATACACACAGGATACCTGTATCCGTAACAGTTAAATCACTACTTAATACAATAATAAAATGTCACATTAACAAAATAAATACAATACCTGTTCTATATTGGTCATAATCTCTGCTGTGAGTTCATTGTAGACTCTCAGACGAGCAGTAGCACCCAGGTGCAGCAGGGACTTGAACCGGGGGTCCAAAGCGGTGCTATGTGTAAGAAGTCTTGGACACCAGGCTCAGCATATCCGCAACTTTCTGCTCAAAGTATCTCTCAACCAACTGCCGCTATGAATTTTGCACTCGCTGCGTTGATTTCTTTAGCCCTACCGGAGTCAGTCGCATATTGTTGCCCTGGCTCGTCAGGTTGCTCCTTTGCATTTAGCTAACTGCTAATTCCATCATAAACTAATTGCTCCTACGACGATCTCAGCTCTGCTCTCGCTGGAGTGAAATAACTCATCAGCTACGAGACGAAACAACTTTTTTACTAAGTGGGTATTTTTCCCACTAATTTATACGCCGTGCATTAATATTTTTTTACAATGAAATATATATTCCTAGCTATAATATGATTAATGTTTTGTTCGGTTCACAGTGCGTAAGGAACCCCGTGGACCCTGTACCGAACGGTTCAATACGAATACACGTACCGTTTCACCCCTAGTAAATACAGAGTAAGGTACTACTTAACAAATATACTGTTGAAATACAACTCTTTCCTCTTTCTCCCTGCTGGCAAATATACTCATGCACAAGCCATGCCTCAATTATCTCAAGGCTTGAAACTCCTTCTTCAACCGGTCTCCTCCCCTTCATCTACACTGATTGAAGTGGATTTAACAGGTGACATCAATAAGGGATCATAGCTTTCAGTTGGATTCACCTGGTCAGTCTATGGCATGGAAAGAGCAGATGTTCCTAATGGTTTGTGCACTCAGTATATACTGTTGAAATACATCTCTTTGAGCCACAAGATGGCATCATATTATAATATGTTTCTCTCTTCTCTTTCCACCTGCTGGCAAAAATATTAATGACTGAAATGGTATTGTACATCGTAGTAAAATGTAAGTTTATAACACTATTGAATATTGTACCTATAAACTATGAATATATTGAATATATCATGTTATTGTACTGTTGTTTTAATTCATCATACAGTGAAATAGTACGAGAAAGTATTAGCCAGGAAATAATGTGATCCCCAATCACATGCTTTCTTTACAAATCAACAGTTTTATTTAGATAGAAATGGACGATAATTAAGTGGGTACTTTCAGAATTATCTTATAATTAAACAATAAGGTCCTGAGGGGGTGTGATATGGCCAATATACCACGGCTAAGGGCTGTTCTTTAGGCACAACGCAACATGGAGTACCTGGATACAGCCCTTAGCCGTAGTATATTGGCCATATACCACAAACCCGAGGTGCCTTATTGCAATTATAAACTGGTTACCAACGTAATGAAAGCAGTACAAATAAATGTTTTGGTATGCGGTCTGAAACAGTATACCACGGCTGTCAGACAATCAGCATTCAGGGCTCGAACAGCCCAGTTTATGAAACAATCATATCACACTAATGAAGGTTCTCAATAATGTGAAGTTCTAATTTTAACTAAACCTCTGGTTCATCTCTGGTTATTCATTAACATTACAGTAAACCTGCCCTACATCCTGGATAGCTGGATCAACTATTTCTGGATCTGGACTGAAGTCAGACGGCTGCTCTATTTGAGTTCAGTTAAATTCCCCCTCATTTAGTGCTGCTAACACTGATGCTCATCAACATGCTCTAATACAAACACTTGTTCTTTAGAATGTTCTTTATTGAATATCCACAATACAGCAAAGCTCCAACTATTCCTCTATTATACATCTGCAAAGCAACAGTTCAAATTTAAAAAATCTACTTATCATTTAGCCTACGATATCAGTATTAGTGGCTATCTCTCTCTTTAATGGAACATAATGTATATATTCAGGTAAACCTTCTAATGCATATACAATAACTTGAAAAGCGACGTAGATGATCAAATTGGCATTACAATGGTTCTCAGCCTATTCGGTGCTGCATTCAGACTTCTTGATGCCTTTCTCAGCGAACTTGGACCCCGCGGTGACTTTACATGAGAACACTTTGTCCTGGTTCCATTCTGACGTGTCAACGGTCAGACAGCTGCTGAGTTGGAACGTCTTGTCGGTTTGCGGCACCGGACCACTAGTCGCGATGTCGCCGGTGACCGGACTCCCGCCAGCGGTCCAGCTGACATCGGCGTAACCCATGGCCATCTGACTGGCCAGACACACCAGGGTGACTTTGCTGGACTTCAACTCATCGCTGGACGGAGGGAGAATGGTCAAGACAGGCGGAGGGAGGGTAGAGTCTGGACCAATGGAATGAGCAGAATAAATATTACCCAAAATCATTTGATATGTTAGTAGAGTGAAACAGGGTTGTGCGCATGATACTGTAGAATAAAACAAGGCTAGAAACAATTAACATTCTGGTGTCATAAAATTAAAAGGCACTAAAACCATGTAATTCTATTGTTACATGTTACTCACAAGTCTCTGTTTGTACCAGGTCTTATTTTGAAACTCTCTAAGTAACTCCAATGTGTGACTTGGCAGAGGTGAAGCAGATTTCTGTGCAAGTGGATAATGAGATCAGATCTCTAAGTTTAAACATAATCAAGTAGTCAGATGTGCTGAATGGGGGATACAATCAAACATATATCCTACTACTAGTCAACCAGCAAACAGAGTTACCAGCTATAATGTAGTAGCCTACAATGTAATGAATCATGTAGCAACATTGTGTGTAACTACCATATACATGGTTTTATCATTATTTAATATAACGTGGGACCATCATTTTAAGGGTTGATAAAACTTTATGTAGCATTCACATTCAAATTTACCTCTGAGTAAATAGATGATTATTGTATGAGACATTATAAATGAGTAGTGTTGTCATCTGAGTAAATAGATTATTATTGTATGAGACATTATAAATGAGTAGTGTTGTCATCTGAGTAAATAGATTATTATTGTATGAGACATTATAAATGAGTAGTGTTGTCATCTGAGTAAATAGATTATTATTGTATGAGACATTATAAATGAGTAGTGTTGTCATCTGATTAAATAGATTAATATTGTATGAGACATTATAAATGAGTAGTGTTGTCATCTGATTAAATAGATTAATATTGTTTGATACATTATAAATGAGTAGTGTTGTCATCTGAGTAAATAGATTATTATTGTATGAGACATTATAAATGAGTAGTGTTGTCATCTGATTAAATAGATTAATATTGTTTGATACATTATAAATGAGTAGTGTTGTCAAGTGACAGCAGTAACCTACATGGTCAAATAGTGTAAGATGTCACAATGTGTCCATGACACTTGATAATCGGTCCACAAAGTAGGTTATTTACACTAAATAATTATAAAATAAGAATGTTACATACTTTAACTATATAAACTATTATGTATAACAAGAAACCCTTGAAAACAAACATATAAGTTTAAAATAATGGGTACTCACCAGTGACAATGAGCTTGGTTCCTGGTCCGAATACCAAAGTGATTCAGTTTGTATACACGGCCATACAAAAACCTCCTCACTCTCTATACTGCGAGGACAGGAACTGAAACATCCCATTTAGACAGAGCTTCACAATCACTACTGAGAAGACAGGAACTGAAACATCTCAGTAAGACAGAGCTTCACTCTCTCTACTGCGAGGACAGGAACTGAAACATCCCATTCAGACAGAGCTTCACTCTCTCTACTGAGAGGACAGGAACTGAAACATCCCTTTCAGACAGAGCTTCACTCTCTCCACTGAGAGGACAGGAACTGAAACATCCCATTTAGACAGAGCTTCACAATCACTACTGAGAAGACAGGAACTGAAACATCTCAGTAAGACAGAGCTTCACTCTCTCTACTGCGAGGACAGGAACTGAAACATCCCATTCAGACAGAGCTTCACTCTCTCTACTGAGAGGACAGGAACTGAAACATCCCTTTCAGACAGAGCTTCACTCTCTCCACTGAGAGGACAGGAACTGAAACATCCCATTCAGACAGAGCCTCACCCTCACAGTGAGAGGACAGGAACTGAAACATCCCATTCAGACAGAGCTTCACTCTCTCTACTGAGAGGACAGGAACTGAAACATCCCATTCAGACAGAGCTTCACTCTCTCTACTGAGAGGACAGGAACTGAAACATCACATTCAGACAGAGCTTCACTCTCTCTACTGAAAGGACAGGAACTGAAACATCACATTCAGACATGTGATGTCCCCAGCATGTTGTCAGTGTGTGGTGAGAACGGCCCTTACTGTCCAGCTGAGAGATGAGCAGGGCTGGAGTTTGAGGAAAGGAGAGGCTGCAGAACCCACCTATAAGGAGACAGATAGGGAGGAACAGAGGGAGGGGCCTCTATATCTCAGCCTATCAGCTTCTGAGAAGATGGACTTCTGATTAATTTAAATGACTAACTATTAAACTATCAAAAATATCTATATATTTTAGATTTGACTAACAAAAACCATTTGAAATCATTTTGGTTACACTGAAAAGAGCAGTATTTAGTTTCATGTGAGTTGTGTTGGTAAGTTTTCATAAAATCAGCATGTCATAATATGTATAATAATAACATAATAATAATATTATCTGGACCTGATAGTGGGGTTCTGAACTACCAGTATATCACTAAATGACTGTTGATGTAATATGTCTCTACTGTAAACCAGGGGACTGACTATCATGGAGGTTATCTGATACATGGAGTCTTCTGTTAGGACTGAACCATCTGGAATATCACTTTATCATTCATGGTTTGTGACGACTAGGTGGAATTGTTAATGACAACATTCTACTAAGTGTGTGAAGGGGTTTTGTGTAAAACACAAGCATGGAATGTTCTCCTACTGCAGACACACTGGTTCAGGATGACTTGACATTCAGTTAGTGTCTATATTCAGAACATCTGAAAGCAGAAGTGAGTGTATTTGGTGAGGAGGTTTTTGTCATGGTGTATATCACTGTGATACGAAGTTATTAACAGAGCTGTCCCAAGTCTTACAGTAATACACTGCTGAGTCTGCCTCCTCCACAGTATTAATAATCAAACGATAATCTGATTTAGACTGATGATTAGATGTGAATTTAGGAGAAGAGAAACCAGAGCCATATTTTACAGCGCTCCAACCAGTGTGGTGCCAGCTTAACACATACTGAGGAACTCCTCCTGGAACCTGTTTATACCAACGAGCAGCACTAGTAGTAACAGTCCCCAGGTTACAGTCCATAGTGGCCGTCTCTCCTTTCCTCACTGCCACAACAGGAGGCTTCTGTGTCACCACAGTCACACCACTGACACCTGGGAAATAAGAAGATGACATGTAGTAAAGAGAAATATACAGACTCATTATTAATAAACCAGGAAGTAAAACCTCCAGGAAGTCAGACTCCTTACATGTTAGAGCAGTGATGAGAGTGCAGAGTGTCCCCAGCATGTTGTCAGTGTGTGGTGTGAACGGCCCTTACTGTCCAGCTGAGAGATGAGCAGGGTTGGAGTTTGAGGAGAGGAGAGGCTGCAGAACCTACCTATAAGGAGACAGACAGGGAGGACCAGGGGGAGGGGCTTCTGAAGGGGAGGGGCTTCTGAAGTTAACCAATCACCAGCTATTCTCATTGCTCTACATGAGGCCCTGTCTTCATCACTGACTCATATCCTTCAAACCATAACTGTAGTTTAATATCCTATAATAGTTCTACACAGGGACAACATAATGATGAGTTACTCAGGATGTGTCCCAAATGTCTCTCTATTCCCTTTATAGTGTACTACTGTTGACCAGAACCAAATGGACCCATAAGAAGAGTGCACTTTAAGGGAATGGAATGCCTTTCGGGACACACACTCAGTTTCAGGCCCCCTTTCCTCACACAGTTCTGAGAGGAGATAAAATAACCTCTTCATTTACATGAAGCTATAAATAAGGAGAGGAGGAGGGGAGGGGTGTGTCCTGGGGGAGTAAGGGAGCAACACATCACTTCCTGTAACTCAGTGTCAGAGTGAGAACACGTCCCTGGCGAATGACTCTGTTAACTAGAGATAGTAGACATGAAACTGTTTCTGCGGTGGGACAGAAGGATGGCCCCGCGAGACTAAGTGGGACTGAAACCAGTTGTCTGACTAGAGCCAAACTGTGCTTGCTTTAATGTAGGTACATCTTGAGTCATTATTGGTGGTCCTTTGTCCTCCTCTGGTGGACGTTGACAGAACTGCAGCCTCTATTCTGATCACTGATGTAGAATGTGAAACACTAGCATGACACCGCGCTACACTGAGTGAACAAAACATTAAGAACACCTTCCTAATATTGAGTTGAATCTTACAAGGTTATAGTACTCATTAATGCTGAAATGATACTGAGTCCAACATCTAATGTTAATACTAGAGGACAGTTTAAACCATGTAATAATGACAGCTTCAAACTCTCTAAACTTTGACCTGGCATTCCTGCATACTGGTAAAATAGAGGCCGGTGTTCTAGTCTGAAATACTTGAATGCTTCTCTCTCTCTCCGCCCAGCATCTGGGTCGTTCCACCAATTCGATGCCTATTGAAAAGTGTGAATTGGTAAAAATTTACTTTGATTTTGTCATAAATAGCACATATTCGCCTTCATAAAAAACGTGTTTTTCAATCTCAAGAGGTTAAAGAAAGAAATAACTATAACAAATGAAGTGCCAAATAAAGTAACAGGGTTGATGATTTCTTCTTAAACAAGCCATGAATCCCCTTGTGACAGTGGGGAATGGAAGCTTGCTGTATGACAAAGGGAGTAGGAATTGAACACAAACTTCAAAATGTTGTATTTATTGTGAAAACATTTCTATCCTATTTATCTATAGGTAACACGTTATACTCAATCTGCCCAGCTTCCCACCACAAAACACCACACAATGGCCAAGAAGAATAGAACCAGCTCACCTGCTTTTACAATATGATTTGACTATTAGATGTTTAATGTTTCTTTTGAATAAACTATTTAAAAAGGAATAGTTTAATTAAATATTAGTTCAAGGTAGACTAAGTAAAATTATGTTGCCAAAGAGCAGCACCAGAGAATGTGTCGTTTACAAAGTTATTCATTCCCGAAAACAACTCTTCTAATATTTTATATATTTTTGGATAACAGTTGTTTATTAATGAATTTTACCTCGATCAGTCTCATTTTTAAAAGTCGTAAAATCCTAGTCTACAAGAACCCAGACTTTACTATGAATCATCCATACACAAATTGGCTCAATTATTTATTTACTAACTAGTTAAACAATTACAGAATATATAATACACAATAACATTATACAGTAAATACTGTCCCTAGTGGACTAAACAAAAGCCATTTGTTTATAACATGATTGGTTCAGAGAGTAAAAGGGGGCGGGGACGGAGGAAGACAAAGGAACATGGGTCTCTATCAGAAATGGGAAGCTATTCTCGCATAATAATGAATACATATGCACTTTAACAATCGCTGGTTCGGATAAAGGAATGTAATCAGTATTTACGATTGAGCTGGGGATGAGAGGCTCTGGTTTGCCCAGTCGAGGTCACCATTGTCCTTTGTAGATTCTGCCGGGTCGTCGGGGAGTGAGATGTCTTCTGCATCGGTCAGTGTTCTCTCTAGATTTGCTACCTTTCCAGCTGCAGTCTGACAAGTCCTCATGGTATTTGGAAATGACTTGACTTTGGGTCATGGGGGCTTTCATAGAAATGTAGAAAAGGGTTTGGTCCCAACCAATGTCTGTTCACTTGGGAATGGCCACTGACTGGACACGAGTTACCATTAAAACAATTTTAATTTTAGAAGACTTAAATCACATTGTAATCTTTTCAAAAGTATTCTTAAACTTTGTCAAACATTTTATCCAACCTTTAGATGCCTCATAATTGAAGACTTGTATAAACATAGTTAGAGTAATGTGGCTGTGCTGTCTTTTCATGATGTCACAACGGTGAAACAAAGTGGACAGATCGTAGCTGGCCCCCCCCACTAACCGTTGACACATTCTCCAAAATAAGAATATTGTTAAAATCTCAAATTATGGGATGTAGAAGAATTTTGCCGGGAGAGTCCCTTTGTCTTACTGTGAAACTCTCTCTCTCCATACTGCATGGTCAGGGAGAGAAGAGTCTCTGCACTGAATTTATGACGTTGTTGTTGTTGTTAAAGTCATAAAACATCTTAAGGCTAGGAGTCCCGCTAGCGTCATTGCTGTCCCCCTCTGGTGGTTTACCCTGGGAGGTTTTCTGCGAGCCACTCCAAGGATGGGCAACGGAGGTCCGGTTTGTAATCGTTGTTGCTGTCCCCTCTGGTGGTTCGCCCTGGGAGGATTTCTGCAAGCTGCTGGCCGTTCCAAGGATGGGCCGGGGATGTCTCTGTTGGGCATCGACATTCAGAACCTGTTGTCTGGTCGTCCAGGTTGGTAGATCAGGGCAGTAGTTCAGGCAGATGTTAGCAAAGCACACACACTCACAAAATACATAATTATATTTCTTTCCCAAATGAGCGGCTTTGTGGCACTAACTGATGGTTGTATGGGGAAGTTGTTAATGGCTCTATCACTTCCTAAGTGTCAAAGAAAATGAAACAAAATGAATAAAAGCATAAACAAAAAAATACTAAATACAGTTATCACACCTTAATCATCTAATTGGACTGTATTCTATATACGTCCATGGTCTTGGCTAAATGACTCTATCATGGCATTGTCGTGGTTAGAGCATCGGACTTGTAACCGGAGGGTTGCAAGTTCGAATCCCCGAGCTGACAAGGTAAAAATTTGTCGTTCTGCCCCTGAACAAGGCAGTTAACCCACTGTTCCCCTGGCGCCGAAGACGTGGATGTCGATTAAGGCAGCCCCCTGCACCTCTCTGATTCAGAGGGGTGACTTCTAATGACTTCTAATAACTTTCGTCCTGAATGGAGGGTTCTATTTATTAGTGGCATGTGTGTTGACCATTGGAAGTGTGCACTGGAGATTCCCTTCCCCGTGTTGCACTCTGAGTGACTCCTGACTACTCTGTCGCTGTTGTCAAGGGCAGTTTGACTTGTTAGGTCTCTAAGTTTATTACTGATTGTAGCTGGATTGACTGTTGCTGGCATTGCTACTGGTACGCAAGGGGACCAGTTATACTACCAATTTAATCTGAAATATTATCCAATGGAACACATGATTAGAGCATGTTACTAGTTGTATTGTAGATGAACCTACACATGGCAAGGCATGACTATTTTTGCCATTTGTTTTGGAGGTGGAAGTCCATTGGACTTCCTTTACGACCAGTGTGGTACACCTCAGTAATATCTTAGATGTGTTCTAAGGTAATCCCCGTCCAGGGGCCTGTCTGCTCCTCACTGTTCTCATAGGGGAGTTAACAACTAGATTTGTTTTCTGCTCTGGCGGCCTCGTACGGTGTTGCCCGTAGTCTCGACCCCCCCACCGGCCTCGATGAGGCTCATCATGGGTCTGGGCTACTATTCCCCCCCTTTGTGTCTCGGGACCCCCCCACCAACAGTTGGTGTTGGTATTCGAGGCACAAGCGAAAAGGTTGGACCCTATGTACGAGTTGTCAGCAGGCTCGTTGTTATGAGAATGGCTGTAACCTTTCAACCAAATCTGCTGGTGTTTGTACTTCAAAACGCTCATGGGCTGTCGAGGCCTGTCAGTCACCACAGCGTCTGCATGTGGCGACATCTTCAGTACCTGTGAACTGAGACAAGGATATCTGTCTGTGATATCGCAAAGTGTTTCACCAGTGGGAGTCATCGGGTCAGTTGCTGATCTGACGCCATTAGTGTCATTGTAAGGGGTGACAGTCCCCCACAAAGCGGAAGATGTATCATCGGAAGCAGAGTACACTCTGCGCATCAATGTTTTTCTTGCTGCAGTGCTTGCGGAAGTGTCTGAACGGAAAGAGAAGTTCATCTCAACTACAGTATTGCACGACTTCAAGGAAGAGGGAAGTTGCTCATTCACAGAGACTGCTGGCTCCAAATTATGAAAATAATGGTCAACCAGGTTTGCTGATGGAATGTGTCGAGATATCGTAATATCTCCTTTGATCGGATTCTGCACCAAGGATTCAAAACTTATTTTTCCCAAGGGGTGCTTTTTACAGATACTCCTCATGGATGACTGCGTTAGGGGGAGACAGTGTGGTCAGTGGAAAAGGCACTGTGAACTGTGACCATACATGGTTGGTTTTCCAATCTATCAGTGGGAGTAACTGATCCATCATGTCTGGTCCGAGTAGCAGGGGTTCTGATTCGAGGCTGGTAACATAAACAGGGTGAACGAGCGATACGTCCTGGAAGTGTAGCTTCAGCATGATTCTCAATGTGAGAGGGGAGGTAGTCTGATTGACTCCTCGAAGTGTATTGTCGCATTGTTGCACATTTAACCAACGTTTAGTTGGCTTCAAAGCACCCTTTTGAGATCATTGAACAATGTTTGAGAGATGAGCGATATTGTGGCACCCGAATCAATTAGCGCATGACAAGTTAAGAAGTCCTCCAGGACTGTTTCCAGGTATAGTGGACATATTCCCCACAAAGTGGAGTGGTCATTCACAACAACGTGATGTGCCATTCATGTTCAAAGTGAATGCAGATCAACTTTTCAGATTTTGTGCGGGCTTGGCTTTGACAAAGCTTTTGACCTTTTTCTTCGCTACCTTTGTATCAGAGTCTATAGGCAAAGCCTGTGGGCTTGTTTCTTGATCAAGCGGGCCCTGGATAGGGTCTCGAATGAGAGCGGTATGAATTTTATTTTTAACTTCCTTGCTATGGGTGTTAATTCCTGCAGACCTGGTGTCCGGTAATTCCCAGTCTAGTCCTTGTGACTTATCTTTTACCCTTTTCTAAAAGTGTTCTCGCGTTAGTTCTTCACGTAGTGGGACTTCTAGAGAACATTGGTCTACGTTTTGATCGTCCTTTAACCCTTTGTTACCCTTGTGCTCTGATACTTTGTGTGGGTTGGGTGCAGGAACATAGCGAACATGTCCACTATAGCAGTAGTCTTTTCTATGGTGATGTACTTTACAGTTATTTAACCGCGGAGGTTATTGGATTCGTGGTTTTGTGGTAGAAACCGTTGTTGTGTGTCATCTCTCGACGCTCCAATACCTGATAATGCATCCTCTAACTGGAGTGATTGCTCCTGGTGAAACTTCAAAACCGAGTGGTCAGGGCTCTTATCGTGGTGGGCTTTTCATGCCGCAAAAGCTGTGCTTGCTAGCTCTCTGAGTTGTAAGATATGCAAGCCAACGTGGGCTGTAGGACTCAAGTAGGTAATGAAGGTGGGATACATGTTTGACAGAAACATTTGTTTGAATGGTAACAGCTCTTCCATTCCTTTTTCAGTGAGTAGTCCAAAGTAAGCTGAACGAAGCCTATGACAGTAAGCTTGTTGGTGTTCGTTCTGAGCTTGTTTGTCAGTGTTAGCCAGTGAGCTATCGTGTTTACCGCAGAACCACTGAATTCTAATTTTAAAGCTGTGGCAAGTTTAGCATAGTAATTTAGCACGTGTTGCTGTTGTAGACGAATGAACCTCATCACGTGTCTATTCAACGTTCGCTTCAACAGGTAATCCCTGTCAGAACCCGTAGCGTTCGGGTAGCCATCCAATGCATCCTCCATGTCAGCTAGGAGCGTCTCAGTATCGTTTGGCTGACCAGGAACGGGGTCAAAGGTGGGAAAATTCTTGACGAGTTTGTCAAGGTATTCTGCACCAAGTGGGCGGAGAGGGTTGGCTTCATCCTGTGGGGAAATTGGGGCCGAAAGGCCAAGAGGAGAAGCCAAGCTTTGGCTTAGTTGGCGAAGAGGCACCATATTACTTAGTTCCGAACGGCCAAAAGGAGAAGACACATGAGGGAGGCAAAGTCTGAAACCTTCTATCGTCTTCACTTCTTTGAGTACTGGGCTCCTGTTGCTTGGTTGGGTAGTGCGTGACCGTTCTGGAATTCCAGCAGATTGTACCTAAGGGTGGTATTCTGCTGCACTCTCATCATTAATTTGGTCAGCGACTTCAATGAGCTCTGCTGATTTGTCATCCAACTTAGTCATTGTGTTCATTAACTGATCGTCTTTGGTCTGCAGCATTTTGAGTAGAACCGTTTTACTTTGAGTAATGTTCAACAAACCTGCATGCGTGTTATCAAGTTGAACGCTTCTGTTTGTAGATAACTAGATAAATCTGCCGAGTTTTGCGTGGACACCATCGTACTTAGTTTTGGCTAAACCGTGTTGTTCCTGTAGAATACGATTTTGTTCCTTTTGTTGAAGAGTTTGTGCTCTTTCATTGTCATAAGTTTTAGCAACTACATTTAATTGTTCAGTTTTCAAATGCAGTTCCATGGTTAGCAGAATTTTTCAGTTTCCCAGTTCTCTCCACCTGTCTCTTTATGTCTACCGTTTCTTGCTCGTGCTTCAGCTGTGCACTGCGGATTTGGACAGATGCCAATCTTGGATGGCAAGACATCAGGGCTAGACTGGAGAGAACCTTTACAAACCCAATGGTTGATTTTGGAGAGTGTTTCTGATGTTTTTCCACTAATGGCATAATTAGGGTTGGTATCGCTGCTGAGGTTTCACTATATAGTGGGGACTACCCACTTTGATAGCTTGCACATTATTAGAACATTTGAAAGGGATTTTTTATTTTTATTTTTTCCATTTTTGGTTTTGGAATAGTGATTTTAATCTATTTATAGACGTTAATTAACTATCAGTACTGTACCAGTAATGTGGTAGTTGGACGTGAGTGAATTAGCAAAATCTAATTGAATTGATTAATCAATGATAGTGATTAGTCATACCTGGATAGGCTATCTGTAATTAACCTGAGAAGTTGGTTCATCTAGGTCAGTGCTTCTCAATTATTTTCTGTTACGCCCCCCCTAGGAAGAAGTAAACATTTCGCGCCCCCCAACTCTCCGTCGCGACTGTAAATAGTATAATTTGTCTATAAAATTGTTATAAGTACACCTCTGCATAACAGGGTATCCTTATTAACATTAAAGAAAACAAAAAAAGAAAAAAGAAATCAATATAGATCAACTTACAACAAAGAATAACTTTATTAACATTGTTTTTTAGTCTGTAACAGAAAAGACTTAAAGTGCATCAATTTGCCTGAAAAAAATAAATAAAATTAAATCCTTATTTAAAGTGTAAAAAAAATGTGAACATTGGACAGAGGGATAGTTTTTATTTTTGCAGCACTTGCGTCATCCAGCATGACAGAGACCATGTCTAATGCTGCAGGCAGTATCAGCTCCTCTGCTATGGAGTGGGGTTTTTTGCACTGACCAATTTGGTACGCCACCTTATATGATGCTAACAGTGCTCGCTGGTTTACTGAAGTAGCATTCACAAAGCGAGACGATTGTTGGCAATATTCGCGTTTTAAGCTGAAAAAACTCAAGCGGCTTATCAGCGTGATTGGGGTGTAATGTCTTTAAGTGACGCCTTAATTTATTTGGCTTCATGCTGTCCGCTGCCAACCTTTTTAGACACAGTAAACATACCGGTCTTTCTTCGTCTCCCATCGTAGTCACAGTGAAGCCAAGCGCAACATACGCTGCGTCATATTTCCTCGTCTTAGCTTTCAGGAGACTTACGTTTGTCTCATTATCTCCGTCTCTCTCCGCCTTTCTTTTCATCCCTGTTAAATATTGTTCCATGGTGTCTCTTAAGGGTTTGTTATCTGCACTTCATATCTCCTGCTATGTGCTGTGTGCTCTTGTTCAGTGCAAAAAAAAAAAACTTCCTGAAAAAGCATGTTCCCCGGGGTCTCGCGCGCCCCCCCTGGCATTGCTCAGAGCCCCCACAGGGGGTCGCGCCCCACTATTTGAGAAGCACTGATCTAGGTTAATATAGTAAAGTTTAAAATGTCTCATTTAATTGGAAGAACCTGAAAAGTTGTGTTCGACAATTTAACTTATTAAATTGAATGAAACGATGATATACAATCAATTGAGATTGTCTGAATTATCATAAGTGTAACCAGTCGAGCAAATGTTATATTCATTCACCACTAGGTTCACTTCTCCTTAAGGCCGAAACCACATGGGATTCCCTCTGGAGGCGGAACTTCCGTCAGTACTGGGTGTTTGTGCTGACCAAGCTTTGTAAGAGCAAATTTTACTGATTTAATTGTCACGTCTGCTCCCGCTCTTCCCCTGGCGCTTGAGGGAAACCACATTACCCTGCATCACACGCTCCTGCCATCCATCATTCACACCTGCCCTCCCTCGTCACTCGCATTAGCGTTATTGGACTCACCTGGACTCATGTATCACCTGTTACTTCCTCCCGTATATGTGTCAGTTCCCCAGCTCTGTTCCCCGCTGCTGCATTGATTGGTTTTTGTCTTTAGTTTTAGTTCTTGACGCTGTTCCTGTCTCGTGTTATATCAGTTATTTATTAAATGTTTACTCCCCGTACCTGCTTCGTCTCTCCAGCGTCATCTTCATGTGACATTAATCAATGTTTATGATAGATAAACCTGCGTAGGCTATTTGGAAATTAAACTTAAATTAACCTGAAAGCATTGCGTCATCTAGGTTAACATGAAAGATTAAAATGTCTCATTTAATTGGAAAAGGTATGTTCGATAATTGAACGTATTAAATTGAATGAGACAATGATATCCAATCAATTGAGATTGGCTGAATTATCATAAGTGTATCCGTAGTTACACCATATAAGCACACGTTTTGCTTTCAAATAGAATATAAATAAAATTATGACTTTCGGTTCAACACTAGAGGTCTCTGATCGCACCAGCTGAACTCGAACAGAAGTACAATGCGGAACTCCTCCGTCGCCCAAGACAGATGAGTTTAGCAGTGACACAGAAAAACAAAAGGGCTGCTATTCCTTTGTTAGCTGTAGCATCTCGTGCCAGCTAGCTATTCTTATACTATTCCCACAGCACAAAGGATCCTATACAACATGGAAAGGGGGTTTATTAGTTACGTCTCACATTAACCCATTCGGCATACTCTTTGCTAGCATTATATTACCGGAAGGCGCGGTACATTAAAACAGATGGCTCAGCGCGATAGGCGGACAGATAACACTTCGGCTCGGTCACCAAACAGATCTATCCTCAAATTTCTAACATTACAGGATCTATGCCCTTGCTCTATAAATTCATATTGACCGACATAATTAGTGGTTTGGCCTAACGGACTAAATCTGGAATTTAACAACTCATTACGCTGACGTTATCAGATACACAACACCGAAGGCACTTCTAGTATCTTTTAAGGCATCAAAAGCTCACCACGCGAAGGAGCACTCACTCCAGTTAGAGGGTGCATTATCAGGTATTTGAGCGTTGAGAGATGACGCACATTCGTATACAGCACAGTCTGTTTGTACATTTCTGTTTGCACATTTGATATATACACTACCGTTCAAAAGTTTGGGGTCACTTAGAAATGTCCTTGTTTTTGAAAGAAAATATTTTTTGGGGGTCTGTTAAAATAACATCAAATTGATCAGAAATACAGTGTAGACATTGTTAATGTTGTAAATGACTATTGTAGCTGGAGACGGCAGATTTTTTTTAATGGAATATCTTCATAGGCGTACAGAGGCCCATTTTCAGCAACCATCACTCTTGTGTTCCAATGGCACGTTGTGTTAGCTAATCCAAGTTTATCATTTTAAAAGGCTAATTGATCATTAGAAAACCCTTTTGTAATTATGTTAGCACAGCTGAAAACTGTTGTGCTGATGAAGTAAAAAATAAAGCTGGCCTTCTTTAGACTAGTTGAGTATCTGGAGCATCAGCATTTGTGGGTTATATTACAGGCTATTGCATGTGAGAAATTGCAAAGAAACGGAAGATCTCATACAATGCTGTGTACTGCTCCCTTCACAGAACAGTGCAAACTGTCTCTAACCAGAATAGAAAGAGGAGTGGGAAGCCCCGGTGCACAACTGAGCAAGAGGACAAGTACATTAGAGTGTCTAGTGTGAGAAACAGACGCCTCACAAATCCTCAACAGGCAGCTTCATTAAATAGTACCTGCAAAACACCAGTTTCAAAGTCAACAGAGAAAGAGGCGACTCCGGGATGTTGGCCTTCTAGGCAGAGTTGCAAAGAAAAAGCTATGTCTCAGACTGGCCAATAAAAATAAAAGATTAAGATGGGCAAAATAACACAGACACTGGACAGAGGAACTCTGCCCAGAAGGGTCTATATTAAAGGGCACTTTATTTAATATAACAGGCTTTTAAAATTCAATATTGGTGCACAATTTCTGCGCGCCGATCCCTTTAGCGGGATCGTTTTCAGAGCAAACATAACGCGCCAAATTCAAAATACATATTCGTAATACATATTCGTAATATTTAACTTCGATATACAAGTGTTGCATAGTGTTGCATAGCCATCAAAAGCTCTGCTTCTTGGCAATATCACTGCGTTGTCAGATTTTAAAAAGGCTTTACGGCGAAAGCACTACATTTGATTGTTTGAGGCTAGTACCTCACATATTTTCCACATTAGCATAAATTCATATCCAGCTCGGTTCTCAAAATATCCATATCACAGCTAATATAAATCGCTTACCTTTCAAATAACTTCTTCTGAGGTCTTCCCAAGTGTCCAAACAAGATAATCCATGGTTCTTTTGTTAGAAAAAGTAAATAATTATATCCATAAATATCCGTTGTTTTTGGCACGTTACGTTCAGCTACTCCACCAAGCATTGTCAGTCTACTCGCCCGCTTTACAGTGAAGGGATCGCGTTCAAATTATACCTCTCATCTTTTCACAAACAAATCAAATATCATTAATAATGCATCCTTATGTATTCTTTTATGAATAATAGCGATCATATTTTACAAGAACGGTAAGTGAAACGTTAAAAGACTAAAAGAAAGTTGGTCGCTGGGCGCGTTCACGTTCTCGTGAACGTGCACGCCTGTTTACCTTTTTCCCTACCCGTAGTAATTCTCTCTCTCTAAGGATCTGGTCAGAGCTTTTTCCTCCATACCCTTTCCAGAGACTGTTGACATCTAGTGGAAGCCATAAGTACTGCAACCTCGGTCCTATTCCCCATAGAAAAATATTACATGGGCTTCAAAATGAGAGGAGAGCAACAAAAAAATAAATTCCGGACAGAAATCTCTCTGGTTTTTGCCTGCTAAATCTGTTCTGGAATAGCCACAGACTATATCTTAATGGTTTTATAAACTTCAGAGTGTTTCCTATCCAATAGTACTAAATATGTAAATATCCTAGTTTCTGGCCATGAGTGGTAGGCATTTAACTTTGGGCACGTCAGACAGGCGAAAATTTGGAAAATGGGACCCTAGCTGGAAGAGGTTAAAATAACTTTCTTCAAGTCTCCAAGGATCCCTCTTTCCACTCCACATCCCTCCGTCCTACATCCCCTCTGCAACTTCACTCCATTTTATCTTTACACCACTGGGCTGGGAGGCCATCAGCTCATTATCTTTCCTGTAGCGTGTGGCTGCGTTCCCTTGGAACTTGGGATACAGACGCTCCTGGAGAACCTTACCAGGGTTGGTGGATTCCCTGACAGGGACCTTCTTGGCTGAGCTTGCAGTAACTCTAAGCTTCCTTGAGTCATGCCACACGTGTGAGGCACTCTGCTCCTTTGTGATCTGTTCCAAAGCAGTCGACTGGGTTGGATCAAGTTTCACAAATTTATTGTAGAAGGACAGGCACTTCCGGCAGTTGTAATTGTCATGCTCTCCATGTGGCTGAGAAAGAGTAGAGAATCTATATTAAGGTTACAAAGCATTGAACAGAAGAGACACATCAGTTTAAATACATTAAAATGGTACAGCCATAAATAAATATTCCTTTCAGTCCAATTTTACCTAGGATGCTACTGGCTGTGATATTATTGTTGGTTCAGCATTAACACACTTATAGAGCAGACAGGCAGATTCAGGTGTCTCAGGCTCCTTTTCAATGCAGGAGTGGGAGGCAGGGGTGGACATTCTGGACGCTTTTCTGCATATTGGTCACTGGCCTTATGGTGTGTGAAGTCAAAGCTGTTTAACCGCTTTGGCTCAAGGTTCCTCAGAGTCCCTGCATTCCGTTGTCGCTGCTCATCTGTGCAGGCTATGCCAGTTATCCAACTGGACACTGCATTCTGCACCTGTGATAGAATGTTTGTTACAAAAAGACATTCAGAAAAAATCCCATTAGAGCGGCGGCAGTGTTCGGAAGTTTGGAGAGTCTGGCATGCCCAAAGTAAAATTCCTGTTACTCATGCCCAGAAACTAGGATATGCACATAATTAGTATTATTGGATAGAAAACACTCTGACGTTTCTAACACTATTAAAATAATGTCTGTGAGTATAACAGAACTGATTAGGCAGGCGAAAACACAAGAAAAATCCATCCGGAAAATGTGATTCTGTGAAGTGACACTTTTCCCATTGACATGCTATAGAAAGGAGGGGGATCCAGCTCCCATATTGCAGTACCTATGGCTTCCACTAGATGTTATCATTCTTTAGAAAAGGTTTCAGGCTTTTATCTTGAATAACCAAGGAGTAAGATCTGTTCTTCCTGAGGTCTCGTGAAGTGTCCTGTTATGGTTTACGCGCGTGACAGTGAGCGCGCTCTTAGCTATATTTTTTTCTATTCAACAGGCTATATTCCGTCTGAAATATTATCATTTATATTCATATTAGGGTATCTGAGTATTGATTACAAATGCTGTTTGACTTGTTTCGATGAACTTTACCGGTACTTTTGGGATATTGTTTGTCTGCATGGATGAACGCCTTTGAGCAGGTGGATTACTGAACAAAAAGCGCCAACCAAACAGAGCTTTATGGATATAAAGAGGGACTTTATCGAACAAAAGGACCATTTATTGTGTAGCTGGGACCCTTGGGATTGCCATCAGATGAAGATCTTCAAAGGTAAGCAATTTATTTTATCGCTATTTCTGAGTTTTGTGACACCCCGTGCTGGTTATGTTATTATGCTAATTGAATATGAGTGTGCGGGGCGCTGTCCTCAGACAATCAAACGCTATGCTTTCACCGTGAAGCCTTTTTGAAATCTGACAACGCTGTGAGATTACCAAGATTCTAAGCGTTTGAAGAGTGTGCAACACTTGTATTTTCATGAATGTTTAATATTACTATTTTTGTAATTTGAATTTGGCGCTCTGCATTTTTCCGGATGTTGTCGTAGGTGGGGCGACAGCGTCCCACTGCTCCCTAAGAAGTTTTAACAATTGTGTGACTGAAGACTATGTGATCAACTTAATCAAAACTCATGCAAGTTCCATCATAAACTTACCTTGCTATTGTTCCCAATGAGATGAGGTCAATTATACTTACCATACTTTAGGCATTACCCCAACCAAAAGGATATTTTACAAACCTTATTCACCCAGAAAAACAATGGCACTAAAGACTAATAACACTAAAGAAATCCATGTGATGCTGACATGTTTAAATACATTGTATACTCTACTCACCTGGACTCCATGAACCTACCTTGCTTCACCAACATGAGATTTGACAGGATACTTAGATTCCCCACATTAATACAGCAGTTCTGTTGATCCACAAATACATGTTATAATAATAATAAATCATGACATTCTCAATTCAGTTTTCATCCAACAAAACATTTGGTCTAACTGCTATGTTAAGCCTGACTCTTTATCATTCTGTGTCTAGATGAGGCAGTATTACGCACTTTCATCTATGAAAGGAACAAAGAAAATAGGCTATAAACATCAATTACAAGAGCAAGTAACGGAGAGAATGATCCAAGATATCATCTGAGAACTCTATCATAAAGTTATGGATTATAGTAACTGTCACCACAACACATGTAGGCTGCTTGTATGCTGGCTGTAATCGCGTATGTTAAGTAATGTTAGACATAGCAATACAACGGACTTTGCTTATTTGCCTACCTTCTGCGTCAAGTGGGCGGGGCTACATAAGGTGAATAACTGACTTAATTTGGCCGAACCCCAGGAAGAGCTAATGGGGATCCATAATAAATACAAATACCTTAAATACAAATCCATGAGTTAAAGTACTATCCATATGATGCAGTCTTGACGATGATGGTTGTGACAATGATGGTTGTGATGATGATGATGATCACAACAAGAGAGCCAACATTAGTTTTCTTTCAGACAAATTCATCTTATAATCTTTTTGACGTGTAGGGATGGATGGTTCTTCCATTTCCAGATCTCCCATTGTGACATGAATATATTGTTATAATAATCACTGATCAACTGATGTTTCTTAGAGTTCACCCCTCTGCCATGCATGAATCAGAAGTGAGTGTATTTGATAAGGAAGTTTTCGTCATGGTATATCACTGTGATACGTTCTCATTAACAGAGTTGTCCCATGTCTGACAGTAATACACTGCTGAGTCTGCCTCCTCCACAGTACTAATAATCAAACGATAATCTGATTCAGACTGATGATTATATGTGATTTTATTAGAGGAGAAAACCACAGCCATAGGTTGGAGCGCTTTTACCATGGTAGAACCAAAACCTCTTAACATTTACTGTGGGACTCCTCCTGGAACCTCTTTAAACCAACGAGCAGCACTACCAGCAACAGTCCCCGGGTTACAGTCCAGAGTGTCCTTCTCTATTATCAACAGTCCCCGGGTTACAGTCCAGAGTGTCCTTCTCTATTATCAACAGTCCCCAGGTTACAGTCCAGAGTGTCCTTCTCTATTATCAACAGTCCCCGGGTTACAGTCCATAGTGGCTGTCTCTATTATCAACAGTCCCCAGGTTACAGTCTAGAGTGGCCATCTCTATTATCAACAGTCCATAGTGGCCATCTCTATTATCAACAGTCCCCAGGTTACAGTCCATAGTGGCCTTCTCTATTATCAACAGTTCCCGGGTTACAGTCCAGAGTGGCCGTCTCTATTATCAACAGTCACCAGGTTACAGTCCAGAGTGTCCGTCTCTATTATCAACAGTACCCAGGTTACAGTCTATAGTGGCCATCTCTATTATCAACAGTCCCCAGGTTACAGTCCATAGTGGCAGGCTTCTGTGTCACCACAGTCACACCACTGACACCTGGGAAATAAGAAGATGACATGTAGTAAAGAGAAACATACAGACTCAATATTAATAAACCAGGAAGTAAAACCTGCAGGAAGTCAGACTCCTTACATGTTAGAGCAGTGATGAGAGTGCAGAGTGTCCCCAGCATGTTGTCAGTGTGTGGTGTGGCCCTTACTGTCCAGCTGAGAGATGAGCAGGGTTGGAGTGTGAGGAGAGGAGAGGCTGCAGAACCCACCTATAAGGAGACAGACAAGGAGGACCAGAGGGAGGGGCCTCTATATTTTACCCTATCAGCTTCTGAGAAGATGGACTCGCTTCACGTTCTCAGGAAACCATGCAGTATTTTGTTTTTTTATGTATTACTTCTTACATTGTTACCCCGGGAAATATTAAGTTTTATTACATACAACCGGGAGGAACTATTGGATATAAGAGCAACGTCAACTTACCAACATTACGACCAGGAATACGACTTTCCCAAGGAGGATTCTCGGTTTGCTAACCCAAACACAACAATAGACTGGATAGCACGTGGCTACTCAAAACAACGGCGGCGCCGGAGAAGAGGGAAACGCGCCGGTCTTTTGGTCAAGCTACGTCGACGGGCGCATCGTGCACCTCTCCCGAGTATTTTAATCGCCAATGTACAGTCTCTTGACAACAAAGTAGACGAAATCCGATCGAGGGTTGCCTTTCAGAGAGACATCCGAGACTGCAACGTTCTTTGCCACATGGCTCACTCAGGACACGTTATCAGAGTCGGTACAGCCACCTGGTTTCTCCACGCATCGCGCCGACAGAAACAAACTTCTATCTGGTAAGAAGAAGGGTGGGGGTGTGTGTCTTATGATTAACGAGACGTGGTGTGATCATAACAACATACAGGAACTCAAGTCCTTTTGTTCACCTGACATAGAATTCATTACAATCAAATGCAGACCGCATTATCTACCAAGAGAATTCTCCTCGATTATAATCACAGCCGTGTATATCCCCCCTCAAGCTGATACATCGACGGCACTGAAAGAAATTCATCGGACTCTATGTAAACTGGAAACCACATATCCTGAGGCTGCATTTATTGTGGCTGGGGATTTTAATAAGGCTAATTTAAGAACAAGGCTCCCGAAATTTTACCAGCATATCGAATGTGCCACCCGGCTGGTAAAATCCTGGACCACTGTTATTCCAACTTCCGTGATGCATACAAGGCTATTCTCCGCCCTCCTTTCGGCAAGTCTGACCATGACTCCATTTTGTTGCTCCCAGCCTACAAACAGAAACTAAAACAGGAAACGCCCGTTCTCAGGTCTGTTCAACGCTGGTCCGACCAATCTGATTCCATGCTGCAAGATTGCTTCAAGCACGTGGACTGGGATATGTTCCGGATAGCATCTGACAACAACATTGATGTATACGCTGATTCGGTGAGCGAGTTTATTAGCAAGTGCATTGGTGATGTTGTACCCATAGCAAATATTAAAACCTTCCCCAACCAGAAACCGTGGATTGATGGCAGCATTCGCGCAAAACTGAAAGCGCGAACCACTGCTTTTAACCAGGGTAAGGCTACCGGAAACATGACTGAATACAAACAGTGTAGCTATTCCCTCCGCAAGGCAATCAACAAGCTAAGCGTCAATATAGAGACAAAGTAAGAGGAATGTGGCAGGGTCTACAGTCAATCACGGACTACAAAAGGAAAACCAGCCCCGTCGCGGACCATGACGTCCTGCTCCCAGACCAACTAAACAACTTCTTTGCTCGCTTTGAGGACAGTGCAGTGCCACCGACACGGCCCGCTACCAAAACCTGCGGACTCACCTTCACCGCAGCCAATGTGAGAAAAACATTTAAATGTGTTAACCCTCGCAAGGCTGCCGGCCCAGATGGCATCCCTGGCCGTGTCCTCAGAGCATGCGCAGACCAGCTGGCTGGTGTGTTCACGGACATATTCAATCAGTCCCTATCCCAGTCTGCTGTTCCCACATGCTTCAAGAGGGCCACCATTGTTCCTGTTCCCAAGAAAGCTAAGGTGACTGAGCTAAATGACTATCGCCCTGTAGCACTCACTTCCGTCATCATGAAGTGCTTTGAGAGATTAGTCAAGGATCATATCACCTCCATCCTGCCAGACACCCTGGACCCACTCCAATTTGCTTACCGTCCCAATAGGTCCACAGACGACGCAATCGCAATCACACTGCATACTGCCCTAACCCATCTGGACAAGAGGAATACTTATGTAAGAATGCTGTTCATCGACTACAGCTCAGCATTTAACACCATAGTTCCCTCCAAGCTCGTCATTAAGCTCGAGACCCTGGGTCTCGACTCCAGCCCTGTGCAACTGGGTCCTGGACTTCCTGACGGGCCGGTCCCAGGTGGTGAGGGTAGGAAACAACATCTCCACCCCGCTGATCCTCAACACTGGGGCCCCACAAGGGTGCGTTCTCAGCCCTCTCCTGTACTCCCTGTTTACCCATGACTGCGTGGCCAAGCACGCATCCAACTCAATCATCAAGTTTGCTGACGACACTACAGTGGTGGGCTTGATTACCAACAACGACGAGACGGCCTACAGAGAAGAGGTGAGGGCCCTCGGAGTGTGGTGTCAGGAAAATAACCTCTCACTCAATGTCAGCAAAACAAAGGAGATGATCGTGGACTTCAGGAAACAGGAGAGGGAGCACCCCCCTATCCACATCGAGGGGACAGTAGTGGAGAGGGTGGAAAGTTTTAAGTTCCTCGGTGTACACATCACGGACAAACTGAATTGGTCCACCCACACAGACAGCGTGGTGAAGAAGGCGCAACAGCGCCTCTTCAACCTCAGGAGGCTGAAGAAATTCGGCTTGTCACCAAAATCACTCACAAACTTTTACAGATGCACAATTGAGAGCATCCTGTCGGGCTGTATCACCGCCTGGTACGGCAACTGCTCCACCCACAACCGTAAGGCTCTCCAGAGGGTAGTGAGGACTGCACAGCGCATCACCGGGAAACCTACCTGCCCTCCAGGACACCTACACCACCCGATGTCACAGAAAGGCCAAAAAGATCATCAAGGACAACAACCACCCGAGCCACTGCCTGTTCACCCCGCTATCATCCAGAAGGCGAGGTCAGTACAGGTGCATCAAAGCTGGGACCGAGAGACTGAAAAACAGCTTCTACCTCAAGGCCATCAGACTGTTAAACAGCCATCACTAACATTGAGTGGCTGCTGCCAACATACTGACTTAAATCTCTAGCCACTTTAAACATAGGAATTGGATGTAACAAATGTATCACTAGCCACTTTAAACAATTTTGTATATAAGATTTACGTATCCAACATACTCATATCAAATGTATACACTGTATTCTAAACCATCTACTGTATCTTGCCTATGCCGTTCTACCATCGAACCAAATCTCTAGCCACTTTAATAATTATAACTGGATGAAATAATGTATCACTAGCCACTTTAAACAATGCCATTTATATAATGTTTACATATCCTACATTGCTCATCTCATATATATATATGTGTATATACTGTACTCCATACCATCTACTGCATCTTGCCTATGTCGGTCAGCCATCGCTCATCCATATATTTATATGTACATACTCGTATTCATTCCTTTACTCTTGTGTGTATGAGGTAGTTGTTGTGAATTTGTTAGATTACTTGTAAGATACTACTGCATGGTCGGAACTAGAAGCACAAGCATTTCGCTACACTCGCATTAACATCTGCTAACCATGTGTATGTGACAAATACAACATTTGATTTGATTTGATTAATTACAATTACTGTAACTATTCAACTATCAAGCATGGAATGTTCTCCTACTGCAGACACACTGGTTCAGGATGACTTTACATTCAGTCTATATTCAGAACATCTGAAAGCAGAAGTGAGTGTGTTTGGTGAGGAGGTTTTTGTCATGGTGTGTATCACTGTGATACGAGCGCATATGGAGAGTCATTCCGAGTCTGACAGTAATACACCGCTGAGTCTGCCTCCTCCACATTACTGATTATAAACTGATGATCCTTATCAGACGTGGCTTTAGATGTGAAACGATCAGAGGAGAAACCAGATCCATATTCAACAGGAGAGTCGTCTGTATAGTAACCTAATACATACTGAGGAGCTCCTCCTGGAACCTGTTTATACCAGTTTACATAATTGCCTTCATCTTCGGTAATGTCACAGAGAAAAGTGGCAGTCCCCTTTGTACTGACAGTCAGTACTGAAGGTGTCTGTATCACCGCTTTCTGGCAACTGACATCTGTGGGAATTAAACACACAATTTAATAAGACAATTTATCAGACATGAATGTAAAACTTCAAAGGCATTGTTTTTAGATTCAGATTGAACACACAGTAAATTCCTTACATGTTAGAGCAGTGATGAGAGTGCAGAGTGTCCCCAGCATGTTGTCAGTGTGTGGTGTGAACGGCCCTTACTGTCCAGCTGAGAGATGAGTAGGGTTGGAGTGTGAGGAGAGGCTGCAGAACCCACCTATAAGGAGACAGACAGGGACGAACGGAGGGAGGGGCCTCTACAGCTAACCTATCACCAAGCCAGGGAGGACCAGAGGGAGGGGCCTCTGCAGTTAACCTATCACCAAGCCAGGGAGTTAACACTAGTTGATTGACATGTCTGGGAGTTAACAGATTTCCACAGTTCTAATAATGATATTATAATTACTGATCTTTACTCGAGGCACACTGGACTATAAATCACTTTAAATGTGTCCCAACTATTTAAGTAAGGGGCATTTTAATAAACAAACTCAAATATATTTATTCTACTTTTGACTCTGCACCATCCTCTGCCCCTACCCTCATCATAGCTCCATAATATAATCCATGATGTTTATATTAATCACCATATATCCTCTACCCTCCTCCATTATAAAATCCATGATGTTTATATTAATCACCACATATCCTCTACCCTCCTCCATTATATAATCCATGATGTTTATATTAATCACCATATATCCTCTACCCTCCTCCATTATAAAATCCATGATGTTTATATTAATCACTACATATCCTCTACCCTCCTCCATTATATAATCCATGATGTTTATATTAATACCTACATATCCTCTACCCTCCTCCATTATATAATCCATTATGTTTATATTAATCACCGCATATCCTCTACCCTCCTCCATTATATAATCCATGATGTTTATATTAATCACCACATATCCTCTACCCTCCTCCATTATATAATCCATGATGTTTATATTAATCACCACATATCCTCTACCCTCCTCCATTATATAATCCAGGATGTTTATATTAATACCTACATATCCTCTACTATCCACCATTATATAATCCATGATGTTTATATTAGTCACCACATATCCTCTACCCTCCTCCATTGTATAATCCATGATGTTTATATTAATCACCACATATCCTCTACCCTCCTCCATTAATTAATCCATGATGTTTATATTAATCACCATATATCCTAATCCATGACGTTCATATTAATCACCGCATATCCTCTACCCTCCTCCATTATATAATCCATGATGTTTATATTAATCACTACATATCCTCTACCCTCCTCCATTATATAATCCATGATGTTTATATTAATCACCACATATCCTCTACTCTCCTCCATTATATAATCCATGATGTTTATATTAATCACCGCATATCCTCTACCCCCCTCCATTAAATAAATCATGATGTTTATATTAATACCTACATATCCTCTACCCTCCTCCATTATATAATCCATGATGTTTATATTAATCACCACATATCCTCTACCCTCCTCCATTAATTAATCCATGATGTTTATATTAATCACCACATATCCTCTACCCTCCTCCATTATATAATCCATGATGTTTATATTAATCACCACATATCCTCTACCCTCCTCCATTAATTAATCCATGATGTTTATATTAATCACCATATATCCTCTACCCTCCTCCATTATATAATCCATGATGTTTATATTAATCACTACATATCCTCTACCCTCCTCCATTATATAATCCATGATGTTTATATTAATCACCACATATCCTCTACCCTCCTCCATTATATAATCCATGATGTTTATATTAATCACAACATATCCTTTACCCTCCTTCATTATATAATCCATGATGTTTATATTAATCACCACATATCCTCTACCCTCCTCCGTTATATAATCCATGATGTTTATATTAATCACTACATATCCTCTACCCTCCTCCGTTATATAATCCATGATGTTTATATTAATCACCATATATCCTCTACCCTCCTCCGTTATATAATCCATGATGTTTATATTAATCACCACATATCCTCTATCCTCCGTTATATAATCCATTATGTTTATATTAATCACTACATATCCTCTACCCTCCTCCATTATATAATCCATGATGTTTATATTAATCACCACATATCCTCTACCCTCCTCCATTATATAATCCATGATGTTTATATTAATCACAACATATCCTTTACCCTCCTCCATTATATAATCCATGATGTTTATATTAATCACTACATATCCTTTACCCTCCTCCATTATATAATCCATGATGTTTATATTAATCACCGCATATCCTCTTCCCTCCTCCATTATATAATCCATGATGTTTATATTAATCACCACATATCCTCTACCCTCCTCCATTATATAATCCATGATGTTTATATTAATCACCGCATATCCTCTACCCTCCTCCATTATATAATCCATGATGTTTATATTAATCACCACATATCCTCTACCCTCCTCCATTATATAATCCATGATGTTTATATTAATCACCACATATCCTCTACCCTCCTCCATTATATAATCCATGATGTTTATATTAATCACAACATATCCTTTACCCTCCTTCATTATATAATCCATGATGTTTATATTAATCACCACATATCCTTTACCCTCCTCCATTATATAATCCATGATGTTTATATTAATCACCACATATCCTCTACCCTCCTCCATTATATAATCCATGATGTTTATATTAATCACCATATATGCTCTATCCTCCTCCATTGTATAATCCATGACGTTTATATTAATCACCGCATATCCTCTACCCTCCTCAATTGTATAATCCATGACGCGTTTATATTAATCACCGTGATATCCTCTACCCTCCTCAATTGTATAATCCATGACATTTATATTAATCACCGCATATCCTCTACCCTCCTCCATTGTATAATCCATGATGTTTATATTAATCACCACATATCCTCTACCCTCCTCCATTATATAATCCATGATGTTTATATTAATCACCACATATCCTCTACCCTCCTCCATTATATAATCAATGATGTTTATATTAATCACCACATATCCTCTACCTCCTCCATTATATAATCCATGATGTTTATATTAATCACCACATATCCTCTACCCTCCTCCATTACATAATCCATGATGTTTATATTAATCAACGCATATCCTCTACTCCTCCTCCATTATATAATCCATGATGTTTATATTAATCAACGCATATCCTCTACCCTCCTCCATTATATAATCCATGATGTTTATATTAATCACCACATATCCTCTACCCTCCTCCATTATATAATCCATGATGTTTATATTAATCACCGCATATCCTCTACCCTCCTCCATTATATAATCCATGAAGTTTATATTAATCACCACATATCCTCTACCCTCCTCCATTATATAATCCATGAAGTTTATATTAATCACCACATATCCTCTACCCTCCTCCATTATATAATCCATGAAGTTTATATTAATCACCACATATCCTCTACCCTCCTCCATTATATAATCCATGATGTTTATATTAATCACCGCATATCCTCTACCCTCCTCCATTATATAATCCATGAAGTTTATATTAATCACCACATATCCTCTACCCACCTCCATTATATAATCAATGATGTTTATATTAATCACCGCATATCCTCTACCCTCCTCCATTATATAATCCATGAAGTTTATATTAATCACCACATATCCTCTACCCTCCTCCATTATATAATCCATGAAGTTTATATTAATCACCACATATCCTCTACCCTCCTTCATTATATAATCCATGATGTTTATATTAATCACCATATATGCTCTATCCTCCTCCATTGTATAATCCATGACGTTTATATTAATCACCGCATATCCTCTACCCTCCTCAATTGTATAATCCATGATGTTTATATTAATCACCGCATATCCTCTACCCTCCTCCATTATATAATCCATGATGTTTATATTAATCACCACATATCCTCTACCCTCCTCCATTATATAATCCATGATGTTTATATTAATCACCACATATCCTCTACCCTCCTCCATTATATAATCCATGATGTTTATATTAATCACCACATGTCCTCTACCCTCCTCCATTATATAATCCATGATGTTTATATTAATACCTACATATCCTCTACCATCCACCATTATATAATCCATGATGTTTATATTAGTCACCACATATCCTCTACCCTCCTCCATTGTATATTCCATGATGTTTATATTAATCACCACATGTCCTCTACCCTCCTCCGTTATATAATCCATGATGTTTATATTAATCACTATATATCCTCTACCCTCCTCCGTTATATAATCCATGATGTTTATATTAATCACCATATATCCTCTACCCTCCTCCGTTATATAATCCATGATGTTTATATTAATCACTACATATCCTCTACCCTCCTCCATTGTATAATCCATGACGTTTATATTAATCACCGCATATCCTCTACCCTCCTCAATTGTATAATCCATGACATTTATATTAATCACCGCATATCCTCTACCCTCCTCCATTGTATAATCCATGATGTTTATATTAATCACCAAATATCCTCTACCCTCCTCCATTATATAATCCATGATGTTTATATTAATCACCACATATCCTCTACCCTCCTCCATTATATAATCCATGATGTTTATATTAATCACCACATATCCTCTACCTCCTCCATTATATAATCCATGATGTTTATATTAATCACCACATATCCTCTACCCTCCTCCATTATATAATCCATGATGTTTATATTAATCAACGCATATCATCTACCCACCTCCATTATATAATCAATGATGTTTATATTAATCACCGCATATCCTCTACCCTCCTCCATTATATAATCCATGAAGTTTATATTAATCACCGCATATCCTCTACTCCTCCTCCATTATATAATCCATTATGTTTATATTAATCAATGCATATCCTCTACCCTCCTCCATTGAATAATCCATGACGTTTATATTAATCACCGCATATCCTCTACCCTCCTCCATTATATAATCCATGATGTTTATATTAATCATCACATATCCTCTACCCTCCTCCATTATATAATCCATGATGTTTATATTAATCACCATATATGCTCTATCCTCCTCCATTGTATAATCCATGACGTTTATATTAATCACCGCATATCCTCTACCCTCCTCCATTGTATAATCCATGATGTTTATATTAATCACCGCATATCCTCTACCCTCCTCCATTATATAATCCATGATGTTTATATTAATCACCACATATCCTCTACCCTCCTCCATTATATAATCAATGATGTTTATATTAATCACCACATATCCTCTACCATCCACCATTATATAATCCATGATGTTTATATTAGTCACCACATATACTCTACCCTCCTCCATTCTATATTCCATGATGTTTATATTAATCACCACATGTCCTCTACCCTCCTCCGTTATATAATCCATGATGTTTATATTAATCACTATATATCCTCTACCCTCCTCCGTTATATAATCCATGATGTTTATATTAATCACCATATATCCTCTACCCTCCTCCGTTATATAATCCATGATGTTTATATTAATCACTACATATCCTCTACCCTCCTCCATTATATAATCCATGATGTTTATATTAATCACTATATATCCTCTACCCGCCTCCGTTATATAATCCATGATGTTTATATTAATCACCACATATCCTCTATCCTCCGTTATATAATCCATTATGTTTATATTAATCACTACATATCCTCTACCCTCCTCCATTGTATAATCCATGACGCGTTTATATTAATCACCGCATATCCTCTACTCCTCCTCCATTGTATAATCCATGATGTTTATATTAATCACCACATATCCTCTACCCTCCTCAATTGTATAATCCATGACATTTATATTAATCACCGTGATATCCTCTACCCTCCTCCATTGTATAATCCATGACGTTTATATTAATCACTACATATCCTCTACCCTCCTCCATTATATAATCCATGATGTTTATATTAATCACCACATATCCTCTACCCTCCTCCATTATATAATCCATGATGTTTATATTAATCACCACATATCCTCTACCCTCCTCCATTATATAATCAATGATGTTTATATTAATCACCACATATCCTCTACCTCCTCCATTATATAATCCATGATGTTTATATTAATCACCACATATCCTCTACCCTCCTCCATTATATAATCCATGATGTTTATATTAATCAACGATATCATCTACCCACCTCCATTATATAATCAATGATGTTTATATTAATCACCGTGATATCCTCTACTCCTCCTCCATTATATAATCCATGAAGTTTATATTAATCACCGCATATCCTCTACCCTCCTCCATTATATAATCCATTATGTTTATATTAATCACCGCATATCCTCTACCCTCCTCCATTGAATAATCCATGACGTTTATATTAATCACCGCATATCCTCTACCCTCCTCCATTATATAATCCATGATGTTTATATTAATCATCACATATCCTCTACCCTCCTCCATTATATAATCCATGATGTTTATATTAATCACCACATATCCTCTACCCTCCTCCATTATATAATCCATGATGTTTATATTAATCACTACATATCCTCTACCCTCCTCCATTATATAATCCATGATGTTTATATTAATCACCACATATCCTCTACCCTCCTCCATTATATAATCCATGATGTTTATATTAATCACCGCATATCCTCTACCCTCCTCCATTATATAATCCATGATGTTTATATTAATCATCACATATCCTCTACCCTCCTCCATTATATAATCCATGATGTTTATATTAATCACCATATATGCTCTATCCTCCTCCATTGTATAATCCATGACGTTTATATTAATCACCGCATATCCTCTACCCTCCTCAATTGTATAATCCATGACGTTTATATTAATCACCGCATATCCTCTACCCTCCTCCATTGTATAATCCATGATGTTTATATTAATCACCGCATATCCTCTACCCTCCTCCATTATATAATCCATGATGTTTATATTAATCACCACATATCCTCTACCCTCCTCCATTATATAATCAATGATGTTTATATTAATCACCACATATCCTCTACCATCCACCATTATATAATCCATGATGTTTATATTAGTCACCACATATACTCTACCCTCCTCCATTCTATATTCCATGATGTTTATATTAATCACCACATGTCCTCTACCCTCCTCCGTTATATAATCCATGATGTTTATATTAATCACTATATATCCTCTACCCTCCTCCGTTATATAATCCATGATGTTTATATTAATCACCATATATCCTCTACCCTCCTCCGTTATATAATCCATGATGTTTATATTAATCACTACATATCCTCTACCCTCCTCCATTATATAATCCATGATGTTTATATTAATCACTATATATCCTCTACCCGCCTCCGTTATATAATCCATGATGTTTATATTAATCACCACATATCCTCTATCCTCCGTTATATAATCCATTATGTTTATATTAATCACTACATATCCTCTACCCTCCTCCATTGTATAATCCATGACGTTTATATTAATCACCGCATATCCTCTACCCTCCTCCATTGTATAATCCATGATGTTTATATTAATCACCACATATCCTCTACCCTCCTCAATTGTATAATCCATGACATTTATATTAATCACCGCATATCCTCTACCCTCCTCCATTGTATAATCCATGACGTTTATATTAATCACTACATATCCTCTACCCTCCTCCATTATATAATCCATGATGTTTATATTAATCACCACATATCCTCTACCCTCCTCCATTATATAATCCATGATGTTTATATTAATCACCACATATCCTCTACCCTCCTCCATTATATAATCAATGATGTTTATATTAATCACCACATATCCTCTACCTCCTCCATTATATAATCCATGATGTTTATATTAATCACCACATATCCTCTACCCTCCTCCATTATATAATCCATGATGTTTATATTAATCAACGCATATCATCTACCCACCTCCATTATATAATCAATGATGTTTATATTAATCACCGCATATCCTCTACCCTCCTCCATTATATAATCCATGAAGTTTATATTAATCACCGCATATCCTCTACCCTCCTCCATTATATAATCCATTATGTTTATATTAATCACCGCATATCCTCTACTCCTCCTCCATTGAATAATCCATGACGCGTTTATATTAATCACCGCATATCCTCTACCCTCCTCCATTATATAATCCATGATGTTTATATTAATCATCACATATCCTCTACCCTCCTCCATTATATAATCCATGATGTTTATATTAATCACCACATATCCTCTACCCTCCTCCATTATATAATCCATGATGTTTATATTAATCACTACATATCCTCTACCCTCCTCCATTATATAATCCATGATGTTTATATTAATCACCACATATCCTCTACCCTCCTCCATTATATAATCCATGATGTTTATATTAATCAACGCATATCATCTACCCACCTCCATTATATAATCAATGATGTTTATATTAATCACCGCATATCCTCTACCCTCCTCCATTATATGATCCATGAAGTTTATATTAATCACCGCATATCCTCTACCCTCCTCCATTATATAATCCATTATGTTTATATTAATCACCGCATATCCTCTACCCTCCTCCATTGAATAATCCATGACGTTTATATTAATCACCGCATATCCTCTACCCTCCTCCATTATATAATCCATGATGTTTATATTAATCATCACATATCCTCTACCCTCCTCCATTATATAATCCATGATGTTTATATTAATCACCATATATGCTCTATCCTCCTCCATTGTATAATCCATGACGTTTATATTAATCACCGCATATCCTCTACCCTCCTCAATTGTATAATCCATGACGTTTATATTAATCACCGCATATCCTCTACCCTCCTCCATTGTATAATCCATGATGTTTATATTAATCACTGCATATCCTCTACCCTCCTCCATTATATAATCCATGATGTTTATATTAATCACCACATATCCTCTACCCTCCTCCATTATATAATCAATGATGTTTATATTAATCACCACATATCCTCTACCATCCACCATTATATAATCCATGATGTTTATATTAGTCACCACATATACTCTACCCTCCTCCATTCTATATTCCATGATGTTTATATTAATCACCACATGTCCTCTACCCTCCTCCGTTATATAATCCATGATGTTTATATTAATCACTATATATCCTCTACCCTCCTAAGTTATATAATCCATGATGTTTATATTAATCACCATATATCCTCTACCCTCCTCCGTTATATAATCCATGATGTTTATATTAATCACTACATATCCTCTACCCTCCTCCATTATATAATCCATGATGTTTATATTAATCACTATATATCCTCTACCCGCCTCCGTTATATAATCCATGATGTTTATATTAATCACCACATATCCTCTATCCTCCGTTATATAATCCATTATGTTTATATTAATCACTACATATCCTCTACCCTCCTCCATTGTATAATCCATGACGTTTATATTAATCACCGTGATATCCTCTACTCCTCCTCCATTGTATAATCCATGATGTTTATATTAATCACCACATATCCTCTACCCTCCTCAATTGTATAATCCATGACATTTATATTAATCACCGCATATCCTCTACCCTCCTCCATTGTATAATCCATGACGTTCATATTAATCACTACATATCCTCTACCCTCCTCCATTATATAATCCATGATGTTTATATTAATCACCACATATCCTCTACCCTCCTCCATTATATAATCCATGATGTTTATATTAATCACCACATATCCTCTACCCTCCTCCATTATATAATCAATGATGTTTATATTAATCACCACATATCCTCTACCTCCTCCATTATATAATCCATGATGTTTATATTAATCACCACATATCCTCTACCCTCCTCCATTATATAATCCATGATGTTTATATTAATCACCACATATCCTCTACCCTCCTCCATTATATAATCAATGATGTTTATATTAATCACCACATATCCTCTACCTCCTCCATTATATAATCCATGATGTTTATATTAATCACCACATATCCTCTACCCTCCTCCATTATATAATCCATGATGTTTATATTAATCAACGCATATCATCTACCCACCTCCATTATATAATCAATGATGTTTATATTAATCACCGCATATCCTCTACCCTCCTCCATTATATAATCCATGAAGTTTATATTAATCACCGCATATCCTCTACCCTCCTCCATTATATAATCCATTATGTTTATATTAATCACCGCATATCCTCTACCCTCCTCCATTGAATAATCCATGACGTTTATATTAATCACCGCATATCCTCTACCCTCCTCCATTATATAATCCATGATGTTTATATTAATCATCACATATCCTCTACCCTCCTCCATTATATAATCCATTATGTTTATATTAATCACCACATATCTTCTACCCTCCTCCATTGTATAATCCATGACGTTTATATTAATCACTACATATCCTCTACCCTCCTCCATTATATAATCCATGATGTTTATATTAATCTCTACATATCCTCTACCCTCCTCCATTATATAATCCATGATGTTTATATTAATCACCACATATCTTCTACCCTCCTCCATTGTATAATCCATGATGTTTATATTAATCACTACATATCCTCTACCCTCCTCCATTATATAATCCATGATGTTTATATTAATCACTACATATCCTCTACCCTCCTCCATTATATAATCCATGATGTTTATATTAATCACTACATATCCTTTACCCTCCTCCATTATATAATCCATGATGTTTATATTAATCACCACATATCCTCTACCCTCCATCATTATATAATCCATGATGTTTATATTAATCACCATATATCATCTATCCTCCTCCATTGTATAATCCATGACGTTTATATTAATCACCACATATCCTCTTCCCTCCTCCATTGTATAATCCATGACGTTTATATTAATCACCGCATATCCTCTACCCTCCTCCATTATATAATCCATGATGTTTATATTAATCACTACATATCCTCTACCCTCCTCCATTGTATAATCCATGACGTTTATATTAATCACCGCATATCCTCTACCCTCCTCCATTGTATAATCAATGACGTTTATATTAATCACCGCATATCCTCTACCCTCCTCCATTATATAATCCATGATGTTTATATTAATCACTACATATCCTCTACCCTCCTCCATTATATAATCCATGATGTTTATATTAATCACCGCATATCCTCTACCATCCACCATTATATAATCCAGGATGTTTATATGAATCACTACATATCCTCTACCCTCCTCCATTATATAATCCATGATGTTTATATTAATCACTACATATCCTCTACCCTCCTCCATTATATAATCCATGATGTTTATATTAATCACCACATATCCTCTACCCTCATCCATTATATAATCCATGATGTTTATATTAATCACCACATATCCTCTACCCTCCTCCATTATATAATCCATGATGTTTATATTAATCCCTACATATCCTCTACCCTCCTCCATTATATAATCCATGATGTTTATATTAATCACTACATATCCTCTACCCTCCTCCATTATATAATCCATGATGGTTATATTTAATCATTCACCACAGAGGTCAGAGGTACAGTAGAACAATGAGTAACTCAGTACCCCCTCAGAGCAGGTCAAGAACGATGAGTTACTCAGTCACCCCCTCAGAGCAGGTCTATGAAGTGCCTGGGGAAGCCAATATAGTGCACTACTTTTTTACCAGAGCCCATAGTCCTTTATATGGCCCTTGTCAAAAGTTGTGCACTATAAAGGGAATAAATTGCAATTTGGGATGCATTCTCAGTTTCAGTCCCTCCCATCTTAATTTACATGAAGCTATAAATAAGGAGAGGAGGAGGGGAGGGGAAGCAGGTGTGTCCTGGGGGAGAAAGGGAACAACACATCACTGCCTGTAACTCAGTGTCAGATCTAGAACACGTCCCTGGTGATTGACATTAAACTATCAGGTGTATCTGCGGTGGGACGGAAGGATGGCCCCGCAAGACTAGCTGGGACTGAAACCAGTAGTCTGACCATCGCCAAACTATATCCTGAGTAATTATTAGTGGTTCTATGTCCTCCTCTTGTGGACATTGACAGAACTGCAGCCTCTATTCTGATCACTGATGCGGAATGTGAAAAATACTGTAGCATGACACTGAGTGTATAAAACATTAAGGACACCTTCCTAATATTGAGTTGAATCTTACAAGGTCATAGTTCTCACTGCTGAAGTTATGCTGATGCCAACATCTAATGTTAATAACAGAGAACACTTTAAAAAATGTAATGACAGCTTCAAACCCTCAACATTGGCCTTGCATTCAAATCAAATCCCATTTTATTGGTCACATACACATGGTTAGCAGATGTTAATGCGAGTGTAGCGAAATGCTTGTGCTTCTAGTTCCGACAGTGCAGTAATATCTAACAAGAAATCTAACAATTCCCCAACAACTACCTAACACACATAAAGCTAAAGGGGTGAATGAGAATATGTACATATAAATGTCCATCCTATCTATCTATGGGTAACAAGGTTGACGTTATGCTCGATCTGCTCAGTTTCCACCACAAAACACCAGAAAATGGCCAAGAACCAGCTCACCTGCTTTTATGATTTGACTATTAGATGTTCAATGTTTCTTTTGAACAAACAATAAAAAAATAAATAGTTTGCCCATATTAATTAAAGGTAGACTCAGCAAAATGATGTTTCCACGAGCAGCAACGAAGATATTGAGATGGGCGAGATGCAACACTTCACTCTCACGCAGTAACACACTGTATCTGCGCATATGCACGGGTACGCTTCACACTGTGTACAGCGTGGTAGCCAGGCCATCAAAAGAGCGGAGAGGTTGAGCTTCGCGCTTCAACGCTCTTAGTTGTTGTGAGAATTGACCGACTACGCTGTTTACTTTCTGTGTCTACATCATATTGCTGGTTTGAATACCAGAGACGACAAGGTGGGAGGAAATCTGTCGCTGTGCCCTTGAACAAAGCACTTAAAACAAATTGCTCAATGGGCTCAGTATAATGGCGACCCTGGCCGTGATTCCACTCCCTGCGGGCGTCTCAGGGGGAGTTGGGATTTGCAAAAAACACATTTCATTACACACTGTGTGTAACAGAACAAATATAAGCATCCCCCAATTATTTATTACTGGTTGAGTAGAGACTATACTGAATACAAATGGCATCTAATTTAATGTGCTGAACATTTGATCAATCAATCAAACATATTTTATAAAGACCTTTTTACATCAGCAGCTGTCACAAAGTGCTTTACAGATACCCAGACTAAAACCCCACAGAGCAAGCAGAAGCACATAGGGCAGGAAAACCTCCCCAGAAGGAAGGAACTTGGGAAAGAACCTAGAGAGGAAGCAGGCTCAGAGGAAGGAACCTAGAGAGGAACCTAGAGGGGAAGCAGGCTCAGAGGAAGGAACCTAGAGAGGAACCTAGAGAGGAAGCAGGCTCAGAGGAAGGAACCTAGATAGAAACCTAGAGGGGAAGCAGGCTCAGAGGAAGGAACCTAGAGAGGAACCTAGAGGGGAAGCAGGCTCAGAGGAAGGAACCTAGAGAGGAACCTAGAGAGGAAGCAGGCTCAGAGGAAGGAACCTAGAGAGAAAGCAGGCTAAGAGGAAGGAACCTAGAGTGGAAGCAGGCTCAGAGGAAGGAACCTGGAGAGGACCCTAGAGAGGAAGCAGGCTCAGAGGAAGGAAGCTAGAGAGGAAGCAGGCTCAGAGGCAGGAACCTAGATAGGAACCTAGATAGGAAGCAGGCTCAGAGGAAGGAACCTAGAGAGGAACCTAGAGAGGAAGCAGGCTCAGAGGAAGGAACTTAGAGAGGAACCTAGAGAGGAACCAGGCTCAGAGGGAGGAACCTAGAGAGGAACCAGGCTCAGAGGGAGGAACCAAAAGAGGAACCAGGCTCAGAGGAAGGAACCTAGAGAGGAACCAGGCTCAGATGGAGGAACCTAGAGAGGAACCAGGCTCAGAGGGAGGAACCTAGAGAGGAACCAGGCTCAGAGGGAGGAACCTAGAGAGGAACCCGGCTCAGATGGAGTGTATTATAAACTGTTCATCTATACACAGTACATTCATGTGGTTACGGTTCCTGAAACTGGCTTTAAGAGCAGTAAAATGTTGTCACGCCTGCTCCCGCCCTGGCGCTCGAAGTACCCAGCATTACACACACCTGCCTTTCCCCGTCACGCGCATCAGCAGTTTATTGGACTCACCTGGACTCAATCACCTGTTTATTACCTCCCCTATATTTGTCAGTTCCCCATCTCTGTTTCCCACTGCTGCATTGATTGTCCTTTGTCATTGTGTACCTGTGTGCTGACGCTGTTCCTATCGTGTTCTTTGTCTGTTCCTCATTAACAAAAGTTGTGTGTGTGCTGTAATGAGAGATAGTGATAATATCATGGGTCTGTGCTGTACATCAATTCCACCAACAGAGGGCCTTCTTTCATAAATTAATACAGGGATTGTGTACACCACTGTGTGTGTGTGTGTGTGTGTCACGCCTGCTTCTGCTCCTGCTCCCCCTCTTGGCGCTCGGCTGGCCCTTCAGGCTCGCCCAGGTGGGACGCCGGGTGGTGCCCCTAGAGGGGGGGTACTGTCACGCCTGCTCCTGCTCCCCTTCTCTGGCGCTCGAGGGTGCCAGGCTGCATTACGCACACCTTCACTTTGTTGATTGCCCCCTATATCTGTCTGTTCCTCAGTTTGATCCCCGTGTCAGCATTATTGTCGTTATGTTTTCCTTGTCCAGTCGCTGTCCTTGTTTCGTTTCGTGTCTGTTAGACCTCAGACCTCAGAAAAAAAATTGTAGACCAGCAATTTCCAAACGCCTGAAGATACCACATTCATCTGTACAAACAATAGTACACAAGTATAAACACCATGGGACCACACAGCCGTCATACCGCTCAGGAAGGAGACGCGTTCTGTCTCCTAGAGATGAACGTACTTTGGTGCGAAAAGTGCAAATCAATCCCAGAACAACAGCAAAGGACCTTGTGAAGATGCTGGAGGAAACAGGTACAAAAGTATCTATATCCACAGTAAAACAAATCCTATATCGACAAAACCTGAAAGGCTGCTCAGCAAGGAAGAAGCCACTGCTCCAAAACCGCCATAAAAAAGCCAGACTATGGTTTGCAACTGCACATGAGGACAAAGATCGTACTTTTTGGAGAAATGTCCTCTGGTCTGATGAAACAAAAATAGAACTGTTTGGCCATATTGACCATTGTTATGTTTGGAGGAAAAAGCGGGAGGCTTGCAAGCCAAAGAACACCATCCCAACTGTGAAGCACGGTGGTGGCAGCATCATGTTGTGGGGGTGCTTTGCTGCAGGAGGGACTGGTGCACTTCACAAAATAGATGGCATCATGAGGAAGGACAATTATGTGGATATATTGAAGCAACATCTCAGGACATCAGTCAGGAAGTTAAAGCTTGGTCACAAATGAGTCTTCCAAATGGACAATGACCCCAAGCATACTTCCAAAGTTGTGGCAAAATGGCTTAAGGAAAACAAAGTCAAGGTATTGGAGTGGCCATCACAAAGCACTGACCTTAATCTTTAGAAAATGTGTGGGCAGAACTGAAAAATCGTGTGTGAGCAAGGAGGCCTACAAACCTGACTCAGTTACACCAGCTCTGTCAGGAGGAATGGGCCAAAATTCACCCAACTTATTGTGGGAAGCTTGTGGAAGGCTACCTGAAACCCAAGTTAAACAATTTAAAGGCAATGCTACCAAATACTAATTGTGTGTATGTAAACTTCTGACCCACTGGAAATGTGAAGAAATAAATAAAAGCTTAAATAAATCATTCTCTCTACTATTATTCTGACATTTCACATTCTTAAAATAAAGTGGTGATCCTAACTGACCTAAGACAGGGAATTTTTACTAGGATTAAATGTCAGGAGTTGTGAAAAACTGAGTTGAAATGTATTTGGCTAAGGTGTATGTAAACGTATGACTTCAACTGTATGTTACTAACAAATGATAGGGAAGATTCCCTAGTGGGCTAAGCCGATATGACGGCTTGGTGGACAAAGGGAAGTGGGTGTGGACTGAGAAAGAGCGGGAAAGACATCAGGGATCACTGCACAGTTGATAATTATATTAATTGAAATGCTAATCCTTTGCACATTAACGCTCACTCATTTGGGAATAATTGAAATCAATATATATTTACGCCCATATGTTGTGATCTTTTCTGTTGGAAACCGGTCCGTCTGCTGGAGAGTTCATCCGAGTCTCTCTCTTTCTGTTTCCCTGAAGATTAAAGTATTTAGTGGTTAGAATGGATACTTCAGAGTACCATTCAGAAATGTTCTCCTAGATGTTTCGGCGGTTGTCGGTATTCGCATCCCAGGTTTACATAATTTCTAGCTGCAGACTAGTAATTAGTATATATGATTTGCTCTTATTCTGTAGGGATCGATAGTCTCAGATTTTAACAATTTCCAGCCTTGTAGCCAATGCTCCACGTGGTATGGTTAGGAATTCAATAACTATTCGCAATTACCACTCACGCTGTGGGTTTGCTCAGTCTTGGTACTCAAACCTGTGCCACCTCAGCTTACACAGAGGTATGCGTGGTCTAAGGAGGATTTTCTTAGGAGGGGCTTTTATTCGTAAGAGTAGAAAAGGCGGTTGATCATGTCTGTGCTCACGGGGGCGGGCCAATGACTTAGTTAACTTTAAAGGGAATACAATTCTCTCACATTTAAGGTTTAACATCACATTACATCATTTCACAAATAGTTTAATCTTTACTCATTAATTTAATACAATAATTAGATGCAAACCCCATAATTGAGAAATTTACACATTCAGAGATTTAGTTATGTGTGTTTCCTGTCCTCTCTGAGGTCACCAAATGAAACACACTCGTCATACCCGGCCGTTAAGTGACCATGGACCATTCCCACCTTCTCACAAGTGGACATGTTGTTTCATTTTCCCAATTTGGGGATTTAGGAGTTCGGCCATGTGAAATCCTTTGTTCACTCTGTGGTCTCTCTGCATGAAAAGGAGGAGAGAGTCTCTGCCAGGAATTTACGACCTGAGATAACAGAACCTGGGTGTAGGAGAAAGTGGGAAGCCATGATCTATACCCAGAAAGGGTCACGGCATGACAGTACCATACAGTCTATGTTACCATACAGTCTATGTTACCATACAGTCTATGTACCATACAGTATATGTACCATATAGTCTATGTACCATACAGTCTCGGAGGATAAGCATTTCACTGTAACCTGCAATTACATCTGTGACCCTATAAATGTGAGGAATAAACTCATCTAATCTACATTATGTTACCTAGTGTCCACCAGAGATTAGATCAACCCAGACCAGACCATGGCCATTATGTCAAAGACATATGGAGATGCACTGAGCATGGTCGTGTTTGCACTTTTGGGACTATTCCATTGATTGATCCCATTGTACCAGGCAAGCTAAATCATGCACACAGACACACACCTGTCCTGCACTGGTTGAAATAACATTATTATTCTAATTCACCACCTGTTCACGTGTTGTATTACTATTCTGAGACACAGACCTCTGTCTGTCGCTATCCCTACCCCCTCTTTTCTCGCCTCCTCATCTTTCCTCTCACCACCGTGCAGATGACATATTCCTAAACGAGTCAGCGAGATTCCAGTCAGGATAAACTAGGACAGGACACCTTTAGCAAGATGGCGCTTCCCCTGTCGCCAGCTAAACTGACGCTCCGACAGTGCAATGAGTATTGAATATCTCCTAGGGAATATAGCAGGGATTCTGGATAACTCTGTGCAGCCTATTCCATCATGCTGCATTGATCTACTCTAAAGACAGAGGAAGAGCATAACTTGACTTGGAGAGTAATATTGCCACTGGACGAATGCCAGGGTATTTGTACAGTCAGAGACAAAACCGAAAACGATGTAGCCTAAGTAACTGAATCACGTCGATAAAGCAGCGCGCGGCTGGGCTCTATTTTCTGGCTCATCATCATCAAACTGGTTGGATGACGGAGAAGAAAAGCGTAGGACGGGAGATGCCTATCAATCGTTTTTAATCATCCGCCAGTCAAGTGAATGACTGCGGTATCAGATTCAAAAACAAATACAGACGGGAATGTTTGTCAACATATGTTTATTGGTCCGATGTGAAGGATGCGCGCACTGCGTCTCAAGGGGTCAATGAGAAATAGCCTAAAATGCAGCATTTGATTTGACTAGCATACAATCCTTCGGCTAAATGTGCTTTGGTCAACATCTGATCTATTTACATGTTGTATTTTGGTAAACCCTGCCTGCTGCCGTCTCAAGCCTGAAGACGGGGGAGGATGTCCGTGGCTCTCTCCGTGATGGTTATGTCTCCAGCGTTCTTTAATCCCAGTTTTGCCTTCAGTTCCCATTTTGACTCAGGTACGTGTCGATCTAAAACGGACATTGAATGTGTGTGTTGTTTCATGTGTGTTTCATCGAATGTCTGTGTCTGAATGTGTATTGCTAGTATTGAATTTTAAACATTATATTATTCTTCATCACCATCATCATCCGGTCCCTATATGTTGAATCATTGTGTGTTTAAACTCCTTCAGCTCCATGTGAAGGATATGGATGTTCATCTGTCAACAACAGAAGCTAGATCAATATACAGTAGCCAGTGTGCTGTTGGCAGCCTTTATAGCCTGTCTGTGTGTGTGTGAGTCTGTGTGTGTTGATATTTAGGGCAGTCTTTTTCTCCCTTTCTGTAGTCAGACCTCCTGCAGCACCCCTTTTTCCCCCTCTTGGAGCAGTTTCCATGGCAACCCGAGGGGAGGGTGGCATGTTGTTATTTTAGAGGAATGCTGAGGAAGTTGGGATGAAGGGCAGCGGGTGTGTGTGTTTCTCTACCACGCTATTGTCTGCCTCTCTCAGCCTGATCCGCAGTGGAGAAAGGCAGCTCAAAGCCAACCTAGCACGCAGACCCCTGCAGGTGTGTGTGTGTGTGTGTGTGTGTTTGTGTGCGTTTGCGTGTGTATGCTTGTGTGTCAGCCCAGCTCAAATCTACTTCAGTTCACTGGAGACCTCCCTCCCTGACTCTGGCTCTATGGCTTGTTGTTGAAAGTACAGTAGTCTGCCTGTCTGCAGTGTTTACCCAGAGCTCAGGGCAACTGGACAGGGCAGAACCACCATGGACTCTGGCTACTAGAGCCAGCATGATGGGCAGGAGCACTCAGGTGCTGCTGTGTTGGGGGAGAGATGGAGAGGGGAGGAAGAGAGGTGTGAGGGATGGGGGTGTGAGGAGAGAGAGAGTAGAGGAGGGAGGGGGAGAGGAGGAGAGAGAGTAGAGGAGGGAGGGAGGTGAAGAGGAGGAGAGAGAGTAGAGGGAGGGAGGTGGAGAGGAGGAGAGAGAGTAGAGGGGGAGAGAGGTGGAGAGGAGGAGAGAGAGTAGAGGAGGGAGGGGGAGAGGGGTGGAGAGGAGGAGAGAGAGTAGAGGAGGGAGAGAAGTGGAGAGGAGGAGAGAGAGTAGAGAGGGAGAGGATTGAGGAAGGGAAATTGTGATACCTAGTCAGTTGTACAACTGAATGCATTCAACTGAAATGTGTCTTACACATTTAAGGAAGGAGAGTGTGTGCAGACAGCCTCAGTGAAGAGTTGAATTAGAGCAGAATAAATGAATGGGAGGTAGAGTTGAGGTTGTCCCTGCGGTTTGTGTGTGTGTTGTGTGTGTGTGTGTGTGTGTGTGTGTATGTGTGTGTCTGTGTGTGTCTGTGTGTGTGTGTGTGTGTGTGTGTGTGTTTAAACAGCATTGAGTGTCCCTGCACTAGGCTGTGTGTGCTCAGCATATAAATGAGGTATCCCTGAGAACCAGCCTCATACAGCTCACTCTGGTCGCTGCATACAGGATCTCTCTTTTTCTATTTTCCAGACCTGTCACTAGTGATATGGGGGTTTCAGTACCCCATGCTGTACCTGTCACTAGTGATATGGGGGTTTCAGTACCCCATGCTTTACCTGTCACTAGTGTTATGGGGGTTTCAGTACCCCATGCTTTACCTGTCACTAGTGATATGGGGGTTTCAGTACCCCATGCTGTACCTGTCACTAGTGATATGGGGGTTTCAGTACCCCATGCTTTACCTGTCACTAGTGATATGGGGGTTTCAGTACCCCATGCTGTACCTGTCACTAGTGATATGGGGGTTTCAGTACCCCATGCTTTACCTGTCACTAGTTTTATGGGGGTTTCAGTACCCCATGCTTTACCTGTCACTAGTGATATGGGGTTTCAGTACCCCATGCTTTACCTGTCACTAGTGATATGGGGTTTCAGTACCCCATGCTTTACCTGTCACTAGTGATATGGGGGTTTCAGTACCCCATGCTTTACCTGTCACTAGTGATATGGGGGTTTCAGTACCCCATGCTTTACCTGTCACTAGTGATATGGGGGTTTCAGTACCCTACTCTGTACCTGTTACTAGTGATATGGGGGTTTCAGTACCCCATGCTTTACCTGTCACTAGTGTTATGGGGGTTTCAGTACCCCATGCTTTACCTGTCACTAGCGTTATGGGGGTTTCAGTACCCCATGCTTTACCTGTCACTAGTGTTATGGGGGTTTCAGTACCCCATGCTGTACCTGTCACTAGTGATATGGGGGTTTCAGTACCCCATGCTTTACCTGTCACTAGTGATATGGGGGTTTCAGTACCCCATGCTTTACCTGTCACTGGTGATATGGGGGTTTCAGTACCCCATGCTGTACCTGTCACTAGTGATATGGGGGTTTCAGTACCCCATGCTGTACCTGTCACTAGTGTTATGGGGGTTTCAGTACCCTACTCTGTACCTGTTACTAGTGATATGGGGGTTTCAGTACCCTACTCTGTACCTGTCACTAGTGATATGGGGGTTTCAGTACCCCATGCTCTACCTGTCACACACAAGTGATATGGGGGTTTCAGTACCCCACGCTGTACCTGTCACTAGTGATATGGGGGTTTCAGTACCCTACTCTGTACCTGTCACTAGTGATATGGGGGTTTCAGTACCCTACTCTGTACCTGTCACTAGTGATATGGGGGTTTCAGTACCCCATGCTGTACCTGCCACTAGTGTTGTGGGGGTTTCAGTACCCCATGCTTTACCTGTCACTAGTGATATGGGGGTTTCAGTACCCCATGCTTTACCTGTCACTGGTGATATGGGGGTTTCAGTACCCCATGCTGTACCTGTCACTAGTGATATGGGGGTTTCAGTACCCCATACTGTACCTGGCACTAGTGTTATGGGGGTTTCAGTACCCCATGCTGTACCTGTCACTAGTGATATGGGGGTTTCAGTACCCTACTCTGTACCTGTTACTAGTGATATGGGGGTTTCAGTACCCTACTCTGTACCTGTCACTAGTGATATGGGGGTTTCAGTACCCCATGCTCTACCTGTCACAAGTGATATGGGGGTTTCAGTACCCCACGCTGTACCTGTCACTAGTGATATGGGGTTTCAGTACCCTACTCTGTACCTGTCACTAGTGATATGGGGGTTTCAGTACCCCATGCTGTACCTGTCACTAGTGATATGGGGGTTTCAGTACCCCATGCTGTACCTGCCACTAGTGTTGTGGGGGTTTCAGTACCCTACTCTGTACCTGTCACTAGTGATATGGGGGTTTCAGTACCCCATGCTGTACCTGTCACTAGTGATATGGGGGTTTCAGTACCCCATGCTTTACCTGTCACTAGTGATATGGGGGTTTCAGTACCCCATGCTGTACCTGTCACTAGTGATATGTGGGTGTCAGTACCCCATGCTGTACCTGTCACTAGTGTTATGGGGGTTTCAGTACCCATGCGGTACCTGTCACTAGTGATATGGGGGTGTCAGTACCCCACGCTATACCTTTCACTAGTGATATGGGGTACTGTCCTCAGCCTGGCCTGGGACTCTGGTTTTGGCCTCAGCCTGGCCTGGCTCTGGTTCTGTCCTCAGCCTGGCCTGGCCTGGGAATCTGGTTCTGGCCTCCGCCTGGCCTGGGACTCTGGTTCTGGCCTCAGCCTGGCCTGGGACTGGTTCTGGCCTCAGCCTGGCCTGGCTCTGGTTCTAGTCTCAGCCTGGCCTGAGACTCTGGTTCTGGCTCTGGTTCTGTCCTCAGCCTTGCCTGGGACTCTGGTTCTGATTCTGGCTCTGGTTCTGTCCTCAGCCTGGCCTGGGACTCTGGTTGTGTCCTAGTGCTGGACATTATTATGTAACCCCACCACAGTAATGTGATTGTGTAATTTGAGGTGAAAAGACACTCCCGTCTCGATCTTGCCAGGGAAATCATGGGTGAAAATACTTGGGGTTGCATTCCAAATGGCACCCTATTCCCTATATAGTGCACTACTTTAGACCAGAGCATGTAGTGCAGTATGTAGGGAATAGGGTGCATTTGGGACGCGTTCTTGTTCACGGGGTTAACTGAGGATCGCTCTGGGCTTTCCCTCTAATCAAATTGCTGTGGAGATGGTGAGCTTTATAAACTCGTAGGAAGGACTTTTATTGCTGTGGAGATGGTGAGCTTTGAAACTCGTAGGAAGGACTTTTATTGCTGTGGAGATGGTGAGCTTTATAAACTCTTAGGAAGGACTTTTATTGCTGTGGAGATGGTGAGCTTTGAAACTTGTAGGAAGGACTTTTATTGCTGTGGAGATGGTGAGCTTTGAAACTTGTAGGAAGGACTTTTATTGCTGTGGAGATGGTGAGTTTTATAAACTCTTAGGAAGGACTTTTATTGCTGTGGAGATGGTGAGCTTTATAAACTCTTAGGAAGGACTTTTATTGCTGTGGAGATGGTGAGTTTTATAAACTCTTAGGAAGGACTTTTATTGCTGTGGAGATGGTGAGCTTTGTAAACTAACTGTGTTTCTTAGAATGTTGAGTAGCTTCAGAGGTCAACAGAGGTCAGAAGAGGTTACAGCCAATGTTCCCTCTAATTTGTTTCGGCACTGAGCAAATTTCAGGTCTGCTGAGTGCAAAGATTCTGTGAAATTTCCAGCGCGCGTTTACTGTGAACACTGAGGCTGTACCTGCTTTAAGTTACAGTTTTAACAGTAGCCAAGTAGGCTACTGTGGCTATTTGATCATAATGTAGGCCTACCAGAGTGGCCTACCATCAAAAACAATGGAGAAAATGCATCCCATAACATTTTAATATGGAAATAGCTGTTCTATCATTCAGCCTACAGTAGCAGCCATTGTGTGGTGTTCAATGTAGGCCTACATTCCATAAAACCTTTGAAAAAAAATCATGCAGAACTTGACATTAACCTGTTGATCCACTTGTCCTTCAGACAAGGAGGTGACTGAAAATGTTGTTGTGTTGTTTGATTCAAGAAACCACTTTACAAAATAAAATGAGTTATTATTCCCGTACCATTACAACAGAGAATCAGACACATTATGCTACCCTCTGCCTATTGGCTACTTAGCTTATTCAAGCCTGTCTCAAAATACAACACTGTCCCTTTAAGACAAAAACAAGCTCTTTACCTGACTGGAGTTTTAAAGATGTCTAGAAATGTACACGTTTTGTGCTCTTGTAGGAAGCAATCACTCACCTATTGTTTAATACAAATTATCTATAACTGGGCTAATAACTCACTAACTATCAATCACTTCCCTATTGTTGAATACAAATGATCTATAACTGGGCTAGTAACTCACTAACTAGTAAAGGATATGAACAAAATGTGCATAAGTGGCTACATGCAGCTCTCACTTTGATCTCAAAACAAGCGCATCTACTCACCACCACAGCTGTAAACACAGTCCAGTTCAAAGTAAATGACACAGATCCATATATGGCAATGGTCTATTTGCATATAGGCCTACTGCAGCTCTGATTGGCTATGCCGCACAGGTCTGTGTAGAGTACCAACTGAGTCGTAGGATTCTATTGCAGTACAGGACTGCAATAGAATCCTACTCCTATGCGTTCAGCCCACAACAACATCTCTTGCGTAGTTCCGTTTGTTTCAGTATGTTGCATTGAAAATGGCTAATATTGCATTGATTCTTGCACCATTGCCACAGTAAAGGGAAATGGTGATAGTGTTAACTGACAGGGAGAAGTCTAGAAGTTCAGACAGTTAGTACCATCTCGTTTCACTTCGTATAGATCAGGGTGTCAAACAAACGGCCCGAGACACACCCTTTCCATCCTCCTCCTATCCTCTTTTCCTCCTCCTCTCTCTCCATCCTCCTGTACCCCTTCTCCTCCTGGGATGGTGTGTGATGCAGGCAAGCAGCCTTCAGCCTTCACCCCCAGCAGGTGTCAGAGCACAGCTGCAATAACAGGAAATAAACCACACTCTGCTGATGTGTTAAATACAGTATGGGCTCTGAGCTGACACATATACACACACACACACACGTGCAAGCCCACGGCCACATGCACACACAGAGGAATCAGGAATCACAGTAGTGGGTGGATTAGTACCAGCGTGCCGTGCTGTCTGTCTGTCATACCTTCACCAAGCCATGCTCATCTCACCCACATCACGGAGAGAGATGGTGATGACTTCATACCTTCACCAAGCCATGCTCACCTCACCCACATCACTGAGAGAGATGGTGATGACTTCATACCTTCACCAAGCCATGCTCACCTCACCCACATCACGGAGAGAGATGGTGATGACTTCATACCTTCACCAAGCCATGCTCACTTCACCCACATCACTGAGAGAAATGGTGATGACTTTGTTAGAAGATCACCTAGGGGTCATGATAAGGCTGTACTAAATGTTTGATGTATGATAATAATTGATTATGCTTATGTTATATTAATAGAAGGGGAGGGGTTATAAGACCCCTCCCTCCTTACATTTATAGGTTCCTAGACTACAGATTAACAATATATATTAATTGTAGAGGTTTTAGTATTGTTCCACAATTGTTTTAGTTCTCTCTCTCTCTGCTTCTTATAATGAAGCCCTATGGGAAATGTGTGACTGAGACATAGCTTTGCAGGGGAGTGGGGGAGATAAGAGACTATCCAAGACATTCCACAACAAATCAACTTTGGGGAGTGGACATTTATTGCCTAGCGTTTAGATAACACCGAACTATATGTTTGTGCAGCTGTGGATGCATGTGCTTGGTCTGATAAGTAGAGAGTAATAAACGAACGCAGTGACATCACAGAGGGTTGGCTACAAGCATGATAAAAGCAACTTAGACTTTCCCTAAAGTGCAGAACTTACTCGGAAACATGCGTGCTATGTTCCTGTTTGTCAACTTCTGTCTGCAATTGCATTAATAAAGGTTTTTGAATGATTTAATTAAAGATATTGTCATAATGCTAATTTCACCAATGAGCCAATGATTGATAAGGACACAAGGAACGAACCCTAACAACTTCATACCTTCACCAAGCCATGATCACCTCACCCACATCACTGAGAGAGATGGTGATGACTTCATACCTTCACCAAGCCATGATTATCTCACCCACATCACTGAGAGAGATGGTGATGACTTCATACCTTCACCAAGCCATGATCACCTCACCCACATCACTGAGAGAGATGGTGATGACTTCATAACTTCACCAAGCGATGATCACCTCACCCACATCACTGAGAGAGATGGTGATGACTTCATACCTTCACCAAGCCATGCTCACCTCACCCACATCTCTGAGAGAGATGGTGATGACTTCATACCTTCACCAAGCCATGATTATCTCACCCACATCACTGAGAGAAATGGTGATGACTTCATACCTTCACCAAGCCATGATCACCTCACCCACATCACTGAGAGAGATGGTGATGACTTCATAACTTCACCAAGCGATGATCACCTCACCCACATCACTGAGAGAGATGGTGATGACTTCATACCTTCACCAAGCCATGCTCACCTCACCCACATCTCTGAGAGAGATGGTGATGACTTCATACCTTCACCAAGCCATGATTATCTCACCCACATCACTGAGAGAAATGGTGATGACTTCATACCTTCACCAAGCCATGCTCACCTCACCCACATCATGGAGAGAGATGGTGATGACTTCATACCTTCACCAAGCCATGCTCATCTCACCCACATCATGGAGAGAGATGGTGATGACTTCATACCTTCACCAAGCCATGTTCCCCTCACCCACATCACTGAGAGAAATGGTGATGACTTCATACCTTCACCAAGCCATGCTCATCTCACCCACATCACGGAGAGAGATGGTGATGACTTCATACCTTCACCAAGCCATGATCACCTCACCCACATCACTGAGAGAGATGGTGATGACTTTATACCTTCACCAAGCCATGCTCATCTCACCCACATCACGGAGAGAGATGGTGATGACTTCATACCTTCACCAAGCCATGCTCACCTCACCCACATCACTGAGAGAGATGGTGATGACTTCATACCTTCACCAAGCCATGCTCACCTCACCCACATCACGGAGAGAGATGGTGATGACTTCATACCTTCACCAAGCCATGCTCACCTCACCCACATCACTGAGAGAAATGGTGATGACTTCATACCTTCACCAAGCGATGATCACCTCACCCACATCACTGAGAGAGATGGTGATAACTTCATACCTTCACCAAGCCATGCTCACCTCACCCACATCTCTGAGAGAGATGGTGATGACTTCATACCTTCACCAAGCCATGATTATCTCACCCACATCACTGAGAGAAATGGTGATGACTTCATACCTTCACCAAGCCATGATCACCTCACCCACATCACTGAGAGAGATGGTGATGACTTCATACCTTCACCAAGCCATGATCACCTCACCCACATCACTGAGAGAGATGGTGATGACTTCATACCTTCACCAAGCCATGATCACCTCACCCACATCATGGAGAGAGATGGTGATGACTTCATACCTTCACCAAGCCATGTTCCCCTCACCCACATCATGGAGAGAGATGGTGATGACTTCATACCTTCACCAAGCCATGCTCACCTCACCCACATCACTGAGAGAGATGGTGATGACTTCATACCTTCACCAAGCCATGCTCACCTCACCCACATCACGGAGAGAGATGGTGATGACTTCATACCTTCACCAAGCCATGCTCACCTCACCCACATCACTGAGAGAAATGGTGATGACTTCATACCTTCACCAAGCGATGATCACCTCACCCACATCACTGAGAGAGATGGTGATAACTTCATACCTTCACCAAGCCATGCTCACCTCACCCACATCTCTGAGAGAGATGGTGATGACTTCATACCTTCACCAAGCCATGATTATCTCACCCACATCACTGAGAGAAATGGTGATGACTTCATACCTTCACCAAGCCATGATCACCTCACCCACATCACTGAGAGAGATGGTGATGACTTCATACCTTCACCAAGCCATGATCACCTCACCCACATCACTGAGAGAAATGGTGATGACTTCATACCTTCACCAAGCCATGATCACCTCACCCACATCATTGAGAGAGATGGTGATGACTTCATACCTTCACCAAGCCATGCTCATCTCACCCACATCATGGAGAGAGATGGTGATGACTTCATACCTTCCAAAGAGCCTGACACAACAAAAATACAACAATGACATACAGTACAGGGGAGGAGGAACACAGACTAGCATTGTTGTGTGTGTGTGTGTTGTGTGTGTGTGTTGTGTGTGTGTTGTGTGTGTTGTGTGTGTGTTGTGTGTGTGTTTCTGTGTTGTTCTCCATGACTGTCACACTAGTGTCACCTCTTGTTTCCTCTGTCAGCAGGAAGGGCTGAAGAGAGCCCTTCTCTCTCTGTCTCCCTCTCTACTGTGAACTCAGTGAGAGCTGTCTCTGGTGCTGAGTCATGCAGCCAGGTAGAGTAGAGTTACACCTTCGCTCTCCATGGTCCTGTATGTCGCAATATATTTTTTGCTAAGTAGCGTTAGCTAGCGCTAATGGGCTGTACCTGCGCCAGAAATACGGTATTTTTTTAATGTATTGTTTAATATAACTGTCAGCTTTAAACCCCCAAACAGTGTTATATAACAGTAGGTAATGTCAGGTCTAACCTCTAACAGTGTTATATAACAGTAAGTAATGTCAGGGTTAACCTTTAACAGTGTTATATAACAGTAGGTAATGTCAGGTTTAACCCCTAACAGTGTTATATAACAGTAGATTGTCAGGTTTAACCCCTAACAGTGTTATATAACAGTAGGTAATGTCAGGTTTAACCCCTAACAGTGTTATATAACAGTAGGTGACGTCAGGGTTAACCCCTAACAGTGTTATATAACAGTAGGTGACGTCAGGGTTAACCCCTAACAGTGTTATATACAGTGGGGCAAAAAAGTATTTAGTCAGCCACCAATTGTGCAAGTTCTCCAACTTAAAAAGATGAGAGAGGCCTGTAATTTTCATCATAGGTACACTTCAACTATGACAGACGAAATGAGAAAAAGAAATCCAAAAAATCACATTGTAGGATTTTTAATTTATTTATTTGCAAATGATGGTGGAAAATAAGTATTTGGTCAATAACAAAAGTTTATCTCAATACTTTGTTATATACCCTTTGTTGGCAATGACAGAGGTCAAACGTTTTCTGTAAGTCTCTCTGCAGGTCATTCACTAGGTCCCCCCGTGTGGTTCTGGGATTTTTGCTCACCGTTCTTGTGATCATTTTGACCCCACGGGGTGAGATCTTGCGTGGAGCCCCAGATCGAGGAAGATTATCAGTGGTCCTGTATGTCTTCCATTTCCTAATAATTGCTCCCACAGTTGATTTCTTCAAACCAAGCTGCTTACCTATTGCAGATTCAGTCTTCCCAACCTGGTGCAGGTCTACAATTTGGTTTCTGGTGTCCTTTGACAGCTCTTTGGTCTTGGCCATAGTGGAGTTTGGAGTGTGACTGTTTGAGGTTGTGGACAGGTGTCTTTTATACTGATAACAAGTTCAAACAGGTGCCATTAATACAGGTAACAAGTGGAGGACAGAGGAGCCTCTTAAAGAAGAAGTTACAGGTCTGTGAGAGCCAGAAATCTTGCTTGTTTGTATGTGACCAAATACTTATTTTCCACCATAATTTGCAAATAAATTCATTAAAAATCCTACAATGTGATTTTCTGGATTTTTTTTCCTCATTTTGTCTGTCATAGTTGAATTGTACCTATGATGAAAATTACAGGCCTCTCTCATCTTTTTAAGTGAGAGAACTTGCACAATTGGTGGCTGACTAAATACTTTTTTGCCCCACTGTAACAGTAGGTAACATCAGGTCTAACCCCTAACAGTGTTATATAACAGTAGGTAATGTCAGGTTTAACCCTTAACAGTGTTATATAGCAGTAGGTAATGTCAGGTTTAACCCCTAACAGTGTTATATAACAGTAGGTAATGTCAGGTTTAACCCCTAACAGTGTTATATAGCAGTAGGTAATGTCAGGTTTAACCCCTAACAGTGTTATATAACAGTAGGTAATGTCAGGGTTAACCCCTAACAGTGTTATATAACAGTAGGTAATGTCAGGTTTAACCCTAACAGTGTTATATAACAGTAGGTGAATGTCAGGGTTAACCCTAACAGTGTTATATAACAGTAGGAAATGTCAGGTTTAACCCTAACAGTGTTATATAACAGTAGGTAATGTCAGGTTTAACCCTAACAGTGTTATATAACAGTAGGAAATGTCAGGTTTAACCCTAACAGTGTTATATAACAGTAGGTAATGTCAGGTTTAACCCCTAACAGTGTTATATAGCAGTAGGAAATGTCAGGTTTAACCCCTAACAGTGTTATATAACAGTAGGTAATGTCAGGTTTAACCCCTAACAGTGTTATATAACAGTAGGTAACATCAGGTTTAACCCCTAACAGTGTTATATAACAGTAGGTAATGTCAGGGTTAACCCCTAACAGTGTTATATAACAGTAGGTGACGTCAGGGTTAACCCCTAACAGTGTTATATAACAGTAGGTGACGTCAGGTTTAACCCCTAACAGTGTTATATAACAGTAGGTGACATCAGGTTTAACCCCTAACAGTGTTATATAACAGTAGGTGACGTCAGGTTTAACCTCTAACAGTGTTATATAACAGTAGGTAACATCAGGTTTAACCCCTAACAGTGTTATATAACAGTAGGTAATGTCAGGGTTAACCCCTAACAGTGTTATATAACAGTAGGTGACGTCAGGTTTAACCTCTAACAGTGTTATATAACAGTAGGTAATGTCAGGTTTAACCCCTAACAGTGTTATATAACAGTAGGTGATGTCAGGTTTAACCTCTAACGGTGCTATATCGTCATATGTGTAGCACATTGTGTTCCTAAAAGGCCTGCGGGAAAGGTAGGAAGAGTAGTGTGTGTGTGTGTGTGCGTGTGTGCGTTTGTACTTGTGCTTCGGTTTATTTGTATTTGTGTGTGTGTGTGGGTTGTAGGATTAAGAAGTCAAGCTAACAGTTTAGACTTATTGAGAACACAATTAACATTGATCTGTTACAGTCAGTCAATGACATGAACACCTTAACACCAGAGCATTCCATATATATCCCTTACCCCTTAAGGTCATATGGAATGACCCTGCTATTTATGGTTGCATCCCAAATGGCACTCTATTCCATTTATAGGGCACTACCCAGTGAGGCCCGGTTCAAAAGTAGTGCACTATATAGGATCACATCACACACTCCTATCTCTCCTCCCCTCCCCTCCCCTCCTCTTGCTCTCCCCTCCTCTCCTCTCTGTCTCTCCCTCCTCTCCTCTCTGTCTCTCCCACCTCTCCTCTCCTCTCCTCTCCTCTTGCTGTCCCCCTCCCTCCCCTCCCACCTCTCCTCTCCTCTCGATCTCCTCTCTCTCTCTCTCTCTCTCTCTCTCTCTCTCTCTCTCTCTCTCTCTCTCTCTCTCTTTGTCTCCCACTTTTCCTCTCAATCTCCCCTCCCCTCCCCTCTTCTCCTCTCCTCTCCTCTCCTCTCTGTTTCTGTCTCTACTCTCTGTCTTTCCTCTCTGTCTCTCCTCTCCTCTCTGTCTCTCCTCTCCTCTTGGTCTCTACATAAGTTTTCTGTCAGTATTGATTCCTCTCTAGGGAAATGGTGGTCAGAAAGAGGACAAATATTTTCCTCTAAGCTTGCATCCTAAATGGCACCATATGTCTTATATAGCCTATGGGCCCTGGTCAGAAGTAGTGCACTATATAGGTAATAGGGTGCTTTTTGGGATGCAGCATAAGACAGCACTTTCTCTGAGCAGCCATTTAATGCAGAAGAGAGGAGATCGGTCTGTCACTCCACCTCCTGCGTCCCCCAAACGATGACATACACACACACACACACACACACACACACATATATGCGGACAACTGGGTCACCCCCCCTTCCCGTCCTCATATTATGGACTGTCATGGTGCTTGCTTGTGTTCAGAGACAGAGTGTAAAACGGCACCATATTCCCTATGGAGAGAACAGGGTGTCATTTGGGACACAGTTAAGGTCAATAAAGCATCCTATCATAGTCTCAGATTATGAGGTAGCTGGACAGACAGCTCAACACTAAGTAGTGACAGACCAACTGCAGGTCAACTTCATCCACTGCCCTGGCGACTGCTAGCATTGTTCACCCTTTGTCAAATAGACATGATGAACTTATTGGAATTCTGTGACAGACAGACAAAACTACTTTTTGGTGCCTTTCAACCACAGAGTAAATAGGTGGATGTACTTATCTTTCCACTAAAGAAGAGGAAGATGTTGCTTGTTGTTTAGGTCTGTTATCCAGCTGTTCTGGTTCTCAGTGTGTTATGTTAACCACCTCCAGAGGTTCTCTTAAAGGTCAGCGTTGCCCTGTTACCTCAGCCCTACCGCTGTGTGTGTGTTGTCTGTCCTGTATACAGCCTGTCACTCCTCATGCCCCCCTCTGGTTGTCTGTCCTGTATACAGCCTGTCACTCCTCATGTCCCCCTCTGGTTGTCTGACTACATCCATGCCATCCTCCTAACTCTTTACTGTGTGTGTGTGTGTGTGCGTGCCAGTAGCGCTGTCCTGAATGCATACTGCTGCTTCTCACCATGCTGGGACAGTTTATTTGTGGGTTGCATAAAGGACGCCCCCTCTTTCTCTCTCCCCTCTGTCTCCCTCTCTCTCTCTCTCTCTCTCTCCCTCTCTCTACCTCTCTCTCCCCTCTGTCTCCCTCTCTCTCTCTCCCTCTCTCTACCTCTCTCTCCCCTCTGTCTCCCTCTCTCTCTCTCTCTTACTCTCTCTCTCTCTCCCTCTCTCTCCCTCTCTCTACCTCTCTCTCCCTCTTTCTCCCTCTCTCTCCCTCTTTCTCCCTCTCTCTCCCTCTTTCTTTCTCTGGGGTTTTGATTGTAGTGGTGTTTAGATTGGCAATCTGCCCATCCTGCAGTACTGTCGGCACCTGGTCCAGGGTTGAAAAGGGGAATATGTTTGTGTGTGTATGTGTGTCAGGGAGGGTAAGTGGAGGATGGAGGGTAGCCATTCAGCTGTTACCAGTTTAGCCAGTGTGTCTAATGCATAGAGAGAGATGGAGAGAGGGAGAGAGATAGAGAGAGATTTTGACAGGGTGAGAGATATTCACAGAGGGAACAGACTTTTTCCCATCCTCAATCAGAGCATATCACATTAGCAGTGGTGTGTGAGAGCAGAGATCCCACTCATGGATTGTGTGTGCGTGTGTGTCCATGTGTGTGTGCGTGTGTGTGTGTGTGTGTAATCCCACTCATGGATCTAACTGAGTGTTGCCTCCATCAGAGTGTGAGACGATGGCCCACTGCTTCCTGTTACCACGGAAACTCACTTTTGGCTGAATCTATGGGGCTGTTGCACCACATTTCATTGTTTGTCTCTGTCTGCCTCTGCCGCTGTGTGTGTGTGTGTGTGTGTGTCACAGTACAGAACTGCTGAGTTCTTCAAAAGAGTTCTGCAGTCTTGACCTGTATAATGACCTCCCCAAATGATTTAATCTGTCTGTCTCTCTCTGTCTCTCTCTCTCCTCTCTCTTTCCCTCTATCTTTCTGTCTCTTTCTCTCTCATTATCATTCTCTCTCCCCCCTCTCTCTCTGTTGCTGGTGTTCTGTTTGTGCATGATTTGTAAGAAAGCATGTATTGAGCACAGTCCTATCTATTACACAACATCTACACACTGCATATTGCTGTTGGTTTTCAGCTCACAGAGCTGTATAAGAGGAAGGGAAGATGTGTATAGTTTATGTATGAGCTACAGTAGCACCAAAACGTATTGTTGTGTTCCAGCCACCACATCCAGAATATCAGACATAAAACCAGCATGCTACTAAGCACACACTCTCTCCCTGACACTCTTTATCTCTCTCTCCTCTCCTCTCCTCTCCCCTCCTCTCCCCTCTCCTCTCCTTTCCTCTCCCTCCCCTCCCCTCCCCTCCCCTCTCCTCCTCTCCCCTTCTCTCCCCCCTCCTCTCCCCACCCCTCGTCTCCTCTCGTCTCCTCTTAGGGTGACATATCCATCATCCCCACAGCACTGTAGACAGCTCTTTAATAAGGAGAATATGAGCCTCAGCTAAAGTGCTTTATTTTCATTTTGCTGCCACACCGCCAAAGGTAATGGGGGCTCTTCAAATATTTATAGAAGGCGTAGGTCGATGGTCCCTGCCTGTCTGAGAGAGAGGGAGGTAAAGAGAGAGGAAGAGGGAGAGAGGGAGGAAGGGAAATAGAAAGAGAATCTGACCCCACCATACATCACAACACCATTCAGCCCTCAGATGTCATGCTCAAAAAAAGAGCAGCTTGTAAGAGAAAACATGGTAAACAGGATTTAAAAACACAACTCCAGATCTCCCTCCTCATTGACAGAGCACAACGCCCCCTGAGAGCCTAAGGTTCCCCAGCAGCTTATAATAGGATACTGAAATAAAGACAGTGGTAGAGGGAGAGATGGATCTTAAAATGGCTGCTGTAAGGGAAGCTTTCTTCAGTTATATTAAGGGGAGTACCAGCAGGATTTCTACTGGCAGTTACAGTACAATCTCCTCACTCCTAGCAGTGGCCCCAATTACAGTACAATCTCCTCACCCCTAGCAGTGGCCCCAATTACAGTACAATCTCCTCACTCCTAGCAGTGGCCACAATTACAGTACAATCTCCTCACTCCTAGCAGTGGCCACAATTACAGTACAATCTCCTCACTCCTAGCAGTGGCCCCAATTACAGTACAATCTCCTCACTCCTAGCAGTGGCCACAATTACAGTACAATCTCCTGACCCCCTAAAGTTTACAGTCAAACGTTTATTTTGAGAGGCCACTGATGGCCAAATGTAATCTCTTTCTGATGCGAAGGAGGAGGTGTGAGGATTGAGGAGGGGGAAGGGGAGATTTAGTAAGCTGTCTGTGTTGGTGTGTGCGTGCGTATGTGCGTGTGTCTTCCTGCAGGCCTCTTGCCTCATAGTGTAAACAGTATTAAGGTGGGTATGTTTGTGCGCGTGTCTGTGTATGTGTGTCTGTGTGCGTTTGTGTGTCTACTGTAACTCTTCCTCCCCGTTATCTCTTTCATCCTGTCTGTCTTCCTCTCCTATATCTATCTCTCTGTTCCTCTCCTCTTCCTATCTCTCTCTCTTCCCCTCCTCTTTTCATTCTTTCTCTCTCTCTTCCTCTCTCTCTTCCTATCTCTCTTTCTTCCCCTCTCACAAAGTACCTGTAAAATACTAGTACGTTTCATGTGTTTCATTCACTCTCTTTCTGTACCATTCATGTGTACTCTACTGTCCTTAATAGTGAACAGTATAACACACGTTGTGAGGTATTCAGAGGAAGCAGCCTGTGGTGTATCTATAGGCTGCTGATCTGATTGCAGTAATATAAAGTAGATTACACTTTCATTAGGTCCCTTTGCATCATGTTTTCACTATTTATTTCCTGCGGCAGCAGTGTGAGTCCCTGCTGCTCTTATTCTACACTGCTGCCTCCATATTAGATCTGCATCCCAATCCCTGTTCCCATATGGGCCCTGTTCCCCTATGGGCCCTGTTCCCCTATGGGCCCTGTTCCCCTATGGGCCCTGTTCCCCTAGGGGCCCTGCTCAAATGTAGTGTCCATATGAAATGATCTGGAGCCTGTGTATACTGTACCAGATGTTCTGTTTGTGTAGGTGGGATGAAATATTTACCTGTCTGGAGCCTGTTCAACATGTTCTGTTTCTGGAGGTGTTACAACATATTTCTCTGTCTGTAACACTGTTTCTGGAGGTGTTATAACGCATTTATCAGCCAGTCTGTAACACTGTTTCTGGAGGTGTTACAACACATTTCTCTGTCTGTAACACTGTTTCTGGAGGTGTTATAACACATTTATCAGCCAGTCTGTAACACTGTTTCTGGAGGTGTTATAACACATTTATCAGCCAGTCTGTAACACTGTTTCTAGAGGTGTTATAACACATTTATCAGCCAGTCTGTAACACTGTTTCTGGAGGTGTTACAACACATTTCTCTGACTGTAACACTGTTTCTGGAGGTGTTATAACACATTTATCAGCCAGTCTGTAACACTGTTTCTGGAGGTGTTATAACACATTTATCAGCCAGTCTGTAACACTGTTTCTGGAGGTGTTATAACACATTTATCAGCCAGTCTGTAACACTGTTTCTGGAGGTGTTACAACACATTTACCAGCCAGTCTGTAACACTGTTTCTAGAGGTGTTATAACACATTTCTCTGTCTGCAACACTGTTTCTGGAGATGTTACAACACATTTCTCTGTCTGTAACACTGTTTCTGGAGATGTTACAACACATTTCTCTGTCTGCAACACTGTTTCTGGAGATGTTACAACACATTTCTCCGTCTGTAACACTGTTTCTGGAGTTGTTACAACACATTTAGCAGTCTGTGTACAGTCGCGCACTGTGCCGAAATGACAAAGGTCCAGTGGAGAAGTGGGTATATTCTTTGCAAAACAATTCCCAAAGGCGCCTTGTGTGAAAAATTCCACGAGGAACAGTGACATACACTCTGAATGACCAAAAATGATGAATCCCATATTGGTCTTTCACAGTCAGGACAACTGAAGATGCACTGAGCTGGCCTGGATATTATCTTCACACTGACTTTTCTAGCATGGTTCAAGACATTATGGGGGATGTGTATCCAGGCCAACTCCTCTGGGCTCAGTGTCAGCTTAGACCTGCAGTGTGTTAACCACCATTGTGTTCTGAGTTCCTACAGAGGCTCTCTCCACGCTACAGAGCCTCTCTCCGCACTACAGAGCCTCTCTCCGCACTACAGAGCCTCTCTCCACACTACAGAGCCTCTCTCCACACTACAGAGCCTCTCTCCACACTACAGAGCCTCTCTCCACACTACAGAGCCTCTCTCCGCACTACAGAGCCAAGCTGAACTAGGCTGGTCTGGTTAGTCATTCAATACAGCTGCTGAAAAGGGGGTTCAATGCACTGTCAAAGGGCCTCCGAAGCACTGTCATTATCGGCTGAGGAGAGAGCACTGACACTGTCATCATGGGCTCCTGAGGAGAGAGCACTGACACTGTCATCATGGGCTCCTGAAGATGGAACACTGACACTGTCATCATGGGCTCCTGAGGAGAGAGCACTGACACTGTCATCATGGGCTCCTGAGGAGAGAACACTGACACTGTCATCATGGGCTCCTGAGGAGAGAGCACTGACACTGTCATCATGGGCTCTTGAGGAGAGAACACTGACACTGTCATCATGGGCTCCTGAAGATGGAACACTGACACTGTCATCATGGGCTCCTGAAGATGGAACACTGACACTGTCATCATGGGCTCCTGAGGAGAGAGCACTGACACTGTCATCATGGGCTCCTGAGGAGAGAGCACTGACACTGTCATCATGGGCTCTTGAGGAGGGAGCACTGACACTGTCATCATGGGCTCTTGAGGAGGGAGCACTGACACTGTCATCATGGGCTCTTGAGGAGGGAGCACGAGCAGGGCTGGCTGCCACAGCAGAGGCGAAGTCATTTGTTTTCCAAAATGTCTGCTACTCCACTACTTGTATTAGTTTGGACAGTTGACAACGTTGTTTGATGTGTTCGCTTCATAGTTCATTTGAGAAGTACGAGAATTAAGTTTCCATTTCAGGAAAACAGCCAAGGCGCCACCAAGCAAAAATCTATGATTGAAGCAAAATAACGTTCTGAATGACCAGCCAATCAGAGCCATTTCAGCCGCTGTTCTCATGTACATTATTTATTTATTGGCCGTTTAAAAAAATCACATTTGCATTTATTCACATGCGATTGGATAAGCTAAATATTTCATGTGCTTTGCATTGTAGGCTACTTTGTACATGATTTCTCTATTGCGCTACATCATTGATAAGTCGTATACCTCCACTACACTACTTTGATAGGATTAAGAAGTGAGTATAGGAAATGCCCGGTGAAAGACAGTGGGTAGAAGGCATATAACCTCCAGTATACCACTGGGAAGGTCTATACTACATCCTGTTACTGCTTACTTCCTTGTTGTTGTTGTCTAAATACACTAACTGTAAGTCACTCTGGATATGAGCTAAATGACTAAATGTAAATGTGATTTTTGTTGTTGTAGTGATTAACTGCGGTATCTCTTCCTGTTCTGTAGATGGCGCTCCACTGAGTGAGCTGTCGTGGCCGTCCTCTCTGGCAGTGGTGGCTGTTTCCTTCTCTGGGCTCTTCACCTTCGTCTTCCTCATGCTGACCTGCCTCTGCTGTAAGAAGGGACACATCAGGTTCAAAGTGAGATAAACTTTACTCTCTCTCTCTCTCTCTCTCTCTCTCTCTCTCTCTCTCTTTCTTTCTTTCTTTTTTCTCTCTCTCTCTCTCTCTCTCTCTCTCTCTCTCTCTCTCTCTCTCTCTCTCTCTCTCTCTCTCTCTCTCTCTCTGTCTCTGTCTCTTTCTCTCTCTCTCTCTCTCTCTCTCTCTCTCTCTCTCTCTCTCTCTCTCTCTCTCTCTCTCTCTCTCTCTCTCTCTCTCTCTCTCTCTCTCTCTCTCTCTCTCTCTCTCTCTCTCTCTCTCTCTCTCTCTCTCTCTCTCTCTCTCTCTCTCTCTCTCTCTCTCTCTCTCTCTCTCCCCCTCTCTCTCTCGCTCCCCCTCTCTCTCTCTCTCTCTCTCTCTCTCCCTCTCTCTCTCCCCCTCCACCCCCCTCTCTCTCTCTCTCTCTCTCTCACACATTGTGACCACCTCTTTATAAACAATGATCCACTACATACCTCCTGCTACACTGCCCCCTGCTGATTAAGAAGAGACATGATCCACCACTACATACATCCTGCTACACTGCCCCCTGCTGATTAAGAAGAGACATGATCCACCACTACATACATCCTGCTACACTGCCCCCTGCTGATTAAGAAGAGACATGATCCACCACTACATACATCCTGCTACACTGCCCCTTGCTGATTAAGAAGAGACATGATCCACCACTACATACATCCTGCTACACTGCCCCCTGCTGATTAAGAAGAGACATGATCCACCACTACATACATCCTGCTACACTGCCCCCTGCTGATTAAGAAGAGACATGATCCACCACTACATACATCCTGCTACACTGCCCCCTGCTGATTAAGAAGAGACATGATCCACCACTACATACATCCTGCTACACTGCCCCTTGCTGATTAAGAAGAGACATGATCCACCACTACATACATCCTGCTACACTGCCCCCTGCTGATTAAGAAGAGACATGATCCACCACTACATACATCCTGCTACACTGCCCCCTGCTGATTAAGAAGAGACATGATCCACCACTACATACATCCTGCTACACTGCCCCCTGCTGATTAAGAAGAGACATGATCCACCACTACATACATCCTGCTACACTGCCCCCTGCTGATTAAGAAGAGACATGATCCACCACTACATACCTCCTGCTACACTGCCCCCTGCTGATTAAGAAGAGACATGATCCACCACTACATACATCCTGCTACACTGCCCCCTGCTGATTAAGAAGAGACATGATCCACCACTACATACATCCTGCTACACTGCCCCCTGCTGATTAAGAAGAGACATGATCCACCACTACATACATCCTGCTACACTGCCCCTTGCTGATTAAGAAGAGACATGATCCACCACTACATACATCCTGCTACACTGCCCCCTGCTGATTAAGAAGAGACATGATCCACCACTACATACATCCTGCCACACTGCCCCCTGCTGATTAAGAAGAGACATGATCCACCACTACATACATCCTGCTACACTGCCCCCTGCTGATTAAGAAGAGACATGATCCACCACTACATACATCCTGCTACACTGCCCCCTGCTGATTAAGAAGAGACATGATCCACCACTACATACATCCTGCTACACTGCCCCCTGCTGATTAAGAAGAGACATGATCCACCACTACATACATCCTGCTACACTGCCCCTTGCTGATTTGGGACGCAACTCTCTGGGTTAATCACTATATAATGCACTGCCCTTGTCAAAAGTAGTGCACTATATAGGGAATAGGGTGCCATTGGCCCATAGGGCCCCGGTCAAAAGTAGTATACTATATAGGGAATAGGGTGCTATTTGGGACAGAACCTAAATCAGCATACAGGCCCCTATTACGCAACAGGTTGCTTTGTGAGGGACTGGTCAGAGGGTTGTGACTGCCAGCCTGCTCCCTGTTGTTGGTCTGTGAGGGACTGGTCAGAGGGTTGTGGCTGCCAGCCTGCTCCCCTGTTGTTGGTCTGTGAGGGACTGGTCAGAGGGTTGTGACTGCCAGCCTGCTCCCTGTTGTTGGTCTGTGAGGGACTGGTCAGAGGGTTGTGGCTGCCAGCCTGCTCCCCTGTTGTCGGTCTGTGAGGGACTGGACAGAGCGGTGTGGCTGCCAGCCTGCTCCCCTGTTGTCGGTCTGTGAGGGACTGGACAGAGCGGTGTGGCTGCCAGCCTGCTCCCTGTTGTTGGTCTGTGAGGGACTGGGCAGAGCGGTGTGGCTGCCAGCCTGCTCCCTGTTGTTGGTCTGTGAGGGACTGGGCAGAGCGGTGTGGCTGCCAGCCTGCTCCCTGTTGTTGGTCTGTGAGGGACTGGGCAGAGCGGTGTGGCTGCCAGCCTGCTCCCTGTTGTTGGTCTGTGAGGGACTGGGCAGAGCGGTGTGGCTGCCAGCCTGCTCCCCTGTTGTCGGTCTGTAAGGTTAAGGGAAAGGTTAAGCTTTGCTATAGAGTTAAAATAATAAAAACGAGTGCCTAGCACTGGTATTGAACATGCAACACTAGGAGCTCGCAGTTTACGCCCGTCCCCCATCCCCTTACCACAACGCCTAAGGAAAACTCTAGTCTACTTAATGGTCATATCACTCACCGTTGCCCCTAGTCACCGGTTTTGACGTCATCTGCTGACGCCCTGCTTATCTGGACAGACTTCTAATTTCACAGTGGATCTTGGCAGCAATATTAGTTTCTACCTATTCTGTCAGTTAGCATCCCTGAAGCAGATGATGTCAGAGCGGCAGAGAGAAGAAGGTGTTCTGCTGCTGTGTTGGGGCATTTAGCACCACTTCACTAGTCAAATATCCGCATAGGCTGCTTTTCTCCAGCAGTTCCCCCAGGAGTTTGTCTTTAGCCTCGTGTTATTACCTACACTATTGCTGTCATTGGTAAGTTACATTAAGAATTCATAAGGAGTTGCCAAGAGAGCAGAAAACAGAAACGTTGGCGTTGTTGTCCAGTGTCAAACTCAGGCTACTTTGGTGTGGTTGTCCAGTGTCAAACTCAGGCTACTTTGGTGTGGTTGTCCAGTGTCAAACTCAGGCTACTTTGGTGTGGTTGTCCAGTGTCAAATCCAAAGAAGTCAATAGAACAGTGTGGTTCTGTGGTTCCCCTCCTTGTCATTCACCAGAGTTTTAGTAGAGGTTTGCATTAATAGAGGTGTGTGCATTAGCGTGCGACCACTAGCCACATCGCACCACTGCACCACCAAAGCTTCTTTATGTCCTCCTTCTTTCACTGTGACCACTCTGTGGGAAGGACAGACAGACTCAGTTCTGTGGTTGGGTGTTAAGTGTTTAGAGAAAAGAGGAGAGTATTAAGTGTTTAGTAAAGGGTATGGCCTTTTCTAATTTCTAGTCTTCTCGTCCGTTTGCTCTTCTCTGTCATGTCTCCTCCATCCTCTTTCTTTCTTTCTTTCAGTCTTTCTTTCTTTCTTTCTCTCTCTCTCTCTCTCTCTCTCTCTCTCTCTCTCTCTCTCTCTCTCTCTCTCTCTCTCTCTCTCTCTCTCTCTCTCTCTCTCTCTCTCTGTTATGCTCTGCTCCTGAGATAGACAGGTGGTGTTGTGAATGAGAAGCAGAAGGGTGCTATCTCTTAATCAGTCTTATGAATCAGAGCAGAGGGGTTTTTCTGTCGCAGTGAGGCGTTGTCTTGCATGATTCCATTCCCCCTGTTCTCTTCACCTCTTCCCCTCTCTTCTCTCCTCTAGATAGGTTTGTTCTGTGCTGTAGTTCATTAGGTAAATAATGGATGGTTCAGTAGTTGAGAACAGAGCAGTATTGCCAGCCACTCTGTCCCTGTACAAACACAGTCTCTGAAGATGGATTGGCAGCGTGGTACTCTGTCGCTGCTGGAGGCCCTTCTTAGGCACAGTGTAAAGAGACACTGGTGTTCAGAGTGTAAAGAGACACTGGTGTTCAGAGTGTAAAGAGACACTGGTGTTCAGAGTGTAAAGAGACACTGGTGTTCAGAGTGTAAAGAGACACTGGTGTTCAGAGTGTAAAGAGACACTGGTGTTCAGAGTGTAAAGAGACACTGGTGTTAAAAAGGGACAGAGGGGAGGTGTTCTGTTTGCGTCTAGCAGGCAGGGTTAGAAGGGAGGGTTGTACAACTGTCTGTTTCTGCTTGTGGCTCATTTTCAGATCTGTTGTTTTGTGAAAATAAGCAGTTTAGAGCCAAATCTCAAGACAGTAGGAAGAAAGTTGAGGCAGGATAGGAGGAGGAGGAGGAGGAAGGGGACCCAGAGTAGAGATGGAGGAAGAGGTCAGAACTGTAAATGTAATTGAGGGCGTGTCTATATCTCCAGCTGTACTTCAGACAGAACTGTGCTGCACGTCTGCCAAGCTCTCCCAGGCTGTGTCCCAAATGGCACCCTATTCTCTATAGGGCCCTGGTCAAAAGTAGTGCACTACATAAGGAATAGGGTTCCATTTGGGACACTCGGTTATCTGTCTAGTCTATGGTGTTGTTCTGCTGGGTACTGCTGGGATCCCTGCAGAGGAGGAGAGAACAGAATACAAGATGTGTCTCTTTCTCTCTTTCCATCCATCCCTACTCTCTCTCTCTTTCCATCCATCCCTACTCTCTCTCTCTCTCTCTCTTTCCATCCATCCCTACTCTCTCTCTCTTTCCATCCATCCCTACTCTCTCTCTCTTTCCATCCCTACTCTTTCTCTCTCCTATATAGACAGCACCAGTCAAACGTTTGGACACACCTACTCATTCCAGGGTTTTTCTTCTTCATTTTTACTATTTTCTACATTGTAGAATATTAGTGAAGACATAGACTATGAAATAACACATATGGAATCATGTAGTAACCAAAAAAGTGTTGAACAAATCAAAATATATTTTATATTTGAGATTCTTCAAAGTAGCCACTCTTTGGCTTGATGACAGCTTTGCACACTCTTGGCATTCTCTCAACAAGCTTCATGAGGTAGTCACCTGGTGTTGAATATACACTACAAGACCAAGAGTATGTGGACACCTACTTGTCGAACATCACATTTCAAAATCATGGGCATTAATATGGAGTTGGTCCCCCTTTTGCTGAAATAACAGCCTCCGCTCTTCTGGGAAGTATTTCCACTAGATATTGGAACATTGCTGCGGGGACTTGCTTCAATTGTGTGTAGCTGCATAGTGTGTGTAGCTGCATTTGCTAGCTAGCTAGCCCATATAGAGAGCTTTGCAGTGTGGGTTTTGTAGTCGACTTGAGCAGCAACAGATTTCCAGAACGATTTTCACATGTTGCCACCAAACTTGTTATAATGACAAAATGAAACATTTGTTCACAAAAAAATGTCTTCACATATTAGTGTTATTTAACACTGTTAATCATAGGAATTAGTGGTTTGGGGTGGATTATCCCTTTAATGCAGAAGGCATGAACACTCAGATGACTAACCACACGGTGTTATTGAATCATACACGCACACACATGCAGGCACGCACGCACACACTTTCTCTCCATGACCCACACATGCATACACATTCTATCCTCTCTCTCTCTCTCTCTCTCTCTCTCTCTCTCTCTCTCTCTCTCTCTCTCTCTCTCCCCCCCCACTCTCTCTCTCTCTCTCCCCCCCCACTCACCCCCTCTCTCTCTTCTCTCTCTCACATGCACACTAACCCCAGTGTCTTCTCTCCCCCCACCAGGAGTTTGAGAACACAGAGGGAGAGGAGTACCAGGCTGACCTGGCCTCGTCTCAGAATGGACCTGAAGTCTACATCCTCCCCCTCACTGAGGTCTCCCTGCCCGTCTCCAAACAGCCCGGACCATCCAGTAAGATCCTGGTCTATCTATGACCCATCACCTATGACCTTTGAACTTTCACCTCTATCTATCACCTATGACCCCAATGGCTGTCTCTCCTCTCCTCTCCTCTCCTCTCGAGTAATTAAAGTCTAGCCCTGTGAGTTAATCAGTCGAATTGCTTGATTACTCAAATGAGGACTACTAGAGTTGTCTCAGGTCCACTCTCCAGGCTGTACTAATCCAAATGGCACCCTATTCCCTACATAGTGCACAACGTTGAACCATGGGACTTGTAGTGCGTTATGGTTACATTTGGAATGCATACGTTGACCCAGCAGGGCCATCATCATACCCCATCCTCAGAACATCATCATACCACATCATCAGAACATCATCATACCCCATCATCAGAACATCATCATACCCCATCATCAGAACATCATCATACCCTATCATCAGAATATCATCATACCCCATCATCAGAACATCATCATACCCCATCATCAGAACATCATCATACCCCATCATACCCCATCATCAGAACATCATCGTACCCCATCCTCAGAACATCATCATACCCCATCATCAGAACATCATCATACCCCATCATCAGAACATCATCAGAACATCATCATACCCCATCATCAAAACATCATCATACCCCATCATACCCCATCATCAGAACATCATCATACCCTATCATTAGAACATCATCATACCCCATCATCAGAACATAATCCTACCCCATCATCAGAACATCATCAGAACATCATCATACCCCATCATCAGAACATCATCATACCCCATCATCAGAACCTCATCATAACATCATCATTCCCCATCATCAGAACATCATCATACCCCATCCTCAGAACATCATCATACCCCATCATCAGAACATCATCAGAACATCATCATACCCCATCATCAGAATGTCATCAGAACATCATCATCATACCCAATCATCAGAACATCATCATACCCCATCATCATACCCCATCATAAGAACATCATCATACCACATCATCAGAACATCATCATACCACATCATCAGAACGTCATCATACCCCATCATCAGAACATCATCATACCCCATCATCAGAACATCATCAGAACATCATCATACCCCATCATCAAAACATCATCATACCCCATCATACCCCATCATCAGAACATCATCATACCCTATCATTAGAACATCATCATACCCCATCATCAGAACATAATCCTACCCCATCATCAGAACATCATCAGAACATCATCATACCCCATCATCAGAACATCATCATACCCCATCATCAGAACATCATCATAACATCATCATTCCCCATCATCAGAACATCATCATACCCCATCCTCAGAACATCATCATACCCCATCATCAGAACATCATCAGAACATCATCATACCCCATCATCAGAATGTCATCAGAACATCATCATCATACCCAATCATCAGAACATCATCATACCCCATCATCATACCCCATCATAAGAACATCATCATACCACATCATCAGAACATCATCATACCACATCATCAGAACGTCATCATACCCCATCATCAGAACATCATCAGAACATCATCATACCCCATCATCAGAACATCATCATACCCTATCATCAGAACATCATCATACCCCATCATCAGAACATCATCATACCCCATCATCAGAACATCATCCTAAAATCATCATTCCCCATCATCAGAACATCATCAGAACATCATCATACCCCATTTGAACATCAACAGACCCAATCATCAGAACATCATCAGAACATCATCATACCCCATCATCAGAACATCATCATACCCCATCATCAGAACATCATTATACCCCATCATCAGAACATCATTATACCCATCATCAGAACATTATTATACCCCATCATCAGAACATCATCATACCCCATCATCAGAACATCATCATACCCAATCATCAGAACATCATCATAACATCATCAGAACATCATCATACCCCATCATCAGAACATCCTCATATCCCATCATCGTACCCCATCATCATACCCCATCATCAGAACATCAATCAAATTGAATCAATCAAATGTATTTATGAAGCCCTTCTTATATCAGCTGATGTCACAAAGTGCTGTACAGAAACCCAGCCTACAACCCTAAGGTTTATAAGCACGGTGGCTAGGAAAAACTCCCTAGAAAGGCCAGAACCTAGGAAGAAACCTAGAGATGGACCAAGCTATGAGGGGTGGCCAGTCCTCTTCTGGCTGTGCCGGGTGGAGATTATAACAGTACATGGCCAAGATGTTCAAATGTTCATAGATGACCAGCAGGGTCAAATAATAATAATCACAGTGGTTGTCGAGGGTGCAACAGGTCAGCACCTCAGGAGTAAATGTCAGTTGGCTTTTCATAGCCGATCATTCAGGGTATCTCTATCGCTCCTGCTGTCTCTAGAGAGTTGAAAACAGCAGGTCTGGGACATGTAGCAGAGAGAGAGAGAGACAGAGACAGAGAGAGAGTGAAAGAAAGAGAGAGAGAGAGAGAGAGAGAGAGAGAGAGAGAAAGTTAGAGAGAAAGAGAGAGATAATGAGAGAGAGCATACTTAAATTCACACAGGACACCGGATAAGACAGGAGAAATACTCCAGATATAACAGACTGACCCTAGCCCCCCGACACATAAACTACTGCAGCATAAATACTGGAGGCTGAGACAGGAAGGGTCGGGAGACACTGTGGCCCCGTCAGACGATACCCCCGGACAGGGCCAAACAGGCAGGATATAACCCCACCCACTTTGCCAAAGCACAGCCCCCCACACCACTAGAGGGATATCTTCAACCACCAACTTACCATCCTGAGACAAGGCCGAGTATAGCCCACAAAGATCTCCGCCACGGCACAACACAAGGGGGGGCGCCAAACCGGACAGGAAGATCACGTCAGTGACTCAACCCACTCAAGCGACGCACCCCTCCTAGGGACGGCATGGAAGAGCACCAGTAAGTCAGTGACTCAGCCCCTGTAATAGGGTTAGAGGCAGAGAATCCCAGTGGAGAGAGGGGAACCGGCCAGGCAGAGACAGCAAGGGCGGTTCGTTGCTCCAGTGCCTTTCTGTTCACCTTCACACTCCTGGGCCAGACTACACTCAGTCATAGGACCTACTGAAGAGATGAGTCTTCAATAAAGACTTAAAGGATGAGACCGAGTCTGCGTCTCTCACATGGATAGGCAGACCATTCCATAAAAATGGAGCTCTATAGGAGAAAGCCCTGCCTTCAGCTGTTTGCTTAGAAATTCTAGGGACAGTAAGGAGGCCTGCGTCTTGTGACCGTAGCGTATGTGTAGGTATGTACGGCAGGACCAAATCGGAAAGATAGGTAGGAGCAAGCCCATGTAATGCTTTGTAGGTTAGCAGTAAAACCTTGAAATCAGCCCTTGCCTTAACAGGAAGACAGTGTAGAGAGGCTAGCACTGGAGTAATATAATCACATTTTTTGGTTCTAGTCAAGATTCTAGCAGCCGTGTTTAGCACTAACTGAAGTTTATTTAGTGCTGTATCCGGGTAGACGGAAAGTAGAGCATTGCAGTAGTCTAACCTAGAAGTGACAAAAGCATGGATACATTTTTCCACTTCCTTATGCCTGAAATACAGGCTTCCAGGGAGGGCAATTTTGAGGCTTCACCATGTTTCATAGAAATGTACAGCTGTGTGTCATCCGCATAGCAGTGAAAGTTAACATTATGTTTCCGAATGACATCACCAAGTGGTAAAATATATAGTGAAAACAATAGTGGTCCCAAAACAGAGCCTTGAGGAACACCGAAATTTACAGTTGATTTGTCATAGGACAAACCATCCACAGAGACAAACTGATATCTTTCCGACAGATCTAAACCAGGCAAGAACCCCATCATCATAATATCATCATACCCCATCATCAGAACACCATCATACCCCATCATCAGAATATCATAATACCCCATCATCATAATATCATCATACCCCATCATCATAACATCATCATACTCCATCATCAGAACATTGACCTTCACACTGGGTTGTTAATTTGAGCGATGGTGAGAATTTCCTGACAAACAGGGACAGAGCACAGACATGCTCTATTTTCCACTCTTCCTCCATCTCCCTTCCTCTCCTTCTTCCTCTCTCTCTCACTCTAACATCTGTCTGTTGCGTAATGCAGAATGAGGCTGGCCTGCTGCAGTGCTCCGTGGAAGTTTATGTGTGTGTGTGTGTGTGTGTGTGAGAGTGAGAGGAATGCAAGAGAGCTTGAGCACATTGGGGAGGAAGGAAGCCAACCCTCACACTCTCTCATTCTCTGGGCTGTCAGCTGTTTGTTGGACTTCATGGTGTGTGTGTGTGTTTCTGTGTGTGTGTGATTGTTGTGCTCTGAATCCCAGGATGTGAGCATGAGCAGGGATTGGACAAGCCAGTGTCAGGCTAGCATCCAATCGCCTCCCTCCCTCCTGTCCTCCATAGCTACGGCCGTATTATTGGTTCAGGTGTTGCAGGGTGAGTGGGGAAGAGAAGAGAGGAGGAGAGGAGACAGGGAGAGGGGGAGAGAGTGGGGAGACAGGAGAGAACAGAGGACAGAGGAGAAAGGAGGGGTGGGAGGGGAGAGAGAACAGAGCGCAGAGGAGAAAGGAGGGGTGGGAGAGGGGTTAGAGAGTGTGGGAGAGAGGAGAGGGCAGGGGAGAAAGGAGGGGTGGGAGAGGGGGAGGTAGTGGAGGAGAGAACAGAGGATAAAGGAGGGTGTGGGATGCATCGTTCTCCTGTTCATCTATCCTCCTCCTCTTCCTCTCCATCCTCTGTTTCTCTGTGGTCCTGAATCTCTGTGCTATTGACTCTGTGCTGCTGTCTTGACTCTGCAGTCAGAAACAGAAAGTCACCCACACATGCATACACATTTTCTCTCTCTCTCTCTCTCTCTCTCTAAACATTACACTCACAGAAGTTCCAAAAGAATAAAGACATTTCAAATGTAGTCTGGCTTTTTTTATAACAGGTTTGGAGCAGTGGCTTCTTCCTTGCTGAGCTGCCTATCAGGTTATGTCAATATAGTTCTCGTTTTACTGTGGATATAGATACTTTTGTACCCGTTTCCTCCAGCATCTTCACAAGGTCCTTTCCTGTTGTTCTGGGATTGATTTGCACTTTTTGCACCAAAGTACATTCATCTCTAGGAGACAGAATGCGTCTCCTTCCTGAGCGGTATGACGGCTGCGTGGTTCCACGGTGTTTATACTTGCGTACTATTGTTTGTACAGATGAACGTGGTACCTTCAGGCGTTTGGACGTCTACACATTTTTTTCTGATGTCAAGCAAAAAGGCACTGAGTTTGAAGGTAGGCCTTGAAATACATCCACAGGTACACCTCCAATTGACTCAAATTATGTCAATTAGCCTAACAGAAGCTTCTAAATCAAATCAAATCCAATTTTATTTGTCACATACACATGGTTAGCAGATGTTAATGCGAGTGTAGCGAAATGCTTGTGCTTCTAGTTCCGACCATGCAGTAGTATCTAACAAGTAATCTAACAAATTCACAACAAATACCTTATACACACAAGAGTAACGGAATGAATACGAGTATGTACATATAAATATATGGATGAGTGAGGCAGGATGCAGTAGATGGTATGGAGTACAGTATATACACATATATATATATATATATGTAAACATTATATAAAGGGCATTGTTTAAAGTGGCTAGTGATACATTATTTCATCCAATTATAATTATTAAAGTGGCTAGAGATTTGGGTCGATGGGAGCAGCATAGGCAAGATTCAGTAGATGGTTTAGAGTACAGTGTATACATTTGATATAAGTATGTCGTATAAGTAAACATTATATACAAAATTGTTTAAAGTGGCTAGTGATACATTGTTACATCCAATTCCTATGTTTAAAGTGGCTAGAGATTTAAGTCAGTATGTTGGCAGCAGCCACTCAATGTTAGTGATGGCTGTTTAACAGTCTGATGGCCTTGAGGTAGAAGCTGTTTTTCAGTCTCTCGGTCTCAGCTTTGATGCACCTGTACTGACCTCGCCTTCTGGATGATAGCGGGGTGAACAGGCAGTGGCTCGGGTGGTTGTTGTCCTTGATGATCTTTTTGGCCTTCCTGTGACATCGGGTGGTGTAGGTGTTCTAAAGCCATGACTTAATTTTCTGGAAGAACCCATGACTGCTTAGCGTATGTAAACTTCTGACCCACTGGAATTGGGATACAGTGAATTATAAGTGAAATAATGTGTCTGTAAACAATTGTTGGAAAAATTACTTGTGTCATGTACAAAGTAGATGTCCTAACCGACTTGCCAAAACTATAGTTTGTTAACAAGAAATTTGTGGAGTTGTTGAAAAACTAGTTTTAAAAAGGGGGAGGCTTGCAAGCCGAAGAACACCATCATGTTGTGGGGGTGCTTTTCTGCAGGAGGGACTAGTGCACTTCACAAAATAAATGGCATCATGAGGAACGAAAATTATGTGGATATATTGAAGCAACATCTCAAGACATCAATCAGGAAGTTAAAGCTTGGTCGCAAATGGGCCTTCCAAATGGACAATGACCCCAAGCATACTTCCAAAGTTGTGGCAAAATGGCTTAAGGACAACAAAGTCAAGGTATTGGAGTGGCCATCACAAAGCCCTGACCTCAATCCAAGGAATATTTTGAAAAAACTGAGTTCAAATGTATTTGGCTAAGGAGTATGTACACTTCCGACTGTAACTGTACATACTGTAACATATTCATGTAGGTATATTATCCTCTCTTGTATACACACACACACACATATATATATAATAACATACACATATAATAACATATGTGTGTGAATATAATTTAGCCAACAGTGTGTAAGTTACTTTGTGTGTGTGTGTGTGTGTATCATCCCACCAGCTCACAGCTACAATGCCTGCCTCCTTCCTCAGGCTTCATTGCCAGGGAATGCCAGGAGTGGGAAGACAGCACACACACACACACATTCCTCTAGTGGGATGAAATGACACGCACGCACACACACACACACACACACACACACACACATTCCTCTAGTGGGATGAAATGACACGCATGCACACACACACACACACACACACACACACACAGAGAGAGACACACACGCACGCATACACACATTCCTAGTGGAATGGAATGATATAAAGGAGCAGTTCTTTAGAAAAGAAAGGAGAGAAGAACCTCTGGAGGGTTGGAGGAAGGAAGGAAGGGAGAGAAAGGGAGAGAGAGAGATAGAGAGAGAGAGAGAGAGAGAGAGGTGGTGGGGAGGGGAGGGAATCAGGAGTCCAGAGAGGTCGGGTGTGTGTGTGCTGTTATCCCAGTGACAACCCCTGCCCAGTGGCAGTGCTAGGGTCCAGAGAATGCCCAGTGAATGGGTCCTGTGTCTGCTGAGTTGGTAGGCTGGTACCAAGCACTGGGGACCAACCAACAGACAAAGGTTGTGATTTAGCCTTTAGGCCAGGGGATAGTGATGGTGATGGGGGAGTAGGAGGCTGTGTACGGCTGGACTGTCACTGTGGCACTCCTGGAACGCTGGAGCAGAGGACTGGCATTAGGGTTTACAATACAGGGAGGGGACTGGGTCAGGGAGAGGGAGGGGACGGAGGGGGAGATGGAGAAAGAGAGAGATACAGAGAGGGAGAGAATACAGGGAGTGGTCTGTCAGAGAGCGAGAGAGGGGGGGTAGAGAGAGAGAGGCAGAGGGTGGTAGTGATATGGGATATAAGACAGGCATATGTCTGTGTGTAATAGAAAGGGGGAAGAGAGAGGGAGGGGATAGAGAGAGGCAGAGGGCGGTAGGGTTATAAGACAGGGATGTGTCTGTGTGTAATAGAAAGGGGGAAATCAAATCAAATTTTATTTGTCACATACACATGGTTAGCAGATGTTAATGCGAGTGTAGCGAAATTCTTGTGCTTCTAGTTTCGACCATGCAGTAGTATCTAACAAGTAATCTAACAAATTCACAACAAATACCTTATACACACAAGAGTAACGGAATGAATACGAGTATGTACATATAAATATATGGATGAGTGAGGCAGGATGCAGTAGATGGTATGGAGTACAGTATATACACATATATATATATATATGTAAACATTATATAAAGGGCATTGTTTAAAGTGGCTAGTGATACATTATTTCATCCAATTATAATTATTAAAGTGGCTAGAGATTTGGGTCGATGGCCGAACGGCATAGGCAAGATTCAGTAGATGGTTTAGAGTACAGTGTATACATTTGATATAAGTATGTCGTATAAGTAAACATTATATACAAAATTGTTTAAAGTGGCTAGTGATACATTGTTACATCCAATTCCTATGTTTAAAGTGGCTAGAGATTTAAGTCAGTATGTTGGCAGCAGCCACTCAATGTTAGTGATGGCTGTTTAACAGTCTGATGGCCTTGAGGTAGAAGCTGTTTTTCGGTCTCTCGGTCCCAGCTTTGATGCACCTGTACTGACCTCGCCTTCTGGATGATAGCGGGGTGAACAGGCAGTGGCTCGGGTGGTTGTTGTCCTTGATGATCTTTTGGCCTTCCTGTGACATCGGGTGGTGTAGGTGTCCTGAATGTCAGGTAGTTTACCCCCGGTGATGCGTTGTGCAGTCCTCACTACCCTCTGGAGAGCCTTACGGTTGTGGGTGGAGCAGTTGCCGTACCAGGCGGTGATACAGCCCGACAGGATGCTCTCGATTGTGCATCTGTAGAAGTTTGTGAGTGATTTTGGTGACAAGCCGAATTTCTTCAGCCTCCTGAGGTTGAAGAGGCGCTGTTCCGCCTTCTTCACCACGCTGTCTGTGTGGGTGGACCAATTCAGTTTGTCCGTGATGTGTACGCCGAGGAACTTAAAACTTTCCACCTTCTCCACTACTGTCCCCTCGATGTGGATAGGGGGGTGCTCCCTCTCCTGTTTCCTGAAGTCCACGATCATCTCCTTTGTTTTGTTGACATTGAGTGAGAGGTTATTTTCCTGACACCACACTCCGAGGGCCCTCACCTCCTCCCTGTAGGCCGTCTCGTCGTTGTTGGTAATCAAGCCTACCACTGTAGTGTCGTCAGCAAACTTGATGATTGAGTTGGATGCGTGCTTGGCCACGCAGTCATGGGTAAACGGAGTACAGGAGAGGGCTGAGAACGCACCCTTGTGGGGCCCCAGTGTTGAGGATCAGCGGGGTGGAGATGTTGTTTCCTACCCTCACCACCTGGGGCCGGCCCGTCAGGAAGTCCAGGACCCAGTTGCACAGGGCTGGGTCGAGACCCAGGGTCTCGAGCTTAATGACGAGCTTGGAGGGAACTATGGTGTTAAATGCTGAGCTGTAGTCGATGAACAGCATTCTTACATAAGTATTCCTCTTGTCCAGGTGGGTTAGGGCAGTATGCAGTGTGATTGCGATTGCGTCGTCTGTGGACCTATTGGGACGGTAAGCAAATTGGAGTGGGTCCAGGGTGTCTGGCAGGATGGAGGTGATATGATCCTTGACTAATCTCTCAAAGCACTTCATGATGACGGAAGTGAGTGCTACGGGCGATAGTCATTTAGCTCAGTTACCTTAGCTTTCTTGGGAACAGGAACAATGGTGGCCCTCTTGAAGCATGTGGGAACAGCAGCCTGGGATAGGGACTGATTGAATATGTCCGTAAACACACCAGCCAGCTGGTCTGCGCATGCTCTGAAGACACGGCCAGGGATGCCATCTGGGCCGGCAGCCTTGCGAGGGTTAACACATTTAAATGTTTTTCTCACATTGGCTGCGGTGAAGGAGAGCCCACAGGTTTTGGTAGCAGGCCGTGTCGGTGGCACTGTATTGTCCTCAAAGTGAGCAAAGAAGTTGTTTAGTTTGTCTGGGAGCAGGACGTCATGGTCCGCAACGGGGCTGGTTTTCTTTTTGTAGTCCGTGATTGACTGTAGACCCTGCCACATTCCTCTTGTGTCTGAGCCGTTGAATTGTGACTCTACTTTGTCTCTATATTGACGCTTAGCTTGTTTGATTGCCTTGCGGGAGGAATAGCTACACTGTTTGTATTCAGTCATGTTTCCGGTAGCCTTACTCTGGTTAAAAGCAGTGGTTCGCTTTCAGTTTTGCGCGAATGCTGCCATCAATCCACGGTTTCTGGTTGGGGAAGGTTTTAATATTTGCTATGGGTACAACATCACCAATGCACTTGCTAATAAACTCGCTCACCGAATCAGCATATACATCAATGTTGTTGTCAGATGCTGTCCGGAACATATCCCAGTCCACGTGCTCGAAGCAATCTTGCAGCATGGAATCAGATTGGTCGGACCAGCGTTGAACAGACCTGAGAACGGGCGTTTCCTGTTTTAGTTTCTGTTTGTAGGCTGGGAGCAACAAAATGGAGTCATAGTCAGACTTGCCTGAAAGGAGGGCGGAGAATAGCCTTGTATGCATCATGGAAGTTGGAATAACAATGATCCAGGATTTTACCAGCCCCGGGTGGCACATTCAATATGCTGGTAAAATTTCGGGAAGCCTTGTTTTCAAAATAGCCTTATTAAAATCCCCAGCCACAATAAATGCAGCCTCAGGATATGTGGTTTCCAATTTACCTAGAGTGAAATTAATTTCTTTCAGTGCCGTCGATGTATCAGCTTGAGGGGGGGATGTACACGGCTGTGGTTATAATCGAGGAGAATTCTCTTGGTAGATAATGCGGTCTGCATTTGATTGTAAGGAATTCTATGTCAGGTGAACAAAAGGACTTGAGTGCTAGGGAGAGAGGGTGAGAGGGTGAGAGAAATAGAGGGAGATAGTATCAAGTGTTGATGTCACATGCACAGCAAGTACAGTGGAATGTCTTTCTATCAAACGCAAAAGCCAACAATGCACTAATCAATAACAATGTAAAATAGAGAAAACACACGCATGAGAGACAGGGTGGTGTCATGGCACCAGGACCAACGGAGGAGGGGATGGGTGGGAGAGACGGGCAGAGGGTTGGGGGATAGGGTGATGGACAGGAGGGGGAGGGGTGGGTGGAGTGTCTATGACAGAGACCTTTATCTCTGCATCTCATAGAGCTCTCTCTCTCTCTGTGTGTGTGTGTGTGTGTGTGTGTGTGTGTGTGTGTGTGTGTGTGTGCGTGCGTGCGTGCGTTGGGGCTGTGTGGAATGCTTCTGCCAGTCCCAGTGACAGACAGACAGAAGGCTATTATAATGTGTCTCTTATGTCACTGCTGCTCCTGGGGTCTTCAGGGAGAACAGTGCCCTGGCATGTCAGTCAGTCAGTCAGGCGACACACTACGGACATGCCTGGCGGTCGGAGTCGGTTGGACACACACAGACAGAGCCATGCGTGACCAGTGTACAGTGTATGCCAGCACACACCCAGTACGCTGTCTGGGTTTGGGAAAGGGAGAGAGATTGGAAGATTAGAAAAGGCGGTTGGTTGGACACACATGGACAGAGAGAGAGAGAGAGTCATGCCTGACCAGAACACATGGCGTTGCTGGCCAAGGCGTTCAGAGAAGGAGAAGGAGAACCTCACAGAAAGACTCTAGAACCTCACAGAAAAACAGCAGAGCCTCACCAGACAACATCGGGACAGCAGAGGGACTGCTCTTCTGTCTTCTATGTTCAACATACAGAGAAGGACCCTGCTGGTTGAGATTCCTGCTATGCTGCCTCAGACAGAGCTGAGACCCAGTCTATAGAGGAGAGAGCTGAGACCCAGTCTATAGAGGAGACAGAGCTGAGACCCAGTCTATAGAGGAGACAGAGCTGAGACCCAGTCTATAGAGGAGACAGAGCTGAGACCCAGGCTATAGAGGAGAGGAGACAGTACTGTCTGTGTGACAGCTGGGAGGAAGGTTCATGGACGGGGTTCTGGAACATGTTTAGTTTTGGAACAGTGTGAGGACGATGCATTGTGATCAGAGAGAGAGAGAGAGAGAGAGGGGGAGACTGAGAGAGAGAGGGAAGGAGAGAGAGAGATACATAGAGAGAGAGAGAGAGAGAGAGAGAGAGAGAGAGAGAGAGAGAGAGAGAGAGAGAGAGCAGGCAGCTTGTTCAGCTGTGTGAGGGCTCGTAGTGTTAAACCCTGTGGAGGGTTGGCTGACGTGGCTGCAGCAGTCATGGGTTCTTCTCTTCTCTCTCACACACTCACCGGGACTGGGGCCATGGACTCTCACACACACTTGCTGTGGCTGGTCTCTCATCACTTCTGTGGACGGGGAGAGGTTTTCTCCACACACTCATACCATCCTCTCTGGGACCGGACCCATTCACCGCACACACACCAGCACCGTACACACACGGTGCTCTACCTCAGGGTGGACGGCTGGCCGCTCCGCCACTCCAGCTACTTTATCTCCATCACCACCTTCACCATCATCATCATCATCTCTAAATTATGAGGATTCGTCAAGGTACTTGTTTTTAGTTATATGATGCTCTACTCTCTAGGAGTTGACAGATAGACAGACTCTGGGGTTATTTAGGAGGAGTTGAACCATGGCTCGAGTCCCAAATGGCACCCTATTCCCTACTTAGTGCACTACTTTTGACCAGAGTCCCATGAGCCCTGGTCAAAGTTAGTGCACTATATAGAGAATAGGGTGCCAGTTGGGACTAAGACCATGTTAGCTGACAGCATAGTGCCTTCAGCGGAGTTTCTGTCTCTTCAGTTTGTTTGAAGAGGATTATGCGTTTTATTTTCTCTGTTCGACTTTTAGAAGCAACATTTCACTTCCCTAGGAGATCTCTCTTTATTATTACTGAGAGGAAGTGCTTTTAACTGTATCTCTCTCTCTCTCGTCCTGCCTGTGGCACTCCAGTTGTCTTCTGTTTTTATCTCTGTATTCACATTGTATTACTTATGCATTTCTCTTTTAATCTCGTTTTGATATTGGGATGTGATGTGTGGTAACAAACCAGACTTTACTGTCTATCTTTATTACTGCCCCTTTCTTCCTCCCTCCCTGTCTCCCTCTGTCACTGTCTCCCTCTCTTCCTCCCTCCCTGTCTCCCTCTCTCACTGTCTCCCTCTCTTCCTCCCTCCCTGTCTCCCTCTCTCACTGTCTCCCTCTCTTCCTCTCCCTCTCCCTCTCTACTTTCTCCTCTCTCCCTCTCTTACACTCTCCTCTCTTCTTCTCTCCCTCAATCCTTTTCTTCCTCTCCTCTCCCTCTTCCTCTCTCCTTCTCTCCGTCTCTTCTTCTCTCCCTCTCTCCTCCTCTCCCTCTCTTACTTCATCCTCTCTTCATTCTAACAATCTAGAAGTCTAACAATTGGAATGTGTCTAACTCGCTCTCTCCCTCCCCCTCTCTGCAGTCCAGCTGTTGAAATCGTCAGAGCTGGGTCGCCACAGTCTACTCTATGTGAAGGAGATAGGACATGGTTGGTTTGGCAAGGTGAGCTGCACCCCGGATTATTTTCTTAACACATACTAACGACACAGAAACCACTCCTCCCAAAGTCTGTAGCTGGGTTCTGATTCGCTACCCTTGTTCCTGAAGTATGCACAAGCTCACTTGCCCTCATGGACGTAGAGGGAGGTTTCACCATGTGTTATAGCAGTCCATTCCTGCATTGTTTAAGCATGGACCAGTTAGAGGGAGGTTTCACCATGTGTTATACCAGTCCATTCCTGCATTGTTTAAGCATGGACCAGCTAGAGGGAGGTTTCACCATGTATTATACCAGTCCATTCCTGCATTGTTTAAGCATGGACCAGCTAGAGGGAGGTTTCACCATGTATTATACCAGTCCATTCCTGCATTGTTTAAGCATGGACCAGCTAGAGGGAGGTTTCACCATGTATTATACCAGTCCATTCTTGCATTGTTTAAGCATGGACCAGTTAGAGGGAGGTTTCACCATGTGTTATACCAGTCCATTCCTGCATTGTTTAAGCATGGACCAGCTAGAGGGAGGTTTCACCATGTATTATACCAGTCCATTCCTGCATTGTTTAAGCATGGACCAGCTAGAGGGAGGTTTCACCATGTGTTATACCAGTCCATTCCTGCATTGTTTAAGCATGGACCAGCTAATGTAAGTCGCTCTGGATAAGATCGTCTGCTAATGAGTGTACACTTTAGGGAGAATAAGGGTAAAGACTAGGACAAGACAGCAGCCTGTGTCTTTCCCTATATCCTCCCTATTCCTGCTTACCTCCATGTTACTGTCAGCATCCCAAATGGCACCATATTCCCTATATAGTGCTCTACTTTGGGCTAAAGCCTTATGTGCCCTGGTCAAACGTAGTGCACTATATAGGGGATAGGGTGCCATTGGAGACACACTACTGTGTGCTGTGAGGTAGTGTGTGTGTAATGTGTGTGTAATGTGGTGTTGATCTTATTAGGGCCACAAGCTGACCTACAGCCTTGTCTGTCTGAGTGCTGTGACTATCTACATGTCACACTGAATTCCATTCCATCTGCATTGCTTCCTGAGACAAAGCTTTTTAGTTAGTGCTGAACTGTACATTTTGTTCCTCTCTCTGTCTCCCTCTGTCTCTCTCTGTCTCCCTCTGTCTCCCTGTCTCTCCCTCTGTCTCCCTGTCTCTCCCTCTGTCCCCCTCTGTCTCCCTCTGTCTCTCTCTGTCTCCCTCTGTCTCCCTGTCTCTCCCTGTCTCTCCCTGTCTCTCCCTCTGTCTCCCTCTGTCTCCCTGTCTCTCCCTGTCTCTCCCTCTGTCTCCCTGTGTCTCCCTCTGTCTCCCTCTGTCCCCCTCTGTCTCCCTCTGTCTCTCTCTGTCTCCCTCTGTCTCCCTGTCTCTCCCTGTCTCCCTCTGTCTCTCCCTGTCTCTCCCTGTCTCTCCCTGTCTCTCCCTGTCTCTCCCTGTCTCTCCCTCTGTCTCTCTCTGTCTCTCTCTGTCTCCCTCTGTGTCCCCCTCTGTCCCCCTCTGTCTCCCTCTGTCTCCCTCTGTCTCTCTCTGTCTCCCTCTGTCTCCCTGTCTCTCCCTGTCTCTCCCTCTGTCCCCCTCTGTCTCCCTCTGTCTCTCTCTGTCTCCCTCTGTCTCCCTGTCTCTCCCTGTCTCTCCCTCTGTCTCCCTCTGTCTCCCTGTCTCTCCCTCTGTCTCCCTGTCTCTCCATCTGTCTCTCCCTGTCTCTCCCTGTCTCCCTCTGTCTCCCTCTGTCTCCCTGTCTCTCCCTCTGTCTCCCTCTGTCTCCCTGTCTCTCCCTGTCTCTCCCTCTGTCTCCCTCTGTCTCCCTGTCTCTCCCTGTCTCTCCCTCTGTCTCCCTCTGTCTCTCTCTGTCTCTCTCTGTCTCCCTCTGTCTCCCTCTGTCTCTCTCTGTCTCTCTCTGTCTCCCTCTGTGTCTCCCTTTCTCCCTCTGTCTCTCCCTGTCTCTCTCTCTGTCTCTCCCTGTCTCCGTCTCTCTCTGTCTTTGCCTGTCTCTCCGTTTCTCTCTGTCTCTGTTTCCCTCTGTCGCCCTCTGTCGCCCTCTGCCTGTCTCTGCCTGTCTCTCTCTCTGTCTCTCTCTCTCTCTCTCTCTCCTCTGTCTCTCTGTGTCTCTCTGTGTCTCTCTGTGTCTCTCTGTGTCTCTCTCTGTCTCTCCGTTGCCCCCTGTCTTTACCATGTTAACTACTGTAAATGTTTGTGTGTGTGTGTGTGTCTGTCTGTCTGTGTCTCTGTGTGTGTCTCTGTGGGTCCTGTATAGGTTCTCCTGGGGGAGGTGAATGCAGGTCTCAGCACCACCCAGGTGGTGGTCAAGGAGCTGAAGGCCAGTGCCAGTGTCCAGGACCAGATGCTCTTCCTGGAAGAGGCACAGCCATACCGGTCAGAACCGCAACAATATGGATCTCATACCCTGTATACCCCACCCTTTGCATCTAGTACAATGAATTAATTAATTAAGCAATCAATTGGTGAATGAATGAATGAATTGAATGCCTATACATGGTTATCCTGCTACCTCTTTCCATGTGTTCTGACTGAATGTTCACTATAAACTATGACTGTAAACGTGACTGTTGAACTATGACCCATGTCTACTACCTCCCCCTTCCCCCAGTGCCCTCCAGAACCCAGCCCTCCTGCAGTGCCTGGCACAGTGCTCAGAGGTTACACCCTACCTACTGGTCATGGAGTTCTGTCCTCTGGTGAGAGAAACCTCCCCTTGCCCCCTAACCCCCTAAACCCTAACCCCTATCTCAGAGGTCACAACCACCTGCTATATGGAGTTCTCTGGTGAGATGGATTCTTGCTCCCCCTGTTGGTGAATACAGTATTGTTACAGCCAGTGACAATCTGCTCTCTACCCTTTCCTCTGGGTTTGCAGAAGGATCAGAGCTTCCACCATATTGATAACACCCTTACAGATCAGAGTTTCCACCATATTGATAACACCCTTACAGATCAGAGTTTCCACCATATTGATAACACCTTACAGATCAGAGTTTCCACCATCTTGCTAACACCCTTACAGATCAGAGCTTCCACTATATTGATAACACCTTACAGACCAGAGCTTCCACCATACTGCTAACACCTTATAGATCCGAGTTTCCACCATACTGCTAACAGCTAACAGACCAGCAGACATAGAAGGGGAAGTGGATGAGAGCAAGTTGTGACAGGCTATTATACAGACATACATCTCCCTGTCCCAAATGACTTCCTATATTCATATCTACTGCACTACTTTTGACCATATTCCCTATATAGTGCACCAGGGAATATGATGATATAGAGTGCCTAATAATTGTATGACATCACTTCCTGTCCTGGTCATCAGGGCGACCTGAAGAGTTACCTGCGCAGCTGTCGGGCGGCTGACTCCGTGACCCCTGATCCCCTGACCCTCCAGCGAATGGCGTGCGAGATCGCCTCGGGCCTGCTGCACCTGCACAAACACAACTTCATTCACAGGTGGGTTAGTGGACACCTTCACAAATACAACTTCATTCACAGGTAGGTTAATGGACACCTTCACAAATACAACTTCATTCACAGGTGGGTTAGTGGACACCTTCACAAATACAACTTCATTCACAGGTAGGTTAGTGGACACCTTCACAAACACAACTTCATTCACAGGTGGGTTAGTGGACACCTTCACAAACACAACTTCATTCACAGGTGGGTTAGTGGACACCTTCACAAATACAACTTCATTCACAGGTGGGTTAGTGGACACCTTCACAAATACAACTTCATTCACAGGTGGGTTAGTGGACACCTTCACAAATACAACTTCATTCACAGGTAGGTTAGTGGACACCTTCACAAACACAACTTCATTCACAGGTGGGTTAGTGGACACCTTCACAAATACAACTTCATTCACAGGTAGGTTAGTGGACACCTTCACAAACACAACTTCATTCACAGGTGGGTTAGTGGACACCTTCACAAATACAACTTCATTCACAGGTAGGTTAGTGGACACCTTCACAAACACAACTTCATTCACAGGTGGGTTAGTGGACACCTTCACAAACACAACTTCATTCACAGGTGGGTTAGTGGACACCTTCACAAATACAACTTCATTCACAGGTGGGTTAGTGGACACCTTCACAAATACAACTTCATTCACAGGTAGGTTAATGGACACCTTCACAAACACAACTTCCTTCACAGGTGGGTTAGTGGACACCTTCACAAACACAACTTCATTCACCTGTGGGTTTGTGGACACCTTCACAAATACAACTTCATTCACAGGTGGGTTAGTGGACACCTTCACAAATACAACTTCATTCACAGGTGGGTTAGTGGACACCTTCACAAATACAACTTCATTCACAGGTAGGTTAGTGGACACCTTCACAAACACAACTTCATTCACAGGTGGGTTAGTGGACACCTTCACAAATACAACTTCATTCACAGGTAGGTTAATGGACACCTTCACAAACACAACTTCCTTCACAGGTGGGTTAGTGGACACCTTCACAAACACAACTTCATTCACCTGTGGGTTTGTGGACACTTGCACAAACACAACTTCCTTACGAACTCGAGACCAAATGAAAGTCCTAGAACATATCAGTCATTCCATAGCAATATGTTTCTGATATGTTGTAGTGAAGAGCAATGATATATACACTGTATGTACGGTAGCATACATATTGTAGTGAAGAGCAACGATATATACGCTGTATGTACGGTAGCATACATATTGTAGTGAAGAGCAACGATATATACGCTGTATGTACGGTAGCATACATGTTGTAGTGAAGAGCAACGATATATACACTGTATGTACGGTAGCATACATGTCCTAGTGACATAAAACAGATAGAGAGAACCGAATCAGGATCATTAGAGGAAGTTGAAGGATCTGGTCTCACTCTGACACACATCCCACCCTAGTTACAACTGGGACTGTGTAGCTGGTCTGTCTCCAAATTAACATGATATTGAGGATATTATATATATCACAATCTGTTCCTAATTACCTTACCTGTTTAAATAAATGTTCAATAAAAATATGGAAATATGGAAGGATATGACTGAAGCTGTGTTGCTCTGGAGCTCCCCTTCTGGTCTGTCCCGGTAACAACATCCTGGTGCTGCCTGAGTGACTCTCACCAACTCCAGCATCAGTGATTTTGTTGCCGGGGGGAACCCCTCTCTCCTTGTTACCATGGTAGCAGCCAATCAATGTGCTGAGGAACTGATGATAGGTAGAGTTAAGATCAACAAAATCTCACTGCCTGTGGACTAGTCAGAAATAGAAATCCACGTAGCTCCAGTACTTGTGAAATCATACCAGTAAATTCCACCTGTACTTTATGCTATTGAGCGGTAAATGTTGTGAAGCATCATGTTTTCCTGTGGTACAATACATTCAACAATAATGATTGAATGGAATTGGTTTCTTGTGATACGATGTTATTGCAGTCAGAGTAGTATTACATATCGTTTAGTCTGGTCAGGTGACTGGGTGGCAGGTAGCCTAGCGGTTAAGAGCGTTGGGCCAGTAACTGAAAGGTCACTGGTTTAAATCTCTGAGCAGACTAGGTGCCCTTGAGCAAGGTACTTCACCCTAAATGCTCCTGTAAGTTGCTCTGGATACCAGCGTCTGCTAAATGATGTAACTAATGTAATGTAACAATGTGACTCACTGTTCCTCCCTCTCCTCTTTACAGTGACCTGGCCTTAAGGAACTGCCTTCTGACCTCAGAGATGACAGTAAAGATAGGAGACTATGGCCTCGCACACAGCAGATACAAGGTGAGTCTACAGTAATAACCAGTCTTGGTGAGTCTACAGTAATAAACCAGTCTTGGTGAATCTACAGTAATTAACCAGTCTTGGTTATATTGTATTTTATTATGTATTTTTCTACATACTGAATAGGGGGTGGGGCAGAAGAATAGTTTCCATTGTAACAGACAGATGATAAAGTAGTATTTCAATCAAATTATTCAGCTCTATTCTACTCTACTCTGTAGGACGACTACTTTGTGACTCCAGACCAGATCTGGGTGCCGCTGCGTTGGATCGCCCCAGAGCTCATAGACGAGGTGCATGGTAACCTACTAGTGGTGGACCAGACTAAGGACAGCAACGTCTGGTGAGCAGGGACGAGGGGTCAGGGGTCAGGGTGTAGGTATGAATGGTGTCAGCACCATACACTATGGTTGACTCAGCCCCTACGCTGTTATTGTTAAGGTCAACAATACAACTCTTCAACCAAACCTAGCCTGGTCCCAGTCTGTTTGTGGTGTTATTGATACAGCTCTTCAACCAAACCTAGCCTGGTCCCAGTCTGTTTGTGGTGTTATTGATACAGCTCTTCAACCAAACCTAGCCTGGTCCCAGTCTGTTTGTGGTGTTATTGATACAGCTCTTCAACCAAATCTAGCCTGGTCCCAGTCTGTTTGTGGTGTTATTGATACAGCTCTTCAACCAAACCTAGCCTGGTCCCAGTCTGTTTGTGGTGTTATTGATACAGCTCTTCAACCAAATCTAGCCTGGTCCCAGTCTGTTTGTGGTGTTATTGATACAGCTCTTCAACCAAACCTAGTCTGGTCCCAGTCTGTTTGTGGTGTTATTGATACAGCTCTTCAACCAAACCTAGCCTGGTCCCAGTCTGTTTGTGGTGTTATTGATACAGCTCTTCAACCAAATCTAGCCTGGTCCCAGTCTGTTTGTGGTGTTATTGATACAGCTCTTCAACCAAACCTAGCCTGGTCCCAGTCTGTTTGTGGTGTTATTGATACAGCTCTTCAACCAAACCTAGCCTGGTCCCAGTCTGTTTGTGGTGTTATTGATACAGCTCTTCAACCAAACCTAGCCTGGTCCCAGTCTGTTTGTGGTGTTATTGATACAGCTCTTCAACCAAATCTAGCCTGGTCCCAGTCTGTTTGTGGTGTTATTGATACAGCTCTTCAACCAAACCTAGCCTGGTCCCAGTCTGTTTGTGGTGTTATTGATACAGCTCTTCAACCAAATCTAGCCTGGTCCCAGTCTGTTTGTGGTGTTATTGATACAGCTCTTCAACCAAACCTAGCCTGGTCCCAGTCTGTTTGTGGTGTTATTGATACAGCTCTTCAACCAAACCTAGCCTGGTCCCAGTCTGTTTGTGGTGTTATTGATACAGCTCTTCAACCAAACCTAGCCTGGTCCCAGTCTGTTTGTGGTGTTATTGATACAGCTCTTCAACCAAACCTAACCTGGTCCCAGTCTGTTTGTGGTGTTATTGATACAGCTCTTCAGCCAAACCTAGCCTGGTCCCAGTCTGTTTGTGGTGTTATTGATACAGCTCTTCAACCAAACCTAGCCTGGTCCCAGTCTGTTTGTGGTGTTATTGATACAGCTCTTCAATCAAACCTAGTCTGGTCCTAGTCTGTTTGTGGTGTTATTGATACAGCTCTTCAACCAAATCTAGCCTGGTCCCAGATCTGTTTGTGCTCTTTCCAACTCCATAGCTCATTGTCAATCCAGATGTGGCATGACAATGAGTGACAAGGAGTTGTCATGACAGCACAAACATACTGGGACTAAGTAAAGACTGATCAAAACCTGCTAAATCAAATCAAACCTTGAATAGGGCTCAGTGTTTTCCCTGCCTAAGATAAACTCTGGGATCTGGTGTCCAGAGTTTTTCCTAGTCAGGCCACTTGGTCAGCTATGAAGTTCCTCATCTGAAGACGTTACTTCATGGGTTTGTCTCTGTTCTAGGTCTCTGGGAGTGACTATCTGAAGACGTTGCTTCATGGGTGTGTCTCTGTTCTAGGTCTCTGGGAGTGACTATCTGAAGACGTTGCTTCATGGGTTTGTCTCTGTTCTAGGTCTCCGGGAGTGACTATCTGAAGACGTTACTACATGGGTTTGTCTCTGTTCTAGGTCTCTGTGAGTTACTATCTAAAGATGTTACTTCATGGGTTTGTCTCTGTTCTAGGTCTCTGGGAGTGACTATCTGGGAGTTGTTTGAGTTGGGGAACCAGCCGTACAGACACTACACTGACAGACAGGTCCTGACTTACGCTGTGAAGGAACAGCAGCTCAAACTAACCAGGCCTCGGCTCAAAGTACCCCTGGCTGAGCGCTGGTGAGTACACGCACACAGATACACAGACAAACACACACACGCTTGCACACATACACACACACTCGCACAAGTGTACAAATGCATGCGCACACGGGCGCCTACGCAAGATACCCCACAATCCTTTAGTCTGTAACCAATCATTAGTACTCCCTATCCTCATATCAACCAATCAATGCATTTTATACTGGCGCACTAACCAACCATTAGTCTTCTTCTCCTGACATGGGTTTTAATCAATACCTTATTAACCTGGCTATGAGTCTCTCATTTTGTCAGGACCATATAATACATATTTCTGGCATCTCACACATACAGTACACACCTCCTATGTATTCATCCTTCTCTGGGCGTCTGGCAAATAGTGTTCCTTTTATCAAGCATGTTACTCATTTAAAACAACCTGAGTATTTCATGCTGACACACAGACACACACCTTCCTATATGCTAACCAATCTTTCCAATCACAGTTTCTGTATCTGGCTTTTATATATCCTTGTCAGATTGTAAGACTGGCGGCCAGAAACAGCTGACAAATGACTTCCTCATCATATTGCTGTTTTCTAAGTCAATTCCATGGTAGCTGCCTCATTTCAGTGTGATACAGCAATTTGTCATAATAAATGGACTATTGAAGAACCTCCAGAGTTACAGAGTAACACTTCTTCATCCCTTCCTCAACCCTCTGCTCTCTCTTTCTCTCTCCTTCGCTCCCTCCCACTCTCCCTCCCACTTTCCCTCTGTCCCTCCCTCCGTCTGTCGCTCCCTCCCTCTGTCCCTCCCTCCCTCTGCTGTCGCTCCCTCTGTCTCTCTCTATCTACCTCCCTCCCTCTGTCTGTCGCTCCCTCCCTCCCCCTTCTCTCTCCCTCCCTGCCTCCCTCCCTCTGTCTGTCGCTCCCTCCCTCTGTCCCTCCCTCCCTCTGCTGTCGCTCCCTCTGTCTCTCTCTATCTACCTCCCTCCCTCTGTCTGTCGCTCCCTCCCTCCCCCTTCTCTCTCCCTCTCTGTCTCCCTCCCTCTGTCTGTCCCTCCCTCCCTACCTCCCTCTTGTCTGTCTGTCTGTCTGTCTGTCTCTCCCTCCATCCCTCTCTCTGTCGCTCCCCCCCTCCTCCCTCCCACTCTCCCTGCCTCCCTCCCTCCCTCCCTCTGTCTGTCTGTCGCTCCCTCCCTCCCTCTGCTGTCGCTCCCTGTCTCTATCTACCTACCTCCCTCTGTCTGTCGCTCCCTCCCCCTCTCTCTCCCTCTCTGTCGCTCCCCCCCCCCCCCAGGTATGAAGTGATGCAGTTCTGCTGGCTGCAGCCAGAGCAGAGACCCAACAGTGAGGAGGTACACCTCCTCCTCACCTACCTGTGTGCCAAGGGGGCCAGTGCAGTCCAGGAGGACTTTGAACAGCGCTGGAACTCCCTGAGACCCAACCTGACTGGCAGCACCACCTACAGCCACACCGCCCCAGCCCCTCCACCACTAGCCCACACCACTGTCCCTGCCCCAGCCCGACCACCTATCCCTGGGGACGTGGAGTTGGAGCCGGCCTCCACCTCCCGCAACTCCTTCCCCCTCCTAGAACAGTTCTCCCAGGACAGCTTCCATTCCGACAGCGGGGACGACATCCTGACCGTGACAGAGACCAGCTATGGTGGGCTCAACTTTGAGTATAAGTGGGAGCAGGCGAGAGCCGAGCAGCCATACTGTTCCTCATCCACAAGCGGGCCTCTGGGCCAGGGCAACCCTCACTACCAGGACGTATACTACCCTGTCGGGAACACCTCCACCTCGGGCAGCTGTAACGGGGACGGAGGGGGTGGAGGGCTCGCTCTGGGGGTCTCCCCATCCTACTACGAGTCCGACCACTCCGGGTCGGGGTCAGGGTCGGGGGTAGGGGTGGTGCCGGTGTTGAGCGCTCACAGCCCTTCGGTCGGCAGTGAATATTACATCCGTATTGAGGAGCCGGTGGAGTGTAATATCAACCTGGATGATAGTGTGGTTGACTACAGCCCCGGGTTGGAGGCTGAGGATGGCAGCCTCTCCTCAGGGAGCAGAACCCCAAAGCCTCAGTCCCAGCCCAGTGCCTACTGGTCAGCAGCAGCAGCAGCAGGCAACAACAGTGGGGGTAAACACAGTACCTATGACTCTGACAATAGCCCGGCCGTGTCCCTGACCATGGAGCCTCTCCTGAGACAGACAGCCAGCACAGCCAGTCCCGTGGAGCTGGGGCGGTACTTCTCACCCAATCAGAGACAGGATTTCTACTGTGAACAGTCGCCCATTCGAGAGACGTGTTGCCAATCACCAGAGGACACGCCCATAATGTCCCAGCTGAACCTGCATCATCCAATGGGGAGGCTGGAAACCCCTCTGGGGGTGGGGTCCTCCCACTCCCAGTGCCTGAGTAGCCCTAGTCTGGGACACTGTGACCCCTACCTCGAGGCTAGCCAAGGCATCACCACCACAGCCAGGAGGACGGTTAGTGAAGGCTACTATGACATGATGGGTCCCCTCAGAAAGACTCTACCCATGGCTAACCATATTAGCATCGATGTAGACACAGGGGACGGGGGATTTTTGGTGGGGGGCAGGAGGAGAGGAGAAAGTGACACTGGGGACATCGACGATGGTGATCTCTTCTCCGAGAGAGAAGCCACCAACTGGACCTCCAACCACTCAGCCAATAACAACAGCATGACCTTTGACCTTAGGCAGACGGGCAAATCACAAGACAGCTATCTTGATCTCCATTACACCAACACCACGACACACTCCTCTACTGTAACAGGCTTGTGTAACAGTAGCAACAAGTGCCAGCAGCACAGCTCCAGAGCCTTCAACTATATGGAGTCGACAGGGAGAGAGAGCGCTGTCTGCTCTTCCTCTAGCAGACCCAGTGAGGGCAGTAATGCTACTACATATAGTCACCTGTGTCACGGAGCGAGAGATAAACCTGTGTGTCTCTCAGACCACTCTACCCTAGATCATCTAAGAGGTGTTGCTGTTGATTCTCTCTCCAGCTCTTCTGTTGCTGTCAAGTGTGTTAACCTCAAAGGTGGTGTAAAGGACAGCGTCCCCACCACCAAAACTACAACTACGGTGTCTGTAGAGGGACACAGTAAAAACCCATCTCTTATTATAGGAAAGAGGCAGTTCTCCCATCCCAAGATGATCCCAGAACCAGGCTATATCCAATCCCCGTCCACATACATGGAGCTTGACACTGGCACAGGCCTCAGCACTAAGGCAGTCCTGACAGTGAAACAGGGTGGTAATGTTTGGGAGATACCTTCACATGTTAAAGACATTAGAGGTCCAGTGGAGGTGATGTCTGGTGGTGTGGGGGAGAGGAGGCTGGGGATGGGGTTGGCCCACCCTGAAGGGGTACTGCTGGAGCCGGTCGGGTCCTTGTTTGAGGCTAGCAGAGGGCTGGGCAGCGGGTTGGAGATTGCCGGTCATTCCAGCATCAGCCTAGTGGACATCAGCAACTGTAGCTACGACAATGAGGACGATGACATAACAGATATCACTTCTGGAAGTTTGGCCGACTACTCCCTGGACTATGCTGACGAGGTCGGAGACGATCTAAGCCCCGCCCACCACCCCCACGGACGCTCCCTGCAGAACCCGTTGGGAACCCCCGACTCCGTGGACACCCTGAACATGCTGTCGCTGTCATTATCGGTTACCACCGCCAGCCCCTGTGAGGCCTTCAGCCTTGATGACGTCTTTCTCCATCCCTCCTCCTCCCTCTCCTCTTCTTTCACCTCCTCATCTCTCCTTCCCAAGTCCCTGGACAGTGGCTACGACACAGAGAACAATGAAAGCCCAGAGTTCATCCTAAAGGAGGGAGGTGGGAATGGGGAGTTCCTATTGGACTGCGAAGGAAACCACCAACAACACCCAGTCCTCGGTGGGATCCACCTGGCCCGCGGTGGGGTTAGCCTGGGGCCGAGGTCGGACGAGATGGTCCTTCAGCAGGTGGACCTGGGTGATGGGGTTGGGGTCTCTCTGTGTACCTCTTCCTCCTCTGGCTGCACTGATCTGCAGCTGAAGGGACTAAGTGACAAGAATCCGTTCATGGACTCTGCCTACTTCTCTGACTACGACGCGGAGAACGAGAGGAGTCCCCAGGATGAAGGGAGTAACTTCTTCTCCAGTCCAGGAAATAAGAAGGACTTTGTGGGGCACACAGCCTCGAAACAGAGGTCGGCGAGGAGAGATGATCTCCAACCACAGACGGAGAGAGAGGACAGTTACCGTGACCTGACAGACCTGACAGGAAACACAAACAGAAACACAAATGAAGTGGTGGTGTTTGACACTACCACTGGTTCCTCTCCCTCCTCCTCGGCCCCCGGCCCGCGCCTCTCCATGCTGGCCCCCTTCCCTCCTCAGATGGGGGGCTGTCTGGCCAAAGAGTCAGCCCCTGACGATGCTGTAGGCCTGGAGTCTGAGCACAGCGGCGAGGAGCCGGCATCTGGGTGCAGCTCCTCCATGGTGTCTGAGGGTTCCTCCACGGTGCAGGAGGCTTCAGCCAGACACCCCGACCAGGAGAACCATCACAGGGCCTCAGAGGATGACTATTCCCCCATCCAGTCCCTGGGCTCCGACTCTACCATAGACTACAGAGAGGAGGTGATGAAAGAAAAGGAGGAGGACGGGGAGGGAGAGCAGGGATCTACTGAGGAGGACATGCCAGAGTTTAATCACGTCGACGAGGATGGAGAGAATGGAGAGAGAGGAGGAGAAGAGGAGTATGAGGAGTTGGAGGAGGAGAACGAAGAGGAGGAGGAGAAGGCGGGCTACAGCAGACACCAGAACGGTCCTGTTGGCCTCCTCACCTCCTCTCCGTCGCTCCTCTCCTGCTCCCCCTCCCTCCAGGAGCTGTGTCGGGAGGTGGAGAGGCGAGCTCCTCTAACAGAGGGGGAGGAGTCAGACGACAGTGAGTCAGAGGAGGAGCTGCGGAGCTACAACCTGCAGGAGGAGCTGAGCGAGGAGGACAGTGAGGGGGAGGTATATTATTGGTTATATTCACGTTCCCAATTTTCCTACATTATTTTGTTAGATTTTAAACCTGAGATCCGCAATAAGAGCAGCAGCAGCACTGGTCGCCCCAGGTGCATTTCTTATCGTTTTAGTTCAGAGTAAATGAGCATCCAGCGTCGTGGTAAAACAGAATGGTAGTATATACTCTACTGTTCCATCTCGCATGCAATGATGTGCAATGATGTCAGAGAGGAAAAAAAAATGTTTATTGTTTGAAGTCATGTATTTTTGTTGTAGTATCACAAACCGGCCACAGGGGCTGGTGGCGCCTTAATTTGGGAGGACAGGCTCGTGGTAATGGCTGGAGCGAAATAGGTGGAATAGTATCAAATACACTACACCAAACACATGGAGCTGCCATTCCATTTGCTCAGTTTCAGACATTATTATGAGCCGTTCTCCCCTCAGCAGCCTCCAGTGAAATGGAGGTGGCCGCTTCACCGCTGTAGTGTGTTGTGACTGACTCACTTGACTTGACTAGGTGATGGGGGTGCCGGTGGTGATCAGCGATAGTAGTGGGGCCAGAAACCTCCGCAGCCTCCTCAAGATGCCTACGCTCCTCACACAGTCCTTCTGTGACGAGCTGGACAGGAAGAAGAAAGCTGTGTCCTTCTTTGATGACGTCACCGTCTTCCTGTTCGACCAGGTCAGTCACTCTGCTAGCATAGTGGCATCACTATGGTCAATCAATGGCAATACTTCATACTGGATAAAAAAGGCACCACGCATTATTGAGCATTCATAGTCTTTATAACCATTGCATAGATGCATCACAAATCATGTATAAGCAGTCACACAACATAAAAGTGGTGTTTAAACTTGGGCCAGTTGAATTATTGTTCTCTGTACTGGTAGATTTATTGAGACTTTCTGACTGATTTCTCTTTCACCTCCAGGAGAGCCCCACAGGAGAGCTGGCTGACTTCACGTTTCCCCCAGGAGCAGAGTCCAGCGGCCAGGCCTCAGGCGGGGAGAACCCCCAACCGGACCTCCAGCCTCACCCCACCATGGGACACCACCACCACCCCACCATGGGCCACCACCTCCACCCCCCGGACAGGGCACCACATGCCTCAGAGGATCCAGAAGAAGGTAAGAGTGAAAAATACTTTCAGTTACAACAGTACGAGACCAAGCGGATTAGGAATGGATCCCTGAGGGATACAAGAACAGTAAGGGGCCAAGGGGATCAAGCATGGATCCCTGAGGAATACAAGAACAGTAAGAGACCAAATCAAATCAAATTTTATTTGTCACATACACATGGTTAGCAGATGTTAATGCAAGTGTAGCGAAATGCTTGTGCTTCTAGTTCCGACCATGCAGTAGTATCTAACAAGTAATCTAACAAATTCACAACAACTACCTTATACACACAAGAGTAACGGAATGAATACGAGTATGTACAGTGGGGCAAAAAAGTATTTAGTCAGCCACCAATTGTGCAAGTTCTCCAACTTAAAAAGATGAGAGAGGCCTGTAATTTTCATCATAGGTACACTTCAACTATGACAGACGAAATGAGAAAAAGAAATCCAGAAAATCACATTGTAGGATTTTTAATGAATTTATTTGCAAATTATGGTGGAAAATAAGTATTTGGTCAATAACAAAAGTTTATCTCAATACTTTGTTATATACCCTTTGTTGGCAATGACAGAGGTCAAACGTTTTCTGTAAGTCTTCACAAGGTTTTCACACACTGTTGCTGGTATTTTGGCCCATTCCTCCATGCAGATCTCCTCTAGAGCAGTGATGTTTTTGGGCTGTCGCTGGGCAACACGGACTTTCAACTCCCTCCAAAGATTTTCTATGGGGTTGAGATCTGGAGACTGGCTAGGCCACTCCAGGACCTTGAAATGCCTGCGTCTGAAGCCACTCCTTCGTTGCCCGGGCGGTGTGTTTGGGATCATTGTCATGCTGAAAGACCCAGCCACTTTTCATCTTCAATGCCCTTGCTGATGGAAGGAGGTTTTCACTCAAAATCTCACGATACATGGCCCCATTCATTCTTTCCTTTACACGGATCAGTCGTCCTGGTCCCTTTGCAGAAAAACAGCCCCAAAGCATGATGTTTCCACCCCCATGCTTCACAGTAGGTATGGTGTTCTTTGGATGCAACTCAGCATTCTTTGTCCTCCAAACACGACGAGTTGAGTTTTTACCAAAAAGTTATATTTTGGTTTCATCTGACCATATGACATTCTCCCAATCCTCATCTGGATCATCCAAATGCTCTCTAGCAAACTTCAGACGGGCCTGAACATGTACTGGCTTAAGCAGGGGGACACGTCTGGCACTGCAGGATTTGAGTCCCTGGCGGCGTAGTGTGTTACTGATGGTAGGCTTTGTTACTTTGGTCCCAGCTCTCTGCAGGTCATTCACTAGGTCCCCGTGTGGTTCTGGGATTTTTGCTCACCGTTCTTGTGATCATTTTGACTCCCACGGGGTGAGATCTTGCGTGGAGCCCCAGATCGAGGAAGATTATCAGTGGTCTTGTATGTCTTCCATTTCCTAATAATTGCTCCCACAGTTGATTTCTTCAAACCAAGCTGCTTACCTATTGCAGATTCAGTCTTCCCAACCTGGTGCAGGTCTACAATTTTGTTTCTGGTGTCCTTTGACAGCTCTTTGGTCTTGGCCATAGTGGAGTTTGGAGTGTGACTGTTTGAGGTTGTGGACAGGTGTCTTTTATACTGATAACAAGTTCAAACAGGTGCCGTTAATACAGGTAACGAGTGGAGGACAGAGGAGCCTCTTAAAGAAGAAGTTACAGGTCTGTGAGAGCCAGAAATCTTGCTTGTTTGTATGTGACCAAATACTTATTTTCCACCATAATTTGCAAATAAATTCATTAAAAATCCTACAATGTGATTTTCTGGATTTTTTTCCTCGTTTTGTCTGTCATAGTTGAAGTGTACCTATGATGAAAATTACAGGCCACTCTCATCTTTTTAAGTGAGAGAACTTGCACAATCGGTGGCTGACTAAATACTTTTTTGCCCCACTGTACATATATATATATATGAGATGAGTAATGTAGGATATGTAAACATTATATAAATGGCATTGTTTAAAGTGGCTAGTGATACATTATTTCATCCAATTATAATTATTCAAGTGGCTAGAGATTTGGGTCGATGGCCGAACGGCATAGGCAAGATTCAGTAGATGGTTTAGAGTACAGTGTATACATTTGATATAAGTATGTCGTATATGTAAACATTATATACAAAATTGTTTAAAGTGGCTAGTGATACATTGTTACATCCAATTCCTATGTTTAAAGTGGCTAGAGATTTAAGTCAGTATGTTGGCAGCAGCCACTCAATGTTAGTGGTGGCTGTTTAACAGTCTGATGGCCTTGAGGTAGAAGCTGTTTTTCAGTCTCTCGGTCCCAGCTTTGATGCACCTGTACTGACCTCACCTTCTGGATGATAGCGGGGTGAACAGGCAGTGGCTCGGGTGGTTGTTGTCCTTGATGATCTTTTGGCCTTCCTGTGACATCGGGTGGTGTAGGTGTCCTGAAGGTCAGGTAGTTTACCCGGTGATGCGTTGTGCAGTCCTCACTACCCTCTGGAGAGCCTTACGGTTGTGGGCGGAGCAGTTGCCGTACCAGGCGGTGATACAGCCCGACAGGATGCTCTCGATTGTGCATCTGTAGAAGTTTGTGAGTGATTTTGGTGACAAGCGAATTTCTTCAGCCTCCTGAGGTTGAAGAGGCGCTGTTGTGCCTTCTTCACCACGTTGTCTGTGTGGGTGGACCAATTCAGTTTGTCCGTGATGTGTACGCCGAGGAACTTAAAACTTTCCACCTTCTCCACTACTGTCCCCTCGATGAGGATAGGGGGGTGCTCCCTCTCCTGTTTCCTGAAGTCCACGATCATCTCCTTTGTTTTGTTGACATTGAGTGAGAGGTTATTTTCCTGACACCACACTCCGAGGGCCCTCACCTCCTCCCTGTAGGCCGTCTCGTCGTTGTTGGTAATCAAGTCTACCACTGTAGTGTCGTCAGCAAACTTGATGATTGAGTTGGATGCGTGCTTGGCCACGCAGTCATGGGTAAACAGGGAGTACAGGAGAGGGCTGAGAACGCACCCTTGTGGGGCCCCAGTGTTGAGGATCAAGAGGATTAAGAATGGATCCCTGAGGGATACAAGAACAGTAAGAGACCAAGGGGATTAAGAATGGATCCCTGAGGGATACAACAACAGTAAGAGACCAAGAGGATTAAGAATGGATCCCTGAGGGATACAACAACAGTAAGAGACCAAGAGGATTAAGAATGGATCCCTGAGGGATACAAAAACAATAAGAGACCAAGAGGATTAAGAATGGATCCCTGAGGGATACAAAAACAATAAGAGACCAAAAGGTTTAAGAATGGATCCCTGAGGGATACAAGAACAGTAAGAGACCAAGGGGATTAAGAATGGATCCCTGAGGGAATCCACAAGCTATAGTCAGGTATGCTGTGTCAGTACTAAACCCCCTCTCCTCTGTGTGTGTGTGTGTCGTGTGTGTGTGTGTGTGTCTTGCGTGTCGTGTGTGTGCGCGTGCAGGTGGAGGGTTTGAGTGGGAGGATGACATCCCATTGATGACCAGCCCGTTGTCCAGCCCCTCTACAGCTGAGCCACCGGCCTCCGATCCCAACCCGGTCCCTGCTGCCAAGCCTCCCGAGGACAAGCCGGTAGCAGTAACAGCAGCATCACAGTTCTCCCGTTTCAGCGTATCCCGCTCCCGCTTCTCCATCACACATGTCCCCAATCCAGACATGAACTCAGCTAGAGGTCAGTCCTGGTGAACACACCCCTGGTACTGTAGGACTGTAGTAGTCACTAGTGTCCTGTTAAACACACCCCTGGTACTGTAGTACTGTAGTAGTCAATAGTGTCCTGTTAAACACTCCCCTGGTACTGGAGTACTGTAGTAGTCACTAGTGTCATGTTAAACACTCCCCTGGTACTGTAGTACTGTAGTAGTTACTACTGTCCTGTTAAACACACCCCTGGTACTGTAGTAGTCACTAGTGTCCTGTTAAACACACCCCTGGTACTGGAGTACTGTAGTAGTCACTAGTGTCATGTTAAACACTCCCCTGGTACTGTAGTACTGTAGTAGTCACTAGTGTCCTGTTAAACACACCCCTGGTACTGTAGTACTGTAGTAGTCACTAGTGTCCTGTTAAACACTCCCCTGGTACTGTAGTACTGTAGTAGTCACTAGTGTCATGTTAAACACTCCCCTGGTACTGTAGTACTGTAGTAGTTACTACTGTCCTGTTAAACACACCCCTGGTACTGGAGTACTGTAGTAGTCACTAGTGTCCTGTTAAACACTCCCCTGGTACTGTAGTACTGTAGTAGTCACTAGTGTCCTGTTAAACACACCCCTGGTACTGTAGTAGTCACTAGTGTCATGTTAAACACTCCCCTGGTACTGTAGTACTGTAGTAGTCCCTAGTGTCCTGTTAAACACACCCCTGGTACTGTAGTACTGTAGTAGTCACTAGTGTCCTGTTAAACACTCCCCTGGTACTGTAGTACTGTAGTAGTCACTAGTGTCATGTTAAACACACCCCTGGTACTGTAGTACTGTAGTAGTTCCTAGTGTCCTGTTCACAATACTGAGCCCAGCCTAGCTGTACTGGGCTGGTTACATAGTGTCCTGTTCACAATACTGAGCCCAGCCTAGCTGTACTGGGCTGGTATGGTTACGCATCCACCATAGTTGTGGGAACTGTCTGGGGTGGACAATGTACTGTCAAAAGAAAGGGCAGCATAGTACAGTTTAGGTCGACACGATAGTGTGAAAAGGGAAAATGTCACATCTGCGCTAACGAATCCTCTTCTCTTGTCCCACAGGGAGCAGGGAAGATGGAGAGAGGCCGTGAAAGGAAGAGTGAAGGGGTCTTCTCCATGACAGGAGGAGGGTGTATACCTCCTCTCCTAATAGGACTACCACATGTTCAGACCTGGGATCTCCAGCACCTGTTGACCCTGTATGAGCCAATGCCTCGTATCGTAGTGACACTACAGCTACGTCCCAAATGACCGCCTATTCCCTATGTGCCCTGGTCAACAGTAGTGGAAAACATTGGGAACAGGGTGCCATTTGGGATGCAGACAAACACCTTAAACGGTTCCTTCTCTTACTTTGTATTATTACTCCAGAGAGAGACAGAGAGATAGTTATAGGAATGATGAGTCCTGAGAGGACCACCAAGCAGTATGCGACTGATAATATAGATGTATTAGAGATATATAACATCTACACTTATGACAATTATTACTAACTTATTTGCTCGAATCACCATCGAAGTTCATTAGCGACAAGTCATTTTGGGAAACGGAAAGAGAGACAAGAAAAAGGTCAAATTACAGATTTGGTCTCATTGCTGCTCTCTCATTGGCTGCTTTGGTCCTCCATCTGCTTGCTCATTGGCTGGTTGGATCTTCTAGAACATTGTTACAGCGCTTCCCTGGAGCCAATGAATGACGTCTGATGACCGCCCCACAGGAAGCTGCTGTCTGTGGGGGTTCAAAGATGAAGACAAACCCCCGCCCTTTAAGAATGACAGAGGAATAGGGGTGGAGGTGCTGTGAAACTTACTGCGCCCCCTTGACAAAGCCACAGGAAGGTGGATGGTCTTGCTGATGTTTTAGTTCAGGGATAAAAAGGTATTATAATGATGTTATACCATGGCATTGTTGAATATGTGTTTCTGATTGGCTTGAAGGGCATTCTAGAGCGTGCATTATTTCCCTATAACGCACGGTATATTTGCACGGTATAATTCAAAGGCTATAGTTCGTTCTTACATATATGTTTGAGTTACTTTTGAAAGCAAAAGTTCAATTGAAAACATTATAGGAATGTTTGAATTCGATTTTCATAATGGCAAGCTGGGACTGATGGTTTGGTTAGCTAAACTGGCAAGTCTGTTTGTTTGGTTACCAAGGCAACTACTGTCGCTATCTAGTAAACTTGCTAGCTACTTCAGTGGATGTTAAACACATTTCTACTGGCAAATTAACACATTTCTAGCAGAAAATGTGTTATATTATAGCCCTGGTATAAAAGGGATAATCAACTTGGGGCTCTATGCCTACTCTGGAAAAGTGGAAGATCAGGTGGAACACATTATTTTCCATGGAACGCATAGCCTCTGGTTGATTATCCCTTACATAACAGATAATTAGAACCAGAGAACTGTTAAAATGTATGTATGTTATAATATATATGGCTCTGCTTACAACTTGGTAACACGGTTATGTGTCTGTTTCACAGTTCTTTGTAACGTTAGTTACTCCCCTTACAAAAAAGGTTGCCGTTTTGAAACTGCAGTAAAAGTGCAGTAACTGCAGTCAACTGTGGTATTTTGGATGCAGCAATTGCAGAATAACTGCAGTGTACTGCAGTTTAATTGCAGTTATACTGCAGTTACACTGCCAAATGACTGCAGTAAAAAAAAACGGTTATTTTGGACACAGTATTTGCAGCATACTGCAGTTATACTGCACTCTAACGGCAATCTTTTTTCGTAAGGGTCATCTCTCTGGTCAATGAAGACCTCCACATCTCTGTGTTCAAAATGCACTTCCTCTATTATAATTATTAGGCCAGTTGAGAAGCTCTAATGTAGATATATTTAGGGTAGAAGCATGAAAATGTGAACATTTTTTTTGTACTGAACAAAACCTGATAAGAGTGCCATTAAAGCCAAGCGTTGTAGGAGCCTGTTAGTAGCACCACCTATAGATCAATGTTGAAAATACACTTACTGTACCCGCATTTACGTTTCAGGTCACCCCTGTGTTGGGTCTACATGACCCTAAAATATAAGGCGGAGAACACTGTTTGTAATGTTAATGTAATGGATCTGTTACAGCATAGACACATGAGGGTCGTGTTCATTAGGTACGAATAGGGGAAAAAAGTACTGAAGTGAGGGTGGGACTACCTGGACTTTTTTATATTTTTTTTATTTAACCTTTATTTAACTAGGCAAGTCAGTCAAAAACAAATTCTTATTTACAATGACATCCTACCGGGGAACATTGGGTTAACTGCCTTGTTCAGGGGCAGAACGACAGATTTTTACCTTGTCAGCTCGGGGGATTTGATCCAGCAACCTTTCGGTTATTGGCGCAAAGCTCTAACCACTAGGCTACCTGCCGCCCACTTGTCCGACTTGTCCAATAAGACATGCTCATTAACGGTTTCCATTGCATAACCTTTTCCGTTAAGTGCCCTAATGAACGTGACCCAGGATCCCTGTTTGCGTCTGTCCCTGGAAACTCAAGGGTCAGTTGGTAATAAAACTTTATTAGTGTATTATAATGCATTATAACGGACGCTATAAAGCATTATACATTACTGTATAGCCCATGTAGTGATTCATACAGTAGCTTTGCTCACATTTCATTTAACCAGCGATACAATTAGTGGAATGTGACGGAGGGAGAGAAAAGAGGGATGAGTAGAAGAAAGAGGTTTGCATCCTAAAATGACACCCTATTCCCTATAGTACACTACTTTTGACTAGGGCCCACAGATCATTTGGGACGCCACCCAGGTGAAGCCACAGCCACACTGGTTTGGTCTCTTCTAGACGGTTTTCCTGGACACAGATGAATCGTAGTCCTGGACTAACAAACACATTCAATAGAGAATCACCATTAAAATAGGTTTTGAGACTAGGACTTATTCTATGTCTGGGAAACCAGCCCTGTATGTTTAAATGCAAGAGCACCTTTCAATTCAACTACATGTCTATACTATATCCGTCATGAAGCTGTGATTGTCACCAGTCTACCTACACCATCTAATGCAGATCTATTTTATTACATGTAAGAGAGGTGTACAGACATTGCAACAGGAAGGTTACAGATTGACACATCTCACATAATAATGTATGAATGTTATCAACATGTTTCAAGATCATTTGACTTGGTTTTACTACTGCTGTACCCTCTCCTCTAATTCCGGGGCCATGTATCAAGCGTCTCGAAGCAGGAGCACGGACTTAGGATCAGTTTAAATAAATAAGATCACACAGGCAGGGGGGGACCTGATCAGTACTCATTCTCTGAGACACTTGAGACATACACCCCCTGATTCTCCTGAGTCACTAAAAGGGACAATTCTATTTTCTCTCTCTCTGCCTGCCCTTTAAGTTTTTTACATTCTGCAAGGAGAGAGACTTTTCCCCTAGTATTTCTTATCTACCAATATGAGTCTGTTTCTGAAATTGCATCATATTCTCTGTATAGTGCACTAAGAAAGATACTAATATTTGTGCGCTATATAGGGAATAGGGGCCATTTCAGACACAACTTTAACCTCTACGGGATCGGTAGATCCCTCAACCAGTCCATGCTGGCTTGTCTAAATAGTGGCGGTGCGTAAAGATTGCACAAATTCCTTGTTTCCCTGTTTTCGCCGTATTGTACATTGCTCTTGTCATTAGCACAATATACATGATCCCGATTTTAGCTTCAAGACTGCGGCCATTTTGAAAATCCTAAAAGGTAGATTGTGCTGATTTAATGGCACACTAAAACATGTTGTGCGCCGTAGTTTTCAAACACAGTGGGTAGTGCTAAAACAATTATGTCATATCTGAATTCTGCCATCTTTATTCACGTTGGCCATTTGCCAAATAGAAAGGACAACAATAACCAATGGCTAAGCTAAATAGACAGTTTATATTAGTTGAGAGTTGAGTAGGTGAGATGGGTTGGTCCGTACACCAGTAGTAACACCATCATGGACCCCAGGAAGAGTAGCTGCTGCTTTTGCAACAGTTAATGGGGATCCTAATAAAATACCAAATACCAAATCATCATCACTCTATAGATCCATTCTAGCCTGGTCACAGATCTGCTGGTGCTCTTTCCAACTCATTGTCAAGCCAAACATTTGACATAGCACTTCCACAAGGTGTTGGTAAGAGAGCAGAAACCGACTGGCATCCAGGCTAGTTCCATTCCTCAAGGCATATGTCCCAGTTTCATAGCTGTCATGCTAAAGTATAATTCAAGACAAATAAATCAAGACAGTTTTTTCCCCCTCTTGTGTCTGTCACATTTATTGCTGTGTTTACTGTAATTAATTCATGTGAGCATAGGCACCTGAGCAATTGAGCAAATGGATCAGCTGCATTTCCACTTTGAAAACAGGGTTGCAAGTATGTTTTTGCACTCCCACATTTTTGGACCAGAAAAGTATCATGACTCATTGGGTAATTTGTCATCACCCTTGTAGTCTTTAACAACCTGGGAATCAGTGAAACACTCCTTGAACAGAGGCCCCAGGTGATCCGCCACTTCCGGCGGCACATTGTCCTCATAGAGAAAATAAATTCACTTCATCCTTGCTTCTGTTCTTTGATGAAGAGTCTCTCCCTTCTCATATAAAGTGAGGATTCATGAGATACCCTGCAAGATCTTTAGTGCACAAGCCCCTTCAGTGTCATAAATGTAAAAGATTTGGTCATGTGTCAAGTGTGTGCAGAAGGGAAGAGTATTGTATGCCAGATGAATGGAAATGCTGCAACTGTGGAGGTGAACATGCACCTGAATTCCTGGAGTAACCTGTTAGGGTGAACAGTAGCCTAGATCTCTGCTGTATGAAATGTCTTGGCCTAGTTTTCACAATCACTTTGATCTTCCACATCAATGCGTTACATTTGAACAGCTGGACAAACGAAACCATGGTGGTAATTAAAGCTGGACAAAATAAACCATGGCGGTAATTAACTTGTTGGGATATTTTGTCCTTCAGCAAAGTAACCTTCTAGCTTATCGCACACAAACCCTTTCAAAAAAAGATTATTGTTTTGAAACTGCAGTAAAAGTGCAGTAACTGCAGTCGACTGTAGTATTTTGGACGCAGTAATTGCAGAATAACTGCGGTGTACTGCACTTATACTGCACTGTAACTGCAGTTACACAGTTACACTACACAAAGCGATACCCCTCAAGTGACACGTCCAATCTGGGTGGGTCACTGGTCGTGAACCCCCTCCCTCCGAACCCAGAGATGACCGTGCTCCAGGCAGACTTCGGACCTCAAACGCATTGTTTCTACCCCAAGTTCTGTGGTGTTCACTGGTATCAAGAGTGTTTTCTTCCAGATGCGAGCTTAATAAAGACTCTCTTCCCCACGGTCAGACACTCGGGTTGTCAAGAGTGGTGGAAATTAAAAAAGGCATGAAAAATAATCATTCTCCCAGTCCACAAGTTGCCAATTCGCCCCTTCAGATGGCACTTTACAGGAGACTTGCTGTCTGTGTCGACCAATGGTGTGCATCCTTGGTGTCACCCTGGATTATGCAAAAGTGACATCGCGGTATAGGCTCCAAGTCCCCAACGTTTTTGCGGCGCCATCACGTTGCGTTTTCCTGAGGCCTAAGCGCCCATTTTGAGGGAGGAAATCTCTTCTCCAGAAGCAAGCAATTTCTCCCAGGACGGCTGGTACAGCCAGTATTTCCTGGTTCCCAAGAGGGGCAGGACTTTGTCCCATGTTAGACCTGCATCCCTTTAAACGGGCATCTTAAGGTCTACAAGTTCAGAACCAATCGCCCATGTCTTTGGTTCACCTCCAACGCATGGGAGATGGATATTTGTGCTGCGGCCAGTTGTGCATCACCACACAGGTTTTATCGCTTGGATGTCATTGCCCCAGCGTAGCCCCCAGTGTTCTTATGGCTGGGACAGGAGAGGGTCGTTGAAAGGCAGTGCACAGTTTTGCGCTATACCCAGATGCCACAGGTTTCTTGTTGGGTTGGAACCCTAGGTGGTCTGCCGTGGGCCATTTCATTTGGTGTTGGGTTGGGTCGTGGTTTCCTGACTGAAAGGGAACAAACAGTTATGACTATAACTACTGTTCCCTGAAAGAGGCAAACAAAGTACAACAGTTGTTTGGCCTCACACCGCCAGGTTCGGTACTGAATAAAAGGAATGACTCTGTACCTTGGTTTTATCACCTGAGAAGGTGGGACTTCTGGTGCGTCACGGTGTTCATTGGCCTTGTCTAGCGTGATTCTAATGTTCTTCAGTAGAGGGCGCTAGTGCGTGAACTCCCCATAGCTGTACCTTGTTTCCCTCCTTCAGGGAACAGTAGTTATAGTAATAACTGTATGTTTTTTATGCTCATTAAATCATTCAGTGAACACTCGTGCCCTGTGGATGGGGGCATTGTCATCAACCATAGGTTGAAGGTGAACACTCAATGGCTCTGCATTTATTGGTGTTTACCTTGCCCTCTAAGTGGTTGAGGGGACCTAAACCATGCCAGGATAATTAACCCAACACCATAAGAGCCGCCAGAACCCTAATTTACTCAAGTGTTTCCGTTATATTGGCAGTTATGTTTATATTGATGGTCATATTTGCACAACCTAGTTATTCAATGTCTTTGCTTCACAGGGGACACCCCTAACCATCATTCTCTCAGTGGGAGGGGCTTATCATCTGGAGAGCCTCAACAACATGTTGCTGACGAGACAAAGAAGAGTCTCTCCAGATCAGAACATCTCAAACACCAGCAGAGACATACAGAGAAGAAACCTCACCACTGCTGTTCTGACTGTGGGAAGAGTTTCACAAGCCAGAGTGGCTTCATTATTCACTGTGATCAGTGTGGAAAGAGTTTTGCTGCATCTAACACCTTCAAATCTAATGTAAGAATTCATACAGGTGAGAAGCCTTACCCCTGCATTGATTGTGGGAAAAGCTTTGTTAGTGCAGGAGCCCTAACCGTACACCAGCACGTACACACTGGAGAGAAGTCTTATAGCTGTGATCAGTGTGGAAAGAGCTTTGCTGTAGCTTCCACCCTGACTATACACCAGCGCATACACACAGGAGAGAAACTTTATAGCTGTTGTCAGTGTGGGAAGAGCTTTGCTGTAGCTTCCACCCTGAATACACACCAGGTAACACACTGGAGTGAGAACTTATGTTTGTCTATGTGGGAAGAGCTTTGTTCTAGCTTCCACCCTGACTGTACACCAGCGAGCACACACTGGAGAGAATCCTTATAGCTGTGGTCAGTGTGGAAAGAGCTTTGCTGTATCAGAAAAACGAACTAGACACCAGCGAATACACACAGGAGAGAAGCCTTACAGCTGTGATCATTGTGGAAAGAGCTTCAATCAGTCAGGGAGCCTGAATTCACACCAGCGAACACACACTAGAGAAAAACCCTATGTCTGTCTATGTGGAAAGAACTTTGCTCATTTAGGGCAAATGAAAAAACACCAGAAAAGAAAAATGTGCCATATTTCATCTCCCTCCTACCCACCCCCGGTTCCAGATCCCTAAATAAAGGACCAATAGAAAACATCTAGTGAACAATCATATCCATCTCTCATTCTTAAACAGTTGACTTAGTCTGATCACCATGGTAACATCTGGAGCATAATATTCAGCTCTGATCTAGGATCAGGTCTCCCCTGTGTCTATGTAATATCACACATTGGGATCTAAATGGATAAATGTTATCATTGATAAAAAAATGTCATGGTGAACCTATGTGTGGGGGGGGGAAATTGGATCTTCTTTCATGTACTCATGATACTATTATTATTAAATGTCATTATGTAGAATGTTTCAACAACAGGTGTATATTCATTTATTCAATTGATCAATACATTCAATCCATTATCTTCTAAACAAGAACTTATCACTTTAATTTTATATTTTTATAAATTGATTAAAATGATCCTAAAACTAATCAATAATACATTGGATAATAATATCCATGAGGTCAAGGCAAGAACTATGCATACTGTGTCTTGTAACAATGGTTAATGTAATAACTTTTAGATAATGTAATAAAACCGGTAAATGTAATATCTTGTTGGTTAATATGATAAAATGTTGAATTGTTATAGTAATAACTGTTCCATTTAATGTAATAAGTTACAGTATCTGGTAACAACTTTTTTAATGAATAACATAATAACTTAAACCGATCATGTAATAACACCTGAACCAATGTTTAATGTGTTACTTCACTAATGTTAATGCACATACCACCCTCCACCAATTACAAACCCACACACACAAACCTATGCACTTGTACTCACACACAAACACACACTCTAATCTTCATATTGTATTGGTCGCATGCACATATATAGCAGATGTTATTGCGGGTGTAGAAATGCTTGTGTTCCTAGCTCCAACAGTGCAGTAATATCTAACAATACACACATCTAAAATTAAAATAGAATTATTGAAATATACACACCTGTACAATCACACACACACACGCATTGATAAACAATAAACTGAATTGTTCTGTAGGCCTTACAGTGGGGCTCACTTGGTGTGAAAATGTCTCAGTAAAAAAAAAATTAAGGTCTACAGTCGTGGCCAAAAGTTTTGAGAATGACACAAATATTAATTTCCACAAAGTTTACTGCTTCACTGTCTTTAGTTATTTTTGTCAGAATATGGAATACTGAAGTATAATTACAAGCATTTCATAAGTGTCAAAGGCTTTTATTGACAATTACATGAAGTTGATCCAAAGAGTCAATATTTGCAGTGTTGACCCTTCTTTTTTCAAGACCTCTGCAATCTGCCCTGGCATGCTGTCAATTAACTTCTGGGCCACTTCCTGACTGATGGCAGCCCATTCTTGCATAATCAATGAAGTTTGTCAGAATTTGTGGGTTTTTGTTTGTCCACCCGCCTCTTGAGAATTGACCACAAGTTCTCAATGGGATTAAGGTCTGAGGAGTTTCCTGGCCATGGACCCAAACTATCTATGTTTTGTTCCCAGAGCCACTTAGTTATGACTTTTGCCTTATGGCAAGGTGCTCCGTAATGCTGGAAAAGGCATTGTTCGTCACCAAACTGTTCCTGGATGGTTGGGAGAAGTTGCTCTCTGAGGATGTGTTGGTACCATTCTTTATTCATGTCTGTGTTCTTAGGCAAAATTGTGAGTGAGCCCACTCCCTTGGCTGAGAAGCAACCCCACACATGAATGGTCTCAGGATGCTTTACTGTTGGCATGACACAGGACTGATGGTAGCGCTCACCTTGTCTTCTCCGGACAAGATTTTTTTCCGGATGCCCCAAACAATCGGAAAGGGGATTCATCAGAGAAAATTACTTTACCCCAGTCCTCAGCAGTCCAATCCTTGTACCTTTTGCAGAACATCAGTCTGTCCCTGATGTTTTTCCTGGAGAGAAGTGGCTTCTTTGCTGCCCTTCTTGACACCAGGCCATCCTCCAAAAGTCTTCGCCTCACTGTGTGTGCAGATGCACTCACACCTGCCTGATGCCATTCCTGAGCAAGCTCTCTACTGGTGGTGCCCCGATCCCACAGCTGAATCAACTTTAGGAGACGGTCATGGCGCTTGCTGGACTTTCTTGAGCGCCCTGAAGCCTTCTTCACAACAATTTAACCGCTCTCCTTGAAGTTCTTGATGATCTGATAAATGGTTGATTTAGGTGCAATCTTACTGGCAGCAATATCCTTGCCTGTGAAGCCCTTTTTGTGCAAAGCAATGATGACGGCACATGTTTCCTTGCAGTTAACCATGGTTGACAGAGGAAGAACAATGATTCCAAGCACCACCCTCCTTTTAACGAGAGAATCACTGAAATGATGTCAGCTGGTCCTTTTGTGGCAGGGCTGAAATGCAGTGGAAATGTTTTTGGGGAATCAGTTCATTTGCATGGCAAAGAGGGACTTTGCAATTAATTGCAATTAATCTGATCACTCTTCATGACATTCTGGAGTATATGCATATGGCCATCATACAAACTGAGGCAGCAGGCTTTGTGAAAATGTATATTTGTCATTCTCAACATTTTGGCCACGACTGTATGTCCCTAGAGTTGAAAATGTGTTCTGTCATTGCAGCAATGGTAGCTTTCTGTATGTTATCAGTATTTGTATTCATCCCTCCATCCCATTCATAGCTTTCCATCAGACACAATTTCAGAATGTTCAGAAGTGTTTCTGAAACGTAATAAAAATGACCTTTACAAAGTAGCCAGGCCTTGGGCGGGGATAATGGGCTACCACCTCCACCCCGACCACCACTCCTTGGAGAGGTCACTACACGCCTCAGAGGACTCTGATGTCTACTTCAGAAGATGGTAAAATTGAAAAATATTTTCAGATAGAAACATAAAATAGAAAAACATACCTTGATAATGTAATACATTGTCAGTTGGACGAAACAGGACCAAAATACACATTTGGAAAAGGTGAAGATCATTGAAGCAAATAAGAGTAAGGGACCAAGTATGGACCGTTGCCAGAAGAAGGTGAAGAGTAAAGAATATTTTGACTCTGACTTCAATCTTATGTGAATGCTACAGGCCAATACTTGTATCACTGAATCTAGCCAAGGTAGTGAGCCTTGAGTCACCACTCAGAATACTATAAGATGCAAGTGTCTAGGTTTACTGTTATGCATTTATTAAACGACTAACGACAATTTTTCACCATTCATTTTTCCCCTTGGGATGGCTGAACGAACCAACGGTAACATTTCCGAATCTGGCGAGCTTTAAAACCGCAATCTGGCGAGCTTTAAAGCTCTGTATAGCTTGACATTGACATGATTGGTAAGTGGGTGGGGGGTACTTCCTGTATAAACACAAACTCACTTTCTTGACTGCTTCCTTCCTGCAGTGTGTAGCAGGGAGATTCCTAGATGTGAGAAGTGTGCAGGAGGACCTGAGAGAAAGGAATGTGTAGTATTGATGTAAAAAGTGGTGTGTGTAAACTATAGGGGTACACATGGTGCTGGAGATCAGACGTGTCCTGTGAGAGAAAGACAGGTTGAGGTTACCAGGATCAGAGTAGTGCATAAGGTGTTGTATGCTGAGGCAGTGAAGAGAGTAGTAGAGGAAATGGGTCCAGGGTGAGGAATCCTGAGAGGATACCTGTGATTAGGCTGAGGTCAATAGAGAGTGATAAGAATAACATGCTTTAGTATTATTATTATTATATATTTTTTTGAGTTCATTGCCATGGTTGTCAACTGTACCACAGGAATAGAATGTAAAACACAGTGGATAGATGATGTGGTGGCAGCTGTAGAGAAGTACTTGGATGTACAATATTTTACTGCAGAGCTACAAGGTGTTTTGAACGATAACATCCCGTCCTCCCAGGCTGCTGGCCTGGAGTAGAATCAGAGGGCCAAAGTAGTGGAATAATGTTGAGGTTTTAATGAGTGTAGGGTTAGTTGGTTTTTCACAAAGTGTAAGGAATTAATAAAACTACAGAATAGTAGTCTGATACACCGCCAATACACTAGGTGGGGGCATGCATCTATAGTCATTGTTTGCGGACCACCAAAATACCAAAGAAGAAGAAGACCACTTCCTTCTCAACGGCTCTGGATCTGGTCTGCTCCGTTAAACGGAAGAATTATGAATCAAATCAAATTTTATTGGTCACATACATATGTTATTGCGGGTGTAGCGAAATGCTTGTAATGCACTGACTACTGCGGAGGCTGCATTGTTGTAAATGCTGCATGGACACTGCAGACCTCGGATTGAACATACATCAGGTTTTACTGGTTCGCTGCACGGATAGCGCTGCTGTAATCAGTCTGGTATTTTATAAGCTTCCCTTACTGGGCCTTAGACAATTAAAACTATCTGGACTCTCGAAGAGGACGTTGTTCCAAGTGGATCTCGGGTAGAGGTAGACGATAACAGACAACAGTATTCTTGGTGAATAGGGTGTTGAACGTTTTATTGACTTTAATATATTAAAATATTATCCATGATCTTTCTGAAGTAAGATTAGCCTACATCAGACATTTATTTGTCACAATTTAAGTCGAGGTTTGATATTTAAAAGGACGTTTGATTGCTCTATCTGTTTATCAGATCTGTGACAAAGAAAGTAACTGTAGTGTAAGCTAGCTACAGATTTACTGTCACGTTTTTTTATTTGAAGAAACGCTGAAGAAAGAATAGCTTCAACGATGGATCGGGTAAGTTTGTTTTACTTTTATTAACAGTATGCCTGTATAACATGTCTAGGCCGAGTTATCATCATCCTTGATCTTCCATATCCCTTCGCTCCATTTGAACAACTGGACAAAATAAACAATGATGGTAATAAAAACATGTCATATTTTTTCCTTCAGCAAAGTACCCTTAAGGCCTATCGCACACAGTTTAATACCAGGCAACTAGCAGCTGAAGTCAGAACCATGGAGAAATAATGAGGCCAAGGTGAAGTTGGTTTTATATTCACACATTCGGACATTCAACAGACATTCGCCAAAAGCCATTTAAAATGGTAAAAATAAATAACTAATTCACTATTTGTCACAGAAACATCAAACTAGGTAGGATTTATTCTATAAATGTCTAGCGTACTTTTACAACCATTGCTTTGAGTAGAAATTCCAGTTTTGATTTGATAGAACTAGATGCCCTCTATCAAATCAAAACTGGAATCTTTCCTCAAAACAAAGGTTGTAAAAGTATGCTAGACATTTATAGAATAAACCACATCTAGTTTGATGATTCTCTGACAAACGGTGAATTAGTTATTGAATGTCCGAATGTGTGAATATAAAACCAACTTTACCGTGGTGAAATAATGACGTCAAGCCTACACCTTGCAGAAGCGGTGTGTGGGTAAAATCACCAGGGAAGCCAAGCCAGAAAAATAGCCATATTACATGTTGTGATAATTGCGTTGTTATAACCTGTTAGTTCATATGCCTTGACATAGTCGAGAGCAGAAGACAGTGGCAGAACAAATTCAACCACACCTTTTGTTAAATCATAAAACTGGAGTGCAGCATCGGTCTGGTTAAGTTCACATTTTCTTTTGCATGTAACAAACCATTACATGACCTTCAGAATGGTCAAGCAAGTGAATGTTTCTGACATTTCGGAATACTAAACAACTATTGATTTAGAGTTACCGCAAGTCAAAAAGGAAACAGGTGCTGCCTCCACTATTCAAGCACCATTTCAACTTCAACATCATCTAATCACCTATGCTTAGTCTACTACAGTGACAACTAAAAGATACCAAAAACCAGGGGCGCAACTTTCACTGGGGATGGAGTGAACATGTCCCCCCCACATTCTGAAATTGCATTTTTGTTCCCCCCTATTTTTATCATTGGAATGTGATACTAAATGTGTTAACGGTGTGCTTTAGGACCATGTGGACTCCTCCGAGAGGTTGGGTAGGCTGTTTGGAGTGTTTATACGACTGGATAAAAAATACATAATAATAATGGCCCCCACTTCTAAACCAAAGTTGTGCCCCTGCCAAAAAGGATTTAGTCAGATCAACCTAAGCTAAATATGATGCGCCTATCCATGGTACTCATTTCTGTGTGTGCGTACAAGTAGAAAAAAAAACCGTCTCACCCAACTTGTAGAGAAATGCCAATTGCCATCCTCCTCTTTCATGTTCCCTGAACGGTCTCATTCAGTACCCGCTTTTAGTTTTTTGTTGTCCAAGGCTACCTGGCTAAGATGCTTGCTCGCTAGCCTAGTAACTTCCAATCATGGGCAACGATGCGCCAGGCCAGCTAGTTAATAGCCCATTTTCAAATGATTACTATTTTTGAGAAGTAATTGTGAGATGCACACTGCCATGAATATTATATTTGGAAAATTATTATTTTCTATTTTATTGTTTTAGATTCCATTATGTTCTAGTCGTTAGTGTTCACTATTTTCTGCGCCTACTTAGCAAAAGGCTTAGCTTTAAAGTGACCATTGGACTTAAATGTTTGACTAACTTTGTAGATGCAACAGTTTTTATTACATTTATAATTTATCACTCTCGCATGCACATTTCTGTCCATTGAGAACCAACGATGTGCTACCTTTTTGTAGCATTTCTGACAATACTAACATCTTTTCAACCAAATCTCAGAGTTCTATCTAACCTGGGTCAGCAACTTAGATGCTTGGCAACAATACAGCTGCTCATAGCTAATGTTATCTTGCCTGTCCAAAGTCCAGCAGCTAGCCTCTGTAGCTAGCTAACACCAGCCAGCTGAAAGTTGCTAGCTAGCTAACCTACAGGCGAATAAGTGTAGCTAGCTGTAATTGTTTATGGAAGGTTTGTTGCACAAATAACTTCAGCTAGTTAGAACAACAATAGCTGACATCAACACAGAAGTTGGCCAACGATAGCACATCCAAATGACAGTCCTACATTTTTGCACAAAACATAGCTACATCAGTTCAAAACCATATTGTCACGATGCTACCTTACAATGCATGCAATTGATTTTGCAACGCTAGCTAGCTACTCCAGAGACCAAGCTATGGTAAGAGCTAGACATATTTCACTGTCAGACAGGACACAACTCTAACTGTAGCTGGGAAAACAAATACACATGTAAACAGCACCGTGTGCACTGCAGTGAGAAAATGCATGCTGGCTAGTATCAGGACAAACTCACCAGTTTTAAACATTCAGAATAAATTCCAGTATGCTCCTTCTCTTGTCTTCTTTACATTTTTAATCCAAATATGTTTAGATCAACAGCGCCAAACTAACAACTCTGACATTTAACAGGCTTCATTGTTTTTACAGCTCCGATCTGGATGCTGGACTAGCCCATGTGTTGGATATTTATCAACAACTCTGCCATGCACGGCCATTCCAGTGGTGCGGCGCTAGGGGTGGAGGCTGATGGGGGCAAGAAAATATGTTATGAATTATATATATTTTCATGACATGTATTGGGGAGGCACGTAGCCTAGTGGTTAGAGCACTGGGCCGGTAACCGAAAGTTTGCTGGATCGAATCCCCCTAGCTGACATGGTAAAAATCTGTACTTCTGCCCATGAACAAGGCAGTTAACCCACTGTTCCACAGTAGGCCATCATTGTAAATAGGAATGTATTCTTAACTTACTTTCCTAGTTAAATAAAAAAAAATAAAACAATTGTTAAAACCAAGATTTAAGGAAATACAGGCAGGCACCACATTACTACAAGACAAAACTGTTCGGTCAATTATTCATGATGGTCTTTTAAGTATTAAAGCAAAGCTATACACTGAACAAAAATATAAATCTAACATGTAAAGTGTTGGTCACATGTTTCATGAGCTGAAATAAAAGATCCCAGAAATGTTCCATATGCTCAAAAAGCTTATTTCTATAAAATGTTTTGTACAAATTTGTTGCATTTGTTTACATCCCTGTTAGGGAGCCTTTCTCCATTGCAAGATAATCCATCCACCTGACAGGTGTGGCATATCAAGAAGCTGATTAAACAGCATGTTCATTACACAGGTGCACCTTGTGCTGGGTACAATAAAAGGCCACTCTAAAATGTGCAGTTTTGTCACACAACACAGTGCCACATATGTCTCCCAAGTTTTGAGTGAGAGTGCAATTGGCATGCTGACTACAAGAATGTCCACCAGAGCTGTTGGCAGAAAATGTATTGTTAATTTCTCTACCATATGCCGACTCCAACTACATTTTAGAGAATTTTGCAGTATGTCCAACCAGGCCTGACAATCGTAGACGGTTTGTTGGTGTCAACATTGTGAACAGACTGCCCCATGGTGGAGGTGGGGTTATGGTATGGGCAGGCATAAGCTACGGACAACAAACACCATTGCATTTTATCGATTGGCAATTTGAAATCACAAAAATACCACTACGACATCTTGAGGCCCATTTTCTTTTTAAGATAGCTGTAACCAACAGATGCATATCTGTATTCCCAGTTATGTGAATTCCATAGATTTCCTCAGATTTCCTCATATTAACTAAAATATTTCCAATTGTTTCATTGCGTTTTATATTTTTGTTCAATATAATAAAAAATAAATCTTGAAAAGTTAGTGGAATGGGATTAGTGTGGTGGGTGACGATTCCTTGTATGCGGTAAAAATCACATTATGGGAGCACCTTTATGAGTCTGAATTGGGCTGAGAAGGTTTGACTCATAAGCAACCTGCATAATCATTGTTTGAAGTACAATAGACCAGCATAGCTACAGTAGTAGGTCAAAGCTGTGTGCTGGAAAACCTTGGTAGAGCATGGGTGGAGTAGGGATTGTGGTGCTCATGGGAATGTCTTTTTTCAGCTTCAAACCAATGCCTACTTTTCACTTAAAATTTTGTTTTTTGTTTTTCATTCTTACTATAATAATGAATACTAAATTGCATAGCGACTGTAAAATAAATTACATTAAAGGTACACTCAGCAAAATGATGCCACAAGCAGCACCACAGATATTGCAATGAGCGAGATGCAAGGCTTCATTCTCACACAGTCACACAGAGTATCTGCGCATATGCAAGGGTATGCTTCACACTGTTCCAGCATGGTAGCCATGGGACCAAAACATTGGAGAAGTTTAGCCTCGCGTTTCAACGTTCTTGGTTATTGCGGAAATCAAATTAAATTAAATTTTATTGGTCACATACACATGGTTAGCAGATGTTAATGCGTGTGTAGCAAAATGCTTGTGCTTCTAATTCCGACAATGCAGTAATATCTAACAAGTAATCTAACAAAATTCACAACAACTACCTTATACACACAAATGTAAAGGGATGAATAAGAATATGTACATATAAATCTATGGATGAGCGATGGCCGTGCGGCATAGGCAAGATAGTAGATGGTATAGAATACAGTATATACATATGAGATGAGTAATGAAATATATGTAAACATTATTAAAGTGGTGTTATTTAAAGTGACTAGTTATACCTTTATTAAGTCCATGAAATTGACTTACTATGCCGTTTACTTGGTGCATATAGCCTACGTCATATCACTGAGACTACCTTTAAACTCAGAATATGCTATTCTGTTCTTTGTAATGTTTTTCATTTCCTAATGTTTCTTAATTCCTGCCTAAAGATGTATTAGACTATTTAAAATGTAGACAAAATGGGTCATTGTTGGATTCTTCTTGTACAAGCCTACCTCAAGTCCCGGCAGTGTGTTAACTTAACTTAATTTAAACTATTAAACTCAATAAATAAATCATTTTGAAGACCCTGTTCCTACCCCCACCAGCAGCCAACCAGCAGTGCAGCCTCCAGTCACAGTGGTAACCTCAAGGAGGTATAGTCACAGACATCTGTAGGGTACATTGCTTTATAAAATAAGCAACAACCACCTAGACCAATTCCAGGATTTAATTTAATCATATGTTTTATAGTGTTAAATAATGGTTATAGTGTTAAATAATGGTTATAGTGTTAAATAATGGTTATAGTGTTAAATAATGGTTATAGTGTTAAATAATGGTTATAGTGTTAAATAATGGTAGGTCTACATCATTTTTATTTTTATTTTATTGATTAATCTGCAGGAACAATCGCACCCATGACCCTCACACTAGCTCCGCCTCTGCCTAGATACTATGTTAAGGAATCCCTAATTATCTTTCCGTCCTTCCTAAGTGTGCATTTGGTCACTTTCCTTCACTCACACTAGCCCATGACTAGCCCAATCCACTAGCCCAATCCAATGGTACATTTTAACAACTCTAAGCACAACAATATGTTTCAAAACACTTTATGTTTGATTACTTTTGGAAATAATTCCTGTCATTTGTTAATACATTTAACTATAATTTAATCAAACTGCTAAAAATGGAACTACGCAACCAAAATTATAAAGTGTCAAGTTTACGTACAGTATAAAAAAAATATGAAATTTGAAATGATGGTGTAGTGTACAATGTACTGCTGAAATACTTGGGTTGTAAATTAGTTGATTCCACTCATTATCTGAATGTTGTTGATACACTGTAATCTGCTGATTTTAGATGAGGATGCTGTTACAGTAACAAGTCACATAGACAAGTGGATCTTAAACAATGTTGCATGGGGCAGAAATTGCACCAGGCTACACCAATACCTTTTACCTGTAGGCTTCTGCTACATGCCACAATACCCCTATATCTGATGGTTTCAGTATCCTCCTGCGTAGAATAAACCATCAGACTGACATTTTTCTCAACATGCTCCAAAAGTGGTATAACGAGCAGCAATAGTTCTGGTGTTTAGGTTGTGCCACAGGTTATTTGAACAAATCGTGATTTAGCAGGTGTTACCATCTTTCACATGTTGGAAGGGGACATTCAGCCCGTATCTTGAAAGAGGGGGTGGAGCTTCTCATTCCAGTTCTGCTCCTTGTTCTACCATCTCTTAATCTCTCCACTTATGAACCCAGAACTTAATCGAGCAGCTGACCAATTACGTGACACTTAACCCAGAATTTAACTAAGATTAACTCGGGTGAAAGATGTTCAACTCCAATGAGTGCTCAATCAAAGGTTCTGAACATAAGATGAGGCATTACAAGTGTTATCAGTTTTGACATTTGTAAAAAAAGATATATATATATATATACCACTTCCATCTGAAAGATTTGGCAAAGTGATTGAAAATGTTGTGGAAAGTAGTGATCAATGACACACTTCAGAAGAAATGCAATATTACAGGTATGCACCAATCAATCAGAGATTTAGACTAAAGTAATCATATGTTTGGTCTAATGATATTCTATGTACAATACTTCCTGTGTTCACCAGGACAGAGCTAGCCCGTCCCCCTCCACCCTGCCGGAGTCCCCAGGTTACAACTCTCCTGGTAGCGCCTTACTGCTGGGTCTGAAGAGGGTGTCTGTGAGGCTGGTCGACTGCAGGAAAACACCAGGGCAGAGTGGAACTGTGAGAGAAGGACACGAGGAGGAGGGAGATTTTATTTCATCAAGTAAGAACAATGGGGTGTGTGGATTAGACTACAATCTGTTTCTGTAACTTCTGTTATTGATTGATAAACAGTATACACTCAGTGGCCAGTAAATTGTTGATCCAGTTTCGTGAGCGGAGGGGGGGGGTGTACCTAATAAAGGTTGCTGGTACGAATCGCTGCGCCGACTAGGTGAAAAATCTGTCTGTGCCCTTGAGCAAGGTACTTAACTCTAATTGCTCCTGTAAGTCAAGCTGAAGAAGAGAGTCTGCTATATAACAAACACATAAAAAAAAATGTCATAGTATTTGTTTATGGACCCATATTTCCAAAACATAGTTATTCAATGTCTTTGTTTCGCAGGGGACACCCCCTAACCATCATTCTCTCAGTTGGAGGGGCTTGTCATCTGCGGAGCCTCAACAACATCATGTTGCTGACGAGACAGAGAAGTGTCTCTATAGATCAGAACACCCCAAGAAACACCAGCAGAGACGTATAGGGAAGAAACCTCAACACTGCTGCTCTGACTGTGGGAAGAGTTTCACTACCAGGAGTGACTTCATTATTCACCAGTGGATTCACACCCGAGAGAAACCGTACTGCTGCTCTCAGTGTGGGAAGAGTTTCACTGCTACTAACGCCTTCCAATCTCATCTGCAAATTCATACAGGGGAGAGGCCTTGCCCTTGCCTTGATTGTGGAAAGAGCTTCAGTCAGTCAAGCAACCTGACTACACACCAGCTAACACAAACTGGAGTGAAGCCTTATAGCTGTGATCAGTGTGGAAAGAGCTTTGCTGTAGCTTCCACCCTGAGTAGACACCAGGTTACACACACTGGAGAGAAGCCTTATAGCTGTGATCAGTGTGGGAAGAGTTTTGCTGTAGCTTCCACCCTGGTTAGACACCATCGAACACATACTGGAGAGAAGCCTTATAGCTGTTATCAGTGTGGAAAGAGCTTTGCTGTATCAGAAAAACTAACTATACACCAGCGAACACACACAGGAGAAAAGCCTTATAGCTGTGATCAGTGTGGGAAGAGCTTTGCTGTAGTTTCCTCCCTGGTTAGACACCATCGAACACACACTGGAGAGAAGCCTTATAGCTGTTATCAGTGTGGAAAGAGCTTTGCTCTATCAGAAAAACTAACTATACACCAGCGAACACACACAGGTGAGAAGCCTTATCGCTGTGATCAGTGTGGGAAGAGCTTTGCTGTAGCTTCCACCCTGAGTAGACACCAGCTAACACACAGTGGAGAGAAGCCTTATAGCTGTGATCAGTGTGGGAAGAGCTTTGCTGTAGTTTCCTCCCTGATTAGACACCATCAAACACACACTGGAGAGAGAACTTATGTCTGTCTATGTGGGAAGAGCTTTGCTCTAGCTTCCACCCTGACTACACACCAGCGAACACACACTGGAGAGAAGCCCTATAGCTGTTATCAGTGTGGCAAGAGCTTCAGTCAATCAGTACACCTGAATACACACCAGCGAACACACACAGGAGAGAAGCCTTACAGATGTGATCATTGTGGAAAGAGCTTCAGTCAATCAGTACACCTGAATACACACCAGCGAACACACACAGGAGAGAAGCCTTACAGCTGTGATCATTGTGGAAAGAGCTTCAGTCAATCATTAAACCTGAAAACACACCAGCAAACACACACTGGAGAGAAACATTAGATAGATATACAGTACCAGTCAAAAGTTTGGACACACCTACGCATTCCAGGGTTTCTCTTTATTTTTTGTATTTTCTACATTGTAGAATAATATTGAAGACATCAAAACTATTAAATAACACATATGGAATCATGTAGTAACCAAAAGAAGTGTCAAATAAATCAAAATATATTTTATATTTAAGATTCTTCAAAGTAGCCACCCTTTGCCTTGATGACAGCTTTGCACACTCTTGGCATTCTGGAAGAAGCTTTTTCCTTTAACGAGTCACACAAGAAAGATATACTGCTCTCCCGGGAACAGGCCTAGATCCCCGTCATTTGCGTGAAGAAAATACGGAGGAAAAGAGGACGGATATCAGGCTGCCTTTTGAGAATCTGTAGGCAAGCGAGTAAACTCCCACTGCCATCCATTCTACTTGCTAACATGCAATCATTGGTAAATAAAATTGATGACCTACGATTATCCTACCGACAGGACATTAAGAACTGTAATATCTGTAATATGTTTCACTGAGTCGTGGCTGAACGACGACATGGATAATATAGAGCTGGAGGGATTTTAAATGCACCTGCAGAACAGAGAAGCTACGTCTGGTAAGACGAGGGGTGGGGGTGTGTCTTTTTGTCAATAACAGCTGGTGCGTGATGTCTAATATTAAAGAAGTCTCGAGGTATTGCTCGCCTGAGGTAGAGTACCTTATGATAAGCTGTAGACCACACTATCTACCAAGAGAGTTCTCATCTATATTATTCGTAGCCGTCTATTTACCATCACAGACCGATGCTGGCACTAAGACCGCACACAACCAACTCTATAAGGCCAGAAGCAAACAAGAAAATGCTCACCCAGAAGCGGCACTCCTAGTGGCCGGGGACTTTAATGCAGGCAAACTTAAATCAGTTTGACCAAATTTTTACCAGCATGTCACATGTGCAACCAGAGGGGGAAAAAACTCTAGACCACCTTTACTTCACACACAGAGATGCATACAAAGCTCTCCCCCACCCTCCATTTGGAAAATCTGAACATAATTATATCCTCCTGATTCCTGCTTACAAGCAAAACTAAAGCAGGATGTACCAGTGACTCGCTCAATATGGAAGTGGTCAGGTGACGCGGATGCTACGCTACAGGACTGTTTTGCTAGCACTGACTGGAATATGTTCCAGGATTCATCCAATGGCCTTGAGGAGTATACCACCTCAGTCATCGGGCGTCATCAATAAGTGCATCGACGACGTCGTCCCCACAGTGACTGTACGTACATATCCCAACCAGAAGCCATGGATTACAGGCAACATCCGAATCGAGCTAAAGGCTAGAGCTGCCGCTTTCAAGGAGCGTGACACTAATCCGGACGCCTATAAGAAATCCGGTTATTCCCTCAGACAAACCATCAAACAAGCAAAGCATCAATACAGGATTAAGATTGAATCCTACTACACCGGCTCTGACGCTCATCGGATGTGGCTGGGCTTGAAAACTATTACGGACTACAAAGGGAAACCCAGACGCGAGCTGCCCACTGACGTGAGCCTACCAGATTAGCTAAATGCCTTTTATGCTCGCTTCGAGGCAAGCAACACTGAAGCATGCACGAGAGCACCAGCTGTTCTGGATGACTATGTGATAACGCTCTCGGTAGCCGATGTGAGCAAGACCTTTAAACAGGTCAACATTCACAAATCCGCAGGGCCAGATGGATTACCAGGACGTGTACTCAAAGCATGCGTGGACCAACTGGCAAGTGTCTTCTCTGACATTTTCATCCTCTCCCTGACTGAGTCTGTCATACCTACATGTTTCAAGCAGACCACCATAGTCCCTGTGCCCAAGGAAGCAAAGGTAACTTGCCTAAATGATTACCGCCCCGTAGCATTCACGTCGGTAGCCATGAAGTGCTTTGAAAGGCTGGTCAGGGCTCACATCAACAGCATCCTCCCGGATACCCTAGACCCACTCCACTTCGCATACCGCCCCAACAGATCCACAGATGATGCAATTTCAATTGTACTCCACACTGCCTTTTCCCATCTGGACAAAAGGAGCACCTATGTGAGAATGCTGTTCATTGACTACAGCTCAGCGTTCAACACCATAGTGCCCACGAAGCTCATCACTAAGCAAAGGACCCTGGAACTAAACATCTCCCTCTGCAACTGGATCCTGGACTTCCTGATGTGCTGCCCCCAGGTGGTAATGGTAGGAAACAACATGTCCACCACACTGATCCTCAACACAGGGGCCCCTCAGGGGTGTGTACTTAGTCCCCTCCTGTACTCCCTGTTCTTCCATGACTGCGTGGCCAAAAACAACTCCAACACTATCATTAAGTTTGCTGACAACACAACAGTGGTAGTCCTGATCAACGACGAGACAGCCTATAGGGAGGAGGTCAGAGAACATTCAGTGTGGTGCCAGGACAACAACCTCTCCCACAATGTGAGCAAGACAAAGTAGCTGATTGTGGACTACAGGAAAAGGAGGGTCGAACAGGCCCCCATTAACATCAACGGGGCTGTAGTGGAGCGGGTTGAGAGTTTCAAGTTCCTTGGTGTCCACATCACCAATGATCTATTATGGTCCAATCACACCAAGACAGTCGTGAAGAGGGCACGACAAAACCTATTCCCCCTCAGGAGACTGAAAAGATTTGGCATGGGTCCTCAGATCCTCAAGAGGTTCTACAGCTGCACCATCGAAAGCATCCTGACCTGTTGCATCACCGCCTGGTATGGCAACTGCTCGGCATCTGACCATAAGGAGCTACAGAGGGTAGTGCGTACGGCCCAGTACATCAATGGGGCCAAGCTTCCTGCCATCCAGGACCTATATAATAGTTGGTGTAAGAGGAAAGCCCATAAAATTGTCAAAAGACTCCAGTCACCCAAGTCATAGACTGTTTTCTCTGCTACTGCACGGCAAGCGGTACCGGAGTACCAAGTCTAGGACCAAAAGGCTCATTAACAGCTTCTACCCCCAAGCCGTAAGACTGCTGAACAATTAATCAAATGTCCACCGGACTATTTACATTGACCCCCTCCCATTTGTTTTGTACACTGCTGCTACTCGCTGTTTATTATCTATGCATAGTCACTTCACCCCTACCTACAAATGACCTCTAACCTGTATCCCCGCACACTGACTCGGTACCGGTACCCCCAGTATATAGCCTCGTTATTGTTATGTTATTGTGTTACTTTTTACTTTGGTTTATTTGGTCAATATTTTCTTAACTCTTCTTGAACTGCACTGTTGGTTAAGTAAGCATTTCACGGTAAGGTCTACACTTGTTGTTTTCGGCGCATGTGACAAATAAAGTTTGATTTTGATTTGATTCTCTATTATTCTACAATGTAGAAAATAGTAAAAAATAAATAAAAACCCTTGAATGGGTAGGTGTGTCCAAACTTTTGACTGGTACTGTATGTGGGAAGAGCTTTGTTCATTTAGGGCCAATGAGAACACCAGAAAGCACAAACATGACGTATTTCATCTCCCTCCTATCCGTACCTAAATAAATTATCAATAGAAAACATCTAGTGAACAGTCAAATCCATCTCCCATTCTTAAACAGTTGACTTAGTCTGATCACCATGGTAACCTCTGTGGTACATAATATGCAGCTCTGATCTAGGATCAGGTCTCCCCTGTGTCTGTAATATCACACATTGGGATCTAAATGGATAAATGTTATCATAGAATGTCACATTGAACCTGTGTGAGTGAGGGGGATGTTGATAATTGGATCTTCTTTCATATACTCTTGATACTGTTGTTATTAAATGACATGAGGAATAATGTTTCAACAATAGTAGGTGTGTATTCATGTATTCAATTGATCAATAATTTCAATCCATTATCTTCTAAACAAGAATATATCACTTTAATGTTATATTTTTATTATAATAATAAACAAATCTAAATTGATTTATGTTCCTAAAACTAATCAATATTACTTTGGATAATAATATCCATGAGGTCAAGGCAAGAACTATGCATACTGTGTCTTGTAACAACGGTTAATGTAATAACTTTTCGATTGATAATGTAATAACACCGGTAAATGTAATATCTTGTTGGTTAATATGATAAAATGTTGAATTGTTATTGTAATAACTTTCCCATTTAATGTAATAAGGTACGTTATCAGTTGAGTAAGAACATTTGTGATGAATAAAGTAATAACTTCAACCGATCATGTAATAACACCTGAACCAATGTTTAATGTGTTACTTCACTAATGTTAATGCACATACCACCCTCCACCAATTACAAACCCACACACAAATCTAGCGCAGCGGTAATCAGTCTGGTATTTACAAGGCTACACTTACTGGGCGTCAGACAATAAAACTATCTGGACTCTCCTAGAGAACCTTGTAAAGTGATGTTAGGATATACAGTTGAAGTCGGAAGTTTACATACACCTTAGCCAAATACATTTAAAGTCAGTTTTTCACAATTCCTGACATTTAATCCTAGTAAAAATTCCAAGTTTTAGGTCAGTTAGGATCACCACTTTATTTTAAGAATGTGAAATGTGGAGAGAATGATTTATTTCAGCTTTTATTTCTTTCATCACATTCCAAGTGGGTCAGAAGTTTACATACACTCAATTAGTATTTGGTAGTACTGCCTTTAAATTGTTCAACTTTGGTCAAACATTTTGAGTAGCCTTCCACAAGCTTCCCACAATAAGTTGGGTGAATTTTGGCCCATTCCTCCTGACAGAGCTGGTGTAACTCAGTCAGGTTTGTAGGCCTCCTTGCTCACACACGCTTTTTCAGTTCTGTCTACATATTTTCTATAGGATGGAGGTCAGGGCTTTGTGATGGCCACTCCAATACCTTTACTTTGTTGTCCTTAAGCCATTTTGCCACAACTTTGGAAGTATGCTTGGGGTCATTGTCCATTTGGAAGACCCATACAGAGGTAGCAAAACTGTACTTCGAATCTATAATACTCCCCGACTTAACATACTGCATTGACTAGTTGGGCCCAAGCTTTCTGTACAACATTAAAACCCATTCAGTCTGTCTACAAACAGGCTCTCAAAGTGCTTGATAGAAAGCCCAATAGCCATCATCACTGTTACATCCTCAGAAAGCATGAGCTCCTGAGTTGGGAAAATCTTGTGCAATACACTGACGCATGTCTTGTATTCAAGATCCTAAATGGCCTGGCTCCCATTCCACTTAGTACTTTTGTTAAACAGAAAACCCAAACATATGGCAGCAGATCCACAAGGTCTGCCATGAGAGGTGACTGTATAGTTCCCTTAAGGAAAAGCACCTTTAGTCAATCTGCTTTCTCTGTGAGAGCTTCCCATGTCTGGAATGCACTGCCATCAGACACACATAACTGCACCACCTATCACACTTTCACAAAAAATATTAAGACCTGGCTAAAGGTCAATCAGATTTGTGAACATATTCCCTAGCTGTGTATTGCCGCTTTCCATGTTGTCTGTTGTCTGTAGCTTGTGAGGTGTGGAAACACTGTTGCTTTTATGGATTTTGTCTTGTTGCTTTTTGTGCTATGTTGCTCTGTCTGCATGCTATGTCTTGCTTGTCCTATGTTGCTCTGCGTGTGCTCATTGATTGTCTGTATTGTAACTGTTTTTAATAACCTGCCCAGGGACTGCGGTTGAAAATTAGCCGTCTGGCTAAAACCGGCACTTTTACTGAAACGTTGATTAATGTGCACTGTCCCTGTAAAAATAAAAATAAACTCAAACTCAAACTCAATTTGCGACCAAGCTTTAACTTCCTGACTGATGTATTGAGATGTTGCTTCAATATATCCACATAATTTTCCATCCTCATGATGCCATTTATTTTGTGAAGTGCACCAGTCCCTCCTGCAGCAAAGCACCCCCACAACATGATGCTGCCACCCAGGTGTTTCATGGTTGGGATGGTGTATTTTTGTTTCATCAGACCAGAGGACATTTCTCCAAATAGTATGATCTTTGTCCCCATGTGCAGTTGCAAACTGTAGTCTGGCTTCCTTGCTGAGCGGCCTTTCAGGTTATGTCGATACAGGACTCGTTTTACTGTGAATATAGATACTTTTGTACCGGTTTCCTCCAGCATCTTGACAAGGTCCTTTTCTGTTGTTCTGGGATTGATTTGCACTTTTCCCACAGTACGTTCATCTCTAGGAGACAGAACGCGTCTCCTGAGCGGTATGACGGCTGCGTGGTCCCAAGGTGTTTATACTTGCGTACTATTGCTTGTACAGATGAACGTTGTACATTCAGGCGTTTGTAAATTGCTCCCAAGGATGAACCAGACTTGTGTAGGTCTACAATTATTTTCTGAGGTCTTGGCTGATTTCTTTTGATTTTCCCAGGATGTCAAGCAAAGAGGCACCGAGTTTGAAGGTAGGCCTTAAAATACAATTTTCCAAGCTGTTTAAAAGCAGTCAACTTAGTGTATTTACACTTCTGACCCACTTGAATTGTGATACAGTGAATTATAAGTGAAATAATCTGTCTGTAAACAATTGTTGGAAAGATTACTTGTGTCATGCACACAGTAGATGTCCTAACCAACTTGCCAAAACCATAGTTTGTTAACAAGAAATTAATTTGTGGATTGGTTGAAAAATGAGTTTTAATGACTCCAACCTAAGTGTATGTAAACTTCCGACTTCCAAAAGCTTAGATTCACAGCCATCCTTCAGACACATTTTGAGAATGTTCAGATCAACAGAACTTCGACCTCTAGGATACAGGTCAGGATTACCTGCATACGCTGAGTGCACAAAACATTAAGAACACCTTCCTAATATTGAGATTTTAAAACGGTCTACATACCTTCATCGACACCGATTTGAAGTGGATTTAACAAGTGACATCAATAAGGAATAATAGCTTGGTAGAAACAGGCAAGCAAAATTTTCTGGTTGTAAACAAATCACAATATCCAGAATTCATAGCGATTTCAGGACTTGGAGTACCGCCCCATGGAGGTGTATCCAGTTGATGTGAGAAATATCAAAATGTCTGTTTCTAGCCACCACTTTGAACCAGAGGATTTTGAAATGCAAATGAAGTCTCAACTCATGGGGTTGGCATGTCGTTGAACGTTGAAAAGTGATGCTATTCTATCAACAAAAAAAATCCCCTTTTTTATCTTAATTTCAGTCAGCCAACATCAGCGCAGCAGAAAAGAGGACAATCTGTTTATCTAAACCAGAATCTGGCTAGCTTTCCTGATACGCTGGCTAGAAATTCCAAAGCATATCAATGTAATTAGCCAGCTGTTATCTGGCTATTTGATTTGTAACTTTGCAAGCTCGATAGGTATTAGTAAGGAGGGGATTATGTGGGTGACTGACTGGTGTCTGGGGGTCAGTGGAGGCTCCTCAGAGGAGGAAGGGGGGGTACCATCCTCCTCATTGATTTTTCAGGAAAATGAAAATTGTTAAACATCGAAGTTATCCTTTTCAGATAAAACTATACTAAAGATAATCACAACACCAAGTAATTGATTAAAACATAACATTTTGCAATGAAGGTCTACAGTAGCCTCATCAGCACTCTATAGGGTAGAACCATGGTGTAGCCGGAGGACAGTTAGCTTCCGTCCTCCTCTGTGTACAATGACTTCAGTACAAAACCTAGGATGCTCATGGTTCTCACCCCCTTTCATAGACTTACACAGTAATTATGACAACTTCCGGAGGACGTCCTCCAACCTATCAGAGCTCTTGCAGCATGAACTGGCATGGGGTAGTGGGTTAGGTGGCAGCTGCTGAGATGTACCTGCATGTACAATATTTTACTGCAGAAGAGGTATAAGATGTTTTGAGATAAATTAATAAAATATACAGTACCAGTCAAAGTTTGGACACACCTACTCATTCAAGGTTTATTTTTTATTTTGACTATTTCCTACATTATAGAATAATAGTGAAGACATCAAAACTATGAAATAACACATATGGAATCATGTAGTAACCAAAAAAGTATTAAACAAATCAAAATATATTTTATATTTGAGATTATTCAAAGTAGCCACCCTTGCCTTGATGACAGCTTTGCACACTCTTGGCATTCTCTCAACCAGCTTCACCTGGAATGCTTTTCCAACAGTCTTGGAGTTCCCACATACGTTGAGCACTTGTTGGCTGGTTTTCCCTCACTCAGCGGTCCAACTCATCCCAAACCATCTCAATTGGGTTGAGGTCGGGTGATTGCGGAGACCATGTCATCTGATGCAGCACTCCATCACTCTGCTTCTTGGTCAAATAGATCTTACACAGCCTGGAGGTGTGTTGGGTCATTGTCCTGTTGAAAAACAAATGATAGTCCCACTAAGCGCAAACCAGATGGGATGGGGTATCGCTGCAGAAAGCTGTGGTAGCCATGCTGGTTAAGTGTGCCTTGAATTCTAAATAAATCACTGACAGTGTCACCACCACCATCATGGTGGGAACTACACATGCGGAGGTCATCTGTTGACCTACTCTACGTCTCTCAAAGACACAGCGGTTGGAACCAAAAATCTCACATTTGGACTCATCAGACCCAAAGGACAGATTTCCACCAGTCTAATGTCCATTGCTTGTGTTTTTTGGACCAAGCAAGTCTATTCTTCTTATTGGTGTCCTTTAGTAGTGGTTTCTTTGTAGCAATTCGTCCATGAAGGCCTGATTCACGCAGTCTCCTCTGAACAGTTGATGTTGAGATGTGTCTCTTACTTGAACTCTGTGAAGGATTTGTTTTAGGCTGCAATTTAACTCTTATGAACTTATCCTCTGCAGCTGTGGTGACCCTGGGTCTTCCTTTCCAGTGGTGGTCCTCATGAGAGCCAGTTTCATCATAACGCTTGATGGTTTTTGCGACTGCACTTGAAGAAACTTTCAAAGTTCTTGACATTTTTTTTCCGTATTGACTGACCTTCATGTCTTATATTAATGATGGACTGTCATTTCTCTTTGCTTATTTGAGCTGTTCTTGCCATAATATGGACTTGGTCTTTTACCAAATAGGGCTATCTTCTGTAAACCACCCCTGCCTTGTCACAACACAACTGATTGGCTCAAACACATTAAGAAGGAAATAAATTATTTAAACTTTTAACAAGGCACACCTGTTAATTAAAATGCATTCCAGATTTGTTTAACACTTTTAACGCTACATGTGTTATTTCATAGTTTTGATCTCTTAACTATTATTATACAATGTAGAAAATAGTAAAAATAAAGAAAACGTTACATGTGATCACGTTACATGTGGCACATAAAAAATAAGAAAATTGCACCACCAACCCTAAACCTATATTACACCATTTAATAATATATACAGTACTAGTCAATTGTTTGGAAACACCTACTCATTCCAGGAATGAGTAGGTGTTTCCAAACAATTGACTAGTACTGTATATATTATTAAATGGTGTAATATAGGTTTAGGGTTGGTGGTGCAATTTTCTTATTTTTTATGTGCCACATGTAACGTGATTGAAAACACCCACTACTGCAGAGTAGCTGGCAGCACGCACAAACAAAATGTGCAAACTCCATGACACCGAAGAAGAAGATAATTTCCATCACAACAGCTCTGTTCCATGAAGTGCAAGAAGTATGGATGCCCTGACTTCTGCGGAGGACGCATCGATGTAAATGCTGCATGGCCAGTGGCAAGCCGTCATTCAGGCCTGTTTTCGAAAAACTAACAAAAATAATATATTTTTAATTACATTTTCTGTCTGTTGCATGTTATTTTGAAAATCTACAGGGAGAGCTCAAAAATTCAAACCTCTTTGCTGCCATGAATTTACATTAGAACTGCCAATCCAAGAAGGCTCAAGGTCATTGGCCACAAACAAAATGACATCAAATCACGTTATATTTACCGGAATTTTGATTGGACTGATCATGTCAACATAACGCTTTCAAAATCTTAGCTAGCAAGCTAGACAAGCAGTCAAAATCATGAATGAAGTCGACAATCTACTGGCAAATCCTTTTCAATCCTTGTCATTAGAAGAGAAATTATAGATAAAATGTATCAGTGCTCATCAGCCGTTTGACATAAACATTAAACAACAAGTTGGAAATCCCAAATTCAACAATGAGGGGTTTGGAAGGAATCAGTGGCTAAAATATGTTTTGAATGGTGATCCACCCCAGAATTCCAAGTTGGGAACTCGGGGCCTCTTTCTAGAGCTCCGACCTGAAGATCACTGACGTCATGATACAACCGTTTTTTTTCCCAGAGTTTTCAGTTGTCTTGAAAGCACCATAAATCCAGAGAATGACAGACTTTGACAAAGTTTGATGACAAAATTTGCCCACAAGAAGGACTGCCACACCACCATCCTGTTCAAGTGAGCACAGCACAACAAGGTGAGTTCAAAAATGTTGTGTATGCTGCTGAATAAATTATGTAATATGCCAGGGAGATATGTATACTGTAGCTAAGAAAGTTATACTAAGTGTATGTTGTGTAGTAAGCTGTTAATAGCCCATGTGCTTCACCCTAATAATTTGATCCCTTACCCCCCTCATAACTTAGCCTACTGTTCTGACATGTAGCCTATAGCCTGTTTTAGAGAAATATCATCAAATATTGTAAGAGCTTTCATTGTATGCTTATATGCCCCCTTTATTTATCCTACGATTCTGACTTGGTGTATAGGGAGAATACTGTAAGAACGGCCCATGATCTGAATTCTGTTGATGTACATTTTAAAAGTGCTGAACAAATAGTTATATTGAATACGTCCGTCTTTATATTGACAACTACTACGTCCCTCATTGTCTTAATCAAAATTACAGATTGCCACTTATCTGCTCATCGTTCCCTTATGCCATAGTTTGTACATCACAATTGTCAGTAGAAACCACACTTGTTTAAGCAAGTCAGCCATATCAGCTATGTTTTTTAGAAAGGCAGTAAATGAGGCTGAATGAATTGTTTGACAAGGCTCCGCTGAAACAAATGTCTTATTTGCTACGTGAGGTTATTTGTTTCTTAGCCTGCACTCATAAGACCGCTACAAGTCCTTGGCAGGCCGCTTTTGCGTCTTCCATTCAGAAGACGGCTAAAAACCGTAGAAAGCCATCTAGCCATGAGCTAATTTGAAAGACAATAGCAAGGAATTTCTCTAATCTCAAATTCAGCCTGCCACCTTCCAGCAAACCACAGCCAGCCAGAGGCTGCAGGCGGTTTTTGTTGTTTCTATAAATACTTTAGATTTGTTGTGTTAATTTAATTTAATTTGCAAATGTAAAAACAATACAACCACACACATGTGCATACTGCATTTACAATAATTTAGGAAGATACAAAAAACATGATACAAGTAATAATTAAAAAGTTGAAATAGATTAATAAACCAATTATGCACATTTGGGCAGTCTTAATGCAACATTTTTAACAGAAATGCAATGATTAAAAGTCTAAAACTTTTCACATACACTGCCTCCATCTACTGGCCAAAATCAAAATTGCAGTGAAAGAATACTATGCTATTGTATGAGGAGAGTGCCCAGTTATAAACTTGAAAATGTATTAAAGTCAAGAAAACGTCCAACACCCTATTCACCAAGAATCCTGTTGTCTGTTATTGTCTACCTCTACCCGAGAGTCTGTTGGAGCAACATCCAGATAGTTGTAATTCTCTAAGGCTCAGTAAGGGAAGCTTATGAAGTACCAGACTGATTACAGCAGCGCTATCCGTGCAGCGAACCAGTAAAACCAGATGTCTGTTCAATCCGACATCTGCAGTGGCCATTTAAAGCGAAGAAGTTAGGGCATTCATACTTCCTGCGATTCAAGGAGCAGAACAGTTGAAAATGAAGGTCTTCTTTTTCTTTGGTATTATGGTGGTTCGCATACAATTGTTATTGGTGCATGCCGCCACCTATTGATTTGTCTGTTTATCAGCCTACTATTCTGTAGTACAATTCAGTAGTTTGAATTCATTACATTTTGTGAAAAAATTGCCCAACTAACTAACCCTACACCAATTAAAACCTCACCATTATTCCACTACTTTGGTCCTCTGATCCTACACCAGGCCAGCAGCCTGGGAGGACGGGATATTATCATTCAAAACACCTTGTAACTCTGCAGTAAAATATTGTACACCCAAGTACTTCTCTGCAGCTGCCACCACATCATCTATCCACTGTGTTTTACATTCTATTCCTGAGGTACAGTTGACAACCATGGCCATGAATGCAAAAAAAAAGACTTACTGAAGAATGTTATTCCTGTCACTCTCTATTGACCTCCCCCTAATCACAGGTATCCTCTCAGGATCCCTCACCCTGGACCCATTTCCTCTACTACTCTCTTCACTGCCTCAGCATACAACACCTTCTGCACTACTGTGATCCTGGTAACCTCAACCTGTCTTTCTCTCACTGGACACGTCTGATCTCCAGCACCATGGGTACCCCTATAGTTTACACACACAACCTTTTCCATCAATACTACACATTCCTTTCTCTCAGGTCCTCCTGCACACCTCTCACATCTAGGAATCTCCCTGCTACACACTGCAGGAAGGAAGCAGTCAAGGAAGGGAGTTTGTGTTTATAGACAAGTACCGCCCCCACTTATCGTTAACCAATCATGTCAATGTCGAGCTATACAGAGCTTTAAAGCTTGCCAGCTTGTAGTCTTAAAACTCAGACATTAGTTACCTTTGGCTCGTTCAGAGTTTTGGAATAAACACAGAATATAAGGTTAGCACAGGCTAAGGAGATCTTTTGTTCTGAGATAATAGCAGTCAGTTAATATGACCTTTATGAATTATGAAGCTTTTGTGATTGATGTGCTTTCTTTAATACATAAATACTTCAAAATTCACAAGATGTGACGTTAGCTGATAAAGATTGTGGAACAAAACGTATAACATCTAAACCTGTGTTTTCAACAGACCTTATTTTCGGCATTTATCCAAACACCCTACAAAAGCGCCATTAGTTTTCCCCATAGGCTTTGTCCAACGAACCATGGCAAAATTAGTGCCTATAAATAGATGCCATTACTATATCTCTCTATAGAGCCCCACATGACTGAGCCATAACACCCATAAAACCTAGTGGCCAAACAGGAAAATAGTTCCAGTTGTTTTCCAGCATTCATATTTCCAATCGGGGATTTCCCATAGGCTTACCCTGGCAAGACACTTTGATAACCGTGTAAATCTCTCTCAGACAATGTGACCTTTGTCAATATAGTCGGCTCTATTTAAACTAAAATTTCGCAAATGCTAGTTAGCATAAAAGTAGACATCATGAAAGACTACAAATCCCTGCAAGCTCCTGCATGTCATCTCTAGCTGACACCTTTGCTAACAGGTATGTTGTAATTATAAAACTTGCCCATGATAGGTCGCATAATTGTCAATTAAAAGAAATGCAGCCAATTTATTCATTACTTCATCTAGCTAACATTAGATAGTTCATCCAGAGATTCTTACCTTTGTATTTGTATTTATTATGGATCCCCACTAACTGCTGCCAAAGCAACAGCTACTCTTCCTGGGGTCCAGCAAAGTTAAGGCAGTTTATACAATTTTAAAACATTACAATACATTCACAGATTTCACAACACACTATGTGCCCTCTGGCCCCTACTCCACCATACCACATATCTACAGTACTAAATCCATGTGTATGTATAGTGGGTGGGTATGTTATTGTGTGTGTGTGTGTGTGTGTGTGTGTGTGTGTGTGTGTGTGTGTGTGTGTGTGTGTGTGTGTGTGTGTGTGTGTGTGTGTGTGTGTGTGTGTGTGTGTGTGTGTGTGTGTGTGTGTGTGTGTGTGTGTGTGTGTGTGTGTGTGTGTGTGCCAATGTTTGTGTTGCTTCACAGTCCCCGCTGTTTCATAAGGTGTTTTTTTTATTTTTGAAATTTAATTTGAATGCTCTCGTCAGTTACTTGATGTCGAATAGAGTTCCATGTAGTCATGGCTCTATGTCATACTCTGTGCCTCCCATAGTATGTTCTGGACTTGGGGACTGTGAAGAGACCTCTTGTGGCATGTCTTGTGGGGTATGGATGGGTGTCCGAACTGTGTGCCAGTAGTTTAGACAGACAACTCGGTGCATTCAACATGTCAATATTGTAGGGATGAATAAAAGTAGGGATGAAGTCAATCTCTCCTCCACTTTCAGCCAGGAGAGATTGACATACATATTATTAACATTAGCTCTCTGTGGACATCCAAGGCCCAGCCGTGCTGCCCTGTTCTGAGCCAATTGCAATTGTCCTAAGTCCTTTTTTGTGGCACCTGACCACACGACTGAACAGTAGTCAAGGTGCAATAAAACTAGGGCCTGTAGGACTTGCCTTGTTGATAGTGTTGTTAAGAAGGCAGAGCATCGCTTTATTATAGACAGACTTCTCCCCATCTTAGCTACTACGGCATCAATATGTTTTGACCATGACAGTTTACAATCCAGGGTTACTCCAAGAAGTTTAGTCATCTCAACTTGCTCAATTTCCACATTATTTATTACACAATTTAGTTGAGGTTTAGGGTTTAGTGAGTGTTTTGTTCTAAATACAATGCTTTTAGTTTAGTGCTAACTTATTTCTTGCCACCCACTCTGAAACGAACTGCAGCTCTTTGTTGAGTGTTGCAGTCCTTTCAGTCGCTGTAGTAGCTGACTTGTATAGTGTTGAGTCATCCACATACATAGAAACTCTGGCTTTAATCAAAGTTAGTGGAATGTCGTTTGTAAAAATTAAAACAATTAAGGGGCCTAAACAGCTCCCTGGGTAATTCCTGATTCTAACTGGATTATGTTTGACAGGCTTCCATTAAAGAACACCCTCTGTGTTCTGTTAGACAAGTAACTCTTTATCCACACTATAGCAGGGGGTGTAAAGCCATAACACACATGTTTTTCCAGCAGCAGACTATGATCAATAAAGTCAAAAGCTGCATTGAAGTCTAACAAGACAGCCCCCACAATCATTTTATCATCAATTTCTCTCATTTGTGTAAGTGCTGTGCGAGTTGAGTGTCCTTCCCTATAAGCATGCTGAAATTCTGTTGTCAATTTGTTTACTGTAAAATAGCATTGTATCTGGTCAAACACAAATTTTTCCAGAAGTTTACTAAGGGTTGGTAACAGGCTGATTGGCCTGTCTGATTCAATGAATGAAGGAGCCGAGTTGGCTTTTTTTCCCCAAAATGTCATTTACGGTGCTCCAAAGCTTTTTACTATCATTCTTTATATAATTAATATTAGTTTCATAGTGTAGTTTCCTTTTATTTTTCTGTAGTTTAGTCACATGATTTCTTAATTTGCAGCACGTTTGCCAATAAGTTGGGCTGCCAGACTTAATTGCCATACCTTTCTCCTCATCCCTCTCAACCATACCATTTTTTAATTCCTCATCAATCTAAGGAGATTTAACAGTTTTAACAGTCATTTTCTTAATGGGTGCATGCTTATTAGTAACTGGAATAAGTAGTTTCATAAATGCGTCAAGTGCAGCGTCTGGTTGCTCCTCATTACACACCGCAGACCAGCAAATATTCTTTACATCATCAACATATGAATCACTACAAATCTTCTTGTATGACCTCTTATACACTATATGAGGCCCAGCCTTTGGAACTTTGGTTTTCCTAGATATGGCTATTATATTGTGATCACTACATCCTATGGATTTGGATACTGCTTTAAAGCAAATATCTGCAGCATTAGTAAAAATATGATCAATACATGTTGATGATTTAATTCCTGTGCTGTTTGTAACTACCCTGGTAGGTTGACAACCTGATCCAGGTTGCAGGCACTGGTTACAGTTTGAAGTTTTTTCCTGAGTGGGCAGCTTGATGATCGCCAGTCAATATATAAATCACCCAGAAAAAATACTTCTCTGTTGATATCACAACATTATCAAGCATTTCACACATATTATCCAGATACGGACTGTTAGCACTTGGTGGTCTATAGCAGCTTCCCACAAGAATGGGCTTTAGGTGAGGCAGATGAACCTGTAGCCATATTACTTCAACAGTATTTAACATTAGATCGTCTTTGAGCTTTACAGGAATGTGGTTCTGAATATAGACCGCAACACCGCCTCCGTTGGCATTTCTGTCTTTTCGGTAGATGTTATAACCATGTATTGCTACCACTGTATCATCAAAGATATTATGTAAGTGAGTTTCAGAGTCAGAATATCAATGTAATCTGTTACAAGCAAGTTATTGACTTCATGGACCTTGTTTCTTAGGCTACATAAATTAATATGGGCTATTTTTAGCACTTTTCTGGGTTGCTTGATTGTTTTTAATGCTTTACTGGGAAGCTTATCAGAGGTAGACTTACTCATGTTATTTACATTGGAGCTGATAGTGCAGGGTGAGCTACATAAAGTGGTCTTCCTACTATGGCACACTGCCTCAGTGCTAACAGTGTAACTCTGGTTTATAGGCTCAAGATTACTGCCTACAATAGCTGGAGGATAAATAGATGTATTTTGTGCAATTAGGGGTACATAAATGTAATTACTTACATTTTGTTTGACAATTCCCCTAAGATCATGTACATTTGATGCAGCATTATGACGACTCATTGTCACAATGTTAGGGATTAACCTCTACGGGCTAGGGGGCAGTGTTCGGAAGTACGGAGTGTCTGACTAGCCCAAAGTAAACTGCCTGTTACTCAGGTCCAGAAGCTAGGATATGCATATAATGGGTAGTATTGGATAGAAAACACTCTGTTAAAATAATTTCTATGAGTATAACAGAACTGATATGGCAGGCGAAAACCAGAGGAAAATCCATCCGGAAAATATGTTTTTTTGAGGTCACAGTTTTTCCATTGACTTGCTATTGACTATAGAGGGAATTAGCTCCCAGATTGCAGTTCCTATGGCTTCCACTAGATGTCCACAGTCTTTAGACATGGTTTCAGGCTTGTTTTTTGAAAAACAAACAAGAAATTGAAGTTCTTCCAAGTGGCTGTTGAAACGGACACTACTGTTTTGCGCGCTCCTCGTTATTTTTATTTCCTATTGAACAGACTATTTTCCGTCTGAAATATTATAGTTTATTTAGATATTTGACACCTGAGGATTAATTAGAAACATCGTTTGACTTGTTTGGACGAACTTTACCGGTACTTCTGGGATTTCTTTGTCTGCATGTTGAACGACTGGATTACAGAACTCCATGGTGCCAACTAAACTGACTTTTTGGGATATAAAGAAGGACTTTATCGAACAAAACCACCATTCTTTGTGTTCCTGGGACCCTTGGGATTGCAAACAGAGGAAGATCTTCAAAGGTAAGTGATTTATTTTATCGCTATATTTGATTTTGTAACGCCTGTGATGGTTTTAATAATATGTTGTTGTGGGGCGCGGTCCTCAGATAATCGAATGTTCTGCTTTCGCCGTAAAGCCTATTGTAAATCCGACAACGCAGTTCGATTACAAAGATTCTAAGCTTTTGAATGGTGTACAACACTTGTATTGTCATGAATGTTTAATATTACTATTTTTGTAATTTGAATTACAAATGCGCTCTGCATTTCACCGGATGTTGTCGTAGGTGGACCGCTAGCGTCCCACCGATCCCTATTAACTGAGCTGGTCTTGGATCATTTACCAGTCATTGTTTCAACGCAGCCTTGAAATGCGTGTACAGAGTCCAGGAGCCAAGATTATTTGGATGGACTCCGTCATTCCTGTAGAGTATCTTCTGTTTCCAGAAGGTGTAAAAGTTATCAATAAAAGTGACTCCAGCTACAGTAGTCTTTTAGCCAGATGTGCAATGCCAGCAGTCTGCTGAATCTTTCACACCCGCTGCCCAACAATGGTACTGGACCTGAAATTATTGGCAGTTTTTTAGAGTCTTAATGCTAAAATTAGTTATTTAAAATGAATTTATAAATGTTCTGAGCTAGCCCTCCTGATGTCATTTGACCCCACATGGACTACGACAGTGTCAGCTCCCGGCATCTGTGGTAGAACTATCGGAAGCAGCCTTGTTATGTCCTGTACTCGTGCTCCTGGGTAGAACAGGGTTTTTGCCTTGGGGACAGAGATGTTTCTCACTACAGAGCTGCCTATGATGACAGCTGGTGATGTCGAATGGTCCGGTGAGCTCCGAGGATCTGAACCTGAGGAAGAAGCCACCGGAGAGGGAGACAGAGCTGATGACGAAGACGCAGGTACCTCCGGATCCGATCTTGATTGGGAAGCCACCATGGACGAAGGCGCCGGAACCTCTGGATCCAGGGCGGCAAAGCTGTTTCTGGTCTGTGCTAGGTCATTGATTGCAAGATATCAGCTGTTGTCCCTTAGTCTTTTAATTAATGCATAACGGTAAACCTAGACACTTGCATCGTATAGTATTCAGAGTGGCGTCTCAAGGCTCGCTACCTTGGCTAGATTCAGTGATAGTATTGGCCTGTAGCATTCACATAATATTGGAGTCAGAGTCAAAATATTCTTTACTCTTCACCTTCTTCTGGCAACGGTCCATACTCTTTTTAATTTGCTTCAATGATCTTCACATTTTCCAAATATGTATTTTGGTCCAGTTTCGTCCAACTGACAATACATTACATTATCAAAGTATTTTTTTCTATTTTATGTTTCTATCTGAAAATATTTTTCAATCTTACCATCTTCTGAAGTAGACATCAGAGTCCTCTGAGGCGTGTAGTGACCTCTCCAAGGAATGTACAGGTGTGTATATTTCAAGAATTCCAATCTTTTTACTTTTAGATGTGTGTGTATTGTTGTGTATTGTTAGATATTACTGCACTGTTGGAGCTAGGAACACAAGTATTTCTACACCCGCAATAACATCTGCTAAATATGTATATGTGACCAATACAATTTGATGATGAGAGTGTGTATTTGTGTGTGAGTACAAGTGCATAGGTTTGTGTGTGTGGGTTTGTAATTGGTGGAGGGTGGTATGTGCATTAACATTAGTGAAGTAACACATTAAACATTGGTTCAGGTGTTATTATATGATCGGTTGAAGTTATTACGTTATTCATTAAAAAAAGTTGTTACTCACCTGACTGACAACGTAACTTATTACATTAAAGTGAAAAAGTTATTACTATAATAATTCAACATTTTATCATATTAAGCAACAAGATATTACATTTACCGGTTTTATTACATTATAAATCTAAAATGTATTACATTAACCGTTGTTACAAGACACAGTATGCATAGTTCTTGCCTTGACCTCATGGATATTATTATCCAATGTATTATTGATTTGTTTTAGGATCATTTTAATTAATGTACATATTATTATAAAAATATAAAATTAAAGTGATAACTTCTTGTTTAGAAGATAATGGATTTAATTTATTGATCAATTGAATAAATTAAAATACACCTATTGTTGAAACATTATTCTATATAATGACATTTAATAATAATAGCATCATTAGTATACAGTGGCTTGCGAAACTATTCACCCCCCTTGGCATTTTTCCTATTTTGTTGCCTTACAACCTGGAATTAAAATAGATTTTTGGGGGGTTTGTATCATTTGATTTACACTACACACTTTGAAGATGCAAAATAATTATTTTTGTGAAACAAACAAGAAATAAGACAAAAAAACTGAAAACTTGAGGGTGCATAACTATTCACTCCCCCAAAGTCAATACTTTGTAGAGCCATCTTTTGCAGCAATTACAGCTGCAAGTCTCTTGGGGTATGGCTCTATTAGCTTGGCATTTCTAGCCACTGGGATTTTTGCCCATTCTTCAAGGCAAAACTGCTCCAGCTCCTTCAATTTGGTTGGGTTCCGCTGGTGTACAGCAATCTTTAAGTCATTCCACAGATTCTCAATTGGATTGAGGTCTGGGCTTTGACTAGGCCATTCCAAGACATTTAAATGGAAACAGGTTTCCTTCAAGAATTTCCATGTATTTAGCGCCATCCAACATTCTTTCAATTCTGACCAGTTTCCCAGTCCCTGCCGATGAAAAACATCCCCACAGCATGATGCTGTCACCACCATGCTTCACTGTGGGGATGGTGTTCTCGGGGTGATGAGAGGTGTTGGGTTTGTGCCAGACATGGCGTTTTCCTAGATGGCCAAGAATCTCAATTTTAGTCTCATTTTACCAGAGTACCTTCTTCCATATGTTTGGGGAGTCTCCCACGTGCCTTTGGGTGAACACCAAACATGTTTGCTTATTTTTTTCTTTAAGCAATGGCTTTTTTCTGATACTCCAATCTCCGCTGTGGAGCTTTGCAGCTCCTTCATGGTTATCTTTGGTCTCTTTGTTGCCTCTCTGACTAATGCCCTCCTTGCCTGGTCTGTGAGTTTTGGTGGGTGGCCCTCTCTTGGCAGGTTTGTTGTGGTGCCATATTCTTTCAATTTTTTAATAATGGATTCAATGGTGCTCCGTGGGATGTTCAAAGTTTCAGATATTTTTTTATAACCCAACCCTGATCTGTACTTCTCCACAATTTTGTCCCCAATCTGTTTGGAGAGCTTCTTTGTCTTAGTGGTGTTGCAGACTCTGGGGCCTTTCAGAACAGGTGTATATATACTGAGATCATGTGACACTTAGATCGCACACAGGTGGACTTTATTTAACTAATTATGTGACTTCTGAAGGTAATTGGTTGCACCAGATCTTATTTAGGGGTTTCATAGCAAAGGGGGTGAATACATATGCACGCACCAATTTGGACTATTTTGTGTATGTCCATTACATGAAATCCAACAAAATAGGAAAAACGCCAAAGGGAATGAATACTTTTGCAAGGCACTATATGAAGAAAGATACAATTATCAACATTCCCCCCTCACACACACAGGTTCACTATGACATTTTCTATGATAACATGAATCCATTTAGATCCCAATGTGTGATATTACAGACACGGGGGAGACCTGATCCTAGATCAGAGCTGCATATTATGCTCTAGGGGTTACCATGGTGATCAGACTAAGTCAACTGTTTAACAATGGGAGATGAATATGACTGTTCACTAGATATTTCCTGTTGATCCTTTATTTCAGGATCTGGAACCTCTTCATTAGATATTTTCTATTTAACCTTTATTTAGTGATCTGGAACCGGTGCCAGATAGGAGGGAGATGAAATACGGCACGTTTTTGTTTTCTGGTGTTTTTTCATTTGCCCTAAATAAGCAAAGTTCTTCCCACATAAACACACATAGGGTTTCACTCCAGTGTGTGTTCGCTGGTGTGAACTTAGGGTCCCTGACTGACTGAAGCGCTTTCCACACTGACCACAGCTATAAGGCTTCTCTCCTGTGTGTATGCGCTGGTGTATAGTACGTTTTTCTGACACAGCAAAGCTCTTCCCACACTGATCACAGCTAAAAGGTTTCTCTCCTGTGTGTTTTCTCTGGTGTATATTCAGGTGTACTGATTGAGCAAAGCTCTTGCCACACTGACCACAGCTATAAGGCTTCTCTCCAGTGTGTGTTCGCTGGTGTGAATTTAGGGTCCCTGATTGACTGAAGCTCTTCCCACACTGATCACAGGTAAAAGGTTTCTCTCTAGTGTGTGTTCGATGGTGTCTTGCCAGGGAGGAAGCTATAGCAAAGCTCTTCCCACACTGATCACAGCTAAAAGGCTTCTCTCCAGTGTGTGTTAGCTGATGTGTAGTCAAGGTGGAAGCTAGAGCAAAGCTCTTCCCACATAGACAGACATAAGGTCTCTCTCCAGTGTGTGTCCGATGGTGTCTAGTCAGGGAGGAAGCTAGAGCAAAGTTCTTCCCACACTGATCACAGCTATAAGGTTTCTCTCCATTGTGTTTTTGCTGGTGTGAATTTAGGGGCCCTGATTGATTGAAGCCCTTCCCACACTGATCACAGCTATAAGGTTTCTCTCCTGTGTGTATGCAATGGTGTATAGTTAGGGCTTCTGATACAGCAAAGCTCTTCCCATATTGATCACAGCTATAAGGCTTCACTCCAGTGTGTGTTAGCTTGTGTATGTTTAGGGCTCCCAAATAAGAAAAGCTTTTCCCACAATCAAGGCAGGGGTAAGGCCTAGCCCCTGTATGAATTCTCTGATGAGATTTTAAGGTGTTAGAAGCAGCAAAACTCTTCCCACACTGTGAGCAGCAGTACGGTTTCTCTCCGGTGTGAATCCGCTGGTGAATAATGAAGTCACTACGGCTTGTGAAACTCTTCCCACAGTCAGAACAGCAGTGATGAGGTTTCTTCCCTGTACGTCTCTGCTGATGTTTCTTGAGATGTTCTGATCTGGAGAGACTCTTCTCTGTCTCGTCAGCAACGTGTGGTTGAGGATCCCCAGATGATAAGCACCTGCCACTGAGAGAACGACGGTTAGGGGTGTCTCCTGTGAAACAAAGACATTGAATAACTAGGTTTTGGAAATATGGGTCGATAAACAAATACTATATACATTTTTTTTAAATGTGTTATTTAGCAGACAGTCTTATACAGAGTGATTTACAGGAGCATTTAGGGTTAAGTGCCTTGCTCAAGGGCACTTCGATAGATTTTCCACCTAGTTGGCTCAGAGATCTAAATCAGCAACCTTTAAATATTTGGCCCAACGCTCTTAAACACAAGACTACCTGCCTCTCTTATCATCAATATACACTCAGTGGCCAGTTTATTAGGTACACCACCCTCTGTTCACGAAATTTTATTGACAATTAACTAGCCACTGAGTGTTTTACTGTTTATAAATCAATTAACAGAAGTTGCAGAAGCAGATTGTACTCTAATCCACACACACCATTGTTCTTACTTGATGAAATCAAATCTCCATCTCCCTCCTCGTGTCCTTCTCTCACAGTTCCACTCTGCCCTGGTGTTTTCCTGCAGTCGACCAGCCGCACAGACACCCTCTTCAGACCCAGCAGTAAGGCGCTACCAGGAGAGTTGTAACCAGGGGACTCCGGCAGGGTGGAGGGGGACGAGCTAGCTCTGTCCTGGTGACCATATGAAGTATTGTACATAGAATATCATTAGACCAAACATTTGATTACTTTAGTCTAAATCTCGGATTGATTGGGTGCATCCTTATAATACCTCCTTTCTCCTGAAGTGAGTAATCGTTCACTACTTTCCACAAAGGTACAGTTTTCAAATCACTTTTGGATTTTTTTTAAATGGAAGTGGTATATTTTTTACAAATGTAAAAAAATATAACACTTTTAATGCCCCTGTCTTATGTTCAGAAGCTTTAATTGAGCATTCATTGGAGTTGAACACATCTTTCACCCCTGAGCCAATCTTGGTTAACCCAGAACTGTCTCACGTAATTGGTCAGCCGCACGATTTAGTTCTGAGTTCATACGTGTTAGGATGAAAGCTTAACAGATGCTGGAATGAAGAGCTCCACCCTCTCTTTCAAGATACGGGCCGAATGTCCCCTCCCCTTTCCAAAATGTTGGCGAACGCCAACACCTGTGAAATCGTGATTTGTCATAATAACCTGTGAGGAAAAATCAAAACACCTGAACTACTGCTGCTCATTATGTGGTATTTAGAGCCAAATCCATAAATTATTTGGTTTTACCTTCCACGTCTTTCTGGTGCCTTTTACAGCTTGTTTCTAGTCTAAAGCATTGCAGAGTTATGCATCCTATACATTTATATAATCAGGGTTTGGGGGGCATTAGCCCTTCCCCCTCCCCAAGCACCACACCACTGGAATGGCCGTTGATAAATATCCAACACATGGGCTAGTCCACCATCCTGATCAGAGCTGTAAATACAATCAAGTCTGTCTAATGGCAGAGTTGTTAGTTTGGCACTGTTGATCAGCACAGATTTGGCATGACCCCCTCCTTAGGACCATCTGGCAGAACTACCAGAATATGTTCTATAAGTTAAGACAGGTGACGATGCCAGACACATGCCGGAACCAACCCTATGAACGATGACTATGTAAAATGTCTGTAACCAGTATAGAAGAGATCTAACGGGACTGCCCAGAGGGAGCTACCTTCAGAATGGTACTTTATGCAAGTTCGACTTTGACCTCTCCAGCATGCTGATAAAAAACCTTCATTAATTTAAGATTGACTTCGAGTGTCCCTGTGTTGAATTTCCACGAGAATCGCATCACATACACTGCATGCCCAAAAGGATGTGGACACCTGCTTGTTGAACATCTCATTCCAAAATCATGGGCATTAATATGGAGTTGGTCCCCCCCTTTGCTGCTATAACAGCCTCCACTTTTCTGGGAAGTCTTTCCACTAGATGTTGGAACATTACTGTGGGGACTTGCTTCAATTCAGCCACAAGAGCATTAGTGAGGTCGGGCACTGATGTTGGGAAATTAGGCCTGGCTTGCGGTCGGCGTTCCAATTCATCCCAAAGGTTTTCGATGGGGTTGAGGTCAGGGCTCTGTGCAGGCCAGTCAAGTTCTTCCACACCAATCTCGATAAACCATTTCTGTATGGGCCTCGCTTTGTGCACGGGGCATTGTCATGCTGAAACAGGAAAGGGCCTTCTGTTACCACAAAGTTGGAAGCACAGAATCGTCTAAATGTCATTGCATGCTGTAGCGTTAAGAATTCCCTTCACTGGAACTAAGGGACCCAGAAGAATCATGACAAACAGCCCCAGACAATTATTCCTCCTCCACAAAAACGTGACAGTCGGCACTATGCATTGGGGCAGGTAGCTTTTCCTGGCATCTGCCAAACCCAGATTTGTCGTTCGGCGGTGAGCCTTACACCACTCCAGCCGACGCTTGGCATTGAGCATAGTGATCTTAAACTTGTGTGCGGCTGCTCAGCTATGGAAACCCATTTCATGAAACTCCCGACGAACAGTTCTTGTGCTGACGTTACATCCAAAGGCAGTTTGGAACTAGGTAGGGAGTGTTGCAACAGACAATTGTTTACGTGCTACCCGCTTCAGTACTCGGTGGTCCCGTTCTGTGATCTTGTGTGGTATACCACTTCTCGATTGAGCCATTGTTGCTCCTATAACAGCACTTTCAGTTGACCGGGGATGCTGTAGCAAGGCAGAAATTTGACCAACTGACTTGTTGGAAAGTTGGCATCCTATGACGGTGCCACGTTGAAAGTCACTGATCTCTTCAGTAAGGCCATTCTACTGCCAATGTTTGTCTATGGAGGTTGCATGGCGGTGTGCTCAATTGTATACACCTGTCAGCAACGGGTGTGGCTGAAATAGCCAAATCAAATAATTTGAAGGGTGGTCCACATACTTATGAATGTACTGTATTTATACTCTGGACTCTGCCATTGCTTGTCCTAATATTTATATATTTCTTAATTCCATTATTTTACTTTTAGATTAATGTGTATTGTTGTGAATTGTTAGATATTACAGCACTGTTGGAACTAGGAACACAAGCATTTCGCTACACCCGCAATAAGATCTGCTAAGTATGTGCATGCGACCAATACAATCTGATTTTATTTGTTTTCTCAGCTACAGTTAGAGTTGTGTCCTGTCTGACAGTAAAATATGGCTAGCTCTTACCGTAGCTTGGACTATGGAGTATCTAGCTAGCGTTGCAGAAGTCCATTGCATTGCATGCATTCTAAGGTAGCAGTGTGACAATTTTGTTTTGAACTGACTAGTTAGATGTATTTCAATGCTGTGGCACTTCCAGGCAGCCGACAAGAGTAACATGTGTTACAATGTTTGAAATGTTTGTTGGTGTTGGTTTTTCTTTTTTATTGTGTCGCACTGCATACTGTTCCTTGCTCTTTTAACAGATTAAGCATGGCTTTGACAATGAACGTTGTGGAATACTCATCACATTTTCTACGGATTTACAAAAAACATGCACCTCCACCGCATATCCGAGACAAACTTCAGTGCTTCGGGATATCCACCGCCATTGTTGCAACCCCTATTACCAGTCTGTTCAACCTCTCTTTCGTATCGTCTGAGATCACTAAAGATTGGAAAGCTGCCACGGTCATCCCCCTCTTCAAAGGGGGTGACACTCTAGACCCAAACTGCTACAGACCTATATACATTCTGCCCTGCCTCTCTAAAGTCTTCGAAAGCCAAGTTAATAAACAGATCACTGACCATTTCGAATCCCACCGTACTTTCTCCGCTGTGCAATCCGGTTTCCGAGCTGGTCACGCGTGCACCTTTTTATTGTGTCGCACTGCATACTGTTCCTTGCTCTTTTAACAGATTAAGCATGGCTTTGACAATGAACGTTGTGGAATACTCATCACATTTTCTACGGATTTACAAAAAACATGCACCTCCACCGCATATCCGAGACAAACTTCAGTGCTTCGGGATAATGCGCGTAAGAAGCCGGGTGAGAGGGACTACAGCTGGTAAGGGCAGACGGAGGAAAATACTGACATTAGAAGGTAACATACCTAAAATACATCACAGTCTATACTACACTGTCTGGAATACGGTGGAGTGCTGTTAGTTGGATGCAGTAAAAAAAGCAGCAGGCCCAACTAGACAGGGTGTAGAAGGAGGGCCTTGAGGATCATCTCCAGAGGTGGAGCAGTCCAACCACAGCTCCCCTCACTGCAGAGCAGGCGAGAGCAGGCTGCTGTGGACCTGGTGAAGGACATGCACACTCTTGACCATCCACTGAATGATCTTCTCCCTCCACCACCAGGCTCTTGAGAAGCAGCCACAAACTGTCCTGTATAACTGCTCTGTATAACTGCCTGTACGAACCTGCGAAACGCCACTCTAACCACTGCTATTTTAAATGAGTGTTTTGAAAATCATTAGTAATTTAAATTCTGAATTTCATCTGTGAGCAAGAATAAATAAACTCAAACTCAACTAGCTATGTTTTGTGGAAAAATGTGTGAGTGGCATTTGGACGTGGACTTGCTATCGTTTTGTGTAACAAATCTTCCATAAACAATTACAGTTTGCTACCTTTCTTTGCCTTTTCGCTAGCTAGCTTCCAGCTGACTTGTGTTAGCTAGCTAGCTGCAGAGGCTAGCTGCTTAAGCAAGCTAACGTTAGCTAATAGTAGCTGTATTGTTGCCAAGCATCCAAGTTGCTGACCAGGTTAGATAGAACTCTGAAATTTGGCTGAAATGAAGTTAGCATTGTCAGAAATGCTCCAAAAAGGTAGCACATTGTTGCTTCTTAATGGACAGAAATGTGCACGTGATATTGATCAATTATAAATGTAATAAAAACTGTTGCACCTGCAAGGTTAGTCAAACAGTTCAGTCCAATGGTCACTTTATGGATGCTAGTGTCGTTTTAATCTTAGCTAAGTAGGAGCAAAAAATACTTAACAATCACTACTAGAATATAATGGAATATATGACAATAAAATAGAAAATAGAAAATAATAATTGTGGTGATGGACATTTTTTATCTTAGCCAGGTAGGCTAAAACAACAAAAACTAAGTGTGTACTGTATGACTGACTCAGACCGTTCAGGGAACATGAAAGAGGAGGATGGCATTTCTCTACAAGTTGGTTGAGTCAACTTAAGTTCTTGTTCTCTCTCACGCTCTGCCCTAGGACCATGCCTCAGGTGGCCTGATGACTCTCTCTCTACCGCTCCTGCTGTCTCTAACTCTGAATGATCGGCTATGAAAAGCCAACTGACATTTTCTCCTGAGGTGCTGACCTGTTGCACCCTCTACAACCACTGTGATTATTTTTAATTTGACCCTGCTGGTCATCTATAAACATTTGAACATCTTGGCCATGTACTGTTATAATCTCCACCCAGCACAGCCAGAGGAGGACTGGTCACCCCTCAGAGCCTGGTTCCTCTAGGTTTCTTCCTAGGGAGTTTTTCCTAGCCACCATGCTTCTACATCTGCATTGCTTGCTGTTTGGGGTTTTAGGCTGGGTTTCTGTACAGCACTTTTTTTTAACCTTTATTATACTAGGCAAGTCAGTTAAGAACAAATTCTTATTTTTAATGACAGCCTAGGAACAGTGGGTTAACTGCCTGTTCAAGGGGAGAACAACAGATTGTACCTTGTCAGCTCTGGGATTTGAACTAGTCCAACGCCCTAACCACTAGGCTACCCTAACACTTTGTGACATCGGCTGATTTAAAAAGGGCTTTATAAATACATTTGATTGATTGATTAGATGATGTTGAAGTTGAAATGGTGCTTGAATAGTGGAGGCAGCGCCTGTTTTCTTTGCGACTTGCGTTAACTATAATTCAATAGTTGTTTAGTAGTCTGAAAAAATCAGAAACATTCACTTGCTTGACCATTCTGTAGGTCATGTAACTGTTTGCAACATGTTTTGTTAACTTAACCGGAAAGATGTTGCTCTCCAGTTTTATGATTAAACAAAAGGTGTGGTTGAATTTATCCTGACACAGTCTTCTAGTCTGGCTGTGTCAAAGCATATGAACTAATAGGTTAGAGCAAACAACGAAAAAAACAAAATATCCCTAGTGTTTATTACCACCATTGTTTATTTTGTCCAGCTGTTCAAATGGAACGAATGGATATGGAAGATCAAAGATGGTGATAACTAGGCCTAGACATGTTATACACCACAGTGGGCATACTGTTAATAAAACATAACCAAACTTACCCGATCCATCGTGGAAGCTATTCTTACTTCAGTGTTTCTTCAAATAAAAAATGGTAAATCTGTAGCCTACACTACAGTTACTTTCTTTGTTACAGCGTTCAGATAAAGAACAGCTAGACCAGAGCAATCAGACGTCCTTTTCAATATCAAAACTAGATTTAAGTTGTGACAAATAAATGTCTGATGTAGGCTAATCTTACTTCTGTTAGATCGTGGATAAGATTTTACCTGATCTATTAAAGTCAATAAAACGTTCAACACCCTATTCACCAATAATCCTGGTGTCTGTTATCGTCTAACTCTTCCCCAGCGTCACTTGAAACAACGTCCTCTTCGAGAGTCCAGATAGTTTTAATTGTCTGATGCCCAGTAAGGGAAGCCTATAAAATACCAGACTGATTACAGCAGCGCTATCCGTGCAGCGAACCAGTAAAACCTGATGTATGTTCAATCCGACGTCTGCTGTTGCCATGCACCATTTACAGCAATGCAACGCCACAGTAGTCAGTACATTTAAACTTCCGCTTCACGGAACAGACTCAAATCCGTAGTGAAGGAAGTGGCCTTCTTCTTCTTTGGTATTATGGTGGTCCGCTAACAATTGTTATAGATTCATAACTCCACCTAGTGTATTGGCTTGGCTGTGTATCAGTCTACTATTCTGTAGTATTAATTCATTACACTTTGTGAAAAACCAACTAACCCTACACCCGTTAAAACCTCATTATTCCACTACTTTGGCCCTCTGATTCTACACCAGGCCAGCAGCCTGGGAGGACGGGATATTATCGTTCAAAACACCTTGTAACTCTGCAGTAAAATATTGTACACCCAAGTACTTCTCTACAGCTGCCACCACAACATCTATCCACTGTGTTTTACATTCTATTCCTGAGGTACAGTTGACAACCATGGCCATATGAACGCCCCAAAAAAACAACGTTACTAAAGCATGTTATTCCTATCACTCTCGATTGACCTCGGCCCAGTCACAGGGATCCTCTCAGGATCTCCAGCACCATGGGTACCCCCTATAGTTTACACACACAACTTGATCCTTCAATACTACACATTCCTTTCTCTCAGGTCCTAGTGCACACATCTCACATCTAGGAATCTACACACTGCTGGAAGGAAGCTGTCAAGAAACAGAGTTTGTGGTTATACAGTCAACCAATCATTTTTTATTTTTATTTATTTAACCTTTATTTAACCAGGTGGGCAAATTGAGAACAAGTTTTCATTTACAACTGCGACCTGGCCAAGATAAAGCAAAGCAGTTCAACACATACAACAACACACAGTTACACATTGGAGTAAACAAACACACAGTCAATAATACAGTAGGAAAAAAAAATCTATATACAATGTGTGCAAATGAGGTAGGATAAGGAACATAAGGCAATAAATAGGCCATGGTGGCAAAGTAACTACAGTATGTCAGTCATGTCAATGTCGAGCCATACAGAGCTTTAGAGCTCGCCAGCTTGTAGTCTTACAACTCGAGAATTAGTTACCTTTGGCTCGTTCAGCCATCCCAATGGGAAAAATTTTGGAACAAACGCCAAAAATAGGGTTAGCACAGGCTAAGGAGATCTTGTACGTTTTGTTCTATTAAATAATATCAGTCAGTTAATATGACCTTTATGAATTATGAAGCCTTTGTGTGATTTAAATGCTTTTTTTTATTACACAACTTCTCCAAAATTCCTGAAGTGACATTAGCTGATAAAGATTGAATAACAAAACAAACAAGATCTCCAAAACCTGTGTTTACAACAGTCCTTATTTTCGGCATTTATCCAAACACCATACAAAACCGCCATTAATTTTCTCCATAGGCTTTGTCCAACAAACCATGGCAAAATTAGTGCCTATAGAAAGATGCCATTACTATTTCTCTTTATAGAGCCCCACAGTGGACGAGTCATAAAACCCTTAAAACCTAATGGTCAAACTAGGAAATGGTTCCAGTTGTTTTCCACCATTCATTTTTCCCATAGGGGATTTTCCATAGGCTTACCCTGGCGAGACATTTTGATAACCGTTTAAATCTCTCTCTGACAAGGTAACTTTTATCAATATAATCGTTTCTGTTTACACTCAAATTTCGCACATGCTAATTAGCATAAAAGCAGACATCATGCAAGAGTACAAATCCCTGCAAGCTCCTGGACTTCGTCTCTAGCTGACACCTTCGCTAACAGCTATTGTGTCATTTCAAATCTTGCCCATGACAGGTCACAGAATTGTCAATTAAAAAATAGTTAGCTAAATGTAGTAATGAATAAATTAGCTAACATTAGATAGTTAATCCAGAGATTCTTACCTTTAATGCTAGGTCATTGATTGCAAGATATTAGCTGTTGTCCCTTAGTCATTTAATAAATGCATAACAGTAAACCTAGACACTTGCATCTCATAGTATTCTGAGTGGTGACGCAAGGCTCGCTACCTTGGCTAGATTCATTGATACAATTATGGGTCTTTAGCATTCACATAATATTGGAGTCAGAGTCCAAATATTATTTACTCTTCACCTCCTGGCAACATTCCATACTTGGTCCCTTACTCTTATTAATTTACGTCGATAATCTTCACCTTTTCCAAATGTGTATTTTGGTCCTGTTTCATCCAACTGACAACACATTACATTATCAAAGTATGTTTGTCTATTTTATGTTTCTATCTGATTTTTTTTTTCACTCTTACCATCTTCTGAGGTTGACTTCAGAGTCCTCTGAGGTGTGGGGTGGGGGTTCGGTCGGGGGTTCACCCCACCCGAGGCCTGGACACTTTTGAAAGGTAATTTATGATGTTTCAGAACCACTTGTCAAACAAAGTTTCAAATGTATAATTGTATTTTAAAAGCTGAGAGTTAATTATGATATGTATACGAGAGGTCAAATATCAAATTTCTGTCAATCTGAACATTCTGAAAATGTTTCTGATGGACAGCTATGAATATATTTACAATGATATATGATTAAAGGGAATACATGAGTAATAACCTGTATGCTGACATTGTAAACTTCCGACGTCAACTGTATGTGCATTAACATTATTGAAGTAACACATTAAACATTGGTTCAGGTGTTATTACATGATCGGTTGAAGTTATTACATTATTCATAAAAAGAGTTGTTCCTCACCTGATAACGTAACTTATTACATTCAATTGAAAAAGTTGTTACTATAAGAATTCAACATTTCATCATATTAATCTTTAAAAGTAATTTCCTAACCATCTTAAATAAGCATGCCCCTTTCAAAAAATGTAGAACTAAGAACAGATATAGCCCTTGGTTCACTCCAGACCTGACTGCCCTTGACCAGCACAAAAACATCCTGTGGCAGACTGCAATAGCATCGAATAGTCCCCGTGAGATGCAACTGTTCAGGGAAGTCAGGAACCAATACACGCAGTCAGTCAGGAAAGCAAAGGCTAGCTTTTTCAACAGAAATTTGCATCCTGTAGCTCTAACTCCAAAAAGTTTTGGGACACTGTAAAGTCCATGGAGAACAAGAGCCCCTCCTCCCAGCTGCCCGCTGCACTGAGGCTAGGTAACACGGTCACCACCGATAAATCCATGATAATCGAAAATTTCAATAAGCATTTCTCTACGGCTGGCCATGCTTTCCTCCTGGCTACCCCAACCCCGGCCAACAGCTCCGCCCCCTCACAGCTACTTGCCCGAGCCTCCCCAGCTTCTCCTTCACCCAAATCCAGATAGCAGATGTTCTGAAAAAGCTGCAAAAGCCGGACCTGTACAAATCAGCTTGACAATCTGGACCCTCTCTTTCTAAAACTATCCACCGCCATTGTTGCAACCCCTATTACCAGTCTGTTCAACCTCTCTTTCGTATCGTCTGAGATCACTAAAGATTGGAAAGCTGCCACGGTCATCCCCCTCTTCAAAGGGGGTGACACTCTAGACCCAAACTGCTACAGACCTATATACATCCTGCCCTGCCTCTCTAAAGTCTTCGAAAGCCAAGTTAATAAACAGATCACTGACCATTTCGAATCCCACCGTACTTTCTCCGCTGTGCAATCCGGTTTCCGAGCTGGTCACGGGTGCACCTCAGCCATGCTCAAGGTACTAAACGATATCATAACCGCCATCGATAAAAGACAGTACTGTGCAGCCGTCTTCATCAACCTGGCCAAGGCTTTCGACTCTGTCAATCACCGTATTCTTATCAGCAGACTCAATAGCCTTGGTTTCTCAAATGACTGCCTCGCCTGGTTCACCAACTACTTTGCAGACAGAGTTCAGTGTGTCAAATCGGAGGGCCTGCTGTCCGGACCTCTGGCAGTCTCTATGGGGGTACCACAGGGTTCAATTCTCGGGTCGACTCTTTTCTCTGTATATATCAATGATGTCGCTGTTGCTGCGGGTGATTCCCTGATCCACCTCTACGTGGACGACACCATTCTGTATACTTCTGGCCCTTCTTTAGACACTGTGTTAACTAACCTCCAGTCGAGCTGCAATGCCATACAACAATCCTTCCGTGGCCTCCAACTGCTCCTAAATGCTAGTAAAACCAAATGCATGCTTTTCAACCCTTCGCTGCCAGCACCCGCCAGCCCAACTAGCATCACTACCATGGACGGTTCTGACCTAGAATATGTGGACAACTACAAATACCTAGGTGTCTGGCTAGACAGTAAACTCTCCTTCCAGACTCATATTAATCATCTCCAATCCAAAATCAAATATAGAATCGGCTTCCTATTTTGCAACAAAGCCTCCTTCACTCACGCCGCCAAACTTACCCTGACTATCCTACCGATCCTCGACTTTGGTGATGTCATCTTCAAAATAGCTTCCAATACTCTACTGAGCAAACTGGATGCAGTCTATCACAGTGCCATCGTTTTGTTACCAAAGCCCCTTATACCACCCACCACTGCGACCTGTATGCTCTAGTCGGCTGGCCCTCGCTACATATCCGTCGCCAGACCCACTGGCTCCAGGTCATCTATAAGTCTATGCTAGGTAAAGCTCCGCCTTATATCAGCTCACTGGTCACGATAACAACACCCACCCGTAGCACGTGCTCCAGCAGGTATATCTCACTGGTCATCCCCAAAGCCAACACCTAATTTGGCCGTCTTTCCTTCCAGTTCTCTGCTGCCAGTGACTGGAACGATTTGCAAAAATCGCTGAAGCTGGAGACTTGTGTCTCCCTCACTAACTTTAAACAAACATCAGTTATCTGAGCAGCTAACCGATCGCTGCAGCTGTATATAGTCCATCTGTAAATAGCCCACCCAATCTAACTACCTCATCCACATACTGTTTTTATTTACTTTTCTGCTCTTTTGCACACCAGTATCTCTACTTGCACATCATCACCTGCTAAATTGTAATTACTTCGCTACTATGGCCTATTTATTGCCTACCTCCTCTCGCCATTTGCACACACTGTATATAGACTTATTTTATATATTTTTTCTATTGTGTTATTGACTGTACGCTTGTTTATTCCATGTGTAACTCTGTGTCGCACTGCTTTGCTTTATCTTGGCCAGGTCGCAGTTGTAAATGAGAATTTGTTATCAACTAGCTTACCTGGTTAAATAAAGGTGAAATATATTTTTAATTTTTTATTAACCAACATTACATTTACCGGTTTTATTACATTATAAATCTAAAATGTATTACATTAACCGTTGTTACAAGACACAGTATGCATAGTTCTTGCCTTGACCTCATGGATATTATTATCCAATGTATTATTGATTAGTTTAAGGAGCATTTTAATCCATTTAGATATTATTAAAATATACAAATAAAGTGATAACTTCTTGTTTAGAAGATAACAGATTGAATTTATTGATCAATTGAATACAGGAATATACACCTATTGTTGAAACATTCTACATAATGACATTTAATAGTAATAGTATCATGAGTATATGAAAGATACACAATTATCAACCCCCCCCCACAAACACACAGGTTCACTATGACATTTTCTTTGATAACATTCATCCATTTAGATCCCAATGTGTGATATTACAGACACAGGGGAGACCTGATCCTAGATCAGAGCTGCATATTATGTCCCACAGAGGTTACCATGGTGATCAGACTAAGGCAACTGTTTAAGAATAGGAGATGGATATTACTGTTCACTAGATGTTTTCTATTGATCCTTAATTTAGAGATCTGCAACCTCTTCACTAGATGTTTTCTATTGATCCTTTATTTATGGATTTGGAACTGGTGTCGGATAGATGGGAGATGAAATACGTCATGTTTGTGCTTTCTGGTGTTGTCTCATTGGTCCTAAATTAGAAAAGCTCTTCCCACAATCTATCTAAGGTTTCTCTCCAGTGTGTGTTTGCTGGTGTGAATTCAGGTTCCGTAATTGACTGAAGCCCTTTCCACAATGATCACAGCTGTCAGGCTTCTCTCATGTGTGTGTTCGCTGGTGTATATTCAGGTGTACTAATTGACTGAAGCTCTTCCCACACTGATCACAGCTATAAGGCTTCACTCCAGTGTGTGTTAGCTTGTGTATGGTTTGGGCTCGCAAATAAGCAAAGCTTTTCCCACAATCAAGGCAGGTGTAAGGCCTCTCCCCTGTATGAATTCTCAGATGCAATTGTAAGGTTTGAGAAGCAGGGAAACTCTTCCCACACTGTGAGCATCTGTAAGGGTTTTCTCCCGTATTGATTCTTTGTTGTACTTTAAGACTTTAAGACAGGTGAAACTCTTCCCAGACTGTACGGTTTCTCTTCAGTGTGAATCCACTGGTGAATAATTTTGTCACTCCAGCTAGTGAAACCCTTCCAACAGTCAGAGCAGCAGTGGTGAGGTTTCTTCCCTATACGTCTCTGCTGGTGTTTCTTGAGATGTTCTGATCTGGAGAGACTCTTCTCTGTCTCGTCAGCAACATGATGTGGTTAAGGCGCCCTAGATGAAGTCCCTCCCACTGGGAGAACGACGGTTAAGAGTGTCCCCTGTGAAACAAAGACATTGAATAGATAGGTTTTGCAAATGTGGGTCCATAAACAAATATTGTTTTGTTATTTAGCAGAAGCTCTTACTCAGAGCAACTTAAAGGAGCAATTAGGGTTAAGTACCTTGCTCAAGAGCGGACATATTGTTCACCTAGTCGGCTCAGAGATTCGAATCAGCAACCTTTTGATTAGTGGCCCAACGCTCTTAATCACTAGACTACCTGCCGCCCTTATCATCAATATACACTCAGTGGACAGGTTATGAGGTACACTCCCCTGCGTTCACAAAACTGGATCGACAATTTACTGGCCACTGTTTATCAATGAATTAACAGAAGTTGCAGAAGCAGATTGTAGTCTCATCCACACACCCCATTGTTCTTACTTGATGAAATCAAATCTCCATCTCCCTCCTTGTGTCCTCCTCTCACAGTTCCACTCTGCCCTGCTGTTTTCCTGCAGTCGACCAGCCGCACAGAAACCCTCTTCAGACCCAGCAGTAAGGCGCTACCGGGAGACTTGTGACCCAGGGACTCCGGCAGGGTGGAGGGGGACGGGCTAGCTCTGCCCTGGTGACCACAGGAAGTATTGTACATAGAATATCATTAGACCAAACATTTGATTACCGTAGTCCGAATCTTTTATTCATTGGTGCATCCTGAAGTGTGTCATCGTTCACTACTTTCTACAAAATGTTAAATCACTTTGGCAAATTTTTCAAATGGAAGTGGTATATCTTTTACAAATGTAAAAATGTATAAAACTTGTAATGCCACGTCTTATGTTCAGAACTTTTGATTGAGCATTCATTGGAGTTGAACATCTTTCACCCGAGTTAATCTTAGTTAACCAGAATTTAAGTGTCACGTAATTGGTCAGCTGCTCGATTAAGTTCTGGGTTCAAACGTGGAGAAATTAAGAGATGGTAGAACAAGGAGCAGAACCGGAACGAGGAGCTCCACCCCCTCTTTCAAGATACGGGCTGAATGTCCCCTCCCAACATGTGAAAGATGGTAACACCTGCTAAATCACGATTTGTTCAAATAACCAGTGACGCACAACCTAAACACCAGAACTATTGCTGCTCGTTATCCCACTTTTGGAGCATGTTGAGAAAAATGTCAGTCTTATGGTTTCTTCTACGCAGGAGGACACTGAAACCATCAGATACAGTGAGGGAAAAAAGTATTTGATCCCCTGCTGATTTTATACGTTTGCCCACTGACAAAGAAATGATCAGTCTATAATTTTAATGGTAGGTTTATTTGAACAGTGAGAGACAGAATAACAACAACAAAATCCAGAAAAAACGCATGTGAAAAATGATATACATTTTAATGAGGGAAATAAGTATTTGACCCCTCTGCAAAACATGACTTAGTACTTGGTGGCAAAACCCTTGTTGGCAATCACAGAGGTCAGACGTTTCTTGTAGTTGGCCACCAGGTTTGCACACATCTCAGGAGGGATTTTGTCCCACTCCTCTTTGCAGATCTTCTCCAAGTCATTAAGGTTTCGAGGCTGACGTTTGGCAACTCGAACCTTCAGCTCCCTCCACAGATTTTCTATGGGATTAAGGTCTGGAGACTGGCTAGGCCACTCCAGGACCTTAATGTGCTTCTTCTTGAGCCACTCCTTTGTTGCCTTGGCCGTGTATTTTGGGTCATTGTCATGCTGGAATACCCATCCACGACCCATTTTCAATGCCCTGGCTGAGGGAAGGAGGTTCTCACCCAAGATTTGACGGTACATGGCCCCGTCCATCGTCCCTTTGATGCGGGTGAAGTTGTCCTGTCCCCTTAGCAGAAAAACACCCCCAAAGCATAATGTTTCCACCTCCATGTTTGACGGTGGAGATGGTGTTCTTGGGGTCATAGGCAACATTCCTCCTCCTCCAAACACGGCGAGTTGAGTTGATTCCAAAGAGCTCCATTTTGGTCTCATCTGACCACAACACTTTCACCCAGATGTTCTCTGAATCATTCAGATGTTCATAGGCAAACTTCAGACGGGCATGTATATGTGCTTTCTTGAGCAGGGGGACCTTGTGGGCGCTGCAGGATTTCAGTCCTTCAAGGCGTAGTGTGTTACCAATTGTTTTCTTGGTGACTATGGTCCCAGCTGCCTTAAGATCATTGACAAGATCCTCCCGTGTAGTTCTGGGCTGATTCCTCACCGTTCTCATGATCATTGCAACTCCACGAGGTGAGATCTTGCATGGAGCCCCAGGCCGAGGGAGATTGACAGTTCTTTTGTGTTTCTTCCATTTGCGAATAATCGCACCAACTGTTGTCACCTTCTCACCAAGCTGCTTGGCGATGGTCTTGTAGCCCATTCCAGCCTTGTGTAGGTCTACAATCTTGTCCCTGACATCCTTGGAGAGCTCTTTGGTCTTGGCCATGGTGGAGAGTTTGGAATCTGATTGATTGCTTCTGTGGACAGGTGTCTTTATACAGGTAATAAGTTGAGATTAGGAGCACTCCCTTTAAGAGTGTGCTCCTAATCTCAGCTCGTTACCTGTATAAAAGACACCTGGGAGCCAGAAATCTTTCTGATTGAGAGGGGGTCAAATACTTATTTCCCTCATTAAATGCTAATCAATTTATATCATTTTTCACATGTGTTTTTCTGGATTTTTTTGTTGTTATTCTGTCTCTCACTGTTCAAATAAACCTACCATTAACATTATAGAGTGATCATTTCTTTGTCAGTGGGCAAACGTACAAAATCAGCAGGGGATCAAATACTTTTTTCCCTCACTGTATAGGGGTATTGTGGCATGTAGTAGAAGCCTACAGTAAAAAGGTATTGGTGTATGCAACATTGTTCAAGATCTACTTGTCTATGTGACTTGTTACTGTAACAGCATCCTCATCTAAAATCAGCAGCTTACAGTGTATCAATGATTGAAAAACAGCTTCTATCTCAAGGCCATCAAACTGTTAAACAGAAATCACTAACTCAGAGAGGCTGCTGCCTACATTGAGACCCAATCACTAGTCACTTTAAACAATGCCACTTTAAATAATGCCACTTTAATAATGTATACATATCTTACATTACTCATCCCATTTGTATATACTGTATTTTATACCATCTATTGCCGCTCGGCCATTGCTCATCTATATATTTATATGTACATATTCTCATTCACCCCTTTAGATTTGTGTGTATTAGGGAGTTGTTGGGGAATTGTTAGATTACTTGTTAGATATTACTGCAATGTCAGAACTAGAAGAACAAGCATTTCGCTACACTCGCATTAGCATCTGCTAACCATGTGTATGTGACCAATAACATTTGATTCGATTTTTAGGCAGAAGTGGAGAGAGGAAAACAACACACTGGAGACGATAACAAATCATTTAAACAACAAAAACGGATTAACGTTAATAATTGGATTATAGATATACAGATGGTAGCAAGGAAGGTTAGCTAAGCAGGTGAGCGGGTCCAGCATTTGATACACAGGATTGGAAATAATCACAAAATGAATGACTATGGTGTTTGTTTTGAAGCCAGAAAGACGTCCACTTAAAAAAAATTGAATTTAGTCAATGTGGGGTCAGGGGAAAAATGGAGTCCCTAGAGAAAGCAAGTACAAGATGGGTGTCAGGGATGGAGCGGCAGTATTATCATAAGGAGACGTGTACTTGGAAAACGGAGGAGGAATGGAGGGAAAAAGAGAGGGAGAAGAGGTCTAAGAGAATGAGGGAAGAAGAGGGTGAGCTTGAGTCGGATAAAAATGGTGGGAAAAGGGAGATGGTTTGTCAAAGAAGAATGGTAGAAAATGTAAGCAGAGGGAGCTGAAGACAGGAGGAGAAATGGAAGTGAATGAGGGTGAAGTATTGGAGGTGGTAGGTGTGGTAAAGTTATCGGAGACTGAGGTATGCACCGAGGTTTAGGTTGAAGAAGAGTCTGACAGTAGGAGTGAAGTTAATGGAAAAAGTGGACTCTTATCTTTTGGCTGATCCATTTGTGGTTAAAACGTTTAATCCGTTTTAAAGCTGAGAAGCTTCTCTTGCAAGAAGCACTGCTGTCTGGTGTAACAAGAGAAAACGTACAAAGTCCAAATAGCTCATGGAATACCTCTTTATACGGTTCTAGAAACACAACAAAGTCAAGGAGAGTAGACGGTCTGTCCCTTCCACTTTTCTCTCTCCTATTAAGAAGCCGCTTGGTCTAAATCTGACTCAAAGGTCTGAGCAAAGGCAAACAGAGGCTCCTCATTCAAGAATGTTGTACTCTTTGGGTTGAGAGACTGGACCCCTTGCATTATGTCGCAATTCCTCTTTGAAAAACGCCTCTGCAGCTCAGCTGTGAGACTGTCAAGCACCTGATAAAAGATAGCTCTTTGGAAGCTCTCACCATCACTTTGGTCACTATTTGTCTGTCCTACAGTGCTCAACATCAATGAGTCATGAAATCTTAAGCTTGTTTTAGGTTGTCTTTTACACACTGTTTGTACACTTATTTTGCAGTGCTCTGCAATCTCTTCAACCTCTTTCCATAGTTCTCCAAAGTAACCCTCACTTCTGTAGTCCTGTAATGTGTCTGTAAGGGCACCTACTAGATCCACAGCCCTTGCTAGGTCAAGAGAGCTTGATTGGAGCATGTCAGAATGACATTTGGCATCACCAAGCACTTTACAAAAGGTAACCAAAAGCCCTATGAAATGTAAATCTATCTGAGAAAGAAGGCCCCTTGCCTCCACTGATCTATCACCACTATGTTCAAGTGTGATATCCTGTAGCACTCTCAGAACTGCTGGAAGCCTGTCCCTCAGATTACGGCATGCCATGTATCTGCATGCCCACCTTACATCTGTAAGTCTCTGTAGTTCCCTGGGCTGCTGCTGTGGATACAGCTCTTTCTGAACTGCAAGCCACTTGAGCTGAAGCCAGATACTTGGTACGAGCCAGAAACAAAGTTATTAAGCATCTGCAGGAGAGCAAAAAAAGTTAACTGACTCAGGCACTGACCGACAAGAACCAAATTTAAACAATGTGCATTACAGTGCACATAAAATGCAAGTCTTGCACTGTTTTTAATCCGTGCAGACACACCAGAATGCTTCCCCACAAGATTATTATGTTTTTCTAGGCAATCAATTATCATTTTTGTGAGACCTGCTGCATCTAAGATTTCAGCTGACTGAAAGTGTAAAAAGCTTTCGTGGACGACCCCGTTGTAATAGTACCTCACAACTAAAGACATTTGTTATTTTTTCTTTAAACCTTTGGTTTAATCTGCAATTACACTCAAAACTTCACTTTCTTTTACTTCTCTTATTATTTCACTTTGTACCATCTCAGCTAAGCCCTCAAGAACTTCCTTCTGGATTTGGTGGCTTGTGTACTTAGCATTGCCACATGCATTCATCCTTTTCTCTATGAGAGGGTCATGCTTTGCTATTTCTTCTAAGATTGTCAAAATATTACCCTTGTTGTGACAGTCATCAGACTTTCGATGACCTTTCTGTGCTATTTTTTGAGAGGCAGTTAATAGGAGCACATATGCAATTGTTTTAATGTAAGTACAGTTTTCCTCCACTTTCTTTTACCGGTCCTCATTTATGACATCTTTATGAGTTGCGTCAATAGCCCTTTTATGCAGATTCCAAGCATAGCATTGATATGATGATCTGCCTTCGAATAGAGCTTAAACCCAGAATCTTTAAACGGTGCCTTTTTCCAGTTACAAAAACCTGACTGTGATGTGAAGGCAGATTCATGTGTATTGGGCAGAGAAAAATGCCTACAGGCGAAACAATAAGTCGAATCTTGATTTACAGAATATTCAAGCCATGAATTGTCTTTATACCAGGAGCTGTTGAAAGCCATTTTCCTAGTACCATGCTGAGTTCTGGGAAATGTTTTCAAACATGGCTGTACAGGACACTCTTCTCTGGATCTTGAAATGTCTGAAATACACATTAAATAATTTATAATTAAGGGATCCACCAGATTAGATACTAACAGCTGCTAACTAAATTGTATAGTTTAAAGTATAGGCCTGGCCTACCATTGGGTCCTTTTGGAACAGCATATCTGGTGCCTGGTGCAGTTGGGAGGGGCTCGATGACACCTCCTGGCAGCTCTGGCTCACTGTCTTGCTCAGAGCCAGAGGTCTCTGTGTCATCCTTTGATACATCTACTACATTAAAATAACACAAGAACCATTAGTGTATAATCACAATAAAAATACCACTGCCATCAAAACAAGAACACACATAAATCAACAACCAACTTAAATTCTGAAATGGGCATGTGACTGACTGCCTGGTAGATGCTCTGACCTGGTGGTGGTAGACTGGGTCCTTGTGAAGTGTGACCACACTGACTCTGACTAGCCTCAGATAGGGAGCTGTTCTGGGGTCCGGTGGTGATGCAAGGGCTGGAGTCTGTTTGCACCTGATCTGGCTGTTTGTGCTTCTTTAAAAATAAGTCTCTCTCTCCCTTTCTTTTCATGTTTAATTGACCCTATGCAAAAATAGTACCGTCTACGGTTACATCTAAGCATCCAATTACCCACATTTTAGTCCAATCTCAATCTTAAATTACAAATCCCCATTATCATAACTGTACCTTAAAATCAACTACCAGCCTGAGTTACTAGTTAGATCATGGCTAGCCCAACTCTGCAGTAAGTAACTTAGCTAGCTATAATTTCGTACACCTTTACGATAGCAAACAGGCTATCTGCAAATTGTGGTATTCTTTTGAGTAACTTTAACAGATTGATAATAGCAAATGTTCGTTTTGAGTTCAAGTATGAAAATCTAACTGAGTTAATGGATTTCAAAATGGTGAATGTTAACTTGCTGAACACTGACAGCTGTAGCCTACTAGTTACCCCACACTAGCAAAACATTTGTATACTGTAACTTACGTCATTGCACTGTATATGCGTGTATTACTAGCACAGATGTAAACACAATGTTAGGCTAAATTGGGAACCGATCCCTCTTATCTGATTAACTGTCTGTTAATGGAGCCAAAGGTCTAACCTTAACTTACACAGCGACTCAACTTTCGTAAAGTTGTGAAGGAAACCGAAACCCGATGCTAAACCGTAAAACTTACTTCAAATATGATGCTTTCGCCAATTCCGAAAAGAGCTTGTGGATCTGTGGAAATATTCTCTCTTCTTCTTCTGTATGTTCTTCTTATTATTCTGTATCTTGCAACCAACGTTAATATTCTCTCTTCCTCATCCTCGATTTGAAAACGTCAAAATAAATGCTTCTTTCAACAAGAGGTGAAATGAGAGTGCCACCCCGGACACCCCTCTGGCTCTGCTCCTGGAGAGGTGGGGAGTGTGTTGTGTATCTCCAATCAAGTTGAGATTTGAATTTAAAAGAAATTCTGAATGAGATTTGAATTTAACAGAAATTCTGAATCCAGATGTGTCTTTTAGACATATATGATAATGGGATTAAACTGAATATCACATATTGTCACGCCCTGGCCATAGAGAGCACTCTAGGTTTCTCTATGGTGTGTTGGGTCAGGGCGTGACTAGGGTTATGTAGGGAACTCTGTTTGTTTTTGGTTAGGTTCCCAATTAGAGGCAGCTGGTTGTCGTTGCCTCTAATTGGGAATCCTATTTAAGTTGGTTCCCTGCCCCACTTTCCTTGTGGGTTATTGTTTGTATTTGTGTGTGCCACACCTGTGTTACGGTCTGTTCTTTGTTTATTGTTTTTTGCCAGTTGCATTTAAAATAAAGTATGTATACTGGAACCCTCGCTGCATCTTGGTCCGCTCCATCAGAAAACCGTGACAGAATAACCCACCCAAAAAGGACCAAGCAGTGGGGTCAGCAGGAGTCCGGGACATGGGAGATCTTGGATGGCCAGGGACCCTGGAGTCAGGCGGGGGAGTATCGCCGTCCCAGGGAGGAGTTGGAAGCAGTGACGGCAGAGCGGCTCTTCTACGAGGAGAAGTACAGAGCAAGGAAGCCCGAGAGGCAGCCCCAAAAACATTTTGTGGGGGGGCACACGGGGAGGTTGGTTGTGCCAGGTTGGAGACCTGAGCCAACTCCCCGTGCTTACCGGAGGGAGCGTCACACTGGTAAGGCACCGTGTTATGCGGTGAAGTGCACGGTGTCTCCAGTGCGCGTTTACAGGCCGGAGCGCGACATGCCAGCTCCCCGCATCTGTCGAGCTAGGGGGAGTTTGCAGCCTGGAAGGAGGGTGTTGGCTCAGCGCTCCTGGTCTCCGGTGCGCCTCTTCAGACCAGGATATCCTGCACCGGCTCTGCGCACTGTGTCTCCAGTGCGCGCCCACAGCCCGGTGTGCGACATTCCAGCTCCCCGCATCTGTCAGGCTAGGGTGAGCGACCAGCCTGGACGGAGGGTGCCGGCTCAGCGCTCATGGTTTCCAGTGCGCCTCCTTGGACCAGGATATCCTATGCCGGCTCTGCGCACTGTATCTCTTCACTGTGCGTCTTCACAGCCCAGTACGGCCTGTTCCTGCTCCGCGCACCAGGCCCCCAGCGCATCGAGGGCCCAGCACGTACTGTCCCTGCTCCACGCATCAGGTCCCCAGCGCATCGAGAGCCCGGCACGGCCTGTCCCTGCTCCACGCATCAGGTTCCCAGCGCATCGAGTGCCCAGCACGCCCTGTCCCTGCTCCACGCACCAGGTCCCCAGTGCGCCTTCAGAGCCCGGCACGTCCCTGTTCCCGCCCACGCATCAGGTCCCCAGCGCATCGAGAGCCCGGCACGTCCTGTTCCTGCTCCACGCATCAGGTCCCCTGTGCGCGCATCGAGAGCCCAGCACGCCCTGTTCCTGCTCCACGCATCAGGTCCCCAGCGCATCGAGAGCCCGGCACGGCCTGTCTCTGCTCCACGACTAGGCCTCTAGGGTGTCGTCCCAGCCTGGCACGCACTGTTCCTGCTCCACGCACCAGGTCTCTAGGATGTCGTCCCAGCCTGGTACGCACTGTTCCTGCTCCACACACCGGGCCTCCAGTGAATCTTCTCGGTCGGTATGGCCCGCATCGGAGCTGCCACCGACAAAGGCCCATCTCAAGTCCCCCCATTGACTCTAGGTGGCGGTCGGAGTCCGCACCTTTGGGGGGTACTGTCACGCCCTGGCCATAGAGAGCTCTCTAGGTTTCTATGGTGTGTTGGGTCAGGGCGTGACTAGGGTTATGTAGGGAACTCTGTTTGTTTTTGGTTAGGTTCCCACCAGAGGCAGCTGGTTGTCGTTAAGTTGGTTACCTGCCCCACTTGCCTTGTGGGTTATTGTTTGTATTTGTGTGTGTGTACCTGTGTGTCCCACAACTGCGTTACGGTCTGTTCTTTGTTTATTGTTTTTTGCCAGTTGCATTTAAAATAAAGTATGTATACTGGAACCCTCGCTGCATCTTGGTCCGCTCCATCAGAAAACCGTGACACATATGGACATTTCCTATGGTCGGATATGGACTCATTCAATATCCTGAGATATGTGACACCCTATTTTCTCTCTTCATGTTGACAAATACTGACTGTATACATTGCATATCTGTGTTTTCTCAGCACATTCAAGACATGAAGCTTGGGCACACGGGGAGGTTGGTTGTGCCAGGTTGGAGACCTGAGCCAACTCCCCGTGCTTACCGGAGGGAGCGTCACACTGGTAAGGCACCGTGTTATGCGGTGAAGTGCACGGTGTCTCCAGTGCGCGTTTACAGGCCGGAGCGCGACATGCCAGCTCCCCGCATCTGTCGAGCTAGGGGGAGTTTGCAGCCTGGAAGGAGGGTGTTGGCTCAGCGCTCCTGGTCTCCGGTGCGCCTCTTCAGACCAGGATATCCTGCACCGGCTCTGCGCACTGTGTCTCCAGTGCGCGCCCACAGCCCGGTGTGCGACATTCCAGCTCCCCGCATCTGTCAGGCTAGGGTGAGCGACCAGCCTGGACGGAGGGTGCCGGCTCAGCGCTCATGGTTTCCAGTGCGCCTCCTTGGACCAGGATATCCTATGCCGGCTCTGCGCACTGTATCTCTTCACTGTGCGTCTTCACAGCCCAGTACGGCCTGTTCCTGCTCCGCGCACCAGGCCCCCTGTGCGCATCGAGGGCCCAGCACGTACTGTCCCTGCTCCACGCATCAGGTCCCCTGTGCGCATCGAGAGCCCGGCACGGCCTGTCCCTGCTCCACGCATCAGGTTCCCTGTGCGCATCGAGTGCCCAGCACGTCCTGTCCCTGCTCCACGCACCAGGTCCCCTGTGCGCCTTCAGAGCCCGGCACGTCCTGTTCCCGCTCCACGCATCAGGTCCCCTGTGCGCATCGAGAGCCCGGCACGTCCTGTTCCTGCTCCACGCATCAGGTCCCCTGTGCGCATCGAGAGCCCAGCACGTCCTGTTCCTGCTCCACGCATCAGGTCCCCTGTGCGCATCGAGAGCCCGGCACGGCCTGTCTCTGCTCCACGTACTAGGCCTCTAGGGTGTCGTCCCAGCCTGGTACGTACTGTTCCTGCTCCACGTACCAGGTCTCTAGGATGTCGTCCCAGCCTGGTACGTACTGTTCCTGCTCCACACACCGGGCCTCCAGTGAATCTTCTCGGGTCGGTATGGCCCGCATCGGAGCTGCCACCGACAAAGGCCCACCCGAAGTCCCCCCCATTGACTCTAGGTGGCGGTCGGAGTCCGCACCTTTGGGGGGGGGGTACTGTCACGCCCTGGCCATAGAGAGCTCTCTAGGTTTCTCTATGGTGTGTTGGGTCAGGGCGTGACTAGGGTTATGTAGGGAACTCTGTTTGTTTTTGGTTAGGTTCCCAATTAGAGGCAGCTGGTTGTCGTTAAGTTGGTTACCTGCCCCACTTGCCTTGTGGGTTATTGTTTGTATTTGTGTGTGTGTGTACCTGTGTGTCCCACAACTGCGTTACGGTCTGTTCTTTGTTTATTGTTTTTTGCCAGTTGCATTTAAAATAAAGTATGTATACTGGAACCCTCGCTGCATCTTGGTCCGCTCCATCAGAAAACCGTGACACATATGGACATTTCCTATGGTCGGATATGGACTCATTCAATATCCTGAGATATGTGACACCCTATTTTCTCTCTTCATGTTGACAAATACTGACTGTATACATTGCATATCTGTGTTTTCTCAGCACATTCAAGACATGAAGCTTCTCTTGGTAGAGGTCCATATATGGATCTTGATATGCTGAAAATAAGGAGAATTTCTGAGTTTTCAGCAAAGGCTCAATAATTAGACAAATATGGAATCCATATTTTTCATTGAGGCACAAATAATGTTTTGATTCCCTCCAGATATCATTCATGGTATGGCTGGATATTGACTCATTAGATATTCTGATATAGGCCTATGTGGACATCTTATTTTCTCTATATGATGACATCTTATTTTCTCTATATGATGACAAATACTGACAGTAGGCCTACATTATAGATTTTCTCAGCACATACAATGCATATGCTCTTGATTGAGGTCCACATCAGGATCTTAATATGCTAAATAAGGACCATTTCTGACGCTTACTTGCGCTGAGGACATCTTCAATAATTAGACTAATATTACGTCCATATCATTCTTCGACACTAGCTATCATTGTTGTATTACTTCTGCATAAAGACGCGCAAACACAAGCTAAAAGCACCGTACCTGGTAGACTAGCAACAAGAATCACCTATTTTCAACTGTCTTTTTTTATTTGGGCGAAACAAGTTAGTGTGTAAACGGTGTGTGCAGGAACTGACATCTGGAGAAACAAAGTGAAAAGGTGTTCAGAAAATACCTTTTACTGTATTTTTTCTTTAACCATTAATACATTTTCAAGTAAGCGTTTGGCTACATACGGACCGTTAGTGGAATTCCCGCGAGAGCGTAACGGTTAATGTGATTGGATGTTAATTATTTGACTAGGTTACCTGTATTTGACATTGTGTTGTTATTTCGCTGAACACTAGATGGTTTAATTTTATTTTTGGCAGTGAAACGAGGCAACTTAGGCGAGAGAAAAAAAAACTCAAATGTATAGACCCGTTGGAAAATCTAAATGGACTGTTTGAAAATATGAGGGAAAAAACATTTTTATTTGGCGTACCCCCCGACAGCATTGCGCGTACCCCAGTTTGGGAATACCTAGTGTAGCCTATGCCTAATTATTTCTCCCTGGTTCTGACTTTACCTGCTGGTTGCGCATTGCTTGTATCATCAATCTGTGTGTGATAGACTGGTAGGCTACTTGGCTGAATTACCAGCATTATTTTTCTTCTTCTAGCTGTTCAAATCGAACTCATGGATATGGAGGATCAAATATGATGAAAACTAGACATTTTAGACTAGACATAACCAGCCATTCTGTTTCCAATCCGATCCCTGACTGTGTGCTCGTGCCAAAGGGGGCCTAAGAAGAAGAGGGAGATAAGGAAGATGAGTCGGAGAGAGAATCTTGTGAGCCACAACGTGTGGGAGCACCAGACCGCTCCCTCTGATTTAAGCCTGTCACTGGTTGAAGAACCAAGGCGCCCTCTTCTTCGGTGTTATCTAGCCACAAAAGTTGGACAGCAGGATCGCTACTTCAATCGTAGATGGTATAAGGATTACAGATGGCTGGAATATTCTATTTCAAAGGACCGTGCTTTCTGCTTTGTATGCCGCCACTTTCAACGTTCAGGAAACCACGGTGGAGAGAAGGCGGCATTTACCCACGATGGCTAGCAGAACTGGAAGAAGGCGACAAGTTCGTTCAAGAGCATAAATATGCAATGACAGCGTGGAATGAGTGAACTATTCAGAAAGAGTCTGGCTCAACAATATGAAATGCTCTACGTCATGAACATTCGAAAATAGTCAGAGAGAACGGAGAGTAAATGAAAGCAGTTGTGGAGTCAGGGATTCTCATAGAGAGGAGACCAGGGAAACTTCATTGGACTTTTACAGGTCATAGGCAAATTCGACAAAACAGTTGCACAGAAAATTTCAGGTAATCCTAGAAATGCTAATTATACGCATTATGATATACAGAATGAAATACTGGGCAAACCCTCGACTCAGTGCACTGTGGATATTATTCCTTTCATTTGCTGACGTTGTGATATACATTTAATCCGTAACATTATAACCAATGCGCAGCAGGACGCATGTATATCGTTGGCCTACAGGTTATTTTTGTTTGCAATATAAATATAATCATTAAGATTGTGATGATAGCCAGTTCGTTTTATAAGTGTGTAGACAGTTAACAGGCATAGGCTAAATGCATTGCACCTCTTGTTGTGGCTGCACTTTGGAAATTATTCATTTAATTTCTGACGTTGTGATAGCCATTTCATCCAAACATTATTACCAATGCACAGTTGTCTGATTATGCATATAGAATAAATGCCCTTGTAAATAGTCATGAACATCGTCTATTTTCTTAGCACTCCCACGTATTGGTCAAGCCCCCTGTTAGCACATGGAGAGAAAAAATCCTGGTGCCGTGCCTGGTGAGGCGGTTTAGGGAGTAATTTATTGCTATAAAATAACTGTTTGTATTGCCTCAAATATTTACCATGTTAAATTAATGGCAAAAATGTAGCCAATTTTTGACCTAATCAATATATCATTAATCTATTTAAACTTTAAATTATTATTTGTATCACGTTTTTTTGTCATCCTTAATGATTGTAAATGCGTTATGTCCACGTGTGGTTGTATCACAACAAATCTAAGGTATTTAAAGAAAAAACAAAATCAGCTTGCAGCCTCTGGCTGGCTGTGGTTTGCTGGAAAGTGGCAGGCTGAATTTGAGATTAGAGAAATTCCTTGCTATTGTCTTTCAAATTAGCTCATGGCTAGATGGCTTTCTACGGTTTTTAGCCGTCTTCTGAATGGAAGACGCAAAAGCGGCCTGCCAAGGACTTGTAGCGGTCCTATGAGTGCAGGCTAAGAAACAAATATTCAATCAAATTAACCTCGCGTAGCAAATAAGCCATTTGTTTCAGCGGAGCCTTGTCTGGCAGCCAAACAATTCATTCAGCCTCATTTACTGCCTTTCTAAAAACATAGCTGATATGGCTGACTTGCTTAAACAAGTGTGGTTTCTACTGACAATTGTGAAGTACAAACTATGGCATAAGGGAACGATGAGCAGATAAGTGGCAATCTGTAATTTTGATTAAGACAATGAGGGACGTAGTAGTTGTCAATATAAAGACGACATATTCAATATAACTATTTGTTCAGCACTTTTCAAACGTACATCAACAGAATTCAGATCATGGGCCGTTCTTACAGTATTCTCCCTGTACACCAAGTCAGAACAATAGAATAAATAATGGAGGCAAATGAGCAGACAATGAAAGCTCTTACAATATTTGATGACATTTCTCTAAAACAGGCTATAGGCTACATGTCAGAACAGTAGGCTAAGTTATGAGGGGGTAAGGGAACAAATTATTAGGGTGAAGCACATGGACTATTAACAGCCTACTACACAACATACGCTTAGTATAACTTTCTTAGCTACAGTATACATGTCTCCCTGGCAGGGACTTGCACAGGGGGGTTGCTCAGGTTGCCCGGGCAACTGACCATATGCCCTTCTCGACTCACGTTGCCCTTCCGAGGGAAAAATAAATAAATAAATCGTACAATGGAAGCAGAATTTCACGTAGGCCTAGATAAAAAAAAAATCGCAAAGTCTCATTCACTTCCATTCGGGCACCGAAAGTGAAAGTCAGTAGGGGAAGGGCAAACTCTGTTTACTTGGCTGCAGCGCTGCACGCGACCGGCACCTGAACTGAGCCTGCATAAGCGGCCCTAGATGGAGATTGTCGCGGTTGTCGGGTGAGACGACTCAACGTTGTCGGAAAAGGTGAGTTTGTGATGTATAACAAACGAACGATCATCATCATCAAGTTTTATGAAATGAATTAAAATCTTCATAAATCCAGGCTGAGTTTGCCACGTTTAGCCTAAATAATCAGACAGATAGCTTGCAGACAAGCAGCCTAGGCTACTCTTTTTTTGGTAGGCATTAGGCAAACTAAGCTACATGTCTGCTGATAGTTAGTTTCTCACATTTCGTTTTAGCAAGAAGAATGAATGATGGAAGTAATGCATCACATTATTTATTTTATTCAAAATGGTTAAATGCCTAAATCCTATCACTATTTTGGGTATTGTTTGAAGCCAAGATGCCCACTGAAAAGAGAGAGGAGAGGGAGAGACAATTCAGGGAGGCAGCAAAGGGCAGCACATCACTGCAGGGTTGGCTGCGAAAGAGCCAACCAGCAGGTGAGACAGAGACTTTGCACTGTGATAAAGATGACATGACATTGTGTAGGCGAATTGATTAATTAATCAGACTCATATTTTAGCCTACAAATGGCAATGTTTCATAATTACATCACATTTAAGATGAGGAGGAGCAGTCACAAGCCTCCAGACTATGTGAGGAAAATGTGGACCAGGAGGAGGCACATAGGGCAGGTAGGCTTAAGTGATGATCACCAAATATGAGATGAGAGGACCATGCTAGAAAGTACAGCCAGGGTTAAATAATTGTAATCTAAAAAAACATAGGCTATTTTAGAGGTCATTTCAAAGATCTTGCCTGAGCAGAACATAAATACCATTAGTGGGCATTAAAATAATAATGATAATGGCAATAACAATAATATGTAATTGGACAGATGATGAGCCCAGTGCATCAGCTGCATTCAGAGAGCCAGAGCCAATCCCAGATGAGATCAGGACAGACTGGCAAAATAGGGAAATGATAGATGAGCAAGAGGATATGCGATATGTCCACAACATGACTATAAAGGAACGCTTTGTCCAACTATGTGATGTGGCATCAACAACGGGAGAGGCACTGGAGAATGTAGTGATGAAACTACTTGAGCAAAACAACTTCAACATTCAAGATGTCTGTGGACAGGGATATGATGGAGCTGCCAATATGAGTGGACGCTACAATGGGCTGCAGTCCCGGATTCAGAGACAAAATGAGAGAGCATTATATGTGCACTGCCATGCACATTGTTTAAATCTCGTTTTAGTTGAGAGTGCAAAATCCAACAAGCACTTTGTGGATTTCTTCACAGTCGTTGAGAGGCTGTACACATTCATTGCCAACTCTACAAAGCGCCATGCTGCATTTGTGGATACTCAAAAAGCCATGAATCCAGACCAACGTGTCCTTGAACTACAGAGGCTTTCAGACACCCGGTGGAGCTGCAGGGGAAGATGCTTTAAAGACAATTAGGAAGGTCCTCCCTGCTGTACTTGAGAGATCTGAGAGAGTGTGACCCCCCCCCCGATCTGGCTGCAGGAGAAGCTAAAATGCTGTTGAGCAGCATAGATTTTGAATTTTTGCTGTGTCTTGAAATAGCAACGCCAGTGTTCATGGAGACATCAGTTGCCTCAAAAGTACTCCAGCAGGATGACCTGGACTTGGCTGCTGCTTACTCTGTGTTAGATGGTGTCTTGAAGCGAGTAGTGGAACTGAGGCGAGACAACCAATTCTCACAAATATACAATACTGCCACAACAATTGCAGAGGAAAATGACATAAGCATTCCCACAAATATTCCAGGTAGACAAAGAAAAGTCCCTGCAAAGCTGAAATACACTTCCAAATCAGCAAGAGAAGATGATGCAGTCCAGACCTTGGAGGAATATTACAGGGGAAGGACATACTATACCTTTCTGGACAGATTGAGACAGGAGCTTGAGAGAAGATTTTACGGGGAAGGGAAGACTCGGGACATTGTGATGTCACTGCAGAGACTCACTGACCCAGAGCAGTGGAAGGATATTGGCCAAGGTGTTGATACAGCACATTCACTATGTGAGTTTTATGGACTTCAGGGGGAAGAGACCAACCTTCAAACAGAGCTGAGAGTCTTCCATGCATCTTACATGTGTCCCAAGAGGACAGTCAAGTCTATGCTCGAAGTATTCAAGGAAAACAATGCTAACGTCATATTCCCCACACTATTCAAACTAATCAAAATATATGCCACTCTACCCGTGTCCACTGCAGCGGTAGAACATTCCTTTTCTAAGCTGAAGCTGGTCAAATCAAGGCTCAGAAATCAGTGTGGTCAAGAGCGGCTGTCTGACCTCCTCCTGCTGGCCATAGAGAAGGACATAGGAATCGACAAGAAAGAAGTTCTGAAGATTTTTGTTGAAATGGCCCCTAATAGGCAGCTTCTCCTTTGAAGCTTTGCATGTTTAGTATGTAAATTTGGAGAAACCTATCAGTGACTTGATAGGATATTGATAGGGATATTGATGTAGGGATTTTCATGACTCAAGTCATGTTTTTCTGTGTTATTATCAGTAGTAGTTAAGGTGATTGAGTGCTGTATTTCAGTGTTTTACTTCTTTGTGTATATATATTTTAATAAAGACCCTGTTATTCTCATTCTTTCATATAGCCCGTGAGTTTTCTTTGTGTTTTTTTGGGGGGTGGGAGGGGTGCCCTTTTTTCAGGTCAGAGCAACTGCCCCTCAAAATTCCTGTGCAAGTCCCTGCTCCCTGGCATATTACATAATTTAAGCAGCAGCATATAATACATTTTTGGACTCACCTTGTTGTGTTGTGCTCACTTGAACAGGAAGGTGGCGTGGCAGTCCTTCATCTGGGCAAATTTTGTCATCAAACTTTGTCATTCTCTGGTTTCACAGTGCTTTCAAGACAACTGACAACTCAGGAAAAAAAACGGTTCAACGTATCATGACGTCAGTGATCTTCAGGTCGGAGCTCTAGAAAGAGGGCAGAGTTCCCGACTTGGAATTCCGAGTTGGATGACCATTCTAAACGTATTTTCCTAGTCGGAGTTCGTGTTTTTCTGAGTTCCCAGTTGACTTGAAATCATTGAAGTCTAAGATTTACAAGTTCAGAGTTTCCAGTTGTTTTGAATGCGACAGAAGTCATGCTGGATTGACAGCATGGCCAATGTATTCAACCTTTTCTGGCCCATGGTGCTGTTTGTGAATGTTTATCCTTAAACCCAGACTTGGACCACACACCCTCTCCACTGAATAGGAGGCTAGTGATTGCTTTGCAACGTTTAACGTTCAGTTAGCCACTGATTCCTTCCAAACCACTCATTGTTGAATTTGGGATTTCCAACTTGTTGTTTAATGTTTATGTCCAATGGCTGATGAGCACCGATACATTTTATCTATAATTTCTCTTCATATGACAAGGATTGAAAAGTATTTGCCAGTAGATTGTCGAATTTATTCATGATTTTGACTGCTTGTCTAGCTTGCTGAGACTTTGAAAGTGTTATGGTAAATATAACGTGATTTGACTCATTTTATCTGTGGCCAATGACCTTGACCCTTCTTAGATGGGCACTTCTAATGTAAATGTATGGCAGCACCAAAGGGGCTTGATTGTTTGTGCTCTCCCCATAGATTTTGCGGTGAGGTAGTGTCCCCATGAGTGACACAACTCTGACCCAGTCTCGGCACAACTAGAGAACATTACCAACCCCTACGCTCTGTATTTTCCACTGGCTGCCCCACCACCACAGAAAGCACTGAGCTAGGATGAAACACGTGCATTTTGGAGCTGCCTAACTCAATAAAGCAAATAAAGAGCCCATGTTTGTATGCAGCTTTATTAACGCAATGATATTTGTTTTACATTGTTTCAAATCTTATATGTGACTCATATTAATGCCAAAATAACATGTAAATGGGTCCGCAAATGGCCATACAGCATTTACAGCTGTAACGATGTGCGCTGAGAGTCTGGAAGCAAGTTCAGGGAGTGAGTGTTTCAATAAATAAACACAACATAATACGAAGAACGCACGGATATGAAACAGAAACAATAACACCTCGGGAAGGAACCAAAGGGAGTGACATATATAGGGCAGGTAATCAGGGAAGTGATGGAGTCCAGGTGAGTCTAATGACGCGCAGGTGCGCGTAACGATTGTGACAGGTGTGCGCCATAATGAGCAGCCTGGTGACCTAAAGGCCGGAGAGGGAGCACACGTGACAACAGTGATGCATCCTCCGCAGAAGTCAGGGCATCCATACTTCTTCGCTTCATGGAACAGAGCTGTTGTGATGGAAATTATCTTCTTCTTCGGTGTCATGGCGTTTACATTTTGTTTGTGCGTGCTGCCAGCTACTCTGCAGTAGTGGGTGTTTTCAATCACGTTACATGTGGCACATAAAAGAAAATTGCACCACCAACCCTAAATCTATATTACACTATTTCATAATATATACAGTACTAGTCAATTGTTTGGAAACACCTACTCATTCCAGGGTTTTTCTTAATTTTTTCTATATTGTAGAATAATAGTGAAGACATCAACACTAGTAAATAAGACATATGGAATCATGTAGTGTAAAAAAAAGAAAATGAAATGTGTTAAGCAAATCTGGAATGCATTTCAATTAACAGGGGTGCCTTGTTGAAAGTTAATTTGTGGAATTTCTTTCTTTCTTAATGCGTTTGAGCCAATCAGTTAGGGTGGTATACAGAAGGTAGCCCTGTTTGGTAAAATTTCAAGAACTTTTAAAGTTTCTTCAAGCTCAGTCGTAAAAACCATCAAGGGCTGATGAAGAAACTGGCTCTCATGAGGACCGCCACAGGAATGGAAGACCCAGTGTCACCCCATTAATTACCAGCGTCAAATGTCCTTCACAGAGTTCAAGTAAGAGACACATCTCAACATCAACTGTTCAGAGGAGACTTGAATCAGGCCTTCATGGTCAAATTATTGCAAAGAAACCACTACTAAAGGACACCAATAATAAGAAGAGACTTGCTTGGGCCAAGAAACACAAGCAATGGACATTAGACCGGTGGAAATCTGTCATTTCGTCTGAGTCTAAATTTGAGATTTTTGGTTCCAACTGCCGTGTCTTTGTGAGACGCAGAGTAGGTGAACGGATGATCTCCGCATGTGTGGTTCCCACCGTGAAGCATGGAGGAGGATGTGTGGGGGTGCTTTGCTGGTGACACTGTCTGGGATTTATTTAGAATTCAAGGCACATATAACCAGCATGGTTACCACAGCATTCTGTAGCGATACGCCATCCCATCTGGTTTGCACTTTGTCCTGTTGAAAAACAAATGATAGTGGGACTATGACCCAACACACCTCCAGGCTATGTAAGGGCCATTTGACCAAGAAGGAGAGTGAAGGAGTGCTGCAGATTATTAGATTATTCAAAGTAGCCTGGCCTCCACAATAACCCAACCTCAACCCAATTGAGATGAGTTGGAATGCTGAGTGAGGGAAAAGCAGCCAACAAGTGCTCAGCATATGTGGGAACTCCTACAAGACTGTTGGAAAAGCATTCCAGGTGAAGCTGGTTGAGAGAATGACAAGAGTGTGCAAAGCTGTCATCAAAGGGTGGCTACTTTGAATAATCTAAAATCTCAAATATATTTTGATTTGTTTAATACTTTTTTGGTTACTACATGATTCCATATGTGATATTTCATAGTTTTGATGTCTTCACTATTATTTTACAATGTAGGAAATAGTAAAAAAAAAATACAAATAAACCTTGAATGAGTAGGTGTGTCCAAACTTAACTGGTACTATATATTTTATTCATTTACCTCAAAACATCTTATAACTCTTCTGCAGTAAAATCTTCTACACCCAGATACTTCTCAGCAGCTGCCAGCTGCCACCTACACTCATTTAAAACCCACTACCCCATGTCAGTTCATGTCGCAAGAGCTCTGATAGGTTGGAAGACGTCCTCCGGAAGTTGACATCATTACTGTGTAAATCTATGGAAGAGGGTGAGAACCATGAGCATCCTAGGTTTTGTATTGAAATCATTGTACCCAGAGGAGGATGGAAGCTAGCTCTCCTCCGGCTACACCATGGTGCCATCCTAGAGTACTGATGAGGCTACTGTAGACCTTCATTTTAAAATAATGTTTTAATCAATAACTTGGTGACATGATTATATTTAGTTTAGTTTTATCTAAAAAGCTCAACTTCAATGTTTTAAAAACCTATTTTCTCTGAAAAATCACTGAGGATGGTTCTCCTTTTCCTCCGCTAAGGAGCCTCCACTGATAACCCCCATAGACACCAGTCAGTCACACACATAATTCCCTCCTTACTAATACCTAACGAGCTTGCAAAGTTACAAATCACAGACAGATAACAGCTGGCTAATTACAATGATATGCTTTGGAATGTCTAGCCAGCATATCAGAAAAGCAAGCTAGATTTTGGTTAACATAAACAAATATGGTTCATTAGCTACCTCAGATTGTCCTCTTTTCTGTTGTGCTGATGTTAGCTGACTGGATGCCTTCATCTTTGAAATGAAAGAGGACATTTTTTGTTGTTGATAGAATAGCATCACTTTTCAACATTCAACAACATGGCAACCCTAAGAGTTGAGAATTCAGTTCTGTTTCAAAATCCTCTGGTTGAAAGTGATGGCTACACATCAACTGGATACAACTCCACGGGGCGGTCCTCCAAGTCCTGAAATCGCTATGAATTCTGGATATTGTGATTTGCTTACAACCAGAAAATGTAGCTGGCCCGTTCATATTTGCATGTAGTGAGGAATTTCAAAATGTGTATGACACATGATATATTAATGGATCTACACTGAGTATACAAAACATTAAGAACACCTGCTCTTTCCATGACAGACTGACCAGGTGAATCCAGGTGAAAGCTTTGATCCCTTATTGATGTCACCTGTTAAATCCACTTCAATCAGTGTGCAGATGAAGGGGAGGATACAGGTTAAAAAGGGATTTTTAAGCCTTGAGACAATTGAGACATGGATTGTGTACGTCTGCTATTCAGAGGTTGAATGTGCAAGAAAAAAATATCGAAGTGCCTTTGAACGGAGTATGGTAGTAGGTGCCAGGTGCACCGGTTTGTCTCAAGACCTGCAACCTAAAGGACATCCAGCAAACTTGACAAAACTGTGGGAAGCATTGAGTCAACATGAGCCAGCATCCCTGTGGAACACTTTTGACACCCTGTAGAGTCCATGCCCCAACTAATTGAAGCTGTTCTGAGGGAAATGTGGGGGGATGTAACTCAATATTAGGAAGGTGTTCTTAATATTTTGTACACTCAGTGTATACAAGTCTGTATTCTAGAGGATGAAGATCAAAGTTCTGTTGATCTGTACATTCTGATGGGTCTGATGGATAGCTATGAATCTAACATTTCCAATGATATATGATTAAAGGGTATACATGAGCAATAACCTGATGTTCTGTATGCTGACATTGTCATAGGGTAAAACCCCTAAATGGGCAACCTGGGATGTAGGGATGAATAGAAGGAGTGATAACACACAGAAAGCTACCATTGCTGCAATGATAGAACACATGTTGAACTCTAGGGACAAAGACCTTAAAAACACATTTATGAGACATGTAGTTATATGTATTATGGATCCCCATTAGCTTTCCTGGGGTCCAGCAAAATTAAGGCAGTTTATACAATTTTAAAAACATTACAATACATTAACAGATTTCACAACACACTGTGTGCCATCGGGCCCCTACTCCACCAGTACCACACATCTACAGTACTAAATCCATGTGTATGTGTGTATAGTGCGTATGTTATCGTGTGTGAATGTATGCATGTGTCTGTGCCTATGTTTGTGTTGTTTCACAGTCCCCGCTGTTCCATAAGGTGTTTTTTAAAACAAATTTTACTGCTTGCATCAGTTATTTGATGTGGAATAGAGTTCCATGTAGTCATGGCTCTATGTAGTACTGTGCGCTTCCCATAGTCTGTTCTGGACTTGGGGACTGTGAAGAGACCTCTTGTGGCATGTCTTGTAGGGTATGCATGGGTGTTCGAGCTGTGTGCCAGTAGTTTAGACAGACAGCTCGGTGCATTCAACATGTCAATACCTCTCATAAATAAAAGTAGTGGTGAAGTCAATCTCTCCTCCACTTTGAGCAAGGAGAGATTGACATGCATATTATTAACATTAGCTCTCTGTGGACATCCAAGGGCCAGCCGTGCTGCCCTGTTCTGAGCCAATTGCAATTTTCATAAGTCCTTTTTTGTGGCACCTCACCACACGACTGAACAGTAGTCAAGGTGCGATAAAACTAGGGCCTGTAGGACTTGCCTTGTTGATAGTGTTGTTAAGAAAGTAGAGCAAGAATGGGAGATGGATATGACTGTCCACTAGATGTTTTCTATTGATCATTTATTTAGGGATCTGGAACCGGTGCCGGATCGGAGGGAGGTGAAATACGGCACATTTTTACTTTCTGGTGTTTTTTCATTGGCCCTAAATGAGCAAAGCTCTTCCCACAAAAACATACATAGGGTTTCTCTCCAGTGTGTGTTCGCTTGTGTGAATTTAGGCTCCCTGATTGACTGAAACTCTTTCCACAATGATCACAGCTGTAAGGTTTCTCTCCAGTGTGTGTTCGCTGGTGTGAATTCAGGTGTACTGATTGACTGAAGCTCTTTCCACACTGATCACAGCTATAAGGATTCTCTCCTGTGTGTGTTCGCTGATGTGTATTCAGGTGTACTGATTGACTGAAGCTCTTCCCACACTGATCACAGCTATAAGGCTTCTCTCCTGTGTGTGTTCGCTGGTGTATAGTTAGTTTTTCTGATACAGCAAAGCTCTTCCCACACTGATCACAGCTATAAGGCTTCTCTCCAGTGTGTGTTCGCTGGTGTGTAGTCAGGGTGGAAGCTAGAGCAAAGCTCTTCCCACATAGACAGACATAGGTTCTCTGTCCAGTGTGTGTTCGCTGGTGTCTAATCAGGGAGGAAATTACAGCAAAACTCCTCCCACACTGGTCACAGCTATAAGGCTTAACTCCTGTGTGTGTAACCTGGTGTCTATTCAGGGTGGAAGCTACAGCAAAGCGCTTTCCACACTGATCACAGCTATAAGGCTTCACTCCAGTGTGTGCTAGCTTGTGTGTGGTCAGGTGGACTGCCTGATTGAAGCTCTTCCCACACTGATCACAGATATAAGGCTTCACTCCAGTGTGTGTTAGCTTGTGTGTCGTCAGGTTGCATGACTGGTTGAAGCTCTTTCCACAATCAAGGCAGGGGTAAGGCCTCTCCCCTGTATGAATTCGCAGATGATATTTGAAGGTGTTAGAGGCAGTAAAACACTTCCCACATACTGAGCATCTGTAAGGTTTCTCTCCAGTATGGATTCTTTGGTGTACTTTAAGACCTCCTGGACAGGTGAAACTCTTCCCACACTGAGAGCAGCAGTAGGGTTTCTCTCGGGTGTGACTCCGCTGGTGAATAATGAAGCCACTCAGGCTAGTGAAACTCTTCCCACAGTCAGAGCAGCAGTGGTGAGGTTTCTTCCCTGTACGTCTCTGCTGGTGTTTCTTGAGATGTTCTGATCTGGAGACACTCTTCTCTGTCTCGTCAGCAACAGGATGTTGTTGAGGCTCCCCAGATGATAAGCCCTTCCCACCGAGAGAACGACGGTTAGGGGTGTCACCTGTGAAACAATGACACTGTATAACTAGGTTTTGGAAATATGGGTCCATAAAACTTTTTTGTTATTTAGCAGACGCTCTTCTCTAGAGCGACTTACAGGAGCAATTAGGGTTTTGTACCTTTCTCAAGGGCACACCGACAGATTTTTAACCTAGTCGGCTCAGAGATATGAACAAGCAACTTTTCGATTAGTGGCCCAACGCTTTTAACTACTAGACTACCTACTGTCCTTATCATCAATATACACTCACTGGCCAGTTTATTAAGTACACCCCCCTCCATCCATTCACGAAACTGGATCGACAATTTACTGGCCACTGAGTGTATACTGTTTATCAATCAGTTAACAGAAGTTGCAGAAGCAGATTGTAGTCTAATCCACACCCCCCATTGTTCTTACTTGATGAAATCAAATCTCCCTCCTCGTGTCCTTCTCTCACAGTTCCACTCTGCCCTGGTGTTTTCCTGCAGTCGACCAGCCTCACAGACACCCTCTTCAGACCCAGCAGTAAGGCGCTACCGGGAGAGTTGTAACCAGGGGACTCTGGCAGGGTGGAGGGGGACGAGCTAGCTCTGTCCTGGTGACGGCAGGAAGTATTGTACATAGAATATCATTAGACCAAACATTTGATTACTTTAGTCTAAATCTCTGATTGGTGCATCCTTATAATACCTCCTTTCTCCTGAAGTGTGTAATCGTTCACTACTTTCCACATTTTCAATCACTTTGGCAAATCTTTCATATGGAAGTGGTATATTTTTTACAAATGTCAAAACTTTTAACACTTGTAATGCCTCCTGTCTGATGTTCAGAACATTTGATTGAGCATTTATTGGAGTTGTACACATCTTTCACCCCTGAGTTAGTCTTGGTTAACCAATAAATAATGTCTCACGTAATTGGTCAGCCACTCGATTTAGTTCTGGTTTCATGCATGTTAGGAGGAGAGCTTAAGAGATGCTGGAACGAGGAGCTCCACCCTCTTCCCAGATACAGGCTGAATATCCCCTCCCCTTTCTAAAATTCAGAGGACACCAACACCTGTGAAATCGTGATTTGTCATAATAACCAGAGGAATAACCAAAACACCTGAACTACTGCTGCTCATTAGGATGTAGTATTTAGAGCCAAATCCATCAATTATTTGGTTTTACCTTCCACCCTAAATTAAATGAATGTCAATTCATAGAGTTATCCCCATGTACAATAGATCCACATCTTTCTGGTGCCCTTTACATCTTGTTTCTAGCCTAAAGCGTTGCAGAGTTATGCATCCTATACATTTATATAATCAGGGTTTGGGGGGCATTAGCCCCTCCCCAAGCACGACACCACTGGAATGGCCGTTGACAAATATCCAACACATGGGCTAGTCCACCATCCTGATCAGAGCTGTAAATACAATCAAGCCTGTCTAATAGAGTTGTTAGTTTGGCATTGTTGACCAGCACAGATTTGGATAAAAATGTGAAGACAGGAGAAGGAGCATACTAGAATCTATTGGATGTTCCAAACGGCTGAGTTTTTCCTGATGCTAGCAAGCATGTATTTGCACACTGCAATGAACAAAGTGCTGTTTACATGTGTATTTGCCCTCCTCTGTCCGCCCTTTGAAAATCAGATCACGACTCCAGTCTGCTCCTCTCTGCCCATCCACATCGATAGAGACTGTCAAGTTATTTTGTGTACACATCACTGACAATCTGAAATGGTCCACCCACACAGACAATGTGGTGAAGAAGGCTCAACAGCACCTCTTCAACCTCAGTAATCTGAAGAAATTCAGCTTGGCCCCTAAGACCCACAAACGTTTACAGATGCACCATTGAGAGCATCCTGTCGGGCTGTATCACCGCCTGGTACGGAAACGGCACCATTCGCAACTTCCGGGCTCTCCAGAGGGTGGTGCGGTCTGCCCAACGCATCACAATGCCTGCCCTCCAATACAGCACCCAATGTCACAGGAAGGCCAAAAAGATCATCAAGTTCATCAACCACCTGAGCCACGGCCTGTTCACCCTGCTATCATTCAGAAGGCGAGGTCAGTACAGCTTCTATCTCAAGGCCATCAGACTGTTAAATAGCCATCACTAGCCGGCCTCCACCAACTAGCCTGCCCTGAACTTAGTCACTAGCTGACCACCACCCGATTGAGCTACCATGCACTATAGAGGCTGCTGCCCTATGTACATAGATATGGAACACTGGTCACTTTAATCATGTTTACATACTGTATTACAGTCAATTCAGACAGGAATGTCAGTGTTCTATCCTGGCCAACGAAGAGCCCGGATCCTATTGAGCATGTCTTGGACCTGTTGGATCGGAGGGTGAGGGCTAGGGCCATTCACCCCAGAAATGTCTGGGAACTTGCAGGTGCCTTGGTGGAAGATCTGGTCCATGAGGAGGAGATGCACTGCAGTACTTAATGCAGCTGGTGGCCACACCAGATACTGACTGTTACTTTTTATTTTGACCCCCCCTCCTCCTTTGTTCAGGGACACATTATTCAATTTCTGTTAGTCACATGTCTGTGGAACTTGTTCAGTTTATGTCTCAGTTGTTGAATCTTATGTTCATACAAATATTAATACACATTAAATTTGCTGAAAATAAATGCAGCTGACAGTGAGGATGTTTCTTTTTTCGAAAATGTCTGTAACATTAACTTGCTTGACCATGCTGTAAGTCATGTAACTGTTTGTTAAATGCAACATGTTTTGTGAACTTCACCGGACAGATGTTGCCCTCCGGTTTTATTATTGAACAAAATGTGTGGTTGAATTTATTCTACCACTGTCTTCTTGTTTCGGCTGTGTCAAGGCATATGAACTAATAGGTTATAGAGCAAACAATGCAATTATCACAACACATAGGTTGTATGGCTCTTTTTTCTGCCTTGGCTTCCTGGTGATTTTACCCACACACCGCAACTGCAAGGTGTAGCTCTGGCCTCTATTTCTCCATTGTTCTGACTTAACCTGAAAATGCACTTGTATCAATATGTGTGCTTTAGGCTAGTACTTGTTTAAGGACAAAAGATCCCTCGTTTTTATTACCACCATTTGTTATTTTGTCCAGATGTTCAAATGGAACGAATGGATATGGAAGATCAAAGATGGTGATAACTAGGCCTAGACATGTTATACACCACAGTGGGCATACTGTTAATAAAACATAACCAAACTTACCCGATCCATCGTGGAAGCTATTCTTTCTTCAGTGTTTCTTCAAATAAATAAAAAGTTACAGTAAATGTAGCTAGCCTACACTAGTTACTTTCTTTGTTTCTAGCGTTCAGATAAAGAACAGCTAGACCAGAGCAATCACACGCCCTTTTCAATATCAAAACTTGTTGACAAATAAATGTCTGATGTAGGCTAATCTTACCTCACAAATATCCTGGATAAGATTTTACCTGATCTATTATTAAAGTAATTCACCAAGAATCCTGTTGTCTGTATCGTCTACCTCTACCCGAGTCTGTTGAAACAACGTCCTCTTCGAGAGTCCAGATAGTTTTAATTGTCTGCGGCCCAGTAAGGGACGCCTATAAAATACCAGACTGATTACTGCGCTATCAGTAAAACCGGATGTATGTTCAATCCGACGTCTGCAGTGGATTTTTACACAGCAATGCAACCGTGCTAGATATTAGGGCATTCATACTTCCTGCGAGAAGGGCTGTTAAAAAGCAAGGAAAGGGTCTTCTTCTTCGCTATTATGGCGGTTCGCAGACAATTATGTGTGCATGCCGCCACCTACTGATTTGTCTGTTTATCAGCCTACTATATTGCAGTACTATTCTGTAGTATGAATTCATTACACTTGGTGAAAAAAATAGACAACTACGCTGATTAAAACCACATTATTCCACAACATTGGCCCTCTGATTCTACACCAGGCCAGGAGACTGGGAGGACGGGATGTTATCGTTCAAAACACCTTGTAACTCTGCAGTAAAATATTGTACACAAGTTCTCTGCAGCTGCCACCACATAATCTATACACTGTGTTTTACATTCTATTCCTGCGGTACGGTTGACAACCATGGCCATGAACGCCCCCCCCAAAAAATCTTACTGAAGCATGTTATTCCCGTCACTCTCGAGTGACCTTGGCCTAATCACAGGGATCCTCTCAGGATTCCTCACCCTGGAGCAATCTTCCTCTACTACTCTCTTCACTGCCTCAGCATACAACACCTTCTGCACTACTGTGATCCTGGTAACCTCAACCTGTCTTTCTCTCACAGGACACGTCTGATCTCCAGCACCATGGGTACCCCTATAGTTTACACACACCACTTTTTACATCAATACTACACATTCCTTTCTCTCAGGTCCTCCTGCACACCTCTCACACCTAGGAATCTCCCTGCTACACACTGCTGGAAGGAAGTTGTCAAGGAAGAGAGTTTGTGTTTATACAGGAAGTACCGCCCCCACTTATCGTCAAACGCTAACTATCATAAAAGTAGACATTATGCAAGACTACAAACCCTTAAAAGCTCCTGGACATAATCTCCAGCTGACACCTTTGCTAGCAGGTATTGTGTAATTTTAGAACTTGCCTATGACAGGTCACAGAATTGTCAATTTAAAGAAATGTAGCCAATTTATTTATTACTACATTTAGCTAACATTAGATAGTTAATCCAGAGATTCTTACCTTTAATGCTAGATCATTGATTGCAAGATATTAGCTGTTGTCCCTTAGTCATTTAATGAATGCATAACGGTAAACCTAGACACTTGCATCTCATAGTATTCTGAGTGGTAACACAAGGCTCACTACCTTGGCTAGATTCATTGATACAATTATTGGCCTGTAGCATTCACATAATATTGGAGTCAGAGTCAAAATATTCTTTACTCTTCACCTTCTTCTGGCAACGGTCCATACTTGGTCCGTTACTCTTTTTAATTTGCTTCAATGATCTTCACTTTTTCCTAATGTGTATTTTGGTCCTGTTTCATCTAACTGACAATACATTACATTATCAAAGTATGTTTTGTCTAATTGAAAATATTTTTCGCTCTTACGTCAAAGTCCTGAGGCATGTAGTGACCTCTGAAGAGTGGTGGTCAGGGTGGAGGTGGTAGCCCATGATGGGGTGGGGGTCCAGTTTGGGGTTCTCCCCGCCTGAGGCCTGGCCACTTCTTAAATGTAATTTTTATGACGTTTCAGAACCACTTGTCAAACCAAGTTAAAAATGTATAATTTTCTTTTTAAAGCAATGACAGGCAATTCTGATATGCATCCTAGACTTCAAAGATAACATTTCTGTTGATCTGAACATTCTGAAGATGTGTCTGATGGATAGCTTGGAATCTAATATTTCCAATGATATATGATTAAAGGGTATACATGAGCAATAACCTGATGTACTGTATGCTGACATTGTTATGGGGTAAAACCCTTATGGGAAAACTGAATGGGATGGAGGGATGAATAGAAATAGTAATAACACACAGAAAACTACCATTGATGCAATGATAGAACACATGTTCAACTCCAGGGACATAGACCTTAAAAAAAATCACTATGAGACATTTTCACCACAAGTGAGCCTGACCGAGCCCCCTGGCTCATTGACTATAAGGACTACAGAATCATTCAGTACATTTTTTATCATTGTGTGTGTGTGATTGTGCAGGTGTGCACATTTCAATAATTCCTTTATTTTATTTTTAGATGTGTGTGTATTTTTGTGTATTGTTAGATATTACTGCAATGTTGGAACTAGGAACACAAGCATTTCTACACCTGCAATAACATCTGCTAAATATGTGTATGTGATAGAGGTCAACCGATTAATTGGCATGGACTATTAATTAGGGCCGATTTCAAATTTTCATAACAAATCGGTTACCGGCCTTTTTGGATGCCGATTATGGCCGATTACATTGCAATCCTGACCACCTGTTACACGAGTGCAGCGTCAAAAGGACCTTGTGGCTGCAATGAGCCAAGGTAAGTTGCTAGCTAGCATTCAACTTACCTTGTAAAAAATAATAAATCTTCACATAATCACTAGGTAACTACACATGGTTGATGATGTTACTAGGTTAACTAGCTTGTCCTGAGTTGCATATAATCAATGCGGTGCCTGTTAATTTATCATCGAATCACAGCCTAATTCAACTTCGCCAAACGGGTGATGATTTAACAAATGCGCATTTGCAAAAAAAGCACATTCGTTGCACAAATGTACCGAACCATAAACATCAATGCCTGTCTTAAAATCAATACACAGAAGTATATATTTTTAAACCTGCATATTTAGTTAAAATAAATCCATGTAAGCAGGCAATCTTAACTAGGGAAATTGTGTCACTTCTCGTGTTCAGTGCAGGCAGAGTCAGGGTACAGTTGAAGTCGGAAGTTTACGTACACCTTAGCCAAATACATTTAAACTCAATTTTTCACATTTTCTGACATTTAATCCTAGTAAAAATTCCCTGTCTTAGTTCAGTTGGGATCATCATTTTATTTTAAGAATGTGAAATGTCAGAATAATAGTAGAGAGAATGATTTATTTCAGCTTTTATTTCTTTCATCACATTCCCAGTGGGTCAGAAGTTTACATACACTCAATTAGTATTTGGTAGCATTGCCTTTAAATTGTTTAACTTGGGTCAAACGTTTTGGGTAGCCTTCCACAAGCTTTCCACAATAAGTTGGGTGAATTTTGGCCCATTCCTCCTGACAGAGCTGGTGTAACTGAGTCAGGATTGTAGGCCTCCTTGCTCACACACACTTTTTCAGTTCTGCACACAAGTTTCTATAGGATGAGGTCAGGGCTTTGTGATGGCCACTCCAATACCTTGACTTTGTTGTCCTTAAGCAATTTTGCCACAACTTGGAAGTATGCTTGGGGTCATTGTCCATTTGGAAGGCCCATTTGCGACCAAGCTTTAACTTCCTGACTGATGTCTGACTGACATAATTTTCCATCCTCATGATGCCATTTATTTTGTGAAGTGCACCAGTCCTTCCTGCAGCAAAGCACCCCCACAACATGATGCTGCCACTCCCGTGCTTTACGGTTGGGATGGTGTTCTTCGGCTTACAAGCCTCCCCCTTTTTTCTCCAAACATAGCGATGGTCAATATGGCCAAACAGTTCTATATTTGTTTCATCAGACCAGAGGACATTTCTCCAAAAAGTACGATCTTTGTCCCCATGTGCAGTTGCAAACCGTAGTCTGGCTTTTTTAATGGCGGTTTTGGAGCAGTGGCTTCTTCCTTGCTGAGCGGCCTTTCAGGTTATGTCGATATAGGACTCGTTTTACTGTGGATATAGATACTTTTGTACCTGTTTTCTCCAGCATCTTCTCAGGGTCCTTTGCTGTTGTTCTGAGATTGATTTTCACTTTTCGCACCAAAGTATGTTCATCTCTAGGAGACAGAACGCGTCTCCTTCCTGAGCGGTATGACGGCTGCGTGGTCCCATGGTTTTTATACTTGTGTACAATTGTTTGTACAGATGAACGTGGTACCTTCAGGCATTTGGAAATTGCTCCCAAGGATGAACCAGACTTGTGGAGGGCTACAATCTTGGCTGATTTCTTTTGATTTTCCCATGATGTCAAGCAAAGAGGCACTGAGCTTGAAGGTAGGCCTTGAAATACACCCACAGGTACACCTCCAATTGACTCAAATGATGTCAATTAGCCTATCAGAAGCTTCTAAAGCCATGACATTTTCTGAAAATTTCCACGCTGTTTAAAGGCACATTGGGATACAGTGAATTATAAGTGAAATAATCTGTCTGTAAACAATTGTTGGAAAAATGACTTGTGTCATGCACAAAGTAGTTGTCCTAACAGACTTGCCAAAACTATAGTTTGTTAACAAGAAATTTGTGGAGTGGTTGAAAAACAAGTTTTAATGACTCCTACCTAAGTGTATGTAAACTTCCGACTTCAACTGAATATGCAACAGTTTTGGCTCGTTGCGAACTGTGTTTCTTCCTAACAAAAACCGTAATTAATTTGCCAGAATTTTAGATAATTATGACATAACATTGAAGTTTGTGCAATGTAACAGCAATATTTAGACTTATGGTTGCCACCCATTCGACAAAATACGAAATGGTTCCGTATTATTGGTCCTCCAATAATCGGTATCGGAGTTGAAAAATCATCATCGGTCGACCTCTAGTATGCGACCAATACAATTTGATGTGTGTGAGTACAAGTGCATAGGTTTGTGTGTGTGGGTTTGTAATTGGTGGAGGGTGGTATGTGCATTAACATTAGTGAAGTAACACATTAAACATTGGTTCAGGTGTTATTAAGTTATTACATTATTCATTAAAAAGTTCTTACTCACCTGATAATGTAACTTGTAAAATTAAATGGAAAAGTTATTATGATAACAATTCAATATTCTATCATATTAACCAACAAGATATTACATTTACCGGTTTTATTACATTATCAATGTAAAGGTTATTACATTAACCATTGTTACAAGAGACAGCGTAGATAGGTCTTTCCTTGACCTCATGAATATTATTATTCAATGCGTCATTGATTAGTTTTAGGAGTACATACACACACACGTTGACTATGCCATTAATCCATTTAGATCCCAATGTGTGATATTACATAGACACAGGGGAGACCTGATCCTACATCAGAGCTGCATATTATGTACCACAGAGGTTACCATGGTGATCAGACTAAGTCAACTGTTTAAGAATGGGAGATGGATATGACGGTTCAATAGTTTTTTTTTATGTATTGATCCTTTTATTTAGGGATCTGGTACTGGTGTCGGATAGGAGGGAGATGAAATACAGCACGTTTGTGCCTTCTGGTGTTTTCTCATTGGCCCTAAATGAGCAAAGCTCTTTCCACAAAGACAGACATAAGGTTTCTCTCCAGTGTGTGTTCGCTGGTGTGTATTTAGGGTCCCTGATAAACCAAAACTTTTTCCACACTGATCACAGCTATAAGGTTTCTCTCCAGTGTGTGTTCGCTGGTGTCTATTCAGGTGTTCTGATAGAGCAAAGCTCTTCCCACACTGATCACAGCTATAAGGCTTCTCTCCAGTGTGTGTTCGCTGGTGTCTATTCAGGTGTCCTGATAGAGCAAAGCTCTTCCCACATAGACAGACATAAGGCTTCTCTCCAGTGTGTGTTACCAGGTGTGTAGTCAGCTCTCCTGACCGAGCAAAGCTCTTCCCACACTGATTACAGCTATAAGGCTTCTCTCCAGTGTGTACACGCTGGTGTATGGTTAGAATTCCCGAATTAGCAAAGCTTTTACCACAATCGAGGCAGGCGTAAGGCTTCTCCCCTGTATGAATTCGCAGATGAGATTTGAAGGTGTTAGAAGCAGCGAAGCTCTTCCCACACTGTGAGCATCTGTAAGGTTTCTCTCCTGTATGAATTCTCAGATGAGATTTGAAGGTGTTAGTTGAAGCAAAACTCTTCCCACACTGAGAGCAGCAGTACGGTTTCTCTCCGGTGTGAATCCGTTGGTGCATTATGAAACCACTCCTGCTAGTGAAACTCTTCCCACAGTCAGAGCAGCAGTGGGGAGGTTTCTTCCCTGTACGTCTGTGCTTCTTGAGGTGTTCTGATCGGGAGAGACTCTTCTCTGCCTCGTCACAAACATGTTGTTGAGGCTCACCAGATAAGTCCCTCCCACTGAGAGAGCAACGGTTAAGGGTGTCCCCTGCAAAACAAAGACATTGAATAACTAGGTTTTGGAAATATGGGTCCATAAACAAATATCACCATCAATATACACTCAGTAGCTAGTTTATTAGGTACACTACCCCGTTCATGAAAATAGATCACTCCTTCAGACAGTGTCACGTGGCTGTGGCTTGCTATAAAGCAGGCAGACAGGCATTCAGTTCCTGTTCAATTGAACATTAGAATTGGCAAAACAAGTGACGTAAGTGACTGAGCAGGGAATGATCGTCGGTGCCAGGCGCGCCGGATCCAGTATCTCAGAACCGGCCGACCTCCTGGACTTTTCACGCACGACAGTGCCTAGTGTTTACCAAGAATGGTGCGACAAACAAAAACATCTAGTCAGCGGCAGTCCTGTGGGTGAAAACAGTTCATTGACGAGAGAGGTCGAAAGAGAATGGCAAGAATTGTACAAACAGACAAATAACGGCGCAGTACAACCGTGGTGTGCAGTGCGGCATCTTGGAACACACAACTCGTCGATCCTCGTCACTGATGGGCTATTGCAGCAGACGACTGCACTGTTCCACTACCCTGATGAAGACAGCTTATTTTTTGCATCTGAGCTCCTAGAGTGTGCGGCTCTTCTTTATTTTCAACTGTTCCACAACTATCTGCTAAAAACAAGAAGAAGCTGCTCCAGTAAAAACACAATAACCAACACTGAACAATTAAGGAGTGGAAAAACATTCCCTGGTCCGACGAATCCCAGTTCCTGTTGCGTCATGCTGATAAGAGTCAGGATTTGGTGTAAGCAGCATGAGTTCATGGACCCATCCAGCCTGGAGTCAACGGTACAGGATGTTGGTGGTGGTGTACTGGTGTGGGGAATATTTATCCTGGCACACGTTAGGTCTCTTGATACCAATTCAGCAACAATTTAACTCCACAGTGTATCTGAACATTGTTGCTGACCAAACCAAATAGAGTATCTTTGGGATGAAATGGAACGGGCTGATGGCAGCATGAATGTGCCACTGTCCAATCTGCAGCAACTGTCTGATTCCATTGCATCAGCAAGGACCAACATCACCGGGGAACGTTTCCGAAGCCTTGTAGAATCCATGCCCCGAAGAATTCAGGCTGTTCTGGAGACAAAGGGGGGTCTGATCCAGTACTAGCTGTGTACCTAATATATTAGGTGTACCTAATAAACTGGCCAATGAGTATATATTGTTTATCAATCAATTAACAGAAGTTGCAGAAGCAGATTGTACTCTAATCCACACACACCATTGTTCTTACTTGATGAAATCAAGTCTTCCTCCTCGTGTCCCCCTCTCAAAGTTCCACTCTGCCCTGGTGTTTTCCTGCAGTCGACCAGCCGCACAGACACCCTCTTTAGACCCAGCAGTAAGGCGCTACCAGGATAGTTGCAACCTGGGGACTCTGGCAGGGTGGAGGGGGACGGGATAGTTCTGTCCTGGTGACCACAGGAAGTATTGTACATAGAATATCATTAGACCAAACATTTGATTACTTTAGTCTAAATCTCTGATTGGTGCATCCTTATAATACCTCCTTTCTCTTTTAGTGTGTAATTGTTCACTACTTTCCACAAATTTACAGATTTTTTCAAACGGAAGTGGTATATATTTTTTTACTCTTAGTACAAATGACAAAACTGATAACACTTGTAACGTCCCATTTTATGTTCAGAACCTTTGATTGAACATTCATTGGAGTTGAACACATCTTTCACCACTGAGTTAGTCTTGGTTAACCCAGAACTAAAGTGTCACGTAATTGGTCAGCTGCTCGATTTAGTTCTGGGTTCATATGTGTTAGGAGTGATTAGGAGATGCTAGAACGAGGAGCAGAACCGTAATGAGGAGCTCCCCCGCTCTTTCAAGATATGGGCCGAATGTCCCCTCCCCTTCCGAACTGTGAAAGATTGTAACACCTGCTAAATCATGATTTGTTCAAATAACCAGTGATGAAAAACCTAAACACCAGAATTACTGCTGCTAGTTATCCTACTTTGAGCATGTTGAGAAAAATGTCAGTCTTATAGTTTCAGTATCCTCATACAGTACATACGTAGAAGAAACCATCAGATATAGGGGTATTGTGGCATGTAGCAGAAGCCTACAGGTAAAAGGTATTGGTGTAGCCTGGTGCAATTTCTGCCCCATGCAACATTGTTCAAGATCCACTTGTCTATGTGACTTCTTACTGTAACAGCATCCTCATCTAAAATCAGCAGCTTACAGTGTATCAACAACATTCAGATAATGAGTGGAATCAACTAATTTACCACCCAAGTATTTCAGCAGTGCATTGTAAACTACATCATTTCAAACGTTTTTTAGATTCTTTTTTAACTGAAAGTAAACTAGACACAATAATTCTGGTTTCGTTGCTCAGATTTTATCAGTTTGATTAAATTATTGTTAAATGTCTTAACAAATGACAGGAAAATATTTTTTAAAGTAATCAATTGAAAATGGCCTTAGAGTTTTTTGTGCTTAGAGTTGTGAAAATGTACCACATACTTGTGAAAATTGCACCAAAGACAATTGGTGGAGTCATGGGCTAGGGGGAGTATCCACCATATGTTTTATACCAGTCAGTTTTATACAAATCAGTGAAGGAAAGTGAACAAGTGCACACTTAGGGAGGACAGAAAGATAATTAGGTATTCATTAACATTATCTTGGCAGAAGCAGAGCTAGCGTGAGGGCCACGTAGGACTGTTCCTGCAGATACAAAGAACCCATTATTTAACACTATAAAATATTTATAGTGTTACATATAAAATATTATGTAACACTATAAAACATGTAACACTATAAAGACTTATTTAACACTAAAATATTATGCTAGACTATAAAACATGGCAAAAGTGATATGATTGAATTAAATGCTGGAATTGGTCTGAGCTGTTGTTGCTTATTTTATAAAGCAAAGTACCCTACAGCTGTCTGTCACTATACCTCCTTGAGGGGGCCCCTGGGACTGGCAGCTGGACTGCTGGTTGGCTGCTGGTGGGGGAAGGAACATGGTATTTATTTAGTAAGTTATTTATTAAGTTTAATAGTTCAAATAAATTAACACACTGCCGGGACTTGAGGTAGGCCTATACTAGAAGAATCCAACAATGACACACGTTGTCTACATTTTAAATAGTCTAATAAATCTTTAGGCAGAAATTAAGAAAATAAAAAGATTCAAAAGAACAGAATAGCATATTCTGAGTTTAAAGGTAGACTCGGTGATATGACGTGTACAAAGTTATTTACAAAGTAAACAGCATGGTGGGTCAATTTCCGCAATAACCAGGAAAGTTGAAGCACATTTTTGTGCATTGAAATTGCCAATCGATAAAATGCAATGATGTTCGTTGTCCGTAGCTTATGCCTGCCCATACCATAACCCCACCGCCACCATGGGACACTATTCACAATGTCAGCAAACAGCTCGCCCGCACAATACCATACACATGGTCTGCGATTGTCAGGCCTGGTTGGACGTACTGCCAAATTCTCTAAAACAACGTTGGCGGCATATGGTAGAAATTAACAGTACATTTTCTGCCAACAGCTCTGGTGGACATTCTTGTAGTCAGCATGCCAATTGCACGCTCTCTCTAAAAACTAGGAGACATTTGTGGCATTGTTTTGTGTGACAAAACCACACATTTTAGAGTGGCCTTTTACTGTCCCCAGCACAAGGTTCACCTGTGTAATGATCATGCTGTTTAATCAACTTCTTGATATGCCACACCTGTCAAGTGGATGGATTATCTTGTAAAGGAGAAATGCTCACTAACCGAGATGTAATCAAATTTCTGCAAAAGATTACAGAAATAAGCTTTTTGTGCATATGGAACCTATGTGGGATCTTTTGTTTCAGCTCATGAAACCAACACGTTATACATGTTGCGTTTATATTGTTGTTCAGTGTATATGAAAGCAAGCTTAGCCAGACCATCCTGATTAATTGACCGAGTGTTTTTTTTCTTGTAGTAATGTGGAGCCTGTCTGTATTTCCTTAAACCTTTCGTGCAATACATGTCATTCAGAAGAGAAAAAAAATATATTTCATAACACATGCCTTCATTAGTGCATCACCACTAGAATGGCAGTGCAAAATCCAACATGGGCTAGTCCAGCATCAAGATCAGAGTTGTAAACATAATCAAGCTGGACAAATGGCAGTTGTTCGTTTGGCCACTGTTGATCTGAACAGATGTGGATTAAAATGTCAGGAAGACAGGAGAAGGAGCATACTGGAATTTATTCTGGATGTTCGGGACTGGTGAGTGTGTCCTGATGCTAGCCAGCATGAATTTTCTCACTGCAGTGGACAACATGCCGTTTACATTTGTATTGTTTTCTCAGCTTCAGTTTGAGTTGTGTCTTGTCTGACAGTGAAATATGGCTAGATCTTACCGTAGCTTGGACTACAGAGTAGCTAGATAGTGTTGCAAAAGCCAAATTGCATTTCAAGGTAGCATCGTGACAATTTCCAAGAGGTTTGGTTTTGAACTGAACTATGTTTTGTGGAAATATTTAGGGCTGGCATTTGGAAGTTAACTAGCTATCGTTAGCTACCTTCTGTGTTGAGGTCAGCTGTTGTTGTGTGACTCTAGCAAGCTAATGGCTTAAGTTATTTGTGGAACAAATCTTCCGTAAACAAATATAGCTAGATGGATTTCTTTGCCTGTTCATTAGCTAGCTAACTAGCTTTCAAGTGACTGGTGTTAGCTATTTACAAAGGCTAGCCGCTGGACTTTGGACAAGAAAGCGAACATTAGCTAATAGCAGCTGTGTTGCAGAGCAACAGAGTTTCTGACCCGTTCCGATAGAACTCTGAAATTCGGCTGAAATATGTTAGTATTGTCAAATGCTACAAAAAATGGGGCTCATTGTTGGTTCCCAATGGACAGAATTATGCTTGTGAGAGCGATTATTTATCAAATGTAATAATCTGTTGCACCTACAAATGTAGTCAATCCGAAATTTTTTGTCACTTCATGGTAGCTATATGCTTGTTTTAATCGGTCTTCTAGACTTGAGGCATGTGGGCGCAGAAAATACTCTAAAAACTCAATTGCTAAAGACTCTGTTAGAAATCCGGTATATGGTACTCCGTAACGAGTGGACAGCTCATGATGAGAGGTGGGAAGTGTGTTGTATCTTCAATCAAGTTGATTTGCGAGATTTCATCGACATTGGGGTCATGGCTTAGATATGATTGTAGGGACATTTTCATTTAACAATGCGCTTCAACCAATGAATACTCAGCGCGACTACAACATAATGGAATAGAACTATAAAATATGAAACATGTTGCAAAAGTGACATGTAGCATGCATCATTGGTGTAGCCTATCATTGGCCAATACATTGCATCAGCAATCCAGGGTTTATATACATCATTGGTGTAGCCGATGCATAATTATTTCTCCCTGGTTCTGACTTGACCTGCTGCTGGTTGAGCATTGCCTTGTATCATCAATCTGAGTGCGGTAGGGTAGTAGGCTACTTGGCTGAAATTACCACCATGGTTTATTTTTGTCAAGCTGTTCAAATGGAACTCATGGATGTGGAAGATGAAATAAAACTAGACCTAGACATTGTATACACCACAGTAGGCACTGTTCATAAATCAACCAAACTTACCCGATCCATTTTGGAAGCGATTATTTCTTCAAATAAAAAACATGAAAGTAAATGTGTACGCTAGAGTTACTTTCTTTGTGAAAGCGTTCATATAAAGAAAATCTAGACCAGCACAATCAAACATCCTTTTAAATATCAAAACTGTATTTAAGTTGTAACAAACGTCTCGTGGAGACTAATTTTACATCAGAAATATCCTGTGGAATTGTATTTGGATTGAAAACTCGATAGAGGATGGTAACAAATAACTTCCTGTTGATGCTTTTCAGCTTCATCTGTGGTGTTTAAGAGGTACCGCCACCTACTGTACATAGTCATCAACACTTGTCTTCAAGTGGGTGAGGCAGTTTAGGGAGCATAATTTATTGCAAGAAAATAACTGTTTGTATACCCTCATATATAGTATGTTAAATTAATGACAAATGTAGGCTATTTTTGGTATAATCAATATGTAGTTTATTTAAACTGTAAATGATTAGATGCATCACATTGTCAATGATTGTAAATGCATTTTGTCCACATGTCTACGTGTGGTTGTATTGTTTTTAAAATTGGCAAACACAATAAAATCACATCTAAGTTATTTATAAACAGCTTGCAGCCTCTGGCTGTGGTTTGCTGGAAGGTGGCAGCCCGAATATGAGATTAGAGAAATTCCTTGTTATTGTCTTTCAAATGAGCTCATGGCTAGATGGCTTTCTAGGGTTTATTTGTATTTATTATGGATCCCCATTAGTTCCTGCCAAGGCAGCAGCTACTCTTTCTGTGGTCCAGCAAAATTAAGGCAGTTATTTACAATTTTAAATATTACATGACAATTCATACCACTTTCACAACACATTAAGTGTGTTCCCTCAGGCCACTACTCTATCACATATCTATAATACAAAATTCATGTGTGTGTAGTGTGCGTGTTTTTATGTGTATGTGCGTCTGTGCCTGTGAGGGTCTCTTCAGTCCCCGCTGTTCCATAAGGTTTATTTGTATGTTTTTTAAATCTGATTCTACTGCTTGCATCAGTTACCTGATGTGGAATAGAGTTCCATGTAGTCATGGCTCTATGTAGTACTGTGCACCTCCCATAGTCTGTTCTGGACTTGGGGACTGTGAAGAGACCTTTGGTGGCATGTGTTGTGGGGTATGCATGGGTGTCTGAGCTGTGTGCTAGTAGTTTAAAAAGACACCTCGGTGCATTCAGCATGTCAACACTTCTTACAAAACAAGTAGTGATGAGGTCAATCCCTCCTCCACTTTGAGCCAGGAGAGATTGACATGCATATTATTAATGTTAGCTCTCCGTGTACATCTAAGGGCCAGCCATGCTGCCTTGTTCTGAGCCAATTGTATTTTTCAAAAGTCCCTACTAAACAGTAGTCCAGGTGTGACAAATCTAGAGCCTGTAGGACTTGCCACTATGACATCAAATGCAATCGAAAATCACATCAAACACTTATCAAAACAGTATCATGCTTTTAAATCTCACCTCACTGTGAAAATACATTTGAAGAAAGAAATTCAACAGCAGGTCATTGTGGGTGTTGTTTCAAAGCCTAACACAATGAAATGGACAGCCTTTAAGGTGATGATTACTTCAAAACATCTATATGCATATTAGTTATGAGCCCAAGCAGAACATATTTTATTCAGCTAAGTTAAATTCTTCTTCTTACTATAAAAATAATATAAAAAATTACATGGGCCTTAAGCATATTTTGTCAGCTGAATGAACAAGCCTACAGCCTTTGCAGGAAGCATACCAGCCTGCATCCCACTGCTGGCTGGCTTCTGAAGCTAAGCAGGGTTGGTCCTGGATGGGAGACCAGATGCTGCTGGAAGTGGTGTTGGAAGGCCAGTAGGAGGCACTCTTTCCTCTGGTTTAAAAAAATATCCCAATGCCCCACGGCAGTGATTGGGGACATTGCCCTGTGTAGGGTGCTGTCTTTCAGATTGGATGTTAAACGGGTGTCCTGACTCTGGTCACTAAAATATCCCATGGCACTTATTGTAAGAGTAGGGGTGTTAACCCTGGTGTCCTGGCAGCCTTAAGTGGGACAAGATTCCACAGGCCACTTTGAATAGCCTGATCACCTCTATGCAAAGGAGATGGCATGCTGCATGAGGCAAATACTGGTCACACCAGATACTGACTGTTTTTCCTCATCCACTCCCCTAGCTCTTTTTAAAGGTATCTGTGACCAACATATGCATATCTGTATTCTCAGTCATGTGAAATCCATAGATTAGGGCCTAATTCATTTATTTAAATTACTGATTTCTTTACATGAACTGTAGTAAAATTTTTGCAATTGTTGTGTTATTTTTGTTCAGAGCAGATTATCAGAACAGTCTAGAGTACTATTTGCCCGAAGAGGTGACGTCTTGCAATGAGCTATATGACTGTACCTCTGATTCTAATTCTCAAGAGGAAGGTTAAAACCCTCAGCCACGAGGTCACTGAGACGAACCAACAGTTGTAAGGGGATGGTCTGAAAGGAACTGACAGGCAGGGATGGAACTAAAGGATTCTGGGCACTGGCCAGCAGACCGCAATTTCTACTAGCCCGGGTAACATTTTGGACCTACATCTGTGGCATTCGTTGTTTGTAAAGGCAAAATTTCACTGCTGTGTCGGGCTACTTTGACCTGACTTCACAGGTCATTTGATTAATCATGTACATTAGCTCACCATTCGTGTAGACAGACTTTTTACGTGGTGACATGCTAGCTAACTAACTACTCTTGCCCTGGTGCTGGGCTAAAGTTAGCAAGTCTGACTACACGAACGTCGAGTTAACGTTATCTAGCTGTCTAGCTCACAAAGGACTTGTCAATAATGAAATGTCACAGTCATTATGCTGTCCTATGCTGGTTTTCCTTTTACTTGTCAGCAAGGTAACGTGACTTTCTAGCTAACATACATTTTTAGAAGCCCCTAGCTGGAAAACCACTGATGTTTGACCTACTCAAAATAGCTTGTTCGCAGGTATCAACAGGGCTTACCTGTACTGTATATCTATCTAATGTTTCTCTCCAGTGTGTGTTCGATGGTGTCTAATCAGGTTGGAAGCTACAGCAAAGCTCTTTCCACACAGATCACAGCTATAAGGCTTCTCCCCAGTGTGTGTTCGCTGGTGTGTATTCAGGGTGGAAGCTACAGCAAAGCTTTTCCCACACTGATAACAGCGATAAGGCTTCTCTCCAGAGTGTGTTCGATAGTGTCTAATCAGGGTGGAAGCTACAGCAAAGCTCCTTCCACACTGATAACAGCAATAGGGCTTCTCTCCAGTGTGTGTTCGCTGATGTATAGTTCGTTTATCTGATAGAGCAAAGCTCTTCCCACACTGATCACAGCTATAAGGTTTCTCTCCAGTGTGTGTTCGCTGGTGTCTATTCAGGGTGGAAGCTCGCGCAAAGCTCTTTCCACACTCATCACAGCTATAAGGCTTCACTCCAGTGTGTGTTAGCTTGTGTGTTGTCAGGTTGCCTGACTGATTGAAGCTTTTCCCACACTGACCACAGCTATAAGGCTTCACTCCAGTGTGTATACGCTGGTGTATAGTTAGGGCTTTTGATAGAGCAAAGCTCTTCCCACACTGATCACAGCTATAAGGCTTCTCTCCAGTGTGTGTTCGCAAGTGTCTAGTCAGATCTCTTGACTGAGCAAAGCTCTTCCCACACCGACCACAGCTATAAGGTTTCTCTCCAGTGTGTGTTCGCTGGTGTGAATTTAGGGTCCCAGATTGACTGAAGCTCTTTCCACACTGATCACAGCTATAAGGCTTCTCTCCTGTGTGTGTTCGCAGGTGTATGTTTAGGGCTCCCAAATAAGAAAAGCTTTTCCCACAATCAAGGCAGGGGTAAGGCCTCTCCCCTTTATGAATTTGCAGATGAGATTTGAAGGTGTTAGAAGCAGTGAAACTCTTCCCAAACTGAGAGCAGCCGTACGGTTTCTCTCCAGTGTGAATAATGAAGTCACTCTGGCTAGTGCAACTCTTCCCACAGTCAGAGCAGCAGTGATGTTTCTTCCCTATACGTCTCTGCTGATGTTTCTTGAGATGTTCTGATCTGGAGTGACTCTTTGTCTTGTCAGCAACATGATGTGGTTGAAGCGCCCTAGATGATAAGCCCCTCCCACTGAGAGAACGACAGTTAGGGGTGTCCCCTGTGAAACAAAAACATTGAATAACTATGTTTTGGAAATATGGATAGATAAACAAATACTATAACAATTTAAAAATATATATATTTAGGAGACGCTCTTATCCAGAGTGACTTACAGGAGCAATTAGGGTTAAGTACCTTACTCAAGGGCAGACAGATTTTCCATTCAGAGATCCAAACCAGAAACCTTTAAATTCATGGCCCAACACTCTAAACCAAGACTACCTGCCTCTCTTATCAATATACACTCAAAATTAGATCAATAATTAACTAGCCACTGAGTGTTTTACTGTTTATAAATCAATTTATTGTAGTCTAATCCACACACCCCATTGTTCTTACTTGATGAAATCAAATCTCCCTCCTCCTCGTGTCCTTCTCTCACAGCTCCACTCTGCCCTGGTGTTTTCCTGCAGTCGACCAGCCTCACAGACACCCTCTTCAGACCCAGCAGTAAGGCGCTACCAGGAGAGTTGTGACCATGGGTCTCCGGCAGGGTGGAGGGGGACGGGCTAGCTCTGTCCTGGTGACAACAGGAAGTATTGTACATAGAATATCATTAGACCAAACATTTGATTACTTTAGGTCTAAATCTCTGATTGGTGCATCCTTATAATACCTCCTTTATCCTGAAGTGTGTCACTACTTTCCATAAATGTCAAGTTTTTTTGTTTTTATAATTCACTCTGGCAAATTTTTCAAATGGAAGCGATATTTTTTACAATGTCTTATGTTAAGAACCTTTGATTGAGCATTCATTGGCGTTGAACAAATTAGCAGCTCGATTTAGTTCTGGCTTCATACGTGTTAGGAGGAGAGCTTAAGAGTTTCTGGAACGAGGAGCTCCGCCCTCTTCCCAGATACGGGCCAAATATCCCCTCCCCTTCCAAAATGTGAAAGATTAACACCTGCTGAATTACTACGCACTATACCTGCTGGAGTGCGCGCTCCAGAAGGTATATTTCACTGGTCATCCCCAAAGCCAACACCTCATTTGGCTGCCTTTCCTTCCAGTTCTCTGCTGCCAATGACTGGACTGAATTGCAAAAATCACTGAAGTTGGAGACATATCTCCCTCACTAACTTTAAGCGTCAGCTGTCAGAGCAGCTTACTGATCGCTGTACACAGCCCAACTGTAAATAGCCCATCCAACCACCTACCTACCCCATATTTGTTTTTCTGCTCTTTCGCACACCAGCATTTCTACTTGCACATCTTTATCTGCACATATCACTCCAGTGTAAATTGATCAATTGTAATTACTTTGCCACTATGGCCTATTTATTGCCTCCTTACCTCCTTTGCACACACTGTATACAGATTTTTCTATTGTGTTATTGACTGTACGTTTGTTTATCCCATGTGTAACTCTGTGTTGTAGTTTTTGTCGCACTGCTTTGCCATCTTGGCCAGGTCGCAGTTGTAAATGAGAACTTGTTCTCAACTGGCCTACCTGGTTAAATAAAGTTTTATTTTTAATAACCAGTGATGAATAACCTAAACACCAGAACTACTGCTGCAAGTTATCCCACTTTTGCAACGTTAAGAAAAATGTCAGTCTTATAGTTTCAGTATCCATATACAGTACATACAGTTTACATACACCTTAGCCAAATACATTTAAACTCAGTATTTCACAATTTAAACATAGTAAAAATTCCCTGTCTTAGGTCAGTTAGGATCACCACTTCATTTTAAGAATGTGAAATGTCAGAATAATAGTAGAGAGAATTATTTATTTCATCTTTTATTTAATTCATCATATTCCCAGTGGGTCAGAAGTTTACATACACTCAATTAGTATTTGGTAGCATTGCCTTTAAATAGTTTAACTTGGGTCAAACGTTTTGGGTAACCTTCCACAAGCTTCCCACAATAAGTTGGGTGAATTTTGGCCCATTCCTCCTGACAGAGCTGGTGTAACTGAGTCAGGTTTGTAGGCCTCCTTGCTCGCACACGCTTTTTCAGTTATGCCCACGTTTTCTATAGGATTGAGGTTAGGGCTTTGTGATGGCCACTCCAATACCTTGACTTTGTTGTCCTGAAGCCATTTTGCCACAACTTTGGAAGTATGCTTGGGGTCATTGTCCATTTGGAAGACCATTTGAGACCAAGCTTTAATTTCCTGACTGATGTCTTGAGATGTTGCTTCAACATATATCCACATAATTTTCCTTCCTCATGATGCCATCTATTTTGTGAAGTGCACCAGTCCCTCCTGCAGCAAATTACCCCCACAACATGATGCTGCCACCCCCGTGCTTCACGGTTTGGATGGTGTTCTTCGGCTTGCAAGCCTCCCCCTTTTTCCTCCAAACATATAGATGGTCATTATGACCAAACAGTTCTATTTTTGTTTCATCAGACCAGAGGACATTTCTCCAAAAAGTACGATCTTCGTCCCCATGTGCAGTTGCAAACTGTAGTCTGACTTTTTTATGGCGGGTTTGGAGCAGTGGCTTCTTCCTTGCTGAGAAGCCTTTCAGGTTATGTGGATATAGATACTTTTGTACCTGTGTCCTCCAGCATCTTCACAAGGTCCTTTGCTGTTGTTCTGGGATTAATTAGCACTTTTCGCACCAAAGTACGTTCATCTCTAGGAAACAGAATGCATCTCCTTCCTGAGCGGTATGACGGCTGCGTGATCCCATGGTGTTTATACTTGCGTACTATTGTTTGTACAGATGAACGTGGTACCTTCAGGTGTTTGGAAATTGCTCCCAAGAATGAACCAGTCTTGTGGAGGTCAACAACAAAAAAAACTCTGACGTCTTGGCTGATTTCTTTTGATTTTCCCATGATGTCAAGCAAAGAGGCACTGAGTTTGAAGGTAGGCCTTGAAATACATCCACAGGTACACTTCCAATTGTCGTTCTGCCCCTGAACTGGCAGTTAACCCACTGTCCTAGGCCGTCGTTGAAAATAAGAATTTGTTCTTAACTGACTTGCCTAGTAAAATAAAAGGTAAAATAAAGGTGAAAAAAAAGGCTAAAAAAAGAACATTCCATATGGCTAATCCCAAAGAGTCCGCAGAATTTTGGATCAGGAAACAGACTACAGTGTCAAATCTTCCGAATTTGAGAATCACTTCTTGAACCGGGGTTACAGCAGGTCGGTCCTGAACGATGCAGGTATAAGGGCCGGACGACTTTAGAGAACTTTGTGATGCACCAGAGTGTGTACTTTGTTACACAATAGAGCACTGAAGCAGAGAACATTAAAATTAAAATAATTATGAAACGCTACACAAAGTCTTCCCAGAGCCACCAGTCATAAGCTTTAAGAGATGTCCTACCCTAAATGACAAATTATTCCACAGCTATCTTCCTGGTGACTATCAAAAGACTAAGCTAGACCACAAACCCAGGGGCTCTTTTAAAAATGCAACCAGTGCAACCATTGCAGAAATATTGCACAGAAGAAGTATTTTGTTGACACAGCTTCTAAAACGGAGTATCAAGTCAAGCATTTCATTAACTGTAAAACCACTCGCATCATCTACAGATTGAAATGTCCACAGTGCAAGGTATTCTACATTGGACGGACAAAGAAACGCCTTGACCGCTTAGTGGAATGCAAGTACGCCATGCCAAGGCACTACAAGTCCTTACACCATGACAACCTTACAAGCTATTGGTATTTTACTAGGATCCCCATTAACTGTTGCAGAAGCAGCAGCTACTCTTTTTTTTTTTTATCATGTTCCGGCCTCAATTAGAAAAGGGAACCCCCTAAACAGCGAAACAAAAGGGAAAGTTTTGGGATTTACAAACTAAAGGCCACTAAGTACCCTGGTTTAAATGAAGATATGGATTTCTCACATTTCCTGTAGGGTCGTGAGAGGTCCCTTGGCTGTCATCTAGTGGACATATTGCTCTATTGCCCTTATCTATGTTAAGACTGTTGTGGTCCATGTTTGCTGTGCTTTGCGCTATGCCTTTTGCTATAATTTGTGTGTAAGTGGCCTTTTATTTTCCACTTGGGTCCTGTTTCAGTAATAATGAAATCAGACCTTGTTGAGTATCTGACTCTACAATTTTTATATAAGTGGTTAAAACATGCTAATAACGGTCCTCTGAGTATATCAAAAAAAGGTTTGGTATACCTCCACTAGTATGCCATCTAGTCACAGATTTTTCCCAGCCTTAAAGGCATTAATTGCATCAATAAGTTCTTCCTCTAATTTGGCCTTCACATGAGTCTTTCTGTACAGATGTTAATTTTACATTATTATTAGGAAAGAAATCCATACAATTAACTTTGGTTAGGGGAGATGGAGGAGACAAACAAAAACATGTACTTAAAGTACTTTGCTTACTCTTTCAAAATAGTGTTTGGTGAATCATGGGTACTCCGTCATTTGTAAGAAATAATTTTTGGTAGCATTTCTTTGTTGAAGATTAAAAAAATAATTTGGTGCATTTTCCCCCCCATATTCCATCCAGTTTGCTTAAACTGTTTATATTACACTTGATCTTTCTTGAATAAGCTACTCAATTTTTGTATTATTTTTTTTCTCTAAATTCCTCTGTGCGTCTATGGTACAGTTTATTGCCATCTGTACTGTTAGTCCCTCTGTTTCCTTTGTTAATATGAACTCCTTTGACCTAAATTGCTTTTGTTTTTGAGTATTGAATTACAAGGCACATTTAAAAGTGTCCCATACAATAAGGGGATGTGCTGTACCTATGTTATGTCTGAAAAAGTCAGTTATAAATTATTCTGTCCTGGTTAAAAACAAGTTGTCATCCTAAGGGCTTTGATTACATTTCCAATATTTTCTCTCCCACGTGGATGTATTTGCCAATTATACAATTTTTTACTTAGCACCTACTAAGCAATTCACTAAGGTCTACACCTATTGTATTCGGTGCATGTGACAAATACAATTAGATTTGATTTCAGAAGACAACTAGCTTGATTGGGCCCGAAGAGCAGGTGTTTTTAATCACATCAAATTTGATTGTCACATACACATATTTAGCAGATGTTATTGCAGATGTAGCTAAATGCTTGTGTTCCTAACTCCAACAGTGCAGTAGTATCCAACCATTCATAACAAGACACACAAATCTAAAGTAATGAATGAAATTAAGCAATGTATAACATATCAGGACAAGCAATGTCAGAGTGGCATTGAATGAAATACAGTAGTATACAGTACATATGAAATGAGTAAAACAGTATGTCAACATTGTTAAAGTGACCAGTGATTCCATGTCTATGTACATTGGGCAGCAGCATCGAAGGTGCAGGGTTGAGTAACCGGTGGTAGAAGGCTAGTGATGGCTATTCAACAGTCTGATGGCCTAGAGATAGAATCTGTTTTTCAGTCTCTCGGTCCCAGCTTTAATGCACCTGTACTGACTTTGCCTTCTGGATGCTAGTGGGTTGAACAGGCCATGGCTTGGGTGGTTGATGTCCTTGCGGTGATGCAACCTGACAGGAGGCTCTCAATGGTGCATCTGTAAAAGTTTGTGAGAGTCTTAGGGGTCAAGCAGAATTTATGCAGACTCCTGAGGTTGAAGAGGCGCTGTCGCACCTTCTTCACCACGCTGTCTGTGTGGGTGGACCATTTCAGATTGTCAGTGATGTGTACACAAAGGAACTTGAAGCTCTTCTCCACTGCGGTCCTGTTGATGTGGATAGGGGGTGTGCTCCCTCTGCTGTCTCCTGAAGTCCACTATCTGCTCCTTTTGTTTTGAGGGAGGGGTTATTTTCCTGTCACCACTCCTCCAGGGCCCTCACCTCCTCCCTGTAGGCTGTCTCGCCTTTGTTGGTAATCAGACCTACTACGGTTGTTGTCGTCTGCATACTTGATGATTGAGTTGGAGGCGTTCGTGGCCACACAGTCATGGGTGAACAGGGAGTACAGGAGGGAGCTGAGCACGCAACCTTAGGGCCCCAGTCTTGAGGATCAGCGTAGTAGAGGTGTTGTTTCCTACCTTCACCGCCTGGGGGGTAGCCCGCCAGGAAGTCCAGGATCCCATTGCATAGGTCGGGGTTCAGACCCAGGGCCCTGAGCTTAATGATGAGGGTACTATGGTGTTGAATGCTGAGCTATAGTCAATGAACAGCATTCTTACATAGGTATTCCTATTGTCCAGATGGGATAGTGCAGTGTAATGGCGATTGCATCGTCTGTGGATCTGTTGGGGCGGTATGCAAATTGAGGTGGGTGTAAGGTGGAGGTGATATGATCCTTAACTAGCCTCAAAGCACTTCATGATGACAGAAGTGTAATGTTTTGTGTACTCAGTGAAATTGTCCATATGCACAAAAAGCTTATTTCTCTCAAATTGTGTGCACAAATTTGTTTACATACCCATTAGTGAGCATTTATCCTTTACCAAGAATGCATCCACCTGACAGGTGTGGCATATCAAGAAGCTGATTAAACAGCATGACCATTACACAGTTGCACATTCTGCTAGAGACAACAAAAGGCCACGTTTTTCCACACAAAACAATATGCCACAGATGTCTCAAGTTGAGGAAGCATCCAGATTGCAGCTGTAAATACAATCAAGCCTGTCTAATGGCAGAGTTGATCAGTACAGATTTGGATTACAACGTCAAGACAGGAGAAGGAGCATACTGGAATCTATTTTGCATGTTCGGAACTGGTCAGTTTTTCCTGATGCTAGCAATCATACAACTTGCTGTTTACATGTGCATTTGTTTTCTCAGCTACAGTTTGAGTTGTGTCTTGTCTGACAAGTGAAATATGGCTAGATCTTACCGTAGCTTCGACTATATAGTAGCTAGCTAGTGTTGCATGCATTGTAAGGTAGCAACGTGACAATTTGCCCAAAGTCTGGTGTTGATTTGTTGAACCGATCTAGCTAGCTATGTTTTGTGGAAACATTTGGGACTGGCGTTTGGAAGTGAACTAACGTTAGCTACCTTCTTGTTTAAAGTCAGCTGTTGTCTGGCTATAGCTAGCTACTGGCTGAAGTTGTGTAACAGACCTTCCATAAACAGCTAGCTATATTTACCTTTCTTAGCATGTTCATTAGCTAGCTAACATTCAGCTGACTGGTGTTAGCTAGCTACAGAGGCTAGCTGCTGGATTTAGGACACACAAGCGAACATTAGCCAATAGCAGCTGTGTTGCAGAGCAACAGTTTCTGACGCGTTCTAATAGAACTCTGAAATTCGGCTGAAAATGTTGTCAGAAATGCTACAAAAAGGACCTCATTATTGGTTCCTAATGGACGGAAATATGGAGGTGAGAGCGATAAAATGTATTAATCTGTTGCACTTAGAAATGTACTCAATTCGACATTTTAAATCAAATTGTCACTTTATGGTAGCTATATGCTCGTTTTCATTTGACTTCTATATGAAACATGTTGCAAAAGTGACATGTAGCATGCATCATTGGTGTAGCCTCTCACTGGCCAATACATTGTATATAAACCCTGGATTGCTGATGCATCACTGGTGTAGCCGATGCATAATTATTTCTCCCTGGTTCTGATTTTACCTGTTAACCATTGCTTTATCAATCTGTGTGCGATTGGCTAGTAGGCTACTTTGCTGAAATTACCACCATGGTTTATTTTTGTCAAGCTGTTCAAATGGAACGGATGGATGTGGAAGATCAAATCTAGACATTGTATACACCACAGTAGGCACTGTTCATAAATCAACCAAACTTACCCGAGCCATCGTGGAAGCGATTCTTTCTTCAAATTAAAAACGTGAAAAGGTACATGTGTAACTTACGCTAGGGTTACTTTCTTTGTCAAAGCGATCAGATAAATAAAAGTTAGACCAGCGCAATCAAACATCCTTTTAAATATCAAAACTGGATTTAAATTGTGACATATCTCATGTAGACACATTCTCCATCAGAAATATCCTGTGTAATTCTATTTGGTTTGAAAACACAGGACGGTAAAAAATAACTTCCTGTTGATGCTTTCGGCTTCTTCTGTGGTGTTTTAAGGTGCCGCCACCTACTGTACATAATCATCAACCCTTTTCTTCAAGTGGGTGAGGCGGTTAAGGGAGTGACATTTATTGCTAGAAAATAACTATTCCCTTATATAGTATGTTAAATTAATGGCAAAAATGTAGACTATTTTTGGCATAATCAATATCATTAATCTATTTAAACTGTAAATGATCAGATGTATCACTTTGTCATCCTCAATGGTTGTAAATGCATTGTATTGTTTTAAAAATGGTCAAATACAATAAAAATCACAAATCTAAGGTATTTATAAACTCAGAAAAAAAAGGAACGTCCATTTTTCAGGTCCCTGTCTTTCAAAGATAATTCGTAAAAATCCAAATAACTTCACAGATCTTCATTGTAAAGGGTTTAAACACTGTTTCCCATGCTTGTTCAATGAGCCATAAACAATTAATGAACAAGCACCTGTGGAACGGTCGTTAATTGCCTACAGTCTGTAAGCTGTTAGTGTCTTAAGGTCACAGTTATGAAAACTTAGGACACTAAAGAGGCCTTTCTACTGATTCTGAAAAACACCAAAAGAAAGATGCCCAGGGTCGCTGCTCATCTGCGTCAACATGCCTTAGGCATGCTGCAAGGAGGCATGAGGACTGCAGATGTGGCCAGGGCAATAGATTGCAATGTCCATACTGTGAGACGCCTAAGACAGCGCTACAGGGAGACAGGACGGACAGCTGATCGTCCTTGCAGTGGCAGACCACGTGTAACAACACCTGCACAGGATCGGTACATGCGAACATCACACTTGCCGGACAGGTACAGGATGGCAACAACAACTGCCCGAGTTACACCAGGAATGCACAGTCCCTCCATCAGTGCTCAGACTGTCCACAATAGGCTGGACTGAGGGCTTGTAGGCCTGTTGAAAGGCAGGTCCTCACCAGACATCACCGGCAACAACGTTGCCTACGGACACAAACCCACCGTCGCTGGAACCAGACAGGACTGGCAAAAAGTGCTCTTCACTGACGAGTCGCTGTTTTGTCTCACCAGGGGTGATGGTCGGATTTGCACTTATTGTCAAAGGAATGAGCGTTACACCGAGGCCTGTACTCTGGAGCGGGATCGATTTGGAGGTGGAGGGTCCATCATGGTCTGGGGCGATGTGTCACAGCATCATCGGACTTAGCTTGTTGTCATTGCAGGCAATCTCAACGCTGTGCATTACAGGGAAGACATCCTCCTCCCTCATGTGGTAGCCTTCCTGCAGGCTCATCCTGACATGACCCTCCAGCATGACAATGCCACCAACCATACTGCTTGTTCTGTGTGTGATTTCCTGCAAGACAGGAATGTCAGTGTTCTGCCATGGCCACGAAGAGCCTGGATCTCAATCCCATTGAGCACTTCTGGGACCTGTTGGATCAAAAGGTGAGAGCTAGGGCCACCCCCATAAATGTCTGGGAACTTGCAGGTGGAAGAGTGGGGTAACATCTCACCGCAAGAACAGGCATATCTGGTGCAGTCCATGAGGAGGAGATGCACTGCAGTACTTAATGCAGCTGGTGGCCACACCAGATACTGACTGTTACTTTTTATTTTGACCCCCCCTTTGTTCAGGGACACATTATTCAATTTGTTAGTCACATGTCTGTGGAACTTGTTCAGTTTGTCTAAGTTGTTGAATCTTATGTTCATACAAATATTTACATATGTTAAGTTTTCTGAAAATAAACACAGTTGACAGTGCGAGGAAGTTTATTTTTTTGCTGAGTTTAATGATATTTTGGATATTATTTCATTAAAAAGTTAATGATTTAATCTGTAAAGGCCAAAATAGTACTTTCCAGGAAGCAACAACTTGTTTACCTTCATTAGCCTACTTTGTTCCAATATTTCTGTCAATTAGGGATATTTAAAAACTACACACTAATGTTCTTGTCCTCTTGCTCAGTTGTGCACCGGGGCCTCCCACTCTTTCTATTCTGGTCAGATCCAGTTTGCGCTGTTCTGTGAAGGGAGTAGTACACAGCGTTGTACGAGATCACCAGTTTCTTGGCAATTTCTTGCATGGCATAGCCTTCATTTCCCAGAACAAGAATAGACTGACGAGTTTCAGAAGAAATCTTTTTGTTTCTGGCCATTTTGAGCCTGTAATCGAACCCACAAATGCTGATGCTCCAGATACTCAACAAGTCTAAAGAGGGCCAGTTGTATTGCTTCTAATCAGAACAGTTTTCAGCTGTGCTAACAATTGCAAAAGGGTTTTCTATTGATCAATTAGCCTTTTTAAAATGATAAACTTTGATTAGCTATAACAAAGTGCCAATGAAACACAAGAGTGATGGTTGCTGATAATGGGCCTCTGTACGCCTATGTAGATTCCATTAAAAGTCAGCCGTTTACAGCTACAATAGTCATTTACAACATTAACAATGTCTACACTGTATTACTGACAAATTATTTTAATGGACAATTTTTTGCTTTTCTTTTAAAAACAAGGACATTTCTATGTGACCCAAACTTTGAACGTTAGTATATATTTTAAGAATATCATGGAATATAATTTAGTTTCTCCGTGCTTGTCAGAGCAGCATTAAATGGAGCTGAAAGTCGTCCACAGCGGGTAGGCTATATATAACAATATTTGTTATATATAACAAATGTGCGCTTTTCATGTCATTTTTTTTTTGTTAAATCCAGTTCGGATTTAAGTAACTTTTGATTGACGCCTTTAGTGAGCGGTCTACTGGTTTAATATTTAATCATATCTGCCCTCCGAATTAATATGTAAGCGGCATTTTTTCACGCCATTATTAGTTACATTGTTTTTAGTTTGAACGTGCAGAATGTCACTAAGAACAGAGGGAACGTTTCCCTAGTCAGCGCATTATTAGTGCAATGCCCCTTCGTGTCTCTCTGTGCTACCCAGTGGGGCAGGGTGAGAGTCTGCGTTTGAAGCTTCGTTGGACGTACTGCCAAATTCTCAAAAATGTAGTTGGAATCACATATGGTGGAGAAATGAACTATGCATTTTCTGCCAACAGCTCTGGTGGACATTCTTGCTAGAGGTCGACAGATTAATTAGGGCCGATTTCAAGTTAACAACAATCGGTTATCAACCTTTTTGGACGCCGATTACATTGCAATCCACGATGAGACTTCGTGGCAGGTTGACCACCTGTTACGCGAGTGCAGCATCAAAATCAATCTAGACCATCACTAGTTAACTACACATGGTTGATGATATTACTAAATTTACTAGCTTGTCCTGCGTTGCATATAATCAATGCGGTGCCTGTTAACTTATGATCGAATCAGTCTACTTCAACTTCGCCAAACGAGTGGTGATTTAACGAAAAAACACAATCATTGCACAAATGTACCTCACCATAAACATCAATGCCTTTCTTACAACACAGAAGTATATATTTTTTTGCATTATTAGTTAAAAGAAACTCATGTTAGCAGGCAATATTAACTAGGGAAACGGTGTCACCGCCTGGCTCGTTGCACACTGTGTGAAGACGATTTCTTCCTAACAAAGACCGTAATACATTTTGGTCCTCCAATAAATCGGTATCGGCGTTAATCATAATCGTCTACCTCTAATTTTTGCACTCAGCATGCCAATTGCACGTTCCCTCAACTTGGCGACGTGGCAATGTTTTGTGTGACAAACTGAACATTTTAGAGAGGCCTTATTGTCCCCAGCACAAGGTGCACCTGTGTAATGATCATGCTGTTTAATCAGCTGCTTGATATGCCACACCTGTCAGGTGGATGGATTATTTTGCAACAAAGAAATGCTCACTAATGGATTTAAACAAAATGTTACATTTGTACAAAACAATTTATAGAAATAAGCGTTGAGCATATGGAACATTTCTGGGCTCTTTCAGCTCATGAAACATGGGATCAACACTACATGTATGTTTATTTTTGTTCAGTGTATATGATAGCAAGCTTTGCTTTAATACTTACAAGACCATCGTAGTAATGTGGTGCCTACCTGTATTTCCTTAAACCTTCGTTTTAGCAATACATGTCATTTAAGAAAAAATATATAATTCATAACATTTTCTTGCCCCCATTAGCCTCCACCCCTAGCGCCACACCACTTGCATGGCAGTTGTTGATAAATATCCAACACATGGGCTAGTCCAGCATCCAGATCGGAGCTGTAAAAACAATCAAGCCAGTTAAATAGCAGAGTTGTTCGTTTGGCCACTGTTGATCTAAACAGATTTGGATTAAAATGTCAAGAAGACAGGAGAAGGAGCATACTGGAATTTATTCTGAATGTTTGAAACTGGTGAGTTTGTCCTGATACTAGCCAGCATGTATTTGCTCACTGCAGTGCACAACATGCTGTTTACATGTGTATTTGTTTTCCCAGCTACAGTTAGAGTTGTGTCCTGTCTGACAGTGAAATATGTCTAGCTCTTACCATGGCTTGGTCTCTGGAGTAGCTAGCTAGCACGTGTTGCAAACGTGACAATTTCGTCTTGAACCGATGTAGCCATGTGTTGTGCAAAAATGTAGGACTGGAATTTGGATGTGAACTGGCCATCATTAGCCAGCTTATGTGTCGTCAGCTATTGTTGTTTGGTTCTAGCTAGCTAATGGCTGAAGTTGTGTACAAACCTTCCATAAAGTAGGCGCAGAAAATAGTGAACACTCACGACTAGAATATAATAGAATCTAAAACAATAAAATGGAAAATAATAATTGTCCAAATATATATTTTTGCCAGTGTGTAGTGAGATGAGCATCTCACAATTACTTCAAAAATAGTAAGAATTGGAAAAGGGGCTATTAACTAGCTGGCCTGGCGCATCGTTGCCCATGAATGGAAGTTACTAGGCTAGCGAGCAAGCATTTTAGCCAGGTAGCCTTGGACAACAAACTAAAAGCGGGTACTGAATGACAGAGTCCTAGATCGTTCAGGGAACATGAGGAGGATGGCAAATGACGTTTCTCTACAAGTTGGCCGAGACACCTTTTTCTACTTGCACCTACACACACAAATTAGTACCACGGATAAACGCATTATATTTAGCTTTATGTTGCTCGGACTAAAACGTTTTTGCCAGGGGCGCAACTTTGGTTAAGAAGTAGAGGGAGGACACTTAATTTTTATTTATTTTTATCCAGTCGGATAAACTCAACGGCCAACTCGACCTCTGATGCATCCGCATGGTCTTAAAGCACACCGTTGCCTCAATCAGTATCACATTCCAATGATAACTAGGGGGGACAAAATGCAATTTCAGAATGGGGGACATGTTCAATCCATCCCCAGTGAAAGTGGTTTTTGGTATAATTTAGTTTTAGTAGACTAAGCAAAGGTGATTAGATGTTGAAATGGTGCTTGAATAGTGGAGGCAGCGCCTGTTTCCTTTGACTCTAAATCAATAGTTTTAGTATCCCGAAATGTCAGAAACATTCACTTGCTTGACCATTCTGAAGGTCACGTAACTCTTTGTTACATGCAACATTACCCTGCCACTGTCTTCTTGTCTCGGCTGTGTCAAGGCATATGAACTAACAGGTTATAACAAGGTAATTACCACATGTAATATGGCTATTCTTCTGGCTTGGATTCCCTGGTGATTTTCCCACGCACCGCTTCTGCAATGAGTAGGCTCTGCTTCATTATTTCTCCATGGTTCTGACTTTAGCTGCTTGTTGCGCATTGCCTTGTATCATGCTGAGTGCTTTAGGCTAGTAGGCTACTTTGCTGAAGGACAAAATATCCCTAGTGTTTATTACCATCCTTTGTTTATTTTGACCAGCTGTTCAAATGGAGCGAAGTGATATGGAAGATAACAAATTATAACTAGGCCTAGACATGTTATACACCACAGTAGGCATACTGTTAAAAGTAAACCAAACTTACCCGATCCATCGTGGAAGCTATTCTTACTTCAGCGTTTCTTCAAATAAAAAGTGACAGTAAATCTGTAGCTAGCCTACACTACTTTCTTTGTCACAGCATTCGGATAAAAACAGCTAGACATCTTAAATATCAAAACTCGACTTTTAAATTGTTACAAATGTCTGATGTAGGCTAATCTTACGTCAGCAAGATCATGGATAAGATTGTAATCTATTAAAGTCAATTAAATGTTCAACACCCTATTCACCAAGAATACTGTTGTCTGTTATCGTCTTAACTCTACCCGAGATCCACTTGAAACAACGTCCTCTTCGAGAGTCCAGATAGTTTTAATTGTCTGAGGCCCAGTAAGGGAAGCTTATAAAATACCAGACTGATTACAGCAGCTCTATCCGTGCAGCGAACCAGTAAAACCTGATGTATGTTCAATCCAACGTCTGCAGAGTCCATGCAGCATTTACAACAATGCAGCCTCCGCAGTAGTCGGTGCATTACAAGCAATTCGCTACACCTGCAAATACATCTGTATGTGACCAATACGATTTGATTGTGATTTATAATTCTGTTTCACCCAGCAGAGCAGACCGAGAGCAGTTGTGAAGGATGTGGTCTTCGCTATTATGGCGGTCCGCTAACAATGACTATAGGTGCACCTTGTGTATTGGCTGTGTATCAGCCTAATATTCTGTAGTATTAATTCATTACACTTTGTGAAAAACCAACTAACCCTACACCCATTAAAACCTCTGGCTAATCATTATTCCACCCTGGACCCATCTTCCTCTACTACTTTCTTCACTGCTTTAGCATACAACACCGTCTGCACTACTGTGATCCTGGTAACCTCAACCTGTATCTCTCACCAGACACGTCTGATCTCCAGCACAATGGGTAACCCTACAGTTTACACACAACTTTGCACATTCTTTTCTCTCAGGTCCTCCTGCACACTTCTCACATCTAGGAATCTCCCTTCTACACACTGCTGGAAGGAAGTAGTCAAGGAAGGGAGATGTGTTTATACAGGAAGTACCGCCCCCACCTACCATCAACCAATCATGTCAATGTGAAACTATACAGAGCTATAGAGCTTGTAGTCCTAAATCCCAGAAATGAGTTCTCTGAGTTCAGCCATCCCTATGGGGGAAAGAATAGGGTTTTTGGAATAAATGCAGAAAGTAAGTCATAGAACAAAACCTATACGTTATCAGTCAGTTAATGACCTTTATGAATTATTACATAAATCCTTCAAAATTCACAAAGTTACATTAGCTGAAGAAGACTCTCATAGAACAAAACGTGTAACATCTAAACCTGTTTCCCAGACCTTATTTTTGGCATGTATCCAAAAACGCCACTATTTCCCCATGGCTTTTTCCTACAAACCATGGCAAAATTTGTGCCTATAAAAAGATGCCATTACTATTTCACTCTTTAGAGCCCCACTGTGGACGTGTCATAAAACCCAGTGGTCAAGCAGGGAATGGTTCCAATAGTTTTTCCACAATTACATTTTTTACATAAGAGATTTTAGAAACACTTAAAATAAGGGCTGTGTTTCGTGTATGCTTACCCTAGCGGGACAACATTTTTATAGTCATGTAAATCTCTCTCGGACAAGGTGACTTTTAATCAATATAAAACATTTATCCATTTAGATCACAATGTGTGATATTGCATGGACACAGGGGAAACCTGATCCTAGATCAGAGCTGCATATTATAGATGCGGTGAAGGAGTCAATGGAACGAAGACCGTTCAAATCTGATCTAACAAGGTGGATATTCGTCAAGATTTACAGTGCAAGTATTCCAACTAGGGCTGTCCCGACAAAAATAGTAATAATAATCTGTAGCCCGAAATTTGATCTAAATGTTTTGTGTATTTTTCTATTTATAGACACACCCAATGTATTTTAATAAAATCAACTATATGCACTGAGCTTGTCTGATGCTTTAAGCTTACGGTTTGATGAAAAAAGGCAAATTCCTCGAAGGCGCCAGGGATCTAGATAACCAGAAGCAGGAAAAACGTAACCTGACCCAACTATTCTCCTCCCGCTCCTGCTGGCTTTCTCAGATTCTGCCATTACTCTCCTGACGTTGCCAGTAATAGGCTACAGGAGGAGTTGGCAACCTTTCTCATGTGGAATGACAATTTATCTTACAATTTCTACCGATCTGCATGCCAGTTATGGTTTTCATATGCACATTTGTCAAATGGTTAATCAAAATTCTAGCCAAATAAAAATGGTACAAACTTAAAAACTAACTTCTATTGCCAACAAATAAAACATTACAGCCTGCAGGTAGAAAACATCCTGATAAAATTAAATATCCTATAAATCACATTGGCCACATATGGCCTGTCTGCAACGAACTTGTATCAACTATTAACTTTGGTCCGGCCCGGCGCTTGTGCTAGCGAACTTGCAACATAAAAAAAGATGAACCCTCAGTTTCCTGTGCCAATGAGCTCTGGACAGACACAGCTTTAGGCCATTTGCACAAGGGATAAGAAACTTGGGCAGGAGCTCAATGGAGCTGAGTACCGGCACCTCAAATGTTCTACTGCTTGAGCTTCTGTTCGTCTTGTAGAAAATTAGCTCCAAAGTATTGTGGAGCTTCTGCACCAAAATATAAACGGTACCAGCATGAGTACCAGAACCTGTTTCAGTCCAAGTCGAGCACTTATAAGAAGTGATCAGGTAGGCCTATTTTATGAAATTTCCACTGGAGCAAAGCATTGCATTTTTCCTTTTCACACTGGTTATTGAACGTGAGAGAGCTGGAAAGATTATTTAAATACAATGAATAACTATTGCAATTCTCAATGGATGTAAAACAGACTGTTTCCCGTTTTGAGGTGAAGAAAACATTACTTTGAGAAGCTCAACAGGTCATTAGTGATGGTGCGTTAAGCCAATCAGATCTCCAAATGGGCACATTTATGTACATTTGCCCGCAGGCCAGGTAGCCTATAGGCCTACTTCTATGCATGCGCGTCCTTACTCAACATTGACAGTAGCGCTCCAAACAAGACTGACTAAATTGACAACTTGTAAATTAAATAAACCAAAACTTGTTTCTCACAAGTGTAGCATAGGTTGTGCACTCTGCAAACAATATGTCGACTCCGACAATAATACCGGGAAGACTGGAATAATTATATTGAATGCATTAACAGAAATTATTGTAACCAAAGTAACAAACATTGTAGATTAGAAATTACAGGAATTAACGTTAGAATGTACTACTGGTGATTTGTAATGGGGAAGTGATATCAAACGCAAACAATTCACACAATGAATGTGTACAAATTGGCAGGAGAGAGAAGCACATTGTGCATCTGGGCACTGTATGGTCATTTTAAAAGTGTGTGTACACACACGTTGCTGCTCGACTAAAGCCAACAGCCTGACAAACAAACAATCGACTAATTGGGGTCAGCCTTAATCTTGGTGGTTCCAAACTTCCATTACAGAATGATGGAAGCCACTGTATCCTTGGGGACCTTCAAAGCTGCAGAAATGTTTTCCTCAAGAGCTCTGCCTCAGAGCTCTACGGACAATTCCTTGGACCTCATGGATTGGTTTTTGCTCTGACATACACTGCCAACTGTGGGACCTTTATATAGACTGGTGTGTGTGCCTTTCCTAATCATGTCCAATCAACTGAATTTACCACAGGTACACTCCAATCAAGTTGTAGAAACATCTCAATGGAAACAGGATGCACCTGAATTCAATTGATTCTCCTAGCAAAGGGTCTGAATACTTATGTAAATAAGGTTTTTTTATATACATTTTGTAAAATTCAAACTTTTCGCTTTGTCATTATGGGGTAGTGTGTAGGTTGAGGAGTAAAAAATTATTCCATACTTTACAGCCTTATTCTACAATGTAACAAAATGTGGAAAAAGTCAAGGGGTCTGAATACTTTCCAAATGCACTGTATGTATTGTAACAGGCTCACAATGTGGTTACTTAAGTCTGATTTGGATATATTTAGCTGTTTTAGCATGATAACATTTAAATTGTCATTTTTTCAGGTTGAGAAGTGACTTCTAAATGCTAACTCCAGTTAGTATAAGATGGTTAGCATAGCTAGCATACAGACATCGGTGGTGGTAGTCAATCGTTTTTAACTGTAATGCAGTTGATTGGTGAATATTAAATTAACAGTTGCTGGTTAGGGTTGACATACAAGCATTATACTCTGATTTGTACCTCAATATAGTGTGATATAAACAGTAGGCGAAATGTAGGCTAATTCTGCTGGGGGGCAATGAAGAGATTCAGGATTATTCCCCCATGGCCCTTTCTCCCACACATTTCCATGGCAATTCCATTGTTTTGGTCAAATTCGATTGACTTCTTTACCGCATCTATGTTTCAAACAGGTTATTATGGTGATCAGACTTTAGTCAACTGTTTAAGAATGGGAGATGGATATCACTGTTCACTAGATGTTTTCTATTGATAATTTATTTAGGGATCTAGGAACCGTGTCGAATAGGAGGGAAATTTCTGGTGTTTTTCCTCATAGGCCCTAAATGAACAAAGCTTTCCCCACAGTGTGTGTTCGCTGGTGTGAATTTAGGTTCCCTGATTGACTGAAGCTCTTGCCACACTGACCACAGCTATAAGGTTTCTCTCCAGTGTGTGTTTGCTGGTGAATAGTCAGGGAGAAAGCTACAGCAAAGCTCTTCCCACACTGATCACAGCAAAAAGGTTTCTTTGCTGTGTGTATGCGCTGGTGTATAGTTAGTGTTTCTGAAGAAGCAAAGCTCTTTCCACACTGATAACAACTATAAGGCTTGTCTCTGGTGTGTGTTCGCTGGTGTGTAGTCAGATTGGAAGCTACAGCAAAGCTCTTCCCACATAGACAGACATAAGGTCTCTCTCCAGTGTGTGTTAGCTGATGTGTAGTCAAGGTGGAAGCTAGAGCAAAGCTCTTCCCACACTGACCACAGCTATAAGGCTTCACTCCAGTGTGTGTTAGCTTGTGTATGTTTAGGGCTCCCAAATAAGCAAAGCTTTTCCCACAATCAAGGCAGGGGTAAGGCCTCTCCCCTGAATGAATTCTCAGATATTTTAAGGTTTGAGAAGCAGTGAAACTCTTTCCACACTGAGAACAGCAGTACAATTTCTTTCCGGTGTGAATCCGCTGGTGAATAATGAAGCCACTCCGGCTTGTGAAACTCTTCCCACAGTCAGAGCAGCAGTGTTCTGATCTGGAGAGACACTTCTGTCTCTTCAGCAATATCATGTGGCTGAAGCTCCCCAGATGATAAGCCCTTCCCACTGAGAGAACGAGAGTTAGGGGTGTCCCCTGTGAAAAGACATTGAATAATTAGGTTTTGGAAATATGGGTGAATAAATACTTTTTTTTTTTTTTAAAGAATTTGTTATTTAGCAGATTCTCTTATCCAGAGAAAATTACAGGAGCAATTAGGGTTAAGTACCTTGCTCAAGGGCACATGGACAGATGTCACTTAGTCAGCTCAGAGATTCAAATCAGAGACCATTATGATTACTGGCCCAATGCTCTTAACCACTAGCCATCCTTATCAGTTTATTAGGTACTCGCCCCCTCTGTACACGAAACTGGATCAACAATTTACTGGCCACTGAGTGTATACTGTTTATCAATCAATAACAGAAGTTACAGAAACAGCTTGCAGTCTCATCCACACCCCCATTGTTCTTACTTGATGAAATCAAATCTCCCTCCTCCTCGTGTCCTTCTCTCCCAGTTCCACTCTGCCCTGGTGTTTTCCTGCAGTCGACCAGCCACAGACACCCTCTTCAGACCCAGCAGTAAGACGCTACCAGGAGAGTTGTGACCAGGGGACTCCGGCAGGGTGGAGGGGGACGGGCTAGCTCTGTCCTGGTGACGGCAGGAAGTATTGTACATAGAATATCATTATACCAATTATTTGATTACTTTAGTCTAAATCTCTGATTGGTGCATCCTTATAATACCTCCTTTATCCTGAAGTGTGTAATCGTTCACTACTTTACACAAATGTAGTTTTCAATCATTTCGGCAAATTTTTCAAATGTTAGTGGTAGATTTTTTTACTAATGTAAAAAAACATAACACTTCTAATTCTTCTAAATGGAAGTGGTACACTTGTAATGCCTCCCGTCTGATGTTCAGAACATTTGATTGAGCATTTATTGGTTAGTCTTGGTTAACCCAGAACTAATGTCTCACGTAATTGGTCAGCCGCTCCATTTAGTTCTGGTTTCATGCATGTTAGGAGGAGAGCTTAAGAGATGCTGGAACGAGGAGCTCCACCCTCTTCCCAGATACAGGCTGAATATCCCCTCCCCTTTCTAAAATTCAGAGGATGCCAACACCTGCGAATTTGTGTTGTCATAACCAGAGGAATAACCAAAACACCTGAACTACTGCTGCTCATTATGATGTAGTATTTAGAGCCAAATCCATCAATTATTTGGTTTTATCTTCCACCCTAAATTAAATGAATGTCAATTCATAGAGTTATCCCCATGTACAATAGATCCACATCTTTCTGGTGCCTTTTACATCTTGTTTCTAGCCTAAAGCGTGAATGGTCGTTGACAAATATCCAACACATGGGCTAGTCCACCATCCTGATCAGAGCTGTAAAAACAATCAAGCCTGTCTAATGGCAGAGTTGTTAGTTTGGCATTGTGGCATTGTTGATCAGCACAGATTTGGATAAAAATGTGAAGACAGGAGAAGGAGCATACTAGAATCTATTGATGTTCCAAACGGGTGAGTTTTTCCTGATGCTAGCAAGCATGTATTTGCACACTGCAATGAACAAAGTGCTGTTTACATGTGTATTTGCCCTCCTCTGTCCGCCCTTTGAAAATCAGATCACGACTCCAGTCTGCTCCTCTCTGCCCATCCACATCGATAGAGACTGTCAAGTTATTTTGTGTACACATCACTGACAATCTGAAATGGTCCACCCACACAGACAATGTGGTGAAGAAGGCTCAACAGCACCTCTTCAACCTCAGTAATCCGGCTTGGCCCTTAAGACCCACAAACTGTTACAGATAAACCATTGAGAGCTTCCTGTCGGGCTGTATCACCGTCTGGTACGACAACTACACCGTTTGCAACTTCAGGGCTCTCCAGATGGTGGTGCGGTCTGCCCAACCCATCACCGGGGCACAATGCCTGCCCTCCAGGACATTTTAAGCTTCCAATGTCACAGGAAGGCCAAAAGGATCAACAAGGTCAACCACCTGTGCCACGGCCTGTTCACCCCGCTATCATCCAGAAGGCGAGGTCAGTACAGGTGCATCAAAGCTGGGACATAGAGATTGAAAAACAACTTCTATCCCAAGGACATCAGACTGTTAAATAGCCATCACTAGCCATCCTCCACCCAATACCCTGCCCTGAACTTAGTCACTGTCACTAGCTGACTACCACCCAGTTGCGCTACCATGCACCTTAGAGGCTGCTGCCCTATGTACATGGAACATTGGTCACTTTAATAATGTTGACATACTGTTTTAACCACTTCATATGTATATACTATATTCTAGTCAAGGCCATCCTACTATTGCTGTGTGTGTGTGTGTATATAGATATATACACACACACACACACACACACACACACACACAATTCAATAATACGTATTCTACAGATACTAAATATTCTATCCACACACTGTCCATAATGTCTATACATCCTGTGATGGAAAATATTATGTGAAGAGTAGCCTTCAAAATGTTCCTTTTGTCTTTGTGTCATAAATAATCCTTGGTTCCTGCCTGTGCTTGGTAAAGATATGACCCCCTCCTTAGGAGCATCTGGTAGATCGTCCAGAATATGTTCTGTAAGTTAAGACAGATGACAATGCCAGACACATGCCGGAACCAACCCTATGAACTATGACTATGTAACCTGTCTGTAACCAATATGAGATCTAACGGGACTGCCCCGAGGGAGCTACCTTCAGAATGATACTTTATACATCTAAGTTTGACTTTGACCACTTCCAGGATGTTGATAATAAACAATGATTAATTTAAGATTGACTTGGAGTGTCCCTGTGTGGAATTTACACATCAATCCCATCACATACACTACATGACCAAAAGTATGTGGACACCTGCTCATCAAACATCTCATTCCAAAATCATGGGCATTAATATGGAGTTGGTCCCCCCTTTGCTGCTATTAACAGCCTCCACTCTCATGGGAAGGCTTTCCACTAGATGTTGGAACATTGCGGCAGGGACTTGCTTCAATTCAGCCACGAGCATTAGTGAGGTCGGGGACTGATGTCGGCTAATTAAGCCTGGCTTGCGGTCTGCGTTCCAATTCATCCCAAAGGTGTTTGATGGGGTTGAGGTCAGGGCTCTGAGCGGGCCAGTCAAGTTCTTCCACACCAATCTCGACAAACCATTTCTGTATGGACGTTGACAATGTCATGCTGAAACAGGAAAGGGCCTTCCCCAAACTTGCCACAAAGCTGGAAGCACAAAAGTCGTCTAGAATGTCATTCTAGAACTCCCTTCACTGTAACTAATGGGCCAAGCCCGAACCATGAAAAACAACCCCAGACAATTATTCCTCCTCCACCAAACTTTACCGTTGGCACTATGCATTGGGGCAGGTAGCGTCCTCCTGGCATGCGCCAAACCCAGATTGGTCCGACTGCGGCAAGCCTTACACCACTCCAGCGGACGCTTGGCATTGCGCATGGTGATCTTTGACTTGTGTGCAGCTGCTCAGCTATGAAAACCCATTTCATGACACTCCCGGCGAACCGTTAATGTGCTGCCGTTGTGTCCAGAGGCAGTTTGGAACTCTGTAGGGAGTGTTGCAACCGAGGACGGACGATTTTTACTCGCTGCGCGCTTCAGTACTTGTTGGTCTCGTTCTGTGAGCTTGTGTGGCGTACCCCTTCTCGATTGAGCCATTGTTGCTCCTAGACGTTCTACTTCACAATAACAGCACAATTGACTGGGGAAGCTCCAGCAGGGCAGAAATTTGACAAACTGACTTGTTGGAAAGGTGGCATCCTATTATGGTGCCATGTTGAAAGTCACTGAACTCTTCAGTAAGGCCATTCTACTGCCAATGTTTGTTTGCGGGTGCTGCAGGATTTCAGTCCTTCACGGCGTAGTGTGTTACCAATTGTTTTCTTGGTGATTATGGTCCCAGCTGCCTTGAGGTCATTGACAAGATCCTCCCGTGTAGTTCTGGGCTGATTCCTCACCATTCTCATGATCATTGCAACTCCACGAGGTGAGATCTTGCATGGAGCCCCAGGCTGAGGGAGATTGACAGTTCTTTTTGTTTTTCTTCCATTTGCGAATATTCGCACCAACTGTTGTCACCTTCTCACCAAGCTGCTTGGCGATGGTCTTGTAGCCCATTCCAGCCTTGTCTAGGTCTACAATCTTGTCCCTGACATCCTTGGAGAGCTCTTTGGTCTTGGCCATGGTGGAGAGTTTGGAATCTGATTGATTGCTTCTGTGGACAGGTGTCTTTTATACAGGTAACAAGCTGAGATTAGGAGCATTTTTTAAGATTGTGCTCCTAATCTCAACTCGTTACCTGTATAAAAGACACCTGGGAGCCAGAAATCTTTCTGATTGAGAGGGGGTCAAATACTTATTTCCCTCATTAAAATGGAAATCGATTTATATCATTTTCACATGCGTTCTTCTGGATTTTTTGTTGTTATTCTGTCTCACTGTTCAAATAAACCTACCATTTTTTAAATTATAGACTGATCATTTCTTTGTCAGTGGGCAAATGTACAAAATCAGCAGGGGATCAAATACTTTTTTCCCCTCACTGTAGGTGTCTGGTTAGACTAAACTCTCCTTCCAGACTCATGAGGCCAAACACCCTCGTAAAACTGACCATCCTACCGATCCTCGACTTCGGTGATGTCATTTACAAAATAGCCTCCAATACTCTACTCAACAAATTGGATGCAGTCTATCACAGTGCCATCAGTTTTGTCACCAAAGCCCCATATACCACCCACCACTGCGACCTGTATGCTCTCGTTGGCTGGTCCTCGCTTTGCACTCGTCGCCATACCCACTGGTTCCAGGTCATCTACAAGTCCCTGCTAGGTAAAGCCCTGCCTTATCTCAGCTCGCTGGTCACCATAGCAGCACCAACCCGTAGCACGCGCTCCAGCAGGTATATCTCACTGGTCACCCCCAAAGCCAATTCCTCCTTTGGCTGACTTTCCTTCCAGTTCTCTGCTGCCAATGACTGGAATGAACTACAAAAATATCTGAAACTGGAGACACTTATTTCCCTCACCAGCTTTAAGCACCAGCTGTCAGAGCAGCTCAGACCCCTGCACCTGTATATAGCCCATCTGTAAATAGCCCAACCAACTACCTCATCCCCTACCATATTTGATTATTTATTTATCTTGTTCCCTTGCACCCCAGTTTTTCTACATTGCACATTAATCTACTGCACATCTACCATTCCAGTGTTTATATGCTAAATTGTAATTACTTTGCCACCATGGCCTATTTATTGCCTTACCTTCCTTATCTTATCTCATCTCATTTGCACTCTTTGTATATAGATTAGTTTTTCTACTGTATTATCGACTGTGTTTGTTTTACTCCATGTGTAACTCGGTTGTTGTATGTGTCAAACTGCTTTGCTTTATCTTGGCCAGGTCGCAGTTGTAAACCTACCTGCCTACCTGGTTAAATAAAGGTGAAATAAAAATAAATAAATAAAAAATGCTGGCAGTTGATTTATGATGCCTTGGTGATAATGCCTAAAGACTACATTCCATGATTACGATCTGTGTGAAATGCTGTTCTGTCTGACAGGGCCAGGGGAATTCTCTCTCATCACAAATGGACACTGGACTTCATCTGTTGTGGGAATGATCCAGTGTCCTATGCATTATCATTTCTGTATAAACAAGTAGTAAATGATCTAGATACAGACATTTGGTGCCATGTAAATCTTGCTGTCTGTTGCTTGAAAGCACAATGTACCCTTGTATAATTTCGCATATCTTTTTCTTGAGGACTCAGGAGGGTTATACAAAGTTGTAACCTAACCCTGCTTATTTGGCCTTTTAACTCTATTGGGTGACTGTAAATGCTCCATTACTGCAGTAATTATTGATCAAGTTGGATGGTTTTGTAGAAATATAAAGGCTTCTCCTTTGATTAGAATAATTACCACAACACGGTGCAAAAGTCCATTGCATTGCAAGGTAGCAGCGTGGCAATTTTGGTTTTGAACTGATGTAACTTTAGCTAGAAATGTTTTGTGGAAAATTGTAGGACTGCCATTTGGACATGAACTAGCTATCGTTGACAGCTGTTCTCGTCTGCTAGCTAACTAATGGCTGCAGTTATTTGAGTAACAAACCTTCCATAAACAATTACAGCTAGCAACCTTTCATTGCCTGTTCATTAGCTAGCTACATAGGCTAGCTGCTGGACTTCAGACAAGCAAGCCAACTTTAGCTAATAGCAGCTGTATTGTTGCCAACCAACAGATGCTGACCAGGTTTGATAGAACTCAGAGATTTGTCTGAAAATAAATTAGTAATATCAGAAATGCCACAAAGGTAGCACATATTGGTTCTTAATGGACAGAAATGTGCAATTTGAGAGTGAGAAATTATCAATGTAATAAAAAATTATGCATCTACAAAATGTGTCAATCCGACAAGTCCAAAAGTCACTGCATGGAAGCTATATGTAGGACTCCCTGATCAAATTAAGGTTAAATAAAAACAAGTGTTTTAATCCAAAGCAATAATTTGAGATTAGAGTATTTTCTGCACCCGTTTAAACTCACGACTATAATATAATGGAATATAACAAAAATAATAAGTCCAAATTAAAAAAAAATAAATGTGTAGGTAGTGAGATGCGTATATCAAAGTTACTCATCAAAAAAGAGTAATCATTTTAAAAGGGGCAATTAACATTCTGGACTAGCGCATCGTTTGCCATGAATTAAATGCTATCGAGCAAGCATTTTAGCCAGGTTGACAAGCACAACAAAAACTAAAAGTGTGTACTGTATCCATCTACAAATTGGTTGAGTCAACAAACAGAAATCGGCCCCATGGATAGACACTTCATATTTAGCTTCGGTTTATCAGACTAAATCGTTGTTGGCATATTTTAGATGTCACTGTTGTAGAAGTGCTGGACTAGTGGAGGCAGCGCCTGTTATCTTTGCGATTTGCGTAACTAAATCAATAGTTGTTTAGTAGTTCGAAAATGTCAGAAACATTAACTTGCTTGACCATGTTATTTTACCCACTCAACGCTACTGTAAGGTGAACATTGGCCTCATTATTTCTCCATGGTTCTGACTTTACCTACTCGTTTAGGCTAGTAGGCTACTTTGCTGAAGGACAAAATATCCCAAGTGTTTATTACCACCATTGTTTATTTTGTCCAGCTGTTCAAATGGAAGGAATGGATATGGAAGATCAAAAATTATAACGACACCTTCTGCACTACTGTGATTATGGTACCCTCAACCTGTCTTTCTCTCACAGGACACGTCTGATCTCCAGCACCATGGGTACCCCTATAGTTTACACACACAACTTTTTACATCAATACTACACATTCCTTTCTCTCAGGTCCTCCTGCACACTTCTCACATCTAGGAATCTCCCTGCTACACACTGCTGGAAGGAAGCAGTCAGTGTTTATACAGGAAGTACCACCCCCACTTACTGTCAAGTCAGTTAAGAACAAATTCTTCTTTTCAATGACGGTCTAGGAACAGTGGGTTAACTGCCTGTTCAGGGGCAGAATGACAGATTTGTACCTTGTCAGCTTGGGGAATTAAACTTGCAACCTTTCGGTTACTAGTCCAACGCTCTAACCACTAGGCTACCTTGCCGCCCCAATCGTCAGTGTTGAGCTAAACAGAGCTTTATATCTCACCAGCTTGTAGTCTTAAAACAAAGAAATGAGTTACCTTTGGCTCGTTCAGCCATCCCAATGGGAAAAATGTGGGTTTTGGAATAAATACCGAAAGTAAGATAAGCACAGGCTAAGGAGATCTTATTTGTTTTGTTCTATGAGATAATAGCAGTCAGTTACTATGAGCTTTATGAATTATGAAGCCTTTGTGATTTATATGCTTTTTTTATTACAAATTCTTCAACATTCACAAGAAGTGACGTTAGCTGATAAAGATTGTGGAACAAAACTTAAGATATCCTAAACCTGTGTTTACGACAGACCTTATTTTTGGCATTTACCCAAACACCCTATAAAAACGGCATACATTTTCCCCATAGGCTTTGTCCAGCGAACCATGGCAAAATTAGTGCCTATAAATAGATGCCATTACTATTTCTCGCTATAGAGCCCCACAGTGTACAAGTCATAATACCCATAAAACCTAGTGGTCGAACAGGGAAATGGTTCCAGTTGTTTTCCACCATACATTTTTTTCCCATAGGCTTACCCTGGTGAGACATTTTGATATCCGTGTAAATCTCTCTCGGACAAGGTGACTTTAATCAATATAGTCTGCTCTATTTACTCTAAAATTTTCTTAATGCTAATTAGCGTGAAAGTAGACATCATGCAAGACTACAAAACCATGCAAGCTCCTGCATGTCATCTCTAGCTGACACCTTTGCTAACAGGTATTGTGTAATTTTAAAACTTCCCATGACAGGTCGCAGAATTGTCAATTTAGAACAATTGTCAAAGAAATGTAACCAATTTATTCATTACTACATTTAGCTAACATTAGATTGTTAATGCAGAGATTCTTACCTTTGCCTCAATTCGTCAATCTCGTCCAGACCATCAGGGTAGTTCATGTTCTACATTAGTAGCTAATTAGCATTTCATTTTGGGGGGTATATTGATATATTGATAAGTCACCTTGTCTGAGAGAGATTTACACTTATCAAAATATCACACCATCGTAAGCCTACATGAAACACAGCCGACAGAAATGGCAGCCTCGCTTCACGTTCTCAGGAAACCATGCAGTATTTTGTTTTTTTAATGTATTACTTCTTACATTGTTACCCCGGGAAATATTACGTTTTATTACATACAACCGGGAGGAACTATTGGATATAAGAGCAACGTCAACTTACCAACATTACGACCAGGAATACGACTTTCCCAAAGAGGATTCTCTGTTTGTTACCCCACACTAGACTGGATAGCACCCGGCGACTCAAAACAACGGCGGCGCCGGAGAAGAGGGAAACGCGCCGGTCTTTTGGTCAAGCTACGTCGACGGGTGCATCGTGCACCTCTCCCGAGTATTTTAATCGCCAATGTACAGTCTCTGGTGTTGATGATACAGTTACTAGAAGAGTGAGACCAAGTTGAGACGCTGGACCAGGTGGATAAGGTATGATATTAAGGCAGTTTATTAAGGTAAAGATATCTGACAAAGCGTGCACGGACTCGTTCATTTAGCTCAGAGGGAACTAGCAGAAGAGCCCCGAAACATTGTGCATTGACATTTTATACAATAAATGATGTAGGTTGAGTCTAGGAGGTTCCTCTCGTCTGATTGGTCCTTGGGTCCAGTGTTTTCCTCTGTCTTGCTGGTGTCCTTCTCCCATTTGTTCTGGTGTAAGTCCTTTGTCCTCAAATGCTCACCAAAAGGGAGAAGTTATGTGTGTGCGTTGTGCAAGTTGTTTTGACATGTCTGTGTGTGTGTGTCTTTTGGTCACAAGATGTCCTTGTCGAAACTAACAGTGTGTGCCTGCGTGGCCTTGTCGGAACTAACAGTGTGTGCCTGCGTGGGGCGCTTCAGTCAGTTATCTGTTTCTGGGTGCGTGTGTGTGTGTCTAGTATCAGGAGGGAACAGAGTATGTCTGTGTGCAAGGCGGAGTGTGTTTGTGCAAGAAGCAGCTATTTCAGGTGTCAACAGTTATATCTAGTAATAGCAATATTTATTACACTGGACAACTAAGTAGACGAAATCAGATCAAGGGTTGCCTTTCAGAGAGACATCCGACTGCAACGTTCTTTGCTTCACGGAAACATGGCTCACTCAGGACACGTTATCAGAGTCGGTACAGCCACCTGGTTTCTCCACGCATCGCGACGACAGAAACCAACATCTATCGGGTAAGAAGAAGGGTGGGGGTGTGTGTCTTATGATTAACGAGATGTCGGGTGATCATAACAACATACAGGAACTCAAGTCCTTTTGTTCACCTGACATATAATTCCTTACAATCAAATGCAGACCGCATTATCTACCAAGAGAATTCTCCTCGATTATAATCACAGCCGTGTACATCCCCCCCTCAAGCTGACACATCGACAGCACTGAAAGAAATTCATTCCACTCTAGGTAAATTGGAAACCACATATCCTGAGGCTGCATTTATTGTGGCTGGGGATTTTAATAAGGCTAATTTTGAAAACAAGGCTCCCGAAATTTTACCAGCATATCGAATGTGCCACCCGGGCTGGTAAAATCCTGGATCATTGTTATTCCAACTTCCATGCTGCAAGATTGCATCGAGCACGTGGACTGGGATATGTTCTGGATAGCATCTGACAACAACATTGATGTATATGCTGATTCGGTGAGCGAGTTTATTAGCAAGTGCATTGGTGATGTTGTACCCATAGCAAATATTAAAACCTTATTAAAAATTCAGCGGCTCAGACACGAGGAATGTGGCAGGGTCTACAGTCAATCACGGACTACAAAAAGAAAACCAGCCCCTTTGCGGACCATGATGTCCTGCTCCCAGACAAACTAAACAACTTCTTTGCTCGCTTTGAGGACAATACAGTGCCACCGACACGGCCTGCTACCAAAACCGACACGGCCTGCTCCCAAAATCCTTCACCGCAGCCAATGTGAGAAAAACATTTAAATGTGTTAACCCTCGCAAGGCTGCCGGCCCAGATGGCATCCCTGGCCGTGTCCTCAGAGCATGCGCAGACCAGCTGGCTGGTGTGTTTACGGACATATTCAATCAGTCCCTTCATCGACTACAGCTCAGCATTTAACACCATAGTTCCCTCCAAGCTCGTCATTAAGCTCGAGACCCTGGGTGTTGACCCAGCCCTGTGCAACTGGGTCCTGGACTTCCTGATGGTCCGGCCCCAGGTGGTGAGGGTAGGAAACAACATCTCCACCCCACTGATCCTCAACACTGGGCCCCCACAAGGGTGCATTCTCAGCCCTCTCCTGTACTCCCTGTTTATCCATGACTGCGTGGCCAAGCACGCATCCAACTCAATCATCAAGTTTGCTGACAACACTACAGTGGTAGGCTTGATTACCAACAACGATGAGACAGCCTACAGGGAGGAGGTGAGGGCCCTCGGAGTGTGGTGTCAGGAAAATAACCTCTCACTCAATGTCAACAAAACAAAGGAGATGATCGTGGACTTCAGGAAACAGGAGAGGTAGCACCCCCCCTATCCACATCGAGGGGACAGTAGTGGAGAAGGTGGAAAGTTTTAAGTTCCTCGGCGTACACATCACGGACAAACTGAATTGGTCCACCCACACAGACAGCGTGGTGAAGAAGGCGCAACAGCGCCGGGGGTAAACTACCTGACCTTCAGGACACCTACACCACCCGATGTCACAGGAAGGCCAAAAAGATCATCAAGGACAACAACCACCCGAGCCACTGCCTGTTCACCCCGCTATCATCCAGAAGGCGAGGTCAGTACAGGTGCATCAAAGCTGGGACCGAGAGACTGAAAAACAGCTTCTACCTCAAGGCCATCAGACTGTTAAAACAGCCATCACTAACATTGAGTGGCTGCTGCCAACATACTGACTTAAATCTCTAGCCACTTTAAACATAGGAATTGGATGTAACAATGTATCACTAGCCACTTTAAACAATTTTGTATATAATGTTTACGTATCCGACATACTCATATCAAATGTATACACTGTACTCTAAACCATCTACTTAATCTTGCCTATGCTGCTCGGCCATCGACCCAAATCTCTAGCCACTTTAATAATTATAATTGGATGAAATAATGTATCACTAGCCACTTTAAACAATGCCATTTATATAATGTTTACATATCCTACATTACTCATCTCATATATATATATATATATATATATACTGTACTCCATACCATCTACTGCATCTTGCCTATGCCGGTCAGCCATCGCTCATCCATATATTTATATGTACATACTCGTATTCATTCCTTTACTCTTGTGTGTGTGTGTATAAGGTAGTTGTTGTGAAATTGTTAGATTACTTGTTAGATACTACTGCATGGTCGGAACTAGAAGCACAAGCATTTCGCTACACTCGCATTAACATCTGCTAACCATGTGTATGTGACAAATAAAAATTTTGATTTTAGATTTATTTGAAGTGTTTCTAAAACCCCCTATGGGAAAAATCCATGGTGGAAAAACAATTGGAAACATTTCCCTTTTTGACTGCTAGGTTTTATGGGTATTATGACTCATACTGTGGTACTCTATATGGAGCCCACCACATTGTTACATTTGGGAGGTGTACAGGAGCACATATACCGTTAGAGGTGTAGACAAAAACGTGAAATTTATGAAATTAACGCTACTGTGTGAATTAAATTGTAATGTTTGGATTGTTTCAATAGCTCAAAGAGCTACGCATTCTGATATGTTTTACTGTACTGCAAGTGCCATGAATGTATTGTTAAGGGAAACTGTTATTTTGTTCGTTGGAAGGCAGATATTTAAGAGGAGTGACACAGGTACACTCCTATCATTTAAATTGAGTTGATTAGATTATAATCTGGGTGTGTTGTCCCGTTTTTTTAATTCATGTTGTACGTTAGTTTCTTCTTGAATTTGGTTAAAAGGAGAGTGAACTTGTTAGCAAGCTCCTGTGTGTCACAGTTTCTCTTAGAGATTGATTGTTCTGAATTGAAGACACGTAACCACACTAAGTCTATTGGTGATAGTCGTTTACTGAGTAGTCTAATGTATCATGCATTTCATATATACTGTAATTATTTGAGTGGTAATTGTTTAGTGACTAATACATTCCATTAGTTGAATTGAGTAAATGCATTCCTCGTTTTAGAGTAATTTGTCAACAACTCTGCAGTGCATGCCATTCCAGCTGTGTGGCGCTTGGGGAAGGGATAATTATTTTTCTTTCCTTCCTCCTCCTTCTTCGGTGGGTTTTATCGGCAGTTGGCATCCAACGTTATGGTGCACTACCGCCACCTACTGTACTGGAGTGTGGGTCAGAAACAGGGAGAAACTAAATCCTACCTGTCAGCCCCGTTGCTATAAAATATTTGAGACTATATCTAATGACGTTCTACTCAATATACTCTTTAAACTCATTTCCTGTATCCCCTTCTCCCTCATACTAGATCTCATCCACTCTCTTTCCCTCCAATAATGTCCACACTGTATCAATAGTATCAATTCATGCTCCACTGTCTCGGTTTCCTGGCAATACAAACATTTAACTGTTGGAAGCTTTCCTATCACATGTAAGGTTTTATTCAACTGGCTGTGTCCCACCCTTAATCTTGTAAATATAGCCTCTTCTCTTCTGTGTCTTCCTGCTGTTCTCCCCTCCCCAACTTTCCTCTGTACTTGAAATAAAATGCCACTTCCCCTGCCGTCTCTGCACCATCACTGTCCATGCCTTGCTCATTGAAACTACCACAACATCCCCAGTACTTAGTGCTTGTTTAGCCAGTACATCAACTGCCTCGTTCCCCTCCACTCCCACATGAGCTGGGACCCATGTACATATTATCTGTATACCCATTTGTTTACTCCTGCCATGGGTTTGTAGCGCCTCATAAAGCAGGTCTTGTCTGCTACATGATATAACGGACTGGAGACTCCTTAGCACTGCACATGAATCAGAGCAAATGACTACTCTTTCTGGCTTGACTTCTTCCACCCACTGCAAGGCCAACAGTATGGCCATCATCTCCCCTGTATATACAGCCAGATGATCTGGAATATGTTCCCTGACTCTCACCCCACATTCCTGCACTACAAATGCTGACCCAGTACGTCCTGTCCTTGGATCTTTTGAACCATCTGTGTATATGTCCACAAAATCCTGATACAACATATCCAGACATCTCTTAAACAAATCAGATGGATCAACACCCTCCCTATCTTTCCCTAGTCTCTCCAATACTTCTAGATCTACTACTGGAGGTGAGAGGAGCCATGGTGGATTCACAGGGATAGCTCGGGGCTCATGCCCCCCAAACCCTGATTATGTAAATGTATAGGATGCACAACTGCAACGCTTTAGGCTAGAAACAAGCTGTAAAGGCACAAGAAAGACATGGCTCTATTGTACATGGGGATTTCTTTAAGTTTCTAATGCAGAGTTATGACCTTAAGGTATACAACCTTTAATTAATTCAATGACAACCATTTTCTTGTACTTTGTTTTCAATGGGAATTTAATCGTATTTTACAATGCAAGACTGTCACAAACAATTATTCACCTTGTGAAAGCTGCAGACAATTACCTTTGACTATCCCTGGTCAATTCTAAACATACTTTAATAGTTAGTTCAAAACTGATTTTAGCTATTAGAGGGCAACAGCCTGTATATGCTCGTTTTAATCTGACGTCTAGAATTTGAGCTAGGTAGGCGCTGAAAATACTCAGAAAACTCAATTGCTAAGGACCCTGTTAGAAATCTGGTATATGGTACTCCGTAACGGCTGGACAGCTCACGACGAGAGGTGGGGAGTGTGTTGTGTATCTCCAGTCAAGTTGATTTGCAAGTTATAATCGACAATGGTGACAGTCTTAGACATGATGGTAGGGAGATTTTAATTTAATACATTTTGAATCCATATGTCTTTGTTCTAATTTTTTTTAGTTTTTTCAAGTTATACTGTAAAGAAACTATATACAAATTATTTTATTTTAGGCATATATGATATTGGGATTACTCTGAATATCACACATGGACATTTCTTATGGGCAGATATGGAATCATTCAATATTCTGAGATAAGATGTCCACACAGGCCTATTTTCTCAATATGATGACAAATACTGACAGTAGACCTACATTGTATATTTTCTCAGCACATACAATGCATATGCTCTTGACTGAGGTCCACATCAGGATCTTAATATGCTAAATAAGGACCATTTCTGATGCTTATTTGCGCTGAGGACATCTTCAATAATTTGACTAATATTACCTCCATATCATTCTTCGACACTAGCTGTCATTGTTGTATTACTTCTGCATAAAGATGCGCAAACACAAGCTAAAAGCACCGTACCTGGTAGACTAGCAACAAGAATCACCTATTTTCAACTGTCTTTTTTATTTGGGCGAAACAAATCAGTGTATATGGGTTTATTTTGTGTGGGTTTATTTTGTCCAGCTGTACAAATCGAACTCATGGATGTAGAAAATCACACGTGAAAACTGGACCTATACATTTTATACACCACAATAGGTATACTATTAATAAAAGTCAACCAAACTTACCCGATCCATCGTGGAAGCCAATGTTACTGTATTCTTTCAACGTTTCTTCAAATAAAAAACGACACTAAATGTGTATGCTTCAGTTACTTTCTTTGTCACAGCGTTCAGATATAGAAAAGCTAGACCACACCTTTATAAATATCAAAACTCGATTTAAGTTGTGACAAATGAACGTGGAATTGTATTTGGATTGAAAACTTGATAGAGGATGGTAACAAAGAACTTCCTGTAGATGCTTTTCAGCTTCCTCTGTGGTGTTTAAGAGGTACCACCACCTACTGTACATAGTCATCAACACTCCTCTTCAAGTGGGTGAGGCGGTTAAGGGAGTCATTATGCTAGAAAATTATTTTGTATTATATCATGAATCTATTTAAACTGTACATTATTACTGTTTTAGTATCACCCTGAATGATAGTAAATGCATTATGTCCACGTGTGGTTGTATTGTTTTTACATTTGCAAATAAAATCAAATTAAAATCTCAAATCTAAGGTACACACACGACGACACTACAGTGGTAGGCTTGATTACCAACAACGACGAGACGGCCTACAGGGAGGAGGTGATTGCCCTCGGAGAGTGGTGTCAGGAAAATAACGTCACACTCAACGTCAACAAAACAAAGGAGATGATTGTGGACTCCAGGAAACAGCAGAGAGGGCAGCCCCCTATCCACAGTAGTGGAGAAGGTGAAAAGTTAAGTTCCTCTGCGTACACATCACAGACAAACTGAATTGGTCCACCCACACAGACAGCATGGTGAAGAAGGCGCAACAGCGCCTCTTCAACCTCAGGAGGCTGAAGAAATTTGGCTTGTCACCAAAAACACAAACTTCTACAGATGCACAATCGAGAGCATCCTGTCGAGCTGTATCACCGCCTGGTACGACAACTGCTCCGCCCACAACCGTAAGGCTCTCCAGAGGGTAGTGAGGACTGCACAACGCATCATCGGGGGTAAACTACCTGCCCTCCAGGACACCTACACCACCCAATGTCAGAGGAAGGCCAAAAAGATCATCAAGGACAACAACCACCCGAGCCACTGCCTGTTCACCCCGCTATCATCCAGAAGGCAAGGTCAGTACAAGTGCATCAGAGCTGTGACAGAGAGACTGAAAAACAGCTTCTATCTCAAGGCCATCAGATTGTTAAACAGCCACAACTAGCAGAGGCGGCTGCCTACCTACAGACTTGATATCACTGGCCACTTTAATAAATGGAACACAAGACAATTTAATAATGCCACTAAGAATATTTACATATCTTGTATTATTCATCTCATATGTATATACTGTATCCTTCACTATCTATTGCATCTTAGCCGCTCTGTCACTGCTCATCCATATATTTTATACTTCTATATTCTCATCCCATTCCTTTACTAGACTGTGTGTATTAGGTTTTGTTGTGGAATTGTTAGATATTACCTGTTAGATACTGCTGCACTGTCGGATCCAGAAGCATAAGCATTTCGCTACACTCGCAATATCTGCTAACCATGTGTATGTGACCAATACAATTTGATCGGTGGAGTCATGGTCTAGGGGGAGTATCCACTGTATGTTTATTACCAGCCATTTCCTTTCATATCAGTGAAGGAAAATGAACAAGTGCACACATTGGGAGGAAGGAAAACTAGTGATTCCTTAACATATTATGTAGGCAGAAGTAGAGCTAGCGTGAGGGCCAAGGGTGCGACTGTTCCTGCAGATACAAAGAAACATGATGTAGACCTACATTATTTAACACTATAAAATATTATGGAACACCATAAAACATCAGCACACCGCTCACCCACATAATACCATACACATGGTCTGCGATTGTCAGGCCTGGTTGGACGTACTGCCAAATTCTCTAAAACAACGTTGGAGGCAGCATATGGTTGAGAAATAAACAATACATTTTCTGCCAACAGCTCTGGTGGACTGTCACTATGCTAATTGCGCGCTCCCTCAAAACTTGCGACATCTGTGGAATTGTGTTGTGATAAAACTTCATATTTTAGAGTGGTCTTGCCGTAGACATATTCGGCCAATAATATTTCTCAGATACCGGAACTTGTGAATTCAAATAGGCCCATGGACCAACTGATCCTTCCAGTCTCAGCACTCTCCTTTTATCCAGTTTTACCCTTATATAACATACACAGTCACTCCTCTTCATGTAAATGATTAATACCCTTTAGCCACCATTATCTTTCTGTCTCACTTCTGACTTGTTTACACCCACTTCTAACTGTTTCATGCCCATCTTAGATTATATTGGTGGCGTCACCATAGTACCAATACAAAAAATAATACATACTGCCATGACGTGGCCCTCTTTGGGTATAGCGTGTCTTACCCCTCTCTCCCACCTTCTGTTATCTCAGGTCGTAAATTCCTGGAGGAGACTCTCTCCACCAGTATATGCAGAAAAAGACCCATAGAGAGAACAAAGGAATTTCTTCCACATCACAAAACTTGGAGAACTGAACAATATCCAGGTTTGGGAGAATGTGTACACGGTAGGGGAGAATCCAGCTACGACCGGTCCATTTCATTTAATGTTTGTGAAACTCATGAGAGACAATACAGCCATATTACCATAACTCTGTTTATACAAGAGTCTCAGTTGTGAGATTTGCATCTAATTATTGTATAAAATTAATTAGTAAAGATGAAACTATTTGTGAAATTATGTAATGTGATTTTAAACTGTTTAATGAAAGAGAATCCAATTCCCTTTATAGTTTCACTAAGCCATTGGCCCGCCCCCATGAGCACAGACATCGATCTGGCTTCATGGGACAGCCTTTTTACTGTGCCGAATAAAACCCCCACCTGAAGAAATCATCTTCAGACCAAGCTTACCTCGATTACCGAGAGGGCTAAGGTTTGAGTAGAGACCATGCATACCTCGGTCAGCTGAGGGAGCAAAGGTTGGAGTAGACACCACAAATGGTTTTTGAATTCTTAACCATACCACGTGGTTAAACTCTGAGACTATCGATCCGACAGAATAAAAGCCACTCTTCGATACTAATTACTAGTCTGCAGCTAGAAATTATGTTGACCTGAATGCGAGGGCCGACAACCGCCGAAACATCTATTCTATAAGAACAATGGTTAATGGTACTGTGAAGTATCCATTCCAAACACGAAATACTTATTGGAAGAGAGAGAGGGGCGGATGAACTTTCCAACAGAAAGACGGACGATCCCAATTGAGATCACGACGACACACTGAGCATAAATATATATATTGATTGCAATTATTCCCGAATGAGTGAGTGTTAATGTGCAAAGGATTAGCATTTCAATTAATATAATTATCAACTGTGTAGTGACTCATGTGTAATTCCCACCTTTCTCAGTCCACACCCACTTCCCTTTTGTCCACCAAGCCGCCATACCGGCTTATCCCACTAGGGAAACTCCGCTATCATTTCCTTGTAACCGTATCTGTTTATGCTTTTCTGTGATTATTTAGTTAGTTAGTAAATAAATGATTGAGACAATTGATGTATGGATGATTCATAGTAAAGACTGGGTTCGTGCAGATAACCAACGATTTATGACATTCGGAATGAGACTAACGTGAGAAAGAATAATTCATTAATTGAAGACTAATTGATCAGATATAAAAATATCTGAAGAGTTATATTAGGAAAATTATAACTTTAATCTAAAGATTTTCGTTGGTGCCCCGACTTCCTAGTTAATTACATTTACATGATTAGTTTAATCATGTAATAATAGAGAATTGATTTGATAAAATAAGTCTTCACTTTAATGATGCCAAAGACACGACAATACATATGTTCCTAATACAAGTTAATATCTAATAGTACTTAATACAAACATATCTTCCTAATATAGGTACATGTCTAGTGGTGCCTTTAAATGATTAACTAATGATCATGTCCACTGGCCTTCACAAGTCCAGGCCTATGGTGCCTATAAATAATTAACCAACGTGACTGTCCAACGGCCTTCACAAGACCAGACATGCAGACATGACTAGGCCTGTGTTGATCCACTGTTCATAAACTTGTCTATTGTTATTTACTGTACATTTGTTTATGTGTAACTTTTGTCACACTGCTTTGCTTTATCCTGGCCAGGTCGAAGTTGTAAATGAGAACTTGTTCTCACCTGGCCTACCTGGTTAAATAAAGGTGGAAAAAAATAATAATCCAGTTTTGCACAATCAAATTGATTCTGCTTACACATGTCTAATGGTTAACCCTATACTGATTCTGCTTACACATGTCTAATGGTTAACCCTATACTGATTCTGCTTACACATGTCTAATGGTTAACCCTATACTGATTCTGCTTACACATGTCTAATGGTTAACCCTATACTGATTCTGCTTACACATGTCTAATGGTTAACCCTATACTGATTCTGCTTACACATGTCTAATGGTTAACCCTATACTGATTCTGCTTACACATGTCTAATGGTTAACCCTATATTGATTCTGCTTACTACTTCCAAGAAAACAGTACAGATACTGGAAAATCCCCAAAGTCCCCACAGCCTTTTATTGTCCCCAAAACAGGGTGCACCTGTGTAATGATCATGCTGTTTAATCAACTTCTTAACATGCCACACCTGTCAGGTGGATGGATTATCTTAAATGCTCACTAACCTGTATGTAAACAAATTTGTGCATATAGAAAAGGTCTGGGATTTTTTATTTCAGCTCATGAAACATGGGACCAACACTTTACAAGTTGCATTTATATTTTTGTTCAGTGTATATGACAGCACTTTGCTTTCACACTTGCAAGACCATCACCATTAATTGACCGGGCAGTAGTAATGTGGAGCCTGCCTGTATTACCTTAAACCTTTGTTTTAGGAATACATGTCATTGAGAAGAAAAATATTTCATAACATATTTTCTTGCCCTCAGTAGTCCCTCACCACTGAAATGGCAGAGTTGTTGACAAATATCCAACACGTGGGCTAGTCCAGCATCCAGATCGGAGCAGTGCAAAAGTGAGATGCAACATGCATCATTGGTGTAGGCTATGCCTAATTATTTCTCTCCATGGTTCTGATTTTACCAGCTGGTTGCGCATTGCTTTGTATCATCAATGTGTGCAATTGGCTAGTAGGCTACTTGGCGGAATAAACACCATGGTTTCTTTTGTCTAGTTGTCCAAATCCAACGCACGAATGTGGAAGATCAAAGAAAACAATTGTTTTGCCATTTTCAAATAAAATCTAATTAAAATCACAACAAATCTAAGGTATTAATAGAACAATCAAAACAGCTTGCAGCCTCTGGCTGGCTGTGGTTTGCTGGAAAGTGGCAGACTGAATTTGAGATGAGAGAAATTCCTTGCTATTGTCTTTCAAATTAGCTCATGGCTAGATGGCTTTCTACGGTTTATAGCAGTCTTCTGAATGGAAGATGCAAAAGCGGCCTGCCAAGGGCTTGTAGCGGTCCCATGAGTGCAGGCTAAGAAACTTCTATTAGATCAAATTAACCTCACGTAGCAAATAAGCCATTTGTTTCAGCGGAGCCTTGTCTGGAAGCCTAACAGTTAATTCAGCCTCATCTACTTCCTTTTTAAAAAACATAGCTGATATGGCTGACTTCCTTAAACAAATGTGGTTACTACTGAGAATAGAGATGTACAAACTATGACATAAGGGAACGATGAGCAGATAAGAGGCCATCGGTAATTTCGATTTAGACATTGAGGAACGTAGTAGTCGTCACTATAAAGACAAACGTAATCATTATATAACCATTCGTTCAGCACTTTTAAAATGTACAGCAACATAATTCATAATGGGCGTTCTTACAGTATTCTCCCTGTACACCAAGTCAGAACCAAATAAAGGGGGCGTATAAGCAGACAATGAAAGCCCTTACAATATTTGATGACATTTCTCTAAAACAGGCTATAGGCTACATGTCAGAACAGTAGGCTAAGTTATGAGGGGGTAAGGGAACAAATTATTAGGGTGAAGCACGTGGGCTATTAACAGCTTACTACACAACATACACTTAGTATTACTTTCTTTGCTACAGTATACATATCTCCCTGGCATATTACATCACTTATGCAGCAGCATACAATACATCTTTGGACTCACCTTGTTGTGCTGTGCTCACTTGAACAGGATGGTGGCGAGGCAGTCCTTGTGGACACATTATGTCATCAAACTTTGTCATCAAAGTCTGTCATTCTCTGGATTTACGGTGCTTTCAAGACAACTTAAAACTTGGTAAAAAACAAGGTTGTATCATGACATCAGTGATGTTCAGGTCAGAGCTCTAGAAAGAGGCCAGAGTTCCTGACTTGGAATTCCGAGTTGGATGACTGTTCAAAACGTATTTTCCCAGTCGGAGCTTCTGTTTTTCTGAGTTCTCAGTTGTCTTGAACTCACTGAAGTCTGATATTTCCCAGTTGCTTTGAACGCAGCAGAAGTCATGCTGGATTGACAATGTATTCCACCTTTTCTGGCTCATGGTGTTTATCCTTTTAAATTAGGAAAAGAGACCCTTAAACCCAGACTTGGACCACACACCCTCTCCACTGAAGAGGAGGCTAGTGATTGCTTTGCAACGCTTGCAGTTATGCACCGATTCATTCCAAATCACTCATTGTTGAATTTGCAATTTCCAACTTGTTGTGTAATGTTTATGTCCAATGGCCATGAGTACCGATACATTTTATCTATAATTTCTCTTCATATGACAAGAATTGAAAAGGATTAGCCAGTAGATTGTTGACTTAATTCATGATGATGACTGCTAGCTTGCTAGCTAAGATTTTGAAAGTATGATGTTGATCAAAGCTCCTGTAGATATAACGTGATTTGACATTACATTGTTTGCAAACTGATATGTGACACGCATTAATGCCAAAATAACATGCAAAGGCTTTCTCTGTGAAAACTGAATGGGATGAAAGGATGAATAGAAAGTGATAACACACAGAAAGCTACCATTGCTGCAATGATAGAACACATGTTCAACTTCAGGGACATAGACCTTTATGCAACCAATACAAGTTGATGGTTAGAGTGTGTGAGTACAGGTGCATAGGTTTGTGTGTGTGGGTTTGTAATTGGTGGTATGTGCATTAACATTAGTGAAGTAACACATTAAACATTGGTTCAGGTGTTATTACATGATTGGTTGAAGTTATTACATTAATCATTAAAGTTGTTACCTGATACCGTAACTTATTACATTAAGTGGAAAGGTTTTTACGACAATTCAACATTTTATCATATTAACCAACAAGATATTACATTTACCGGTTTTATTACATTATAAATCTAAAAGTTATTACATTAACCGTTGTTACAAGACACAGTATGCATAGTTCTTGCCTTGACCTCATGGATATTATTATCCAATGTATAATTTATTCTTTTTAGGATAATTTTTATCAATATAGATATAAAATATACAATTTAAGTGATAACTTCTTCTTTAGAAGATAATGGATTGAATGTATTGATCAATTTATTGTTGAAACTATTGTTGAAACATTATTCTACAAAATTACATTTAATAATAGTATCCTAAGTATCATCCCCCCACACACACACAGGTTCACTATGACATTTTCTTTGATAACATTAATCCATTTAGATCCCAATGTGTGATATTACAGACACAGGGGAGACCTGATCCTAGATCAGAGCTGCATATTATGTACCACAGAGGTTACCATGGTGATCAGACTAAGTCAACTGTTTAAGAACGGGAGATGGATATTACTGTTCACTAGATGTTTTCTATTGATCCTTTATTTAGGGATCTGGAAACGGTGCCAGAAGGAAGGAAGATGAAATACAGCATGTTTGTGCTTTCTGTTCTTTTCTCATTGGCCCTAAATAAACAAAGCTCTTCCCACTGTTGGGGTTCGTTTCTTGTTTCCTTGTCAATTATTGGCTCATTGGTGAAATTAGCATTATGACAATATCTTTAAATCATTCATTCATTCATTAATGCAATTGCAGACAGAAGTTGACAATCAGGAACATAGCACGCATGTTTCCGATTAAGTTCTGTGCCCTAGAAAAATCCTCAAGTTGTTTTATTAAACCGAATTCCTGCCTTTAGTGATGTCACTGCCTACGTTATTATTATCTACTTATCAGACCAAGCCCATGCATCCACAGCTACACAAACATAGAGTTTCAGTGTTATCTAAAAGCTAGGCACTAAAATGTTCACTCCCCAAAGTTGATTTATTGTGGAATGTCTGACTAGTCTCTTATTTCCCCACTCCCCTGCAGAGCTCCTTCTTCAGTCACACATTTCTCAGACGTGTCTCTATAAGGAGGAGAGAGAGAACTAAAAAAACAATTGTGGAACAATACTAAACCTCTACAATGAATATATATTGTTAATCTGTAGTCTAGGACCCTATAAATGAAAGGAGGGAGGGGTCTTATAACCCCTCCCCTTCTATTAATACAACATAAGCATAATCAATTACTTTAATTCATCAAACATTTAGTACAGCCCTATCATTACCCCTAGGTGAACCTATAACACCACCTAGACAGACAAGGTTCCTTCTCCAGTGTGTTCACTGGTGTGAATAAAGTGTCCATAACTGACTGAAGCGCTTCCCACATTGATCACAGATATAAGGCTTCTTTCTCGCCAGCATGTGTTAGCTTGTGTGCAGTCAGGTTCCCTGATTGAGCAAAGCTCTTTCCACAATGATCACAGGTATAAGGTTTCTCTCCAGTGTGTGTTCGCTGGTGTACTGTCAGGGTGGAAGCTAGAGCAAAGGTCTTCCCACACTGATCACAGCTATAAGGCTTCTCTCCAGTGTGTGTTCGCTGGTGTGCAGTCAGGGTGGAAGCCAGAGCAAAGCTCTTCCCACAATGATAACAGATATAAGGCTTCTCTCCAGTGTGTGTTCGCTGATGTGCAGTCAGGGTGGAAGCTAGAGCAAAGGTCTTCCCACACTGATCACAGTTATAAGGCTTCTCTCCAGTGTGTGTTCGCTGGTGTCTAGTTAGTTTTGCTGATACAGCAAAGCTCTTCCCACACTGACCACAGCTATAAGGCTTCTCTCCAGTGTGTGTTCGCTGGTGTGCAGTCAGGGAGGAAACTACAGCAAAGCTCTTCCCACACTGATCACAGCCATAAGGCTTCTCTCCAGTGTGTGTTCGCTGGTGTGCAGTCAGGGAGAAAACTACAGCAAAGCCCTTCCCACAATGATCACAGCTATAAGGCTTCTCTCCTGTGTGTGTTCGCTGGTGTGCAGTCAGGGTGGAAGCTAGAGCAAAGCTCTTCCCACACTGACCACAGCTATAAGGCTTCTCTCCAGTGTGTGTTCGCTGGTGTGTAGTCAGGGAGGAAACTACAGCAAAGCTCTTCCCACACTGATCACAGCTATAAGGCTTTTCTCCAGTGTGTGTTCGCTGGTGTGCAGTCAGGGAGAAAAATACAGCAAAGCCCTTCCCACAATGATCACAGATATAAGGCTTCTCTCCAGTGTGTATTCGTTGGTGTGCAGTCAGGGTGAAAGCTAGCGCAAAGCTCTTCCCACACTGATCACAGCTATAAGGCTTCTCTCCAGTGTGTGTTCGCTGGTGTACAGTCAGGGTGGAAGCTAGAGCAAAGCTCTTCCCACACTGATCACAGCTATAAGGCTTCTCTCCAGTGTGTGTTCGCTGGTGTGAATTCAAGCTCCCTGATTGAGCAAAGTTCTTTCCACAATGTTCACAACTGTAAGGCTTCTCTCCTGTGTGTATTCGTTGGTGTGTAGTCAGGGAGGAAACTACAGCAAAGCTCTTCCCACACTGATCACAACTACAAGGCTTCACTCCAGTGTGTATTAGCTGGTGTGTAGTCAGGTGGACTGACTGATTGAAGCTCTTTCCACACTGATCACAGCTATAAGGCTTCTCTCCTGTGTGTATGCGCTGGTGTACGGTTAAGGCTCCTCCACTAACAAAGCTTTTCCCACAATCAATGCAGGGGTAAGGCTTCTCCCCTGTATGAATTCTTACATTAGATTTGAAGGTGTTCGATGCAGAAAAACTCTTCCCACACTGATCACAGTGAATAATGAAGCCACTCTGACTTGTTAAACTCTTCCCACAGTCAGAGCAGCAGTGGTGAGGTTTCTTCCCTGTACGTCTCTGCTGGTGTTTCTTGAGATGTTCTGATCTGGAGAGACACTTCTCCGTCTCCTCAGCAACATGATGTTGAGGCTCCCCAGATGATAAGCCCCTCTCACCGAGGGAACAACGGTACGGGGTTTCCCCTGTGAAACAATGACATTAAATAACTAGGTTCTGGAAATATAGGTCCATAAATAGTATCAGTTTTGTAAAAATGTGTTGTTACTTAGCAGACGCTCTTATCCAGAGCAACTTACAGGAGCAATCAGGGTTAAGTACCTTGCTCAAGAGCACAGACAGATTTATTCCTAGTTGGCTCAGAGATTCAAACCAGCAACCTTGCGATTACTGGCTTCAACCACAAGGCTACCTGCCGCCCTCATCATCAATAAATACACTCAGTTTATTAGGTACACGCTCCTCCGTTCACGAAACTGGATTGACAATTTACTGGCCACTGAGTGAATACTGTTTATCAATCAATTAACAGAAGTTACAGAAACAGCTTGCAGTCTCATCCACACACCCCATTGTTCTTACTTGATGAAATCAAATCTCCCTCCTCGTGTCCTTCTCTCACAGTTCCACTCTGCCCTGGTGTTTTCCTGCAGTCGACCAGCCTCACAGACACCCTCTTCAGACCCAGCAGTAAGGCGCTACCAGGAGAGTTGTGACCTGAGGACTCCGGCAGGGTGGAGGGGGACGGGCTAGCTCTGTCCTGGTGACCACAGGAAGTATTGTCCATAGAATATAATTTTGACCACAAATAAAAATCTCTGATTGATGGCTGCATCCTTATAATACCTCCTTTCTCCTAAAGGGTGTATTCGTTCATTACTTTCCACAAATGTCTAGTATTTTTTACTTTCCACACATTTTTCTAAATGGAAGTGGAATATTTTTTACAAATGTAAAAACATATAAAACTTGATGGTAGAACATGGAGCAGAACCGAAACACAAAGCTCCACCCCCTCTTTCAAGATATGGGCTGAATGTCCCCTTCCTTTCCAAAATGTGAAAGATGGTAACACCTGCTAGATCGTGATTTGTCCAAATAATCTATGACGCAAAACATAAACACCAGAACCACTGCTGGCGCCGGAGAAGATGGCTGATGTTTTATGTGCTTCTAACCAATTGTGTTTTTTTGCGTTTAACTTACTTGGTAACTTATTTTGTACATAAAGTTGCTGCTACCGTTTCTTATAACCAAAAATACCTTCTGGACATCAGAACAGCGATAACTCACCACGAAGTGGCAGAAGCTTTTTTCCCTTTAGCGAGTCCAACGTGAAGGACATACTGCTTTCACGGGAACAGGCCCCAATCCCTGTCATTTACGTAAAGAGACAGAGAAAAAGAGGACGGAGGTCAGGCTGCCTTCTGAGAATTCGTAGGCGACCAAATTAACCCCCCCACCTTCCATTCTACTAGCTAACATGCAATCATTGAAATGTTTTATTGATGACCGGCAAGGAAGATCAAAATACCATCAGGACATTAAAAACTGTAATATCTTATGCTTCACGGACTCGTGGCTGAACGACGACATTATAAACATACAGCTGGCTGGTTACACGCTGTATTGGCAGAACAGAACAACGGCGTCTGGTAAGGCAAGGGGGGGTGGATTATGCATATATGTAAACAACGGTTGGTGCACAATATCTAAGGAAGTCTCAAGGTTTTGTTCGCCTGAGGTAGTGTGGTCTACAGCTTATCATGAGATACTCTACCTAGAGAGTTCTCATCTGTATTTTTCATAGCTGTCTTACATACCACCCCAGACCGATGCTGGCACTAAGACCGCACTCAATGAGCTGTATTCTGACATTAGCAAACAGGAAAACACTCATCCAGAGGCGGCGCTCCTAGTGGCCGGGGACTTTAATGCAGGGAAACTTAAATCAGTTTTACCTAATTTCTATCAGCATGTTAAATGTGCAACAAAAAAAATATATAGACCACTTTTACTCCACGTACAAAGCTCTCACACGCTCTCCATTTGGCAAATCTGACCATATTTCTATCCTCCTGATTCCTGTTTACAAGCTCAAATTAAAGCAGGAAGCACCAGTGACGGTCAATAAAAAAAGTGGTCAGATGAAGCAGATGCTAAGCTACAGGACTGTTTTGCTAGCACAGACTGGAATATGTTCCACGATTCTTCCGATGACATTGAGGAGTACACCACAGTCATTGGCTTCATCAATAAGTGCATCGATGACGTCGTCCCCACAGTGACCATACGTACATACCACAACCAGAAGCCATGGATTACAGGCAAAATTCGCACTGAGCTAAAGGCAAAAGCTGCCGCTTTCATGGAGCGGGACTCTAACCCAGAAGCATATAAGAAAGCCTGCTATGCCCTCCGACGAACAATCAAACAGGCAAAGTGTCAATACAGGACTAATATCGAATTGTAGTACACCGGGCTTGCAAACTATTACAAACAAAGGGAAGCAAAACTACTTCTATGCTCGCTTCGAGGCAAATAACACTGAAACATGCATGAGAGCACTGTTCCGGATGACTGTGTGATCACGCTCTCCGCAGCCGATGTGAGTAAAACATTTAAACGTGTATCACCTCTACCTTACCTGCCACCCTAGACCCACTTCAACTTGTTTACCAGCCCAATAGATCCACAGACTATGCAATTGCCATCACTCTGCACACTGCCCTATCCCATCTGGACAAGAGGAATACCCATTTAAGAATGCTGTTCATTGACTACAGCTCAGCATTCAACACCATGGTACCCTCCAAGCTCATCATTAAGCTAGAGGCCCTGGGTCTGAACCCCGACCTGTGCAACTGGGTCCTGGACTTCCTGACGGGCCACCCCCAGGTGGTGAAGGTAGGAAATAACCTCCACTTCACTGATCCTCAACACTGGGGCCCCACAAGGGTGTGTTCTCAGCCCACTCCTGTACTCCCTGTTCACCCATGACTGCGTGGCCATGCACGCCTCCAACTCAATCATCAAGTCTGCAGATGACACTACAGTGGTAGGCTTGAGCACCAACAACGACAAGACAGCCTACAGGGAGGAGGTGAAGGCCCTCGGAGTGTGGTGTCAGGAAAATAAAAGAGATGATCAGAAAACAACAAAGGGAGAACCCCCATATCCTCATCAACAGGACAGCAGTGGAGAAGGTGAAAAGTTAAGTTCCTTGGTGTACATATCAACGACAAACTGAAATGATCCACGCACACAGACAGTGTGGTGAAGAAGGCGCAACAGTGCCTCTTCAACCTCAGGAGGCTGAAACAAGGTGGCTTGTCACTGAAAACCCTCACTAACTTTTATAGGTGCACAACAAGATCATCCTGTCGGGCTGCATCACCTCCTGGTATGGCAACTGCACCGCCCACAACCGCAGGGCTCTCCAGAGGGTGGTGCGGTCTGCACAACGCATCACCGGGGGCAAACTAGCTGCCCTCCAGGACACCTACAACACCCGATGTCACAGGAAGGCAAAAAATATAATCAATATCATCACCCGAGCCACTACCTGTTCTCCCCGCTTCCATCCAGAAGGCAAGGTCAGTACAAGTGCATCAGAGCTGTGACAGAGAGACTGAAAAACAGCTTCTATCTCAAGGCCATCAGATTGTTAAACAGCCACAACTAGCAGAGGCGGCTGCCTACCTACAGACTTGATATCACTGGCCACTTTAATAAATGGAACACTAGTCACTTTAATAATGCCACTATGAATATTTACATATCTTGCATTATTCATCTCATATGTATATACTGTATCCTTCACTATCTATTGCATCTTAGCCACTCTGTCACTGCTCATCCATATATTTTATACTTCTATATTCTCATCCCATTCCTACTAGACTGTGAGTATTAGGTTTTGTTGTGGAATTGTTAGATATTACCTGTTAGATACTGCTGCACTGTCGGATCCAGAAGCATAAGCATTTCGCTACACTCGCAATATCTGCTAACCATGTGTATGTGACCAATACAATTTGATTTGGTGGAGTCATGGTCTAGGGAGAGTAACCACCATATGTTTTATACCAGTCATTTCCTTCATATCAGTGAAGGAAAGTGAACAAGTGCACACTTTGGGAGGAAGGAAAGATAACTAGTGATTCCTTAACATATTATGTAGGCAGAAGTAGAGCTAGCGTAAGGGCCATGGGAGCGAATGTTCCTGCAGATACAAAGAAACGATGTAGACCTTCCATTATTTAACACTATAAAATATTATGTAACACCATAAAACATTTTTTAACACTATAAAACATGTAACACTATAAAAAGACATTAACACTATAAAACATGGCAAAATTGATATGATTTAATTAAATGCTGGAATTGGTCTGAGCTGTTGTTTCTTATTTTATAAAGTAATGTACCCTACAGCTGTCTGTCACTATACCTCCTTGAGGGGGCCCCTGGGACTGGCAGCTGGACTGCTGGTTGGCTGCTGGTGGGGGAAGGAACATGGTATTTATTTAGGAAGTTATTTATTAAGTTTAATAGTTTAAATAAATTAACACACTGCCGGGACTTGAGGTAGGCCTATACTAGAAGAATCCAACAATGACGCACGTTGTCTACATGTTAAACAATATCTTTAGGTAGGGATTAACAAACGAAAAACATTTGAAAGAACAGAATAGCATATTCTGAGTTTAAATGTAGACTCAGCAATATGACGTAGGCTATATGTACAACGTAAACAGCATGGTGGGTAAATTTCCACAATAACTTTGAAGCGTGAGGCTAAACTTCTCCAATGTCTTAAATTATACTTAAATACATAAAATGCAACAATTTCAAAGATGTTAGTACACATGAGGAAATCAGTCAATTGAAATAACGTCATTAGGCCCTAATCTATGGATTTTACATGACTGAGAATACAGATATGCATCTGTTGGTTAAAGCTACCTTAAAAAAAGGGCCTCACAATGGGTCTTATTGGGAATTTTCCAGGACACGTGTGACATCTTAGAATAGAATAAGTGCACTCTGTGTGTGTCTAGGTCATTAAGCACCATTAGACATGCACCTGTCTTGGGAGTGGAAATGTCTGTTTATTTTTGTACCATTGCAATGGCCTAATGTTTGCTGTTTCTATGGTTACGCCACCAACGGAATCTATGCCCTAATGTGAAACCAAGCTAAAATGAGTGCAAGGCAAAAAGATAAAGGTGACTAAATGCCAGAGGGGATGAATAATTAACATAGAGGAGTTACTATGTGTGTGACATAAGGATAAAAACTGTACAAAACGTGTGTGCCAAGGCTGGAAAGACAGTTGCTTCATGAACCAGCTCGGCTTATATTACTTTGTAATAAAGTCCATTTACACTCACAAGCTCTGGTATTTGATAAATATTATTGACTGAATATTTCCACGACAGCATCAAGATCTCATTGCGGTATTTTTGTGCATTCAAATTGACAATCGATCAATTGCAATGGTGTTGCCGGCCCATGCCATAACCCCACCATGGGGCACTCTATTCACATTGTTGCTTTATCTTGGCCAGGTCGCAACTTGTTCTCAACTGGCCTTCCTGGTTAAATAAAGGTTAAACATTTTTAAATAACGTATATGGTACGTTACTCCGTAACAGCTGGCCAGTTCATGATGAGAGGTAGGGAGTGTGTTGTGTAATTCCCATCAAGTTCATTTGCGAGTTTATCGACATTGGTGTCAGATTTGCTTTGATATTATGGTAGATTTTAATGTAACATTGCGCTTCAACCAATAAATACTCAGCCTGATTACAACAGAAAATGGAAAACATGAAAAATGTTGCCAGTGCAAAAGTGAGATGCAATATGCATCATTGGTGTAGGCTATGCCTAATTATTTCTCTCCATGGTTCTCATTTTGACAGCTGGTTGCGCATTGCTTTGTATCATCAATGTGTGCGATTGGCTAGTAGGCTACTTGGCGGAATAAACACCATGGTTTCTTTTGTCTAGTTGTCCAAATCCAACGCACAAATGTGGAAGATCAAAGAAAACAAGACTAAGGCATTTTATACACCACAGCAGGCACTGTTCATAACAGTCAAACAAACTTACCCGATCCATCTTGGAAGCGATTCTTTCTTCAACGTTTCTTATAATGAAAAACACGACAGTAAATGAGTACGCTACAGTTACTTTCTTTGTCACGAAGTTGATAAATAAAAGCTAGACCACACCTTCATGAATATCAAAATAACGTCTCATGTAGACACATCTTACATTAGAAACTACCTGCAAAAGCCTGTGGAATTGTATTTGGATTGAAACTCGACAGAGGATGGTCACAAAGAACTTCCTGTTTTTAAAAGGTACCGCCACCTACTGTACATAGTCATCAACACTCTTCAACCGGGTGAGGCGGTTTAGGGAGTCTTTCATTGCTAGAACATAACTGTATTGCCTCAAATATATTATGTTAAAAGAATGGCAAATGTAGGCTATTTTTTTCATTAATCTATTTAAACTGTAAATTATTATTTATCACATGTTTTGTGTCATCCTCAATGATTGTAAATGCATTATGTCCACGTGTGGTTGTATTGTTGTTCCATTTGAAAATAAAATCTAATTAAAATCACAACAAATCTAAGGTATTAATAGAACAATCAAAACAGCTTGCAGCCTCTGGCTGGCTGTGGTTTGCTGGAAAGTGGCAGGCTGAATTTGAGATTATAGAAATTCCTTGCTATTGTCTTTCAAATTAGCTCATGGCTAGATGTCTTTCTACGTTTTTTAGCCGTCTTCTGAATGGAAGACGCAAAAGCGGCCTGCCAAGGGCTTGTAGCGGTCCCATGAGTGCAGGCTAAGAAACTTCTATTAGATCAAATTAACCTCACGTAGCAAATAAGCCATTTGTTTCAGAGCGGCCTTGTCTGGAAGCCTAACAGTTAATTCAGCCTCATCTACTTCCTTTTTAAAAAAACATAGCTGATATGCCTGACTTGCTTAAACAAGTGTGGTTTCTACTGAGAATAGAGATGTACAAACTTTGACATAAGGGAACGATGAGCAGATAAGAGGCAATAGGTAATTTCGATTTAGACAATGAGGAACGTAGTAGTCGTTACTATAAAGACAAATGTATTGAATATAACCATTCATTCAGCAAATTTTTAAATGTACAGCAACAGAATTCAGATCATGGACCGTTTTTACAGTATTCTCCCTGTACACCAAGTCAGAACTGTAGGATAAATAGAGGGGGCATATAAGCAGACAATGAAAGCACTTACAATATTTTATGACATTTCTCTGAAACAGGCTATAGGCTACATGTCAGAACAATAGGCTAAGTTATGAGGGTAAGGGAAACAATTATTAGGGTGAAGCACATGGGCTATTAACAGCTTACTACACAACATACACTTAGTGTTACTTACTTTCACTGAGCTAGGCTGAAACACCTGCCTTACTCAAGAAAGCAAAAAGAGACAATGTTTGTATGCAGCTCTAGTAACGCAATTATTATTATTTTTATTATTATTACATGTTTTGTATTTAACCCTCTGTTCCCCCCATGTCTTTGTGTGGGATTGTTCTTTGTAGTGCTTGTGCACATTATTTACTGGTGCGTTACAGGTTATTTTTGTGCCCATGTACTTCCGTGTTTTTGAACTGTTGGGTTGTATTATTAAATGACTAAGTTTATTACCCAGTTTTGCTCTGCTGCGCCTGACTTCTCTGCCACCAGTTACGCAACCCTTAGAACAATTTTGATTTCTGGTGTTTTTTCATTTGCACTAAATGAGTAAAGCTCGTTCCACGTAGAAAGACGTCACCGACCTCTAGACGTCACTGCACTGTTTCATTGCGCACACCTGGTTCCCATTCCACTGATTAGTAATTGTATATATGTGACCTCTGTTCACCACTGTCTTGGTTGATTATTGTTCCCATGTTTGCTGGTCTTGTGAGTACCTGTGCTTTGTTGTTTCGCGTTCATGCTGCGTGTATTGTGCAATTGTTATTACGGGTCACATCCCGTGTATATATTTGTTTGAGTTAAATCCCTGTGTTTTTATATACGTGTTTGTTTTGGGTCACAGTGCCTTTTTATTGCATGTTGTATTTTTGGGTGGAGTAATTAAACCCCCTATTACGTATTCCCTCGCCTGTCTCCGATCCTTATACAACGTGAAAGTTTCTCTCTAGTGTGTGTTGGCTGGTGTGAATTCAGGCCCCCTGATTGACTGAAGGTCTTTCCACAGCTCTAAGGTTTCTCTCCAGTGTGTACACGCGTGTGTAAGGTTAGTAGTCCTGCACTAACAAAGCTTTGACTACAATCAAGGCAGGGGTAAGGCCTCTCCCCTGTATGAATTCTCACATGGGATTTGAAGGTTTAGAAGCAGCAAACGCTTCTCACACTGAGCAGCAGTAACGGTTTCTCTCCAGTGACTCTGCTGGTGAATAATGAAGTCATTCTGTCTAGTGAAATTCTTCCCATATTCAGAGCAACAGTGGTGAGGTTTCTTCCCCATACTTCTCTGCTGGAGTTTCTTGATCTCTCGTCAGTGTTGGATATATTTTAATACCATTGTTACATTTTCTCATTTCTGAACAGAATGCATAGAACACCTTTTAAGTAGAAACGCATGTCAAGGGTTGCCTCAGCTGAAAAACCGCACATACTGCACGTAGGCCTCGTACCACACGTTTCACTTTTAAGTGGAAACACATGTCAGAGGCTGCCTATGTTAACACTATATAGCCAGCTAACTATGTTAACACTAGTAGCCAGCTAACTAGCTACTAGTCAGCTTGGCCACTGCTAGCGGTCATCAGCTACCTTTTAGCCTGGACAACACTCACCAGTCTGCACAGCGTGACTCAAACCAGAGCAAATCGGACTTATTTTCTCTGTCTCCGGATTCCTACCGCAAGCTCTGAATCCTTTCACCTGGATCTAGCTAGCTGCTGCTATCCGAGAGGCCACTCCTGGCTAACGTCTCTGTCCCGAAGCAAGAACCAATTAGGCTGGAGATTTTTGTTAGGCCCATCTCCCGGCTAGCCGAAGAGGTCCATCAGCCACTCCTTGGGCTACAATACCTTTTTTTTGCCAATTGGTCTGGATCCCCACCGACCCATCACGACTGGACTACCAACGTAATTTGCACAAGGTTTTTTTTCAATTGGCTCCTCCGTCGCGACGTCCCCTGAATGCCCGCCTGCTAGCAGCGGCCTCTAGCTGTCTAGAGCATATCGGACTGTTAGCTTAAGAGGCCCATGGACAAATTCTTTGGCTACTATACCTATTTTGCCAATTTGGCCTGGACCCTTTTACCACACGTAGCCCTGCTGATCCACAACGACAGGTCTGCCGTCGAAACGGCACAAGGGGGCTACAACAGACTTCTCCCGTTGTGACGTCCCTCTAAGGCCCTTCTGCTAGCTTGCTATCCCCGGCCCACTAGCTGCCTGAAACGCCGTGTCTCCGGCCCGCCGAGCCACTCACTGGACTCCTATGATCACTCGGCTACTGCATGCCTCTCCCTAATGTCAATATGCATTGTCCTTTGCTTTGGTTAGTAATTATTGTCTTATTTCACTGTAGAGCCTCTAGCCCTGCTCAATATGCCTTAGTTAACCCTTTAATTCCACCTCCCACACATGCAGTGACCTCACCTGGTTTAAATGTTTCTATAGACAATATCTCTCTAATCATCACTCAATGCATAGGTTTACCTCCACTGTATTCACATCCTACCATACCTGTGTCTGTACATTATGCCTTGAATCTATTCTACCGTGCCCAGAAACCTGCTCCTTTTACTCTGTTCTGAACGTGCTAGACGACTGCTCCCTCTCCCGGGCTGCTCCCTCTCCTGTTTCCTGAAGTCCACGATCATCTCCTTTTGTTTTGAGTGTGAGGTTATTTTCCTGACACCACACCGAGGGCCCTCACCTCCTCCCTGTAGGCAGTCTCGTCATTGTTGGTAATCAAGCCTACCACTGTAGTGTCGTCTGCAAACTTGATTGAGTTGGAGGCGTGCATGGCCACGCAGTCATGGGGGAACAGGGAGTACAGGAGAGGGCTGTGGGGCCCCAGTGTTGAGGATCAGCGGGGTGGAGATGTTTCCTACCCTCACCACCTGGGGAGGCCCGTCATGAAGTCCAGGACCCAGCTACACAGGGCGGTGTCGAGACCCAGGGTCTCGAGCTTAATGACGAGTTTGGAGGGTACTATGGTGTTAAATGCTGAGCTGTAGTCAATGAACAGCATTCTTACATGGGTATATTCCTCTTGTCCAGATGGGTTAGGGCAGTGTGGTTGCGATTGCGTCGTGTGTGGACCTATTGGGGCAGTAAGCAAAATGGAGTGGGCCTAGGGGGTAGGGTGGAGGTGATATGATCCTTGACTAGTCTCTCAAAGCACTTCATGATGACAGAAGTGAGTGCTACGGGACGATAGTCATTTAGCTCAGTTACCTTAGCTTTCTTGGGGACTGGAACAATGGTGGCCCTCTTGAAGCATGTGAGAACAGCAGACCGGTAAGGATTGATTTGAATATGTCCGTAAACACACCAGCCAGCTGGTCTGCGCATGCTCTGAGGACGCGGCTAGGGATGCCATCTGGGCCTGCAGCCCTGCGAGGGTTAACGCGTTTAAATGTTTTCCTCACGTTGGCTGCGGTGAAGGAGAGCCTGCAGGTTTTGGTAGTGGTCTTTGTCAGTGGCACTGTATTGTCCTCAAAGCGAGCAAAGAAGTTGTTTAGTTTGTCTGGGAGCAAGACATCGTGGTCCGCGACGGGGCTGGTTTTCTTTTTGTAGTCCGTGATTGACTGTAGACCCTGGGGGATATACATGACTGATTATAATCGAAGAGAATTCTCTTGGTAGATAATGCGGTTGGCATTTCATTGTAAGGAATTCTAGGCCAGGTGAGACAAAATGAGTTCTTGGATGTTATGATCACACCACCTCTCGTTAATCGTAAGGCATATACCCCCATCCTTCTTCTTACCAGTGAGATGTTTGTTTCTGTCTGCACAATGCGTGAAGAAACCAGGTGGCTGTACCGACTCAAACGTATCCCGAGTGAGCCATGTTTCCGTGAAACAAAGAACGTTACAATCTCTGTCTCTCTGGAAGGCAACCCTTGCTCGGATTTTGTCTACCTTATTGTCAAGAGACAGGACATTGGCGAGTAGTGTACTCGGGAGCAGTGCGCAATGTGCCCATCTACGGAGCCTGACCAGAAGACTGCTCCATTTGCCCCTTCTGCGGTGCTGTTTTGGGTCGCTGGCCGGGATCCGATCCATTGTCCTGGGTGGTGGGCCAAACAGAGGGTCCGCTTTGGGAAAGTCGTATTTCTGGTCGTAATGTTGGTAAGTGAACGTTGCTCTTACATCCGGGAGGAACTATTGGATATATGTAATAAAACTTCCTGGGGTAACAATGTAAGAAATAATACATAAAAAAACAATACTGCATAGTTTCTTAAGAACGCGAAGTGAGGCGGCCATCTCTGTCGGCGCCGGATGCTTGTGAGAGAGACGATACTGTGCATCTGTATTCATCGACCTGGCCAAGGCTTTCGGCTCTGGCAATCACCACATTCTTATTGGCAGACTCGACAGCCTTGGTTTCTCAAATGACTGCCTCGCCTGGTTCACCAACTACTTCTCAGAGTTCAGTGTCAAATCGGAGGGCATGTTGTCTGGACCTCTGGCACTCTATGGGAGTGCCACAGGGTTCAATCCTCGGGCCGACTCTTTTCTCTGTATACATCAATGATGTCACTCTTGCTGCTGGTGATTCTCTGATCCATCTCTACGCAGACGACACCATTCTGTATACTTCTGGCCCTTCTTTGGACACTGTGTTAACTACCCTCCAGACGAGCTTCAATGCCATACAACTCTGCTTCCGTGGCCTCCAACTGCTCTTAAACGCAAGTAAAACATTGCATGCTCTTCAACCGATTGCTGCCCGCCCATCCAGCATCAACAAGGATCTGACTTAGAATATGTGGACAACTACAAATACAAATAGGTGCCTGGTTAGACAACTCTCCTTCCAAACTCACATTATGCATCTCCACATTTAAATCTAGAAATTGGCTTCCTATTTCGCAGCAAAGCATCCTTCACTCATGCTGCCAAACACCCTCGTAAAACTGACCATCCTACCGATCCTTGACTTCAGCGATGTCATTTACAAAATAGCCTCCAATACTGCATCCAATTTGCTGAGGAGAGTATATCACAGTGCCATCCTTTTGTCACCAAAGCCCCATATACTACCCACCACTGCGACCTGTGTGCTCTCGTTGGATGGCCGTCGCTTCATATTCGTCGCCAAACCCACTGGCTCTTTGCTAGGTAAAGCCCCGCCTTATCTCAGGTCACTGGTCACCATAGCAGCACGCGCTCCAGTAGGTATATTTCACTGGTCACCCCCAAAGCCAATTCCTCTTTCGGCCGCCTTTCCTTCCAGTTCTCTGCTGCCAATGATTGGAACGAACTGCAAAAATCACTGAAGCTGGCGACTCATATCTCCCTTTATTTTTAAGCACCAGTGGTCAGAGCAGCTCACAGATCACTGCACCTGTACATAGCCTATCTGTAAATCGCCCATCCAACTACCTCATCCTGTATTTATTTATTTTGCTCCTTTGCACCCCAGTATCTCTACTTGCACATTCATCTTCACATGTATCACTCCAGTGTTTAATTGCTACACTGTAATCACCTTGCCGCTATGGCCTATTTATTGTCTTACCTCAATTATCTTACCTCATTTGCAGTGTGTGTATATAGTCAATACAGTAGAAAAAGTCTGCTTTGTTTTTACATGTGCAACTGTTGAGTCGAACTGCTTTGCTTTATCTTGGCCAGGTCACAGTTGAAAATGAGAACTTGTTCTCAACTAGCCTACCTGGTTACTTAATAACTTCACCGGCTCCAGCAGAAAAACTGACTGTTTTGGAGAGCCTGGCGTGCCCAAAGTAAAATGCCTCCCATTTAGGCCCAGAAAATGGGATATGCATATATTTAGTACCATTGGATAGGAAACACTCTGAATTTTCCAAAACTGTTAACCATTTGTCTGTGGGTCAATCAGAACGCATTTGGCAGGCAAAACCCTGAGGAATCTCTGTCCTGAAAAAAGTCATTTTGACACATTGCTCATTTTGAGCCCCTCCCTATCCAAAATGACCATATATAGGCATGTGAACGCAGTGCACGTCGCTTCCTTATGATGTCATCAACCACGAGACGGTGTTTTACTCCATCTTGGGGGAATTTCGGCCATTGATAAACAGCATGGAACGAGAGACCACCTTATGAAAACTCTTCAGAGTGCGCGTGCATGAGAAGGCGCGCTGTGCCTTATTTATCGTTTTTAGCGTTCAGTTTATATTCCGGCTGATTTATAATAGTACATATACGTAAAAGGGTTCCTAAGGATACATTTAAAACTATGTTTGATTGTTTTTGGACAAGTTTATAGGTATAATTTTAACGAGTCGGCGCCGAGTTTCAAAGGAGTAATGGAGGCTGTCGTTTCTGATTATAACGCATGAACCAAATGGAGGATTTATGGATAAAAGACGTTACTTTTTCTAACAAAAGAACCATGGATTGTCTTCGTTGGACACTTAGGAAGACCTCAGCAGAAGTTCTTCAACAGGTAATTACTTTGTTTTCGCTGTGAAATGTGTTATGTGTGTGCCATGATTGCTAATCGATACATGGCTATTGGAAAATATGTGAGGTGCTACCCTCAAACAAATGAATGTGCTGCTTTCGCCGTAAAGCCTTTTTGAAATCTGACAATGCTGTGATATTGCCTAGAAACAGAGCTTTTGATGAGTATGGAACACTTGTATATAGCTGGATGTTTAATAATTCAATTTTCGGATTTTAAATCTGGCGCTACAGGTTTGCGCTAGTAGTGTCGGGATGATCCCGCTAGCGACCCACTGGTATTTGAGTCGATAAATGTGATTTTATAATATTTTCTTTTTTTTGTGGGGGGGTTAAATACCTTGCTCAAGGGCAAGAACAGATTTTTCACTTACTCTGCTCAGAGATTCGAACCGGAGACCCATATGATTGCTCCACTAGCCATCCGTACACAACTGGATCGACAATTTATTGGCCACTGAGTGTATACTGTTAATCAATTAACAGAAGTTGCAGAAGCAGATTGTAGTCTCATCCACACACCCCATTGTTCTTACTTGATGAAATCAAATCTCCCTCCTTGTGTCCTTCTCTCACAGTTCCACTCTGCCCTGGTGTTTTCCTGCAGTCGACCAGCCGCACAGACACCCTATTCAGACCCAGCAGCAAGGCGCTACCAGGAGAGTTGCGACCTGGGGACTCTGGCAGGTTGGAGGGGGACGGGCTAGCTCTGTCCTGGTGACCATATGAAGTATTGTACATAGAATATCATTAGACCAAACATTCGATTACTTCATTCTATATTTCTGATTAGTGCAGCCTTATACCTCCTTTCTCATGAAGTGTGTCATCATTCACTACTTTCCACAAATGTACTGTTTTTTTCTAATCACTGGTAGATTTTTCAAAATGGAAGTGGTACACTTGTAATGCCCCCTGTCTTATGTTCAGAACCTTTTGCTTGAGCATTCATTCACACATCTTTCACCCCTGAGTTAGTCTTGGTTAACCCAGGAATAATGTTTCATGTAATTGGTCAGCCACTCTATTTAGTTCTGGGTTCATACGTGTTAGAGCTTAAGAGATGCTGGAACGAGGAGCTCTACCCTCTCAAAATATGGGCCGAATGTCCCCTATCCTTTCCAAAATTCAGAGGACACAACACCTGCGAAATTGTGATTTGCCATAATAACCAGAAAAACCAACACCTGAACTGCTGCTTGTTATGATGTAGTATTTAGAGCCAAATCCATCAATGATTTGGTTTTACCATCCACCCTAAATTAAATGAATGTTAATTTATACAGTTATCTCCATATATAATAGAGCCACGTCTTTCTGGTGCCTTTTACAGCTTGTTTCTAGCCTAAAACCCTGCATAGTTAGGCATCCTATACATTTATATAATCAGGGTTTGGGGAGCATTAGAACCCTCTCCCACCCCAAGCACCACACCACTGGAATGGCCGTTGACAAATATCCATCACATGGGCTAGTCCACCATCCAGATCAGAGCTGTAAATACAATCACGACTGTCTAATGGCACAGTTGTTAGTTTGGCCACTGTTGATCAGCTCAGATTTAGATAAAAATGTCAAGACAGGAGAAAGGGAACAGTAGAATATATTCTGGATGTTCCAAACTGGAGTTTTTCTGATGCTAGCAAGCAGGACATTCTTCCGATTGCATTGAGGAGTACACCACAACAGTCACTGGCTTTATCAAGAAGTTCATCGAGGATGTCGTCCCCACAGTGACTATGTACATACCCCAACAAGAAGCCATGGATTAGTCAACATTCGCACTGAGCTAAAGGGCAGAGCTGCCACTTTTAAGGTGTGGGACTCTAACCCGGAAGCTTATAAGAAATCCTGCCATGCCCTCCTCCGAACCATCAAACAGGTAAAGCGTCAATACAGGGCTAAGATTGAATCGTACTACACCAGCTCCGACGTGCATCTTATGTGGCAGGGCTTGCAAACTATTAGACTACAAAGGGAAGCACAGCCTCGAACTTCCCAGTGACACAAGCCTACCAGACGAGCTAAATAACTTCTATGCTCGCTTCGAGGCAAGCAACACTGAAACATGCATGAAAGCATCAGCTGTTCCGGACGACTGTGTGATCACGCTCTCCGTAGCTGACATGAGTAAGACCTTTTAAACTGGTAAACATTCACAAGGCTGCGGGGCCAGACTGATTACCAGGATGTGTGCTCCGGCCATGTGCTGACCAACTGGCAGGTGTCTTCACTGATGTTTTCAACATGTCCAAGTCTGTAATACCAACATGTTTCAAGCAGACAACCATAGTCCCTGTGCCCATGAACACTAAGACAACTTGCCAAAATGACTACTGACCCGTAGCACTCATGTCCATAGCCATGAAGTGCTTTGAAAGGCTGGTAAAGGCTCACATTAACACCATTATCCCAGAAACCCTAGACCCACTCCAATTTGCATACCGCCCAAACAGATCCACAGATGATGCAATCTCTATTGCACTCCACACTGCCCTTTCCCACCTGGACAAAAGGAACACCTATGTGAGAATGCTATTCATTGACTACAGCTCAGCGTTCAATACCATAGTAGCCTCAAAGCTAATCACTAAGCTAAGGATCCTGGGACTAAACACCTCCCTCTGAAACTGGATCCTGGAGTTCCTGACGGGCCGCCCCCAGGTGTTGAGGGTAGGTAGCAACACATCTGCCACGCTGATCCTCAACACTTGTGCCCCTCAGGGGTGTGTGTGTTCAGTCCCCTCCTGTACTCCCTGTTCACCCACGACTGTGTGGCCAGGCACGAATCCAACACCATTATTAAGTTTGCAGACGACACAACAGTGGTAGGCCTGAACACAGACAACGACGAGACAGCCTATAGGGAGGAGGTCAGATACCTGGCTGGGTGGTGCCAGAATAACAACCTATCCCTCAACATAACAAAGACGAAGAAGATGAATGTGGACTACAGGAAAAGGAGAACCAAGCACACCCCTATTCTCATCGACGGTGCTGTGCTGACCTTATTTTCAGTGTTCATTCCAAAACCCAATTCTTCCCATTGGGATGGCTGAAGAGCTTATATACAGTGAGGGGGGAAAAAAGTATTTGATCCCCCTACTGATTTTGTACGTTTGCCCACTGATAAAGAAATGATCAGTCTATAATATTAATGTTAGTTTATTTTAACAGTGAGGGACAGAATAACAACAAAAAAATCCAGAAAAACACGTGAAATTTTATAAATTGATTTGCATTTTAATGAGGGAAATAAGTATTTGAGCCCCTCTCAATCAGAAAGATTTCTGACTCCCAGGTCTTTTATACAGGTAACAAGCTGAGATTAGGAGCACACTCTTAAAGGGAGTGCTCCTAATCTCAGCTTGTTACCTGTATAAAAGACACCTGCCCACAGAAGCAATCAATCAGATTCCAAACTCTCCACCATGGCCAAGACCAAGAGCTCTCCAAGGATGTCAGGGACAAGATTGTAGACCTACACAAGGCTGGAATGGGCTACAAGACCATCGCCAAGCAGCTTGGTGAGAAGGTGACAACAGTTGATGCGATTATTCACAAATGGAAGAAACACAAAAACTGTCAATCTCCCTTCGGCCTGGGGCTCCATGCAAGATCTCACCTCGTGGAGTTGCAATGATCATGAGAACAGAGAGGAATCAGTCCAGAACTACACCGGAGGATCTTGTCAATGATCTCAAGGCAGCTGGGACCATAGTCACCAAGAAAACAATTGGTAGCACACTACGCCGTGAAGGACTGAAATCCTGCAGCGCCGCAAGGTCCCCCTGCTCAAGAAAGCACATATACATGCCCATCTGAAGTTTGCCAATTAACATCTGAATGATTCAGAGGACAACTGAGTAAAAGTGTTGTGGTCAGATGAGACCAAAATGGAGCTCTTTGGCATCAACTCAACTTGCCGTGTTTGGAGGAGGAGGAATGCTGCCTATGACCTCAAGAACACCATCCCCACCGTCAAACATGGAGGTGGAAACATTATTCTTTGGGGGTGTTTTTCTGCTAAGGGGACAGGACAACTTCACCGCATCAAAGGGACGATGGACAGGGGCCATGTACCGTCAAATCTTGGGTGAGAACCTCCTTCCCTCAGCCAGGGCATTGAAAATGGGTCGTGGATGGGTATTCCAGACAATGACCCAAAACACACGGCCAAGGCAACAAAGGAGTGGCTCAAGAAGAAGCACATTAAGGTCCTGGAGTGGCCTAGCCAGTCTCCAGACCTTAATCCCATAGAAAATCTGTGGAGGGAGTTGAAGGTTCGAGTTGCCAAACGTCAGCCTCAACCTTAATGACTTGGAGAAGATCTGCAAAGAGGAGTGGGACAAAATCCCTCCTGAGATGTGTGCAAACCTGGTGGCCAACTACAAGAAACGTCTGACCTCTGATTTGCCAATCAGGATTTTGCCACCAAGTACTAAGTCATGTTTTGCAGAGGGGTCAAATACTTATTTCCCTCATTAAAATGCAAATCAATTTATAAAATTGTTCACATGTGTTTTTCTGGATTTTTTTTGTTATTCTGTCTCTCACTGTTCAAATAAACCTACCATTAAAATTATAGACTGATCATTTCTTTGTCAGTGGGCAAATGTACAAAATCAGCAGGGGATCAAATACCTTTTTCCCTCACTGTAGCTCGACATTGACATGATTGGTTTACGGTGGGGAGGTACTTCCTGTATAAACACGAACTCCCTTCCAGCATCCTAGATGTGAGAAGTGTGGAAGTGCAGGAGGACCTGAGAGAAAGGAATGTGTAGTATTGATGGAGAAAGTTGTGTGGAAACTATAGGGGTACCCATGGTGCTGGAGATCAGACGTGTCCTGTGAGAGAAAGACAGGTTGCGGGTACCATAATCACAGTAGTGCAGACGGTGTCGTTTGCTGAGGCAGTGAAGAGCGTAGTAGAGGAAGATGGGTCCAGGGTGAGGGATCCTGAGAGGATACCAGTGATTAGGCTGAGGTCAATAGAGAGTGATAGGAATGACATGCTTTTTTTTTTGGTGTTCATGGCCATTGATGTCAATATTGTACCGCAGGAATATAACAAATCACAGTGGATAGATGTTGTGGTGGCAGCTGCAGAGAAGTACTTGGGTGTACAATATTTTACTGCAGAGTTACAAGGTGTTTTGAATGATAATATCCCGTCCTCCCAGGCTGCTGGCCTGGTGTAGGATCAGAGGACCAAAGTAGTGGAATAATGTTTTAATGGGTGTAGGGTTCGTTTTTGTTTTTCAGAAAGTGTAATGAATTAACACTACAGAGTAGTAGGCTGATACAGACAATTCACTAAGTGGCGACATGCCTCAATAATAATTGTTTGCGGACAGCCATAATACTAAAGAAGAAGTCCACTGACTTTCACAGTCTGCTCTGCTCCGTGAAGCGGAAGAAGTATACATCCACTGACTACTGTGGCGTTGCATTGCTGTAAATGCTTAATGGCCACCGCAGACGTCGGATTGAACATACATCAGGTTTTACTGGTTCGCTGTACGGATAGCGCTGCTGTAATCAGTCTGGTATTTTATAGGCTTCCCTTACTGAGCATCAGACAATTAAAACTATCTGGACTCTCGAAGAGGACGTTGTTTCAATAATCAACTCGTGTAGAGAGACTATAACAGACAACAGGATTATTGGTGGATAGGGTGTAGAACGTTTTCTTGACTAATCAGGTAAAATCTTATCCAGGATCTTTCTGAAGTAAGATTACCTTCGATTAGACGTTTATTTGTCATAATTTAAATCGAGTTTTGATATTTAAAAGGACATTTGATTGCTTTGGTCTAGCTGTGACAAAAAGTCACGGTAGTGTAGGCTAGCTACAGATTTGCTGTCACGTTTTCTTATTTGAATAAACGCTGAAGAAAGAATAGCTTCAACGATGGATCGGGTAAGTTTGGTTATGTTTTATTAACAGTATGCCCACTGTGGTGTATAACATGTCTAGGCCTAGTTATCACCATCTTTGATCTTCCATATCACTTCGCTCCATTTGAACAGCTGGACAAAATAAACAATGGTGGTAATAAACACTAGGGATATTTTGTCCTTCAGCAAAGTAGCCTACTAGCCTAAAGCCCTCATATTGATACAAGTCAATGTGCAACGAGCAGGTAAAGTCAGAACCATAGAGAAATAATGAGGCAGTAGCGGCGTGTGGGTAAAATCAACGGGAAGCATAGGCAGAAAAATAGCCATATTACAACCTATGTGTTGTGATCATTTCTTTATTTGTTCTATAACCTGTTAGTTCATATGCCTTGACACAGCCGAGACAAGACAGTGGCAGAATATATTCAACCACACCTTTTTGTTCAATCATAAAACCGGAGAGGAACATCTGTCTAGTTGAGTTCACAACACATAGGTTGTAATATGGCTATTTTTCTGCCTATGCTTCCCGAAATTACATTTTCGGGAATACTAAACTTTTGATTTAGAGTTACCGTAAGTCGAAAAGACAACAGGCGCTGCCTCCACTATTCAAGCACCATTTCAACATGGCTACTGTAGTAGGTCAAAGCTGTGTGCTGTGAAACATTGGTAGAGCGGGTGGGTAGGATTGTGCTGCTCATGTGAATTTCCCTTTTCTGCCTCAGACCGAAGCCTACTTCTCACTTAGTTTTTCATTTCTTACTATAAAATAGATGTATTTACTGTGATTATGGTACTGGAATATAAGAGTGTTTACTAAATTTCAAATCCACTGTAATATTGACTACATTGGAAAAGTTTAATTTCACGCTTCAATGTTCTTGGTTATTGTGGAAATTGACCCACTATGCTGTTTACTTTGTGCATATAGCCTACGTCATATCACTGACCTTTAATCTCAGAATATGCTATTTGTTTCATTGGAACGTTTTCCATCTGTTTTTTAGTTCCCGCTTAAAGATTTATTAGACTGTTTAAAATGTAGTCGACATGTGTCATTGTTGGATTCTTCTTGTATAGGCCTACCTCAAGTCCCGGCAGTGTGTTAACTTCATTTAAAATATTGAACTTAATAAAAACGTACTAAATAAATGTGAAGACCCTGGTCCTACCCCAACCAGCAGTGCAGCCACCAGTCCCAGGGGGGCCCTCAAGAAGGTATAGTGACAGACAGCTGTAGGGTGCATTGCTTTATAAAATGAGCAACATCTGCCTAGACAAATTCCAGGATTTAATTTAATCAGATACATTTTGCTATGTTTTATACTGTTTATTAATGTTTTATAGGGTTAAATAATGGGAGGCAAACATCAGTTTGTTAGTTGTTTTTTTTTATCTACAGGAACATTTGCACCAATGGCCCTCACACTAGCTCTACCTCTGCATAGATGCAATGTTAAGGAATCCCTAATTATCTTTGTCCTCCAAAAGTGTGCACTTGTTCACTTCTCCACTGGTTTGAAAGGAAATGACTGGAATAAAACATATGGTGGATACTCCCACTGGCATTTGACTCCACCAATCCAATGCGGTTTGAATTTTTGAAAATTGCATCAAAATAATGTAGTGCATTTTCGCACAAAGCTAAACATATCAAAAATGTTTCAAAACTCTTAGGCCATTTTCAATGAATGTATTACTTTTGAAAAGATTTTGCTGTAATTTTAACAATACATTTAAGTATCATTTAATCAAACCGCTTAAAACGGAACTACTAAACATTTGAAATTATGGTGTAGTGTACAATGCACTGCTGAAATACTTGGGTGGTAAATGATGTGTGACTTAAATTCTGGGTTTATCAAGATTAACTTTGGGGTGAAAGATGTGTTCAACTCTAATGAATGCTCAGTCAAAGGTTCTGAATATAATACCCCCTGGATTATGTTCAGAATCTTTGAGCATTCATTAGAGTTGAAAACATTTATTTAGCAGGAGGCAGGACCTATTTCTATTGAAGAAGCACATTTTTATTCTTAGCTTCTTAACTAACTTAACGTTAAAAACCATATCAGTTTTGACATTTGTACTAAGAGTAAAAAAAAATATACTTCCTTTTTTTATTTTTAAAAATTTACTGTACATTTGTGGAAAGTAGTGAACGACTGCACACTTCGGAATTGTATAAAATTTTTATATAACCTTTTTATTTTATCAGGAAGTCATACTGAGACCAATGCAGTACCTATGGCTTCCACTAGATGTCAACAGTTATATATAGATATATATCTATATATCTATCTCTCATAGCCTCAGAGATAGGATAGGTACAGGAAATGGCCAAGGTAGCTCAGATGTCAAGTTTTCTCATGCGCGAGTGAAATATTATCGCTAATATTCATAAAAGGATAGCTAAGGATGCATTTTAACTGGTATTTTATTTGTTTAGGAAACGTTTATAGGTATATTTGAACGTGTTCTCTTCACATTTCAATGGGCGATTCGACGTTGGATTTTCTGAACATAACGCACCGACCAAACAGAGATTTATGGATATAATAAGTGACTTTTTCTAACAAAAGAACCATGGCTTGTCTTCGTTGGACACTTGGGAAGCCCTCCGCAGAAGTTCTTCAAAATGTTTTGTGTGAACCCCATGGTTTATGAATTTATGCTAATAAGAAATATTGGAGGTACTACCCTCAAACAATCAAATGTTGTGCTTTCGCCGTAAAGACTTTTTGAAATCTGACAACGCTGTGATATTGCCAAGAAGCAGAACTTTTGATGACTATGCAACACTTGTATATTGATGAATGTTGTATATTGATGAATGCTAGCGCCCCACCACTCCCTAAGTAGTTAACCATCCCTGAGACTAGGTGTGGCAACCTGTATGTCTAAAGGTGGTTGGTACAGTGGGAATTTTTGTAAAATGGCTTTATAAATGAAAGCATAGCAATGTATCAACCTTCGTGACATCAAATAATGCCAGCCAACTTTCTGGTTGAGAATCCAGTGATAAGTACTAAAATTGTCACCTGTAATAAAGTGCAGTGCGCTATGATAATCTGCATATAACAGGCTTTAATGAAGTGGCAGCTGCATTCATATAGATGATGTTGCCATGGTCTAGGACCAATAGGGACGTCAACTGAATCTGCTTTCTACAATTTAGTGGGAGGCAGGACCTATTTCTATAAAGAAACACATTTTATTCTTAGCTAACTCATCAATATGCTTTTAAAAAGACAGCATTTCATCTATCCATATATTTGTAAGCAGGGACATGATCAATATGGACACCATCCAAAGTACATATGCTTAAATCAGTTATTTTTTTTGCGGTCTAGAGAACATGTACTTCGTTTTATCTGCATTCAATACTAATTTCAGGTCAATAAAGTTTTTCTGTAATGTAATGAAGGTACACTGTCTTCCAGATAGAGCCTGGTCAACAGCGTACACAACAGTATCATCCGCATACAAGTGCAGGTAATTTTTGTTTTTTACAGATAAGTCAATATTGTTAATTTAAACAGTAAAAAGTAAACACCCTACGGGACACCTTTCATAATGTCCAGGAAACCTGATTTAACACCATCCGTAGATTGGGGCTGGGTGATATTCCAAATGTCTATTGCAGAATCAAGTTTTTGTGGCTGACTGTACAAATCACACCTATCAGTAGCTGAAATTTGGCAGTACACCCAGACCGTGTTTTGAGAACAAACGGAAAATCTGTTTCACAGGCTCAGCTTAGAGAGGAGAAGCCTCGTGAGGTGTTGGTCCGTCACATGAATGAAACAAAACTCAAAAATAACTAGTCTGTGTATAGCCGTATATAAGACTACTGCTGGGACTGCCCAAGCAGAGCTCCTGATTTGACATGTACTATGGTGTGTTGAGTTGGCTGGAACACCTCCAGTGCGCTGCCAATAAACAATTATTAATTTAATATTGACTTCAAGTGTCTGTAAGAATTTTCCCGCAACATTTGGCTTCACGAAGTAGATAATTGATTCTGCCTGCGGAGCTTTCCAGTGGGGGTGTGCGAGGAAAACCGGTGGCGCATTTTATGAAGCGTGAAGGAAATTCCTGTCTGACCAAAAGAGGACCCGCCCAGACCAGACCCTTACTGTGAGATGCCCAGGAGGAGACACATCTGTGAATTTCCACAACATTCTCATGTCTTTTTGGTCTAGTCTCGTTCGCTCTTCCTGTGCTGTGCACCTTTTCACCAGAGATCTGTATATAATATAATGACGAGATGCTCATGTCTCCGGCCCTAACAATGGGAGTCGTCTCAAAGGGGGGAAGGCAAGCTTATGTTCAAAATGCATTACCAGTCAGTTTGGACACACTACTCATTCCCCAGGGCAATTGGGCTGATCCAAAACACCGTCAGGCAGAGGAGATATATTTCGAGTGGTCTTCTAGTCCGACTCAGGAGGCGCTCACACCACCCACCGCTTCCTAGTATATTACTTGCTAATGTTCAGTCTCTGGATGATAAAGTTGATGAGCTCAGGGAGAGTATTTCCTTCCAGAAAGACATCAGGGATTGTAACATACTCTGTTTCACGGAACCGTGGCTCTCTCGGACTATACTGTCTGAGTCCGTACAGCCAGTTGGGTTCTCAGTTCAGTAATAAATATCTATCTGGGAAGAAGGGCAGAGGTGTTTGTTTCATGATTAACTACTCATGGTTTGATTGTGATAACATACAGGAACTCAAGTCCTTTTGTTCACCAGACCTAGAATACCTCACAATCAAATGCCGACCGTATTACCTTCCAAGAGAATTCTCTTCGGTAATAGTCACAGCTGTGTATATTTTGTGAGTGATTTTGTGAGTGATTTTGGTGACAAGCTGAATTTCTTCAGCCTCCTAAGGTTGAAGAGGCGCTGTTGCGCCTTCTTCACCACGCTGTCTGTGTGGGTGGACCATTTCAGTTTTTCCATGATGTGTACGCCGAGGAACTTAACTTTCCACCTTCTCCACTACTGTCCCGTCTGTGGATAGGGGGGTGCTCCCTCTCCTGTTTCCTGAAGTCCACAATCATCTCCTTTGTTTTGTTGACGTTGAGTGAGGTTATTTTCCTGACACCACACTCCGAGGGCCCTCACCTCCTCCCTGTAGACCATCTCGTCGTTGTTGGTAATCAAGCCTACCACTGTAGTGTCGTCAGGAAGCTTGATGATTGAGTTGGAATGCGTGCTTGGCCACGCAGTCATGGGTAAACAGGGAGTACAGGAGAGGGCTGAGAACGCACCCTTGTGGGGCCCCAGTGTTGAGGATCAGCGGGGTGGAGATGTTGTTTCCTACCCTCACCACCTGGGGCCGGCCCGTCAGGAAGTCCAGGACCCAGTTGCACAGGGCTGGGTCGAGACCTAGGGTCTCGAGCTTAATGACGAGCTTGGAGGGTACTGTGGTGTTAAATGCTGAGCTGTAGTCGATGAACAGCATTCTTACATAGGTATTCCTCTTGTCCAGATGTGTTAGGGCAGTATGCAGTGTGATTGCGATTGCGTCGTCTGTGGATCTATTGGGACGGTAAGCAAATTGGAGTGGGTCCAGGGTGTCTGGCAGGATGGAGATATGATCCTTGACTAGTCTCTCAAAGCACTTCATGATGACGGAAGTGAGTGATAGTCATTTAGCTCAGTTACCTTAGCTTTCTTGGGAACAGGAACAATGGTGGCCCTCTTGAAGCATGTGGGAACAGCAGACTGGGATAGGGACTGATTGAATATGTCTGTAAACACACCAGCCAGCTGGTCTGCGCATGCTCTGAGGACACGACCAGGAATGAGCCGTTGAATTGTCTGAGCCGTTGAATTGTGACTACTTTGTCTCTTGACGCTTAGCTTGTTTGATTGCCTTGCGGAGGGAATAACTACACTGTTTTTATTCAGTCATGTTTCCTGTCGCCTTACCCTGATTAAAAGCAGTGGTTTGCGCTTTCAGTTTTGGGCATATGCTGCCGCGCGTATGCTGCGTATGCTGGGTACAACATCACCGATGCACTTGCTAATAAACTCGCTCACCGAATCAGCGTATACATCAATGTTGTTGTCAGATGCTATCCGGAACATATCCCAGTCCACGTGCTTGAAGCAATCTTGCAGCGTGGAATCAGATTGGTCGGACCAGCGTTGAACAGACCTTAGAATGTGCGTTTCCTGTTTTAGTTTCTGTCTGTAGGCTGGGAGCAACAAAATGGAGTCATGGTCAGACTTGCCAAAAGGAGGGTGCAGAATAGCCTTGTATGCATCACGGAAATTAGAATAACAATGATCCAGGATTTTACCAGCCCAAGTGGCACATTCGATATGCTGATAAAATTTAGGGAGCCTTGTTTTCAGATTAGCCTTGTTAAAATCCCCAGCCACAATAAATGCAGCCTCAGGATATGTGGTTTACATAGAGTCCAATGGATTTCTTTCAGTGCCGTCGATGTGTCAGCTTGAGGGGGGAGAATACACGGCTGTGATTTATAATCGAGGAGAATTCTCTTGGTAGATAATGCGGTCGGCATTTGATTGTAAGGAATTCTATGTCAGGTGAACAAAAGGACTTGAGTTCCTGTATGTTGTTATGATCACACCACGACTCGTTAATCATAAGACACACACCCCCCCCGCCCTTCTTCCCAGATAGATGTTTGTTTCTGTCGGCGCGATGCGTGGAGAAACCATGTGGCTGTACCGACTCAGATAACGTGTCCTTAGTGAGCCATGTTTCCGTGAAGCAAAGAACGTTGCAGTCGCCGATGTCTCTCTGGAAGGCAACTCTTTCTGGTATTTCGTCTACCTTGTTGTCCAGAGACTGGACATTGGCAAGTAAAATACTCAGGAGAGGTGCGCAATGTTCCCGTCTACGTAGCCTGACCAGAAGACCGCTGCGTTTCCCCCTTCTCCGGCGCCGCCGTTGTTTTGAGTCGCCGGCTGGGATTCAGTCTATTGTCCTGGTTGGTGGACCAAATAGAGGATCCGCTTCTGGAAAATCGTAATGTTGGTAATTGGTAACAAAATACTGAATAGCTTCCTGAGAACGTGAAGCGAGGCGGCCATCTCTGTCGGCGCCGGATGTACCTATTACTGTCTTTGAGAGAGGGGAAATGGTGGAGGCCATCTCTGTCACTCCCCTTAGTGATGTGGTCACCCTCTCCTGTTGGGCATGCCGGTCATTGGTCCACGTGAAAGATGATATGGCTTGGGGAGCCAAGCTGGGCCACAGTAGCTCTGTCCGATATGGGGCACCATAACTATGACACCATTTTATTTGGGAAAAGTTGATGCTCTAATATAAACTTTCCATTTGATTGATGGGAGTAATTACAAGCCATGAGATGGGGATGGAGGGGGTCAGCTGGGTTGGTGCATTGTTTGGTTGGATTGGTTGGTAGGTTCTTATTCAGCTGTTGGCCTGGTCCAAGGCTTTTGTGGAACTCTTTGTAGAGTGGATGGTGGTGGCTGAGAAATACCTTCCTTGGCTCATGTAGCTCCTTCTACAGGTCCTGCATGTGGCCAGTGTTGACTGTACTGGACAGTTCCTATCTAAGTTTGCGCACTTCCATCCTGAGAGCCTGGTTGTAGTCCTCAACATTTTCCATTGCACACTGCTGCTCCCGGATCTCCTCCCTATGCTGACGCACCAGGCTGATCTCCTCCTCTATAAGATGCTGTGGTACTGCAGGTGTCACGTGTGTGTGTGTGTGTGTGTGTGTGAGAGAGAGAGAGAGGCATGCTCAGAGCTGTGTCTGCTGCAGGTGAGGGAGGGAGAGGGACACTGGGGACTACAAACTTGGACACTGAGGGAGTGGAGGCTGTTGTAGGTAGTGACAGTGGAGAGGTTGTAAGTACAGCAACAAGGTTTTATTTGGTCGAAGTAGTGGCGCCTCCTGAGTGGGCAGCGGTCTAAGGCATCACTACAGAACCGGGTTTAATCCCTGGTGCGGCTGGCTTACGGGTGAAGCAAGCAGTGTGTCAAGAAGCAGTGCGGCTTGGCAGGGTCGTATTTCGGGAGGACGCATGGCTCTCGATCTTCGCCTCTAACCGAGGCCGTACTGGAGTGGCAGCGATGGGACAAGACTGTTAATTACCAATTCATTGGGTCTAATGATATTCTATGTACAATACTTTCTGCGGTCAACAGGACAGAACTATCCCGTCCCCCACCACCCTGCCAGAGTCCCCGGGTTGCAACTCTCCTGGTAGCGCCTTACTGCTGGGTCTAAAGAGGGTGTCTTCGTTGCTGATCGACTGTAGGAAAACACCAGGGCATAGTGGAACTTCGAGAGGTGGACACGAGGAAGATTTGATTTCATCAAGTAAGAACAATGTTGTATGTGGATTAGACTACAATCTGCTTCTGAAACTTCTGTTAATTGATTGATAAATAATATACACTCATTGCCAGTTTATTAGGTACACCCATCTTGTACCGGATCGGAGCCACCTTTTCCTCCAGAACAGCCTGAATTCTTCGGGACATGGATTCTACAAGGTGTCGGAAAATTTCCAGAGGGATGTTGATCCATGCTGACGCGATGGCATAGCACAGTTGCTGCAGATTGGACGGCGTCACATTCATGCTGCCAACAGCTCGTTCCATCTCATCCCAAAGATATTCTATTGGGTTTGGTCACAACAACATTCAGATACACCGTGTTGTTAAATCGTTGCTGAATTGGTATCAAGTGACCTAAGGTGTGCCGGGAAGACATTCCCCACACCAGTACACCACCGCCACCAGCCTGTACCAGGCTGGATGGGTCCATGGGCTCATGCTTTGCACACCAAATCCTAACTGCCATTAGCATGACGCAACAAAAAACGGGATTTGTCGGACCAGGAAATGTTTTCCAATCCTCAATTGTCCAGTGTTGATCGCGTGCCCTCTGGAACAGTTTCTTGTTTTTAGCTAATAGGATGGAACCCGGTGTGGTTCTCTGCTGTAATAGCCCACCCGTGACGAGGATCAACTAGTTTGCGTTCCGTGATGGATATGTAAACATGCGTTCCGTGATGCCGTTCTGCACACCACTGTTGTACTGCGCTGTTATTTTTTTGTGGCCCGCCTGTTAGCTGGCACGATTCTTGCCATTCTCCTTCAACCTCTCCAATCAATGAGCTGTTTTCACCAACAGGACTGCCGCTGACATTGTCTTTTGTTTGTCAATTCTAACATTTAATCAAACAGTAACTGAATGTCTCTACCTGTCTGCCTGCTATAGGTAGCAAGCCACAGCCACGTGACTCACTGTCTGTAAGTGTACCTAATAAACTGGTCACTGAGTGTACTGTACTTATTGATGATCATTTTTGTTTATGGACCCATATTTCATAAACCTAGTTATTCAATGTCTTTGTTTCACAGGGGACACCCCTAAACATGGTTATCTCGGTGGGAGGGGCTTATCATCTGCTCAACTTCAACATCATGTTGCTGAGGAGACCGAGAAGTGTCTCTCCAGATCAGAACATCTCAAGAAACACCAGCAGAGACGTGTAGGGAAGAAACCTCACCACTGCTGCTCTGACTGTGGGAAGAATTTCACTAGCCGGAGTTGCTTCATTATTCACCAGCGGATTCACACCGGCGAGAGACCATACTTCTGCTCTCAGTGTGGGAAGAGGCACATCTCTGCAGGGCGTCTTAAAGAACACCAAAGAGTCCATACAGGAGAGAAACCTTACAGATGCTCACAGTGTGGGAAGAGTTTTGCTCTATCTGGCACCTTAAAATCTCATCTGAGAATCCATACAGGAGAGAAACCGTACTGCTGCTCTCAGTGTGGGAGGAGTTTTACTGTATCTACCGCCTTAAAATCTCATCTGAGAGTCCATACAGGAGAGAAACCGTACTGCTGCTCTCAATGTGGGAAGGGTTTTACTGTGTCTAGCGCTTTAAAATCGCATTTGATAATTCATACAGGCGAGAGGCCTTACCCCTGCCTTCGTTGTGGGAAAAGCTTTGTTAGTGCAGGAAACCTAACCGTACACAAGCGGATACACACTGGAGAGAGGCCTTATAGCTGTGATCAGTGTGGAAAGAGCTTTGCTCTAGCTTCCGTGCTGACTTCACACCTGCGCATACACACTGGAAAGAAACCTTATAGCTGTGAACAGTGTGGAAAGAGCTTTGCCGTAGCTTCCTCCCTGACTAGACACCAGCGAACACACACTGGAGAGAAACCTTATGTCTGTCTATGTGGAAAGAGCTTTGCTCAGTTAGGGACAATGAAAAGTCACCAGAAAACAAAAACGTGCCCTATTTCATCTTCCTCCTATACGGCACAGGTTCCAGATCCCTAAATAAAGGATCAATAGAAAACAGCTAGTGAACAGTCATATCCATCTCCCATTGTTAAACAGTTGCCTTAGTCTGATCACCATGGTAACCTCTGTGGTACATAATATGCAGCTCTGATCTAGGATCAGGTCTCCCCTGTGTCAGTAATATCACACATTGGGATCTAAATGGATAAATGTTATTATAGAATATGTCATAGTGAACGTGTGTGCTCATAAAACTAATTAATTAATAATACATTGGATAATTGGTCAAGGCAAGAACTATGCATATTGTGTCTTGTAACACCGGTTAATGTAATAACTTTTAGATTTATAATGTAATAAAACCGGTAAATGTAATATCTTGTACCCCAGAAATGGAACGTAAATCACAGAAAATAGATGCTGTGGTGGCAGCTGCAGAGATTTATTTGGGTATATGAGATTTGACTTGAGAAGAGTTACATGGTGTGTTGAAGGGTGATGTCCGGTCCTCCCAGGCCGTTGGTATGGTGCAGGAGCAGATAGGGTCAAAGTAGTGGAATGGGGTAGTGCGTTTTTAATGAGTGTAGGTGGCAGCTGCTGAGAAGTACCTGGTTGTACAATGTTTTACTGCAGAAGAGTTATAAGATAAATATATATACAGTACCAGTCAAAAGTTTGGACACACCTAATCATTCCAGGGTTTTTCTTTATTTTTCCTATTTTCTACATACCTGGAATGCTTTTCCAACAGTCTTGAAGGAGTTCCCACATATGCTGAGCACTTGTTGGCTGATTTCTCTCACTCTGGTCCAACTCATCCCAAACCATCTCAATTCGGTTGAGGTTGGGTGATTGTGGAAGCCAGGTCGTCTGATGCAGCACTCCATCACTCTCCTTCTTGGTCAAATAGCCCTTACACAGCCTGGAGGTGTGTTGGGTAATTGTCTTGTTGAAAAAACAACCAGATGGGATGGCGCATCGCTGCAGAATGATATGGTAGCCATGCTGGTTGTGTGCCTTGAATTCTAAATAAATCACTGACTGTGTCACCAGCAACGCACCATCACACCACCTGACTGCTTTACGGTGGGAACCACACATGTGGAGATCATCCGTTACCCTGCTTCTCACAAAGACATGGCGGTTGGAACCAAAAATCTCACATTTGGATTCATCAGACCAAAGGACAGATTTCCACCAGTCTAATGTCCATTGCTTGTGTTTTTTTTCCCCCCCAAGCAAGTCTCTTATTGGTGTCCTTTTAGTGGTTTGACCATGAAGGCCTGATTCACGTAGTCTCTTCTGAACAGTTGTGTCTGTTACTTGAACTCTGAAGAATTTATTTGGGCTGCTATTTCTGAGGTGCAGTTAACTCTAATGAACTGCAGCAGAGGTAACTCTGGGTCTTCCTTTCCAGATGCGGTCCTCATGAGAGACAGTTTCATCATAGCCCTTGATGGTTTTTGCGACAGCACTTGAAGAAACTTTGACTGACCATGTCTTAAAGTAATGATGGACTGTTTATCTTTGCTTATATGAACTGTTCTTGACATATGGACAGGCCTATTTGGTAAAATACCATCTTCTGTATACCAACCCTACCATGTCACAACACAACTGATTGGCTCATACACATTAAGAAAGAAATTAACTTTTAACAAGCCACACCTATTAATTGAAATGCATTTCAGGTGACTGGTTGAGAGAATGCCAAGAGTGTGCAAAGCTGTCATCAAGGGAAAGCTACTTTGAAGAATCTAAAATCTAAAATAACACTTTTTTTTGGTTATTCCATATGTGTTATTTCATAGTTGTTGATGTCTTCACTATTATTCTACAATGTAGAAAATAGTACAAATAAAAACCCTTGAATGAGTATGTGTGTCCAAACTGTTGACTGATAATATATAAACTCAGCAAAAAAAGAAACGTCCTCTCACTGTCAACTGCGTTTATTTTCAGCAAACTTAACATGTGTAAATATTTGTATGAACATATGATTCAACTGCCTGCAATGACAACAAGCTCAGTCCGATGATGCTGTGACACACCGCCGCAGACCATGACGGACCCTCCACCTCCAAATCAATCCTGCTCCAGAGTACAGGCCTCGGTGTAACGCTCTTTCCTTCAACGTTAAACGTGAATCCGACCCCCTGGTGAGACAAAACCGCGACTCATCAGTGAAGAGCACTTTTTGCCAGTCCTGTCTGGTCCAGCGACGGTGGGTTTGTTCCCATAGGCGACGTTGTTGCCTACAAGCCCTCAGTCCAGCCTCTCTCAGCCTATTGCGGACAGTCTGAGCACTGATGGAGGGATTTTGCGTTCCTGGTGTAACTCGGGCAGTTGTTGTTTCCATCCTGTATCTGTCCCGCAGGTGTGATGTTCGGATGTACCAATCCTGTGCAGGTGGTCTGCCGCTGCGAGGATGATCAGCTGTTCGTCCCGTCTCCCTGTAGCGCTCTCTTAGGCGTCTCACAGTACGGACATTTTACCACCAACCAATTTATTGCCTTGGCCACATCTGCAGTCTTCATGCCTCCTTGCAGCATGGCTAAGGCACGTTCACGCAGATGAGCAGGGACCCTTGGCATCTTTCTTTTGGTGTCTTTCAGAGTCGGTAGAAAGGCCTCATTTAGTGTCCTAAGTTTTCATAACTGTGACCTTAATTGCCTACCGTCTGTAAGCTGTTAGTGTCTTAACGACTGTTCCACAGGTGCATGTTCATTAAATGTTTATGGTTCATTGAACAAGCATGGGAAACAGTGTTTAAACTCTTTACAATGAAGATCTGTGAAGTTATTTGGATTTTTACGAATTATCTTTGAAAGACAGGGTCCTGAAAAAGGGACGTTTCTTTTTTTGCTGGGTGTATATATTTATATACATTATGAGATAGTGGTAAATAGGTGTAGGTTTGGTTAGTGGTGAAATTGTCTTATTTTGTTTGTGTCACATTTAACGTGATTGAAAACACCCACTACTGCAGAGTAGCTGGCAGCGTGCACAAACAAAATGTGTAAACTCCATGACACCAAAGAAGACAATTTCAGAATGCCTGACTTCTGTGGAGGCTGCATCGCAGTAAATGCTGTATGGCCAGTGGCAACCCATCATTCAGGGCATGTGGGGGAGAAAACAGATATTTGCAATTTTTTGTTGTTTGCTGTTTTGCATGTTATTTTGGCGTTAATACATATCACATATCAGTTTGCAAACAATGAAAAAAATAATTTAGTTAATAAAGCTGCATATAAACATTTTCTTTTTTTCTTAAGGCAGCTCCAAAATGCAGGTGTTTCATCCTAGCTCAGTGCTTTCTGTGGTGGTGGGGCAGCCAGTGGAAAATACAGAGCGTAGGGGTTGGTAATGTTCTCTAGTTGTGCTGTGATGCACATTTTCTTAACATTTGTTATAATTAGCAATGAATTTGTATCCCCTCTTGTCGGGCTTCGACTGCATATTTTCTTCCAACCTGAAAACGTTGTGAAGCCACGCCCATTTTCTGAATCGGTGATCAGGCCTACCCATTTTCTGGGCCCGAAAAAAATATGGAAACTGCATGTATACTTCGTATTTTGGCGAATGTAGTACGACACCCGGGAACTTTTGGCATACTAACTATATCCATACTATGACTAATAAGCACACTACATACTCAATTTACCTCACAAATAGTATGGTTAGTGTGGTTAGTATGTGTATTCGAACACAGCTTAGGTCACAGCACAAGCTCAGACTGGGAAAATACGTTTTGAATGGTCATCCAACTCGGAATTCAATTTCGGGAACTTGGGCCTCTTTCTAGAGCTCTGACCTGAAAATCACTGACGTCATGATTCAACTTTTTTTTTTTTTTTTTAACGTTTTCAGTTGTCTTGAAAACACCATCAATCTAGAGAATGACAGACTGATTACAAAATTTGCCCACAAGATGGACCGTCGCGCCACCTTCCTGTTCAAGTGTGCACAGCACAACAAGGTGAGTCAAAATGTATTGTATGCTGTTGCATAAGTGATGTAATAGCCCATGTGCCTCACCCTAATAATTTGGTATCTTTCCCCCTCAACTTAGCCTACTGTTCTGACTTGGTGGTGTACATTTAGCCTATAGCCTGTTTCAGAGAAATGTCATCATTGAATATTGTAAGTGCTTTCATTGTCTGTTTACATACCCCCTTTATTTATCCTACAGTATGACTTGGTGTACAGGGAGAATAGCCTACTGTAAGAACAGCCCATATTCTGTCGCTGTACATTTCAAAAGTGCTGAACAAATAGTTATATTGAATACGTCCGTATTTTATATTGACTACTACTACGTTGCACATTGTCTAAATCAATATTACGGATTGCCTCTTATCTGCTCATCGTTCCCTTAAGTCATAGTTTGTACATCTCAATTGTCAGTAGTAACCACATTTGTTTAAGGAAGTCAGGCATATCAGCTATGTTTTTTGGAAAGGCAGTAAATGAGGCTGAATGAACTTAGGTTGCCAGACAAGACACCATTAGGCATAGCCATGGTAAGGATTCTCTCCCTGGTGCTGAAAAGAACTTGCTGTTGGGACAGCTCTATGTAAGCCCTAATACTTTGTGGGCACTGTTTGTCACTGTTATAGTGCAATTAATGTATTGATTAGTGTTTATGTTGCTTTGCTGGCATGCATCCCCAAAAATGTTTGGCCTACCAAGATTTACATGCTGAAATCGCAACTGGCTTTACTGGTTCACTGCACGGATAGTGTATTGGTAATCAGTCTGTGATTTACGAGGCTACTGTTACTGGGCCTCAGCCAATAACTATATCTGGACTCTCAAGAGGCAAAGAGAGAGGCCCAACTCGAGCCATCTAGCCATGATCTAATTTGATAGACAGTAGCAACGAATGTCACTAATCTCAAATTCGGCCTGCCTCTTTCCAGCAAACCGAAGCCAGCCATAGACTGCAAGCTGTTTTTGTTGTTTCTATAAATACCTTCGATTTGTGATTTTAATTAGATTTGATTTGCAAATGGAAAAACAATACAACCACACGTGGACATAATGCATTTTACAATCATTGAGAATGACACAAAAAATGTGATTCAAATCATTTAAAGTTCAAATAGAGTAATGATATATTGATTATGGCAAAAACAGCCATTAATTTAACATACTATGTATTTGAGACAATACAAACAGTTATTTCCTAACAATAAATGACTCCCTTAACCGCCTCACCCACTAGAAGAGGTGTTGATGACTATGTACAGTAGGTGGCGGTACCTCTTAAACACCACAGAAGCAGCTGAAAAGCATCTATAGGTAGGTAGTTCTTTGTTACCATCCTCTATCGAGTTTTCAATCCAAATACAATTCCACGGGCTTTTGCAGGATGTTTCTAATGTAAGATTAGTCTACATGAGACGATCATTTGTCACAACTTAAATCGAGTTTTGATAATTAAGGTGTGGTCTAGCTTTTATTTGTTTGAACGCTGTGACAAAGAAAATAACTGCAGCGTACACATTTACTGTAACTTTTTTATTTATTTGAAGAGTTGTTGAAGAAAGAATACAGTAGCATCCACGATGGACCGGGTACGTTTGGTTGACTGGATTGCTGATGCTATGTATTTATTGGCTATTAACCGGTGGCTTCAAAGCCTCTTAACTTCTTTGAGGTATTTTCTGAACACCTCAAATAGTTTCTCCAGATGTCAGTTCGACCACACACCGTTTACACACTGATTTGTTTCGCCCAAATAAAAAAAGACAGTTGAAAATAGGTGATTCTTGTTGCTAGTCTACCAGGTACGGTGCTTTTAGCTTGTGTTTACGCGTCTTTATGCAGAAGTAATACAACAATGATAGCTAGCAATGCAAATTGTCTGTAATTATGTACATGTAGATAGAGTTATTAAAGTGGCTATGCATAGATAATTAGAGTTGCACCAGCGTGTGGGGGCAATAGTCTTGGTAGCCATTTGATTGGCTGTTAAGGAGTCTGTTTAGAAGCCTCTTGGACCTAGGCTTGCCCAGGGGGTAGCAGAGAGTACGGTCTATGACTAGGGTGGCTGGAGTCTTTTTTTTTTTTTAGGGCCTTCCTCTGACACCGCCTGCTATAGAGGTCCTGGATGGCAGGAAGCTTGGCCCCAGTGATGTACTGGGCCGTTCTCACTACCCTCTGTAGTGCCTTGCGGTCGGAGGCCGAGCAGTTGCCATACCAAGCAGTGATGCAACCAGTCAGGATGCTCTTGATGGTGCAGCTGTAGAACCTTTTTGAGGATCTGAGGACCCATGCCAAATCTTTTCAATCTTCTGAGAGGGAATAGGTTTTGTTGTGCCCTCTTCACGACTGTCTTGGTGTTCTTGGTCCATGTTAGTTTGTTGATGTAGACACCAAGGAACTTGAATCTCTCAACCTGCTACACTACAGCCCGTCGATGAGAATGGGGGCATGCTCTGTCCTCTTTTTCCTGTAGTTCACAATCATCGCCGTTGTCTTGATCACTTTGAGGGAGAGGTTGTTGTCCTTGCAACACATGGTCAGGTCACTGACCTCCCTATAGGTTGGCTCATCGTTGTCGGTGATCAGGCCTACCACTGTTGTGTCATCAGCAAACTTAATGATGGTGTTGGAGTCGTGCCTGGCTGTGCAGTCATGCGTGAACAGGGAGTACAGGAGGGGACTGAGCATGCACACCTGAGGGGCTAACGTTTTGAGGATAAGTGTGGCGGATGTGTTGTTACCTACCCTTACCACCTGGGGGGTGGCCTGTCAGGAGGTCCAGGATCCAGTTGCAGAGGGAGGTGTTTAGTCCCAGGGTCCTTAGCTTAGTGATGACCTTTAAGGGAACTATGGTGTTGAACGCTGAGCTGTAGTCCATGAATAGCAATCTCACATAGGTGTTCCTTTTGTCCAGGTGGGAAAGGGCAGTATGGAGTACAATAGAGATTGCACTCCACACTGGGTCTAGGGTTTCTAGAATAATGGTGTTGTGAGCCATGACCATACTTTCAATGATTTAGCAGGCGAAAACCCGAGGAAAATCCATCTAAATGTACAGTTTTTTTTTTTTTTTTTTTTTGTAAATGAGCATCTTCTCCATTGTGCCTATTGCATACAATCTTATGTAGGACTGAGACTGCAGTACCTATTGCTTCCACTAGATGTCAGCAGTCAACGGTCAAAGACTGGGAATTCTAGCAGTGACCAGAACGGATATGGAGAGGAAATTGTCAGGCGACCACTTTTGTAAACAAGGTTTGACGCGCGTGAGATTGTGAACGCTCACCACTTTATTTTCCTTTCCTATCGTTCACGTTATCGTCCGGTTGAAATATTACAGCAAATATACCCAAAAGGATACCTAAGGATACATTAAAAATGATGTTTGATTTGTTTGTAGAAAGTGTATAGGTATAATTTGAACGTGTTCTCTTCACGGTTCAATGGGTGACTCAACGGTGGATTTTATGATCATAACGCACCAACCAAACGGAGATTTATGGATATAATAAATGACTTTTTCTAACCAAAGAAGCATGGATTGTCTTCGTTGGACACTTGGGAAGCCCTCAGCAGAAGTTCATCAAAGGTAAAGCGATTTTATGTGTTTTGTGAGACCCGTGTTGGGTTATGGATTTATGCTAATGCATAAATATTAGAGGTGCTACCCTCAAACAATCAAATGTTGTGCTTTCGCCGTAAAGCCTTTTTGAAATCTGACAACGCTGTGATATTGCCAATAATCAGAGCTTTTGATGACTATGCAACACTTGTATATTTATGAATGTTTAATAATTCCTACTTTTGGATTTTGAATTTGGCGCCTCACATTTCACCACTGCTCCCCTAAGTAGTTAAAGGTCTTACTCACATCGGCAGCGGAGAGCGTGATCACACAGTCGTCCGGAACAGCTGATGCTCTCATGCATGTTTCAGTGTTACTTGCCTCAAAGCGACATAGAAGTTATTTAGCTCGTCTGGTAGGCTCGTGTCACTGGGCAGCTCTCGCCTGTGCTTCCCTTTTGTAGTGTGTAATAGTTTGCAAGCCCTGCCACATCCGACGAGCGTTGAAGCCGGTGTAGTACGATTAGATCTTAGTCCTGTATTGACGCTTTGCCTGTTTGATACTTTGTCGGAGGGCATAGCGGGTTTTCTTATAAGCTTCCGGTTTAGAGTCTCGCTCCTTGAAAGCGGCAGCTCTGCCCTTTAGCTCAGTGCTAATGTTGCCTGTAATCCATGGCTTCTGGTTGGGGTATGTACGTACAGTCACTGTGGGGACAACGTCATCGATGCACTTATTGATGAAGGTAGTGACTGATGTGGTGTACTCCTCAATGCCATCGGAAGAATCCCGGAACATATTCCAGTCTGTGCTAGCAAAACAATCCTGTAGTTTAGCATCTGCTTCATCTGACCACTTTTTTTTATAGACCGAGTCACTGGTGCTTCCTGCTTTAATTTTTGCTTGTAAGCAGGAATCAGGAGAATAGAATTATGTTGAGATTTGTCAAATGGGGGGGCGAGGGAGAGCTTTGAAAGCGTCTCTGTGTGGAGTATAGGTGGTCCAGAGTTCTTTTTCTTCTGGTTGCACATTTAACATGCTGAAAGATATTTGGTAAAATGGATTTAAGTTGCATTAAAGTCCCCGGCCACTAGGAGCGCTGCCTCTGGATGAGTGTTTTCCTGTTTGCTTATGGTGGAATACAGCTCATTGAGTGTGGTTTTAGTACCAGCCTCTAACTGGTGGTATGTAGACAGCTATGAAAAATACAGATAAACTGAAGACCACACTATCTAGAGTTTATCGTGAGATAAGACTTCCTTAGATATCGTGCACGACAGATTGACTTTTCAATGCCGATACCGATTATTGGAGGTCCAAAAAAGCCGATACCAATTAATAGGCCGATTTTAAAAATATATATATTTTTATTATAATAATTTTTTTCAAATATATATATATATTTGTAATAATGACAGTTACAACAATATTGAATGAACACTTTTATTTTAACTTAATATAATACATAAAATCTATTTAGTCTCAATTTGGTTTAAATAATGCAAAAACAGTGTTGGAGAAGAAAGTGCAATATGTGCCATGTAAAAAAAGCTAACGTTTGAGTTCCTTGCTCAAGACATGAGACTATATTAAGGCTTGTGGTTCAATATTCCCAGTTAAGAAGTTTTAAGTTGTAGTTATTATAGGAGTTAAGACGCGCCGACTATTTCTCTCTATACCATTTGTATTTCATATACCTTTGACTGTTGATGTTCTAATAGGCACTTTAGGCTGGCAATACTAATCTCAGGAGTTGATAGGCTTGAAGTCATAAACAGCGCTGTGAAGCAAGCGTTGCTAAGAGCTGCTGCCAAACGCAGTAAAGTGCTGTTTGAATGAATGCTTACGAGCCTGCTGCCGCCTACCACCGCTCAGTCAGACTGCATAATCAAATCATACTTAATTATAATATAATAAACTCACAAATACGAGCCATTTGCCATTACTATGGTCAAATCCGGAAACTATCATTTCAAAACAAAACGTTTATTCTTTCAGTGAAATACGGAACCGTTCTGTATTTTATCGAACGGGCGGCAACCATAAGTCTAAATATTGCTGTTACATTGTACAACCATCAATGTTATGTCATAATTATGTACAATTCTGGCAAATTATTTAGCAACGAGCCAGGCAGCCCAAACTGTTGCATATACCCTGATTCTTTATGCAATGAATGCAAGAGAAGTGACACAATTTCCCTAGTTAATATTGCCTGCTAACATGAATTTCTTAACTAAAAATGCAGGTTTAAAAAATATATTTATTTTGTTAAATCATCCCCTGTTTGGTGAAGTATGTTGTGATTCGATGATAAATTAACAGGCACTGCCATGATTATATGCAATGCAGGACAAGCTAGTTAACCTAGTAATGTCATCAACCATGTGTATTTAACTAGTGATTATGTGAAAACTGATAAGATAAGTTTAATGCTAGCTAGCAACTTACCTTGGCTCCTTGCTGCACTCGTAACAGGTGGTCAGCCTGCCACGCAGTTTCCTCATGGAATGCAATGTAATCAGCCATAATAGGCGTCCAAAAATGAAGATTACCGATTGTTATGGAAACTTGATATCGGCTCTACCACTTATTGTTTACAAATATGCATAGGCCCCGGCCCCGTGTCTTAACAGAGGCTGCTGTTCTGTCCTGCCCTGCCGATAATGTTCTTAATGTCGTCGTTCAGCCACGACTCGGAAACATAACATATTACAGTTTTTAATGTCCCGTTGGTAGGATATACGTGCTTTCAGTTCGTTCCATTCATTTTCCAGTGATTGAATGTTAGCTAGCAGAACGGAAAGCAAGGGCAGATTAGCCACTCGTCGCCTGATCCTCACCAGGCATCCTGATCTCTTTCTGCAAACCTTACGTTTCCTTTTCCAGCGAATCACAGGGATCTGTGCCTGGTCGGGTGTTCGTAGTATATCCCTTGCATCTGACTCATTGAATTGAATGAGGAGTTCTTCTTTGAGGTGAGTAATCCCAGTTCTGATGTCCAGAAGCTCTTTTCGGTCATAAGAGAAGGTAGCAGCAACATTTATGTACAAAACAACATTTTTTAAAAATAAAATAGCATGGTTGGTTAAGAGCCGATAAGACGGCAGCCCTACCCTATGCGGCAGCCCAGCCCTACCCTACTGTCAGTATTTGTCATCATATTGAGAAAATGGATGGCACTGTGATATACTGCATCCAATTTTCTGAGTAGAGTGTTGGAGGATCGGAAGGATAGTCCGCTTTACGAAAGTATGTTTGGCAGCATGAGTGAAGGAGGTTTTGTTGCGAAATAGGAAGCCGATTCTAGATTTAATTTTGGATTGGAGATGCTTAATGTGAGTCAGGAAGGAGAGTTTACAGTCTAACCAGATATTTGTAGTTGTCCACATATTCTAAGTCAGAACCGTCCAGAGTAGTGATGCTAGTCGGGGCGGGCGGGTACGTGCAGTGCGGTTGAAGAGCATGCATTTATTTTAACTTGCATTTAAGAGCAGTTGGAGGCCACGGAAGAAGTGTTGTATGGCATTGAAGCTTGTTTGGAGGTTTGTCAACTTCTTAGGGCTAGGGGGCAGTATTTTGACGTTCGGATGAAAAAACGTGCCCAAAGTAAACTGCCTGTTACTCAGGCCCAGAAGCTAGGATATGCATATAATTAGTAGCTTTGGATAGAAAACTCTGAAGTTTCTAAAACTGTTAAAATAATGTCTGTGAGTATAACAGAACTGATATGGCAGGCAAAAACCCGAACAAAATCCATCCGGGATGTCTGAATCAGTCATGTCACACTGATTTCAATAGGCCAGCTATTCAAAGCCTCATAGTTTAAACCCCAGATTGCAGTTCCTATGGCTTCCACTAGATGTCAACAGTCTCTAGAAAAAGGTTTGAAGCTTCAATCATGAAAATCAAGGGAGTAAGACCACTTGTTCCTGAGGTCACATCAAGTGTACTGTTTTGGATTTTGCGCGTTACAGGGAATGCGCGCTCAGTTCTTTTTCTCTTCTATTCAGCAGGTTATATTCCATCTGAAATATTATAGTTTATATTCATTTTAGGGTATCTGAGTATTGATTACAGATGCTGTTTGTCTTTTTTCGACAAACTTTACGGGTACTTTTGGGATATCGTTTGTCTGCATGAATGAAAGCCTTTGGGCAGGTGGATTACTGAACAAAACACGCCAACCAAATGGAGCTATATGGATATAAAGAGGAACTTTATCGAACAAAAGGACCTTTTATTGTGTTATCTGGACGCTTGGGTATGCCATCAGAGGAAGATCATCAAAGGTAAGCAATTTTATTTTATGCTATTTTTGAGTTTTGTGACACCTCTGCTGGTTATGTTATTATGCTAATTGAGTTTGAGTGGGGCGCTGTCCTCAGACAATCAAATGTTCTGCTTTTGCTGTAAAGCCTTTTTGAAATCTGACAATGCTGTTAGATTAACAAGAGTCTAAGCTGTTGAAGGGTGTGCAGCATTTGTATTTTCATGAATGTTTGAAATTAGTATTTTTGTAATTTGAATTTGGTGCTTTCCAATCTTTAGGGATCTCATACAATACGAAAGAGGAGGTTGAATAGGCTAGTAATAGGGGTTGCAACAATTGCGGCAGATAATTTTAGAAAGAGAGGGTCCAAATTGTCTAGCCTAGCTGATTTGTAGGGGTCCAGATTTTGCAGCTCTTTCAGAACATCAGCAATCTGGATTTGGGTGAAGGAGAAGCGTGGGGGTTTGGGCAAGTTGCTGTGGGGGGTGCAGAGCTGTTGGCCGGTGTAGGGGTAGCCAGATGGAAAGAATGGCCAGCCGTAGAAAAATGCTTATTGAAATGATCTATTTATCGTAGATTTATCGGTGGTGACCGTGTTTCCTAGCCTCAGTGCAGTGGGCAGATGTGCTCTTATTCTCCATGGACTTTAGTGTCCCAAAACCTTTTGGAATTAGTGCTGCAGGATGCACATTTCTGTTTGAAAAAGCTAGCCTTTGCTTTCCTCACTGACTGTGCATATTGGTTCCTGACTTCCCTGAAAAGTTGCATATCGCGTGGGCTATTCGATGCTAATGCAGTACGCCACAGGATGTTGGTCAGGATGATATCTATGAGGGTGCCCGTGGTTATGCATTTAGGGTTGTACCTGGTAGGTTCCTTGATAATTTGTGTGAGATTGAGGGCATCTAGCTTTGATTGTAGGACGGCCGGGGTGTTAAGCATATCCCAGTTTAGGTCACCTAACAGTACGAACTGGATTCAGAATTTCTGTTGATTTCAAATATCCCTACCATCATATCTAAGCCATTATTTTGTATTTATTTAACCTTTATTTGACTAGACAAGTCTGTTAAGCACAAATTCTTATTTACAATGACGGCCTACACTATGACACCAATGTCGATTTAAAACTTGCAAATCAACTTGATTAGAGATACACAACACACTCCCCACCGTAATGGCTGGACAGCTCATGATGAGAGGAGTACCAGAAAGCAGATTTATATCAGGGTCCTTAGCAGTTGAGTTTTCAGAGTATTTTCTGTGCCTACCTAGCTCACATTCTATACGTCAGATTAAAATGAGCATATGGCTGTTGCCCTCTAAATTCATATAACTCAGCCATAGAAACTTAACAAAGAAATCCCCATGTACAATAGAGCCACATCTTTCTGGTGCCTTGTACATCTTGTTTCTAGTCTAAAGCATTGCAGAGTTATGCATCCTATACATTTATATAATCAGGGTTTGGGGGGCATTAGCCCCCTCCTCCTCCCCAAGCACCACACCACTGGAATGAACGTCGATAAATATCCAACACATGGGCTAGTCCACCATCCTGATCAGAGCTGAAAATACAATCAAGCCAGTAAAATGGCACAGTTGTTAGTTTGGCCACTGTTGATCTAAACAGATTTGGATTAAAATGTCAAGAAGACAGGAGAAGGAGCATACTGGAGTTTATTCTGAATGTTTGAAACTGGTGAGTTTGTCCTGATACTAGCCAGCATGCATTTTCTCACTGCAGTGCACAACATGCTGTTTACATGTGTATTTGTTTTCTCAGCTACAGTTTGAGTTGTGTCCTGTCTGACAGTGAAATATGTCTATATTGGACTATAGAGCTAGCTAGTGTTGCAAAAGCCAACTGTATTGCAAGGTATCAGCGTGGCATTTTGCCTTAAATTTGATGACGGTTTTGAACTGATGTAGTTAGCTAGCTATGTTTTGTGGAAAAATGTAGGACTAAGCTATGTTGGGTTTGAGAATATGTTTCTTTGCTAATTGTTAGGTTTGAGAATGTTTCTTTGCTACACAGGAATATGTTTGAGCTAAGGCTGATAAATTGTGGAACAATACAGTGGATTGTAAACACCTGGTGTCTGACTGGCTAAAGGGCTGTGTTTAACCTTGGGAGATAACAGTATGTTGAGCTAGGAACACATGAATAGAAAGATGTTGAGACACAAACAGGACTGAGCCTGTGGCCTCAGTAACCCCGGATAACAAGCGCCAAGAGGCTGGGACCAGCCTGTGCGCCTACTATTGGCTAGGCAAGTCTAAACCACGCCCAGCCACTGTTCTGATAGGCCCATCCCGAGGTGGGAACTACCTCTGTCAGAACATACTTATACCAATGCATTTAGCAGAAAAGGCAGTTCTCTGTTAACCCTGCGTGGTACTACATTGAACCCGTATATACGAAGATTGCATTTACCATTTATTGCTTGAGTGAATAAAAATAATTAGAACTTACTTGGTGACTCTGTCACCTTTTGTCCTGATACCAGATTTGATTTTCGCAACCCTAACAGCTACCTTCTTTGTTGAGGTCAGCTGTTGTTGTCTGGCTCTAGCTATGAAATGGCTTTGCTATTTGTGTAACAAACCTTCCATTAGCTACCTAGCTTCCAGCTGACTGGTGTTAGCTAGCTAGCTACAGAGGCTAGCCGCTCGACTTTGTACAAGAAAGCTAACGTTAGGTAATAGCAGCTGTATTGTTGCTCTTCAACAGAGTTGCTGACCTGTTTTTATTGAACTCTGAGATCTGGCTGAAAAGATGTTAGCATTGTCAGAAATGCTAGAAAAAAATGTAGCTCATCGTTGGTTCCTAATGGATAGATGTGATGAATTATAAAATCTGTTGCAGCAACAAAGTTAGTCAATCCAAATATTTGAAATCAAGTGGTCACTTTATTGTAGCTGGGTAATTCCAGAAATGGAGGACAATTTAGGCATCAACACTTTTTGAAAAATGAACCCTTTATGTTATAATTTTATGTTATGGTTTTAAGAAAAACAGGTAAAAAAAAACTGTCAAATAATTAGATTCGTCCAGCTCAGGCCTCAAAGGTACACTTTTTATGAGATGTTTTATTTGTTGTGTGCTATGCTTGGCGCAACCCTGTAACGAATACTCATGAACCTGAAATAAGTGTATTTTAAAATGTTGTTTAATAAATCCTTTACCATTTAAGTAAAGAAAGTCACATTCACATTGAATACTCATTTAATTTCAGAAAATACTTGACTTATATTAATTTAAGCAACTTTTGAGATCCATCTTGCAAAACTTTTCAATAGTCACACGTTTTTTTTAACTAATTTCTGTAATTTCAAATATTTGCTAAATACGTTATGCATATAATCATTCAAACTATTAAAAGGACAATAAGTTAAACCCTCGTGAGCTGAGAGAATCATTTAAGATAAAACTATGGTAACGGTTGATATTAGAGAAACAGGGTTGAATTTTTATATTTTATATATATTTTCGAAGAAGGATCACCGGGATGAGTAGGAATGATTAAAAAAATATACATGTGAACAAGACCACAAACTGGATTTGATCAAATATTCAGTGGACAAACATAAAAAAAGAGTCCTATTACAGTAGGCCGACAACCTGGCATTAAAATGAATGAGCATATCAAAAATACTCATGAACTGATCAATATTTTAGAAAGCTGATGTTATAATGTTCCGATTTAATTTTAGTGGCTGGCCAGAGTATCCCATACCTCACTTGCGATGGGCGTGAGGTAACGTCCTCTGGGGGAGGAATGAGGGTCAGCACATCCTCAAAGGGATACCAAAGGAGATTGTCCCTCAATGGCCAGAAAAATGATTTACCCCCACTCTATGCATACATTTCACCTGGCAGTGGGTCTTTTTCACCTCTTGGATGATCCCTGGGTAGATGGTGTGGTCGTACACCAGGGAACACCATTTCCCCACAACCTCTGTGCTGTGCCACTGCACTTCTTCTGGTGTGCTGTGTATGGGGTTTTATGTGTGTTCATCTGTGGGATTAAAGCTGGAACACTTTGTTTTTTTGGCAATCACACTCCAGATTCCCTGTTGCAGATGGGTGGAGCCTCGTTGTGGATGGTACGGCTGGAGGTCAGCTGGCATTTCTTTCACTGCATCCTCCACAGTTTTTGCTCCTGAATGTAAAACAATTTCACCTTTTGATTGTCCCTCACTCAGAGCTTGGTACAGGGACAATGCCGTGGGGATATCAACTCTTTGGCTGACAAGCCTGTCGGTCCTACTCTTCAATGTGCCACCCACACCATCTGGGCACCTTTGCCATGACTGGCTTCGAAGTAGTTTCAGGTTTCCTTTTGTAAACCCCTTCTTGAAAATGTCAGTACAAAAGAGGTAAAAATTACCACTCTTCTTGTACTGTGTGTAGGGACCGTCGTTAAAAAAATGAATGTTTGTCACATCCGGGCATCTCTCTCGGATTTCCCTCAGGATGGGCTCCAGATGTTTCTATATTGCAGGTGGTCACTTCAGTCTGGATGCCGATACAGTGCAGAAGGAGGTAGGGGCAGATGCCCCCCCACATAGTAAACCCCAGTGTGCAAAGTGGCCTGTTTGGTGTGATGTGATGATGTGCCGAACAGTGAATATGATAGACGGAGGTTGGTACGCTCATCCAGGAACTTCAAATGGAGGTTCTTATTGAATCCACCAGTAATCTTTTCTGCATTTTCTTTTGTTTTGTGACCATTTTCTTTTTTCCATTTGTGATCCTGCTGACATCGTCACGCAAAAATAATAATCTCACCGTTGATCTCTGGTACCTGGTAGACATTTTAAATTGCCAGTTTTGTCCACCTTGAAAATCCCAAAACCTCCTCTTCCTATCTCTGCAACCTGTACTTCTTCAGGATTTTGTTGGTGACTATTCCTGCAATGACTTGTCTGTCACTCTCTCTCTTTGATTGTGTGTACTTGTTACGTACTTCCTCAGCTACTGCTGTATGAAACAACAGGCTTGCCTGAGATTTGCCCAACCAACTTGTTGACTTTGGATCTTGGAGATGGGTGGTCCTTTTTCGATCGTTGGAGTCACTTTCTGTATTTTTCTGCTCGCTGTTCGACTTTCCTCAACTGGTCTTGTAGTTTCTGCAAGCTCCCCGTTTAATTTCGCTTTGGCAGCGCTCCTTTTTCTTCTCCCAAGATCATGTTGCCTAAAAGAAACATATAAACATAAATATATTGTCACTTAACCATTTCACCTGCAGCAAAATAGACATCGCCAGCCATTAACTGTAACCATATAGATACTTTCATTATTGATTTCACAGTAGCAACTTATTTGAGGGTAGTTAACCAGTAATTAATAGATATAAATGACTTGCTAATGATGGCTATTATAAAGTGTTACTCTTAATTATTACTTATTATACCTATCATGTAAAAGTGATGCCTATTTCACTGTTCATTATACAGATAGATACAGTTCCTTTACCTTTCTTAAGCATATATGAGGACCTGTTTCTCTGTTAACTGCTCAACACAGAATAGCCGCATGTGCACACTTCTTCAAATTGCTTGAAGAAAATATCCTTTCTATTTTATACAGCTATGTTCAATTGTTTTCTTCATACTATAAAATAATGCCATGGAATTCTAAGCAAATCTTGTCTGCTAAATTAACTAGTGTAGCCAACAGCCATATGGCATAGCAATATCAGGGCCTAACATAAGTATTGTCATGACTGGCCTGTTCAGGTCAGGTTACTGTGGACCACACTCCTACAGAGACATCTCTCTCACCCACCAAAGGGGGAGAGATCGAGAGGTATGGAGGTGTTGTTGTTTTTTTTATGACACCTCACGCCCATTGTAAATCTTAAATATATCCTTATGATCTGTGCTTACACTAACTTGCATTCCTCAATAACCTTAACTTATTTTCTGACCTTGAATTCCCAGGTTGAGAGCTGACTGGAGGATCAGGGCTGACTTTAATACTTCAAGTACCTTTTTCCTGGCATTACTCCTCATATGAGCCTCTCCACTGTTTTCGCTGGGCACGCTGCTCTCTAACACTGGGGTCTTTTTGTATTTTCTTCTTCCCTGTTTCTACGTCTTCCCCACACTTCTTTCTATTTTTCAAAGTACTACTGTCTCCTCTGTTCATCAGCATCACGTCTGGCACGGGAGCGCCTCTGCTTTTCAGCAGCGCTCAATGGTGTGCCAGAACTCTGTTGAATGATGTGACAAATCGCGGTTCTAGTGTTGATTTTACTATAGGTAATAGATTGTCCCTTCTGAGTGAACTGAAGGAGATTTACAACCCTGTTACTGTAGTGCAACACTGTTACTTGAATTATAGTAACAGGGTTGCTAATGCTAATGTTAGCTTTTTCTCAGTAATAGATGCTAGCTGTGGAAAGTAGCGTTACTGTCAAGGTCGAGGACAAACTTAGTTATATAAATAAAAACGTTGAAATTAATTTGACTTATCTGATAATGAGTAACAGGGTTGTGTTGGTTAGAGTGACACACTTAATCAAGGCTGAAAATATTGGAAAAATAGAAGAGAGGACTTGCCTTTGGTCTAACCATGGTGTTAGCAAATGGCTTGCTGATGTCATTTCCTTTGTCATGTGCCTCACTGTTTTTTCTCTTCCTCTGCCAGGCTAAATAGGTTTCGGTAACAGGGCTGCATGCATGTTGTGGGACACAAAATCAGTGCATAATTGATATCATTTTAAAATATGTTGATGATTAAACAAATTGTTTTAACAATTACAAGAGACATATCAACAATCATACCAAAAAAAGTAGATTTAAAACTTATTTTAACTGTTATATTTGATGGCTCAAGTGAGTCAGATGACTGGCGCACGTTGTCCATCTTTCTCCTCCAAAGCACATTTTGTTTCTTTCTTGTTTCTCTGACTGAAAAGTTGTTACCAAAATCCCTCATAAGTTCAGTAAAAACATTCCCTTATCCGCAACGCTCGCTCTCTTTACGTGGAAACAGGTATGCATCGCATGCACGTGACCAGTATGGTCTGACCTATAGCCTATCACATCAATAAATTGGTTATAAAACACTGTAACACACAAAATGGAGCTGGAAGATATGAGAAACTGATAACGGTGAAATGTTTACTGGTTGCTCAGAAGGGAAAGGGAAAGTCAGATGTGTGGAAAACATTTGACTTAGTTGTGGGAACTACTGCAGACCACAAAAGGACAGGAGCCAAACAGGTGCTGTTAGAATATAATTTTTTACGACCATTGGAGCTGTGTAAACCACACTAAATAAATTATAAGTATACCAGAGTCTATTCTAAAGAAAATATCTATATAGCCTTTATTACAGCAAAGTCTCAGAACAGTTAGTGAATTGCGCTTTATTTATTTTTTAGGCTACTATTACTTGTCTGTGTGACGAAATTCACGAATGATTGACTGATTGTGTGCATATTATGTGTCACAAACAGATTTTTGTTATTTTACTTTCAGTTTTGTACACCACCTTCAAGAGGCTGAATACAATAGTTTGAGTTATGGAAAAGATAATTGACAGTGGTTTAGATGCTACAATGATTCTCTACACTATACTTGCTTGTTTTGTCACATAAACTGACATTAGGCGAACTATAAAAAAACTATAATCAGTCGCACCCTTGGCCCTCACGCTTGCTCTACTTCTGCCTAGATAATATGTTAAGGAATCCCTAATTGTCTCTCCGTCCTCCCAAAGTGTGCACTTCTTCACTTCTCTTCACTGATTTGAAGGGAAATTACTGGTATAAAACATATGGTGGATACTCCCACTAGCCCATGACTCCACCGATCCAATTAAGTTTTTTTTCTCTCTTTGGTGCAATTTTCACAAGGATGTGGTACATTTTCACACTGGTTATTTGAACAAATCATGATTTAGCAGGTGTTACAATCTTTCATATTTAGGTCACTTGTTTTGCCCATTCTAATGTTCAATCGAACAGGAACTGAATGCCTCTACCTGTCTGCTTTATATAGCAAGCCACACACACGTGACTCACTGTCTGTAGGAGTGATCTATTTTCATGAACTGGGTGGTGTACCTAAAACTGTCCACGGAGTGTTTAATTATATATTGTTATTTGTTTATGGACCCGTATTTCCAAAACCTAGTTATTCAGTGTCTTTGTTTCACAGGGGAAACCCCTAACCGTCGCTCTCTCAGTGGGAGGGGCTTATCATCTGGGGACCCTGAACAACATCATGTTGCTGACAAGGCAGAGAAGAGGCTCTCCCGATGAGAACACCTCAAACACCAGCACAGACGGACAGGGAAGAAATCTTACCGCTGCTCTGACTGTGGGAAGAGTTTCACTACACGGAGGTCCTTCATAATTCACCAGCGTATTCACACCGGAGAGAAGTCTTATAGCTGTGATCAGTGTGGGAAGAGCTTTGCTCTATCAGGACACCTGAATAGACCAATTGCAAACCGACACACACAAACCTATGCACCTGTACTCACACAAACACACACTCTAATCATCAAATTTTAAATGTTTGTGTTCCTAGCTCCAACAGTGTCGTAATATCTAACAACACACCCATCTAAAAGTAAAATAATGGAATTCTTGAAATGTACACAATCTCACACACACACACACACACATTGATAAATTCAGTAAACATTTTCATCATTTTTATCTGTTGACCTTGTAGTCAATGAGTCAGGGGGCTTGGTCAGGCTCACTTGGGGTGACAATGTATATGTCCCTGTATATGACAATGTAGTGTAACGTGTTATATCATTGCTGCAATGGCAGCTTTCTGTGTGTTGTCACTCTTTCTATCTATCCATCCCTCCATCCAATTCAGTTTTCCCATAGGGTTTTACCTTATGACAATGTCAGCATACAGAACATCAGGTTATTACTCATGTATACCCTTTAATCATATATCACTGGAAATATTAGAGTCATAGCTGTCCAGCACACATTTTCAGAATGTTCAGAATAAACAGAACTTTGATCTTTGACCTCTAGGAAACATATCTGAATTTCCTGTCATTGCTTTAAAAATAAAATTATACATTTTTAACTTTGTTTGACATGTGGTTCTGAAACGTTGTAAAAAAAGATGCCATACCTCGGGCGAGGAGAACCCTCGACCGGACCCCCACCCCATCATGGGCTACCACCTCCACCCCGACCTACACTCTTCAGAGAGGTCACTACATGCCTCAGAGGACTCTGATGTCAACGTCAGAAGACTAAGAGTGAAAAATATTTTCAGAAACATAAAATAGACAAACATACTTTGATAATGTAATGTGTTGTCAGTTGGACGAAACTAGACCAAAATACACATTAGGAAAAGGTGAAGATCATTGCCTTGCATCAGCATTTGCAAAATTTGAGAGTAAATATAGCTGACTATACTGATCAAGTCACCTTGTCCGAGAGAGAGTTACACGGTAATCAAAATGTCTCGCCAGGGTAAGTCTATGGGAAATCCCCTAATGGAAAAATGAAAGGTGGAAAACAATTGGAACCATTTCCCTGTGTGACCACTAGGTTTTATGGGTATTATGACTCGTCCACTGTGGGGCTCTAAAAGAGAGAAATAGTAATGGCATCTATTTATAGGCACTAATTTTGCCATGGTTCATTGGACAAAGCCTATGGGGAAAATGTAATGGCGTTTTTGTAGGGTGTTTGGATAAATGCCGAAAATAAGGTCTGTTGTAAACACAGGTTTAGATGTTATATGTTTTGTTCTACAATTTTTATCAGCCAACATCACTTGTGAATTTTGAAGAATTTGTAACCAAAACAGCACAGAAAGGCTTCATAAAATAGAATGTTTATATTAACTGACTGCTAGTATCTCATAGAACAAAACGTATAAGATCTCCTTAGCCTGTGCTGGCCTTATTTTCAGTGTTTATTCCAAAACCAACATTTTTCCTATTCATTTTGCCATTGGGATGGCTGAACGAGCCAAACGTATCTAATTTCCGAGTTTCAAGACGACGAGCTCGTATAGCTCGACATTGAAATGATTGGTTGACGGTAAGTGGGGGCGGTACTTCCTGTATAAACACAAACTCCCTTCCTAGATTTTTTCCTTCCAGCAGTGTGTAGCAGGGAGATTCCTAGATGTGAGAGGTGTGCAGGAGGACCTGAGCGAAAGGAATGTGTAGTATTGATGGAAACTATAGGGGTACCCATGGTGCTGGAGATCAGACGTGTCCGGTGAGAGAAAGACAGGTTGAGGTTACCAGGATCACAGTAGTGCAGAAGGTGTTGTATGCTGAGGCAGTGAAGAAAGTAGTAGAGGAAATGGGTCCAGGGTGAGGAATCCTGAGAGGATACCTGTGATTAGGCTGAGGTCAATAGACAGAGTGATAGGAATAACATGAATCGGTAAGTTTTTTTTTTTTGGTGTTCATGTCCATGGTTGTCAACTGTACCTCAGGAATAGAATGTAAAACACAGTGGATAGATGTTGTGGTGGCAGCTGCAGAGAAGTACTTGGGTGTACAATATTTTACTGCAGAGTTACAAGGTGTTTTGAACGATAATATCCCGTCCTCCCAGGCTGCTGGCCTGGAGTAGAATCAGAGGGCCAAAGTAGTGGAATAATGATGAGGTTTTAATGGGTGTAGGGTTAGTTGGTTTTTTACAAAGTGTAATGAATTAATACTACAGAATAGTAGGCTGATACACAGCCAATGCACTAGGTGGAGGCCTGCACCTATAATAATTGTTTGCGGACCACCATAATACCGAAGAAGAAGACTACCACTTCCTTCACAAAGGCTCTGGATCTGGTCTGTGAAGCGGAAGAATTATAAATCAAATAACATTTTATTAGTCACGTACTTGTGTTTAGCAGATGTTATTGCGGGTGTAGCGAAAAAAGACTTCGGATTGAACATACATCAGGTTTTACTGGTTCGCTGCACGGATAGCGCTGCTGTAATCAGTCTGGTATTTTATAGGCTTCCCTTACTGGGCATCAGACAATTAAAACTATCTGGACTCTCGAAGAGGACGTTGTTTCAACAGACTCTGGTAGAGTTAAGACGATAACAGACAACAGTATTCTTGGTGAATAGGGTGTTGAACATTTAATTGACTTTAATAGATTACAGTCTTATCCATGATCTTTCTGAAGTAAGATTAGCCTACATCAGACATTTATTTGTCACAATTTAAGTCGAGTGTTGATATTTAAATTGACGTTTGCTCTGGTCTAGCTGTTTATCAGCTCTGTGACAAGGAAGTAACTAGTGTAGGCTAGCTACAGATTTACTGTCACGTTTTTTTATTTGAAGAAATGCTGAAGAAATAATAGCTTCTATGGAGGATCGGGTAAGTTTGGTTTACTTTTATTAACAGTATGCCTACTGTGGTGTATAACATGTCTAGGCCTAGTTATAATTTTTTATCTTCCATATCACTTCGCTCCATTTGAACAGCTGGTCAAAATAAACAAAGGATGGTAATAAACACTAGGGATATTTTGTCCTTCAGCAAAGTAGCCTACTAGCCTAAAGCACTCAGCATGATACAAGGCAATGCGCAACAAGCAGCTAAAGTCAGAACCATGGAGAAATAATGAAGCAGAGCCTACTCATTGCAGAAGCGGTGCGTGGGAAAATCACCAGGGAATCCAAGCCAGAAAAATAGCCATATTACATGTTGTGGTTAATTGCGTTGTTTGCTCTATAACCTGTTAGTTCATATGCCTTGACACAGCCGAGACAAGAAGACAGTGGCAGAATAAATTCAACCACACCTTTGTTAAATCATAATACTAGAGAGCAACATCTGTCCTGTTAAGTTCACATTGTTTTTGAATGTAACAGTTACATGACCTGAAGAATGGTCAGGCAAGTGAATGTTTTCGGAATACTTAACTATTGATTTAGAGTTACCGCAAGTCGAAAAGAAAACAGGCGCTGCCTCCACTATTCAAGCACCATTTCAACTTCAACATCATCTAATCACCTATGCTTAGTCTACTACAGTGACTACTAAAAGATACCAAAAACCAGGGGTGCAACTTTCACTGGGGATGGAGTGAACATGTCCCCCCCACATTCTGAAATTGCATTTTTGTCCCCCTATGTTTATCATTGGAATGTGATACTAAATGAGGCAACGGTGTGCTTGAGGACCATGCAGATGCCTCCAAGAGGTTGAGTAAGCTGTTTGTGGTGTGTATCTGACTGGATTTTTTTTTAAATCATTATGACCCCCCACCTCAGCCTAAGCTAAATATGATGTGTCTAGCCATGGTACTCATGTCTGTGTGTGCGTGCAAGTAGAAGAAAAAAACATGTTGTGTGTCCCAACTTGTAGAGAAATGCCAATTGCCATCTTCCTCTTTTATGTTCCCTGAACAGTCTAGGACTCTGTCATACAGTACACGCTTTTATTTTATTTTTGTCCAAGGCTACCTGGCTAAGATGCTTGCTCGTGTTAGAAGATCACCTAGGGGTCATGATAAGGCTGTACTAAATGTTTGATGTATTATAATAATTGATTATGCTTATGTTATATTAATAGAAGGGGGAGGGTTATAAGACCCCTCCCTCCTTACATTTATAGGGTCCTAGACTACAGATTAACAATATATATGTTTTAGTATTGTTCCACAATTGTTTTAGTTCTCTCTCTCTCTGCTTCTTATAACGAGGCCCTCTGAGAAATGTGTGAATTATTGCATGGGGTCTGTGAGCAAAGATAAACATAGAGCCCTGGAGTGGAAGAGAAGAGATAAGAAACTAGTCAGACATTCCACAATAAATCAACTTTGGGGAGTGAACATTTAGTGCCTAGCTTTTAGATAAACACTGGAACTCTATGTTAGTGTAGTGGAGGCATAGGCTTGGTCTGATAAGTAGATAATAATATGAATGCAGTGACATCACAGGGGGGTTGGCTACAAGCATGATAAAAGCAACTTAGACTTTCCCAATAGTGCAGTACTTACTTAGAAACATGCATGCTATGTTCCTGATTGTCAACTTCTGTCTGCAATTGCATTAATAAATAAATGAATGAATGATTTAAAGATATTGTCATAATGCTAATTTAACCAATGAGCCAATGATTGACAAGGAAAGAAGGAACAAACCCCAACACTCACTAGCCTAGTAACTTCCAATCATGGGCAACGATGCGCCAGGCCAGCTAGTTAATACCCCCTTTTCAAATTATTACTATTTTTGAAGTAATTGTGAGATGCTCATCTCACTACACACTGCTGAAAAAAAGATATATATTTGGACAATATTTTTTTTCTATATTGTTTTAGTTTCTATTATTTTGTAGTCGTGAGTGTTAAAATTCTTGCGTCGGATTAAAATGGCACTATAGCTTCCATAAAGTGACGATTGGAATTAAAAAGTTTTAACTTTAAGGGGAACAGATTGTATTACATTTGATCATTTATCACTCTCATGTGCACTTTTCTGTCCATTAAGAACAAACAATGTGCTACCTTTTTTGTAGCATTTCTGACAGTTGTTCAGGGGCAGAACGACAGATTTTTACCTTGTCAGCTCGGGGATTCGAACTTGCAACCCTCCGGTTACAAGTCCAACACCTGGTCAGCAACTTGGATGCTTGGCAACAACACAGCAGCTATTAGCTAACATTAGCTTGCTTGTCCAATGTACAGCTAGCCTCTGTAGCTAGCTAACACCAGTCAGCTGAGAGCTGCTACCTACAGGCAAAGAAAGGTAGCTAGCTGTAATTGTTTAATGAAGGTTTGTTACACAAATAACTTCAGCCGTTAGCTTGCAAGTTAGAAACGGACAACAATAGCTGACACCGACACAGAAGCTGGCTAACGATAGCTAGTTCACGTCCAAATTCCAGTCCTACATTTTTGAACAAAACATAGCTACATCAAGTTCAAAACCAAATTGACACGCTGCTACCTTACAGTGCATGCAATGCAATTGATTTTGCAGCAAGCTAGCTGCTCCATAAACCAAGCTATGTTAAGAGCTAGCTATAATCACTGTTAGACAGGACACCACTCAAACTAGTGGAGAAAACAAATACACATGTAAACAGCATGTTGTGCACTGCAGTGAGCAAATGCATGCTGGCTAGCATCAGGACAGACTTCGTTTCAAACATCCAGAATAAATTAAAGTATGCTTTTTCTCCTGTCTTCTTTACATTTTTAATCCACATCTGTTTAGATCAACAGTGGCCAAACTAACAACTCTGCCAATTGACCGGCTTGATTGTTTTTACAGCTCCGATCTGGATGCTGGACTAGCCCATGTGTTGGATATTTATCAACAACTCTGCCATGCACGGCCATTCCAGTGGTGTGGCGCTAGGGGTGGGGGCTAATGGGGGCAAGACAATATGTTATGATTTTTTTTTTCTTTTCTCAGTAGCACGTGTTGCTAAATCAAAGGTTTTAAGGAAATACAGCAGGGACGACATTACTGCAAGACAAAATCGTTCGGTCAATTAATCACGATGGTCTTGTAAGTATTAAAGCAAAGCTTGCTATCATATACACTCAACAAAATATAAACGTAACATGTAAAGTGTTGGTCCCATGTTTCATGAGCGGAATAAAAGATCCCAGTAATGTTCCATATGCTCAAAAAGCTTATTTCTATAAAATGTGTTGTACAAATGTTAAACAATGTGTTAACATCCCCTTTAGTGAGCATTTCTCCGTTGCAAGATAATCTATCCACCTGACAGGTGTGGCACATCAAGAAGCTGATTTAACAACATGATCATTACACAGGTGCACCTTGTGCTGGGTACAATAAACTCTGAAATGTGCAGTTTTGTCTCACAACACAGTGCCACAGATATGGTGGACTGCAGGAATGTCCACCACAGCTGTTGGCAGAAAATTGAAATTGTACCAGGCTACACCAATACCTTTTTACTGTAGGCTTCTGCTACATGTCACAATACCCCTATATTTGATGGTTTCAGTATCCTCCTGCGTAGAAGAAACCATCAGACTGACATTTTTCTCAAAATGCTGCAAACGTGGGATAACGAGCAGCAATAGTTCTGGTGTTTGGGTATTTCATCACTGGTTATTTGAACAAACAATGATTTAGCAGGTGTTACAATCTTTCATACGTTGGAAGGGGAGGTGACATTCGGCCCGTATCTTGAAAGAGGAGGTGGAGCTTTTCGTTTCGGTTCTGCTCTTTGTTCTACCATCCAGATTTATACGTTTTTACATTTTTGTAAAACATATTCCAATTCCATTTTGAAAAATTTCCCAAAGTGAAATATACAAGACATTTGTGGAAAGTAGTGAACGATTACACACTTCAGGAGAAAGGAGGTATTATAAGGATAAACCAATCAATCAGATTTAGACTCAAATGTTTGGTCTAATGATATTCTATGTGCAATACTTACTGTGGTCACCAGGACAGAGCTAGCCCGTCCCCCTCCACCCTGCCGGAGTCCCCTGGTCACAACTTTCCTGGTAGCGCCTTACTGCTGGGTCTGAAGAGGGTGTCTGTGAGGCTGGTCGACTGCAGGAAAACACCAGGGCAGAGTGGAACTGTGAGAGAAGGACACGAGGAGGAGGGAGATTTGATTTCATCAAGTAAGAACAATGGGGTGTGTGAATTAGACTACAATCTGCTTCTGTTAATTGATTGATAAACAGTATACACTCAGTGGCCAGTAAATTGTCGATCCAGTTTTGTGAACCGGGGGGGGGGGTATACCTAATAAACTGGCCATAGTGGTTAATGACAGTAATCGCAAGGTTGCTGGTTTGAATCTCTGAGCCAACTAGGTAAAACATCTGTCTGTGCTCTTGTGCAATGTACTTAACCCTGATTGCTCCTGTAAGTCGCTCTGGATAAGAGCATCTACTAAATAACACATTTTTACAAAAATAATACTATTTATGGACCTATATTTCCAGAACCTAGTTATTTAATGTCATTGTTTCACAGGGGAAACCCCGTACCGTTGTTCCCTCGGTGAGAGGGGCTTATCATCTGGGGAGCCTCAACATCATGTTGCTGAGGAGACAGAGAAGTGTCTCTCCAGATCAGAACATCTCAAGAAACACCAGCAGAGATATACAGAGAAGAAACCTCACCACTGCTGCTCTGACTGTGGGAAGAGTTTCACAAGCCAGAGTGGCTTCATTATTCACTGTGATCAGTGTGGGAAGAGTTTTGCTGCATCGAACACCTTCAAATCTAATGTAAGAATTGATACAGGGGAGAAGCCTTACCCCTGCCTTGATTGTGGGAAAAGCTTTGTTAGTGGAGGAGCCCTAACTGTACACCAGCGCATACACACAGGAGAGAAGCTTTATAGCTGTGGTCAGTGTGGGAAGAGCTTTCCTCGAGCTTCCTCCCTGAGTAGACACCAGGTAACACACACTGGAGTGAAGCCTTATAGCTGTGATCAGTGTGGGAAGAGCTTTGCTGTATCAGAAAAACGAACCAGTCACCAGCGCATACACACAGGAGAGAAGCCTTATAGCTGTGATCAGTGTGGAAAGAGCTTTGCTGTAGCTTCCTCCCTAACTAGACACCAGGTAATACACACTGGACAGAGACCTCATCTCTGTCTATGTGGGAAGAGCTTTGCTCTAGCTTCCACCCTGACTGTACACCAGCGAACACACACTGGAGAGAAGCCTTATAGCTGTGATCAGTGTGGGAAGAGCTTTGCTGTATCAGAAAAATTAGCTAGACACCAGCGAATACACACAGGAGAGAAGCCTTACAGCTGTGGTCAGTGTGGAAAGAGCTTTGCTGTATCAGAAAAACTAACTATACACCAGCGAACACACACAGGAGAGAAGCCTTTTAGCTGTGGTCAATGTGGGAAGAGCTTTTCTCAATCAGTGAACCGGAATATACACCAGCTAATACACACAGGAGAGAAGCCTTACAGCTGTGATCAGTGTGGAAAGAGCTTTGCTGTGGTTTCCTCCCTGAAAATACACCAGCGAACACACACTGGACAGAGAACTTATGTCTGTGTATGTGGGAAGAGCTTTGCTCTAGCTTCCACCCTGACTAAACACCAGCGAACACACGCTGGAGAGAAATGAGCCTTATATCTGTGATCAGTGTGGGAAGCTCTTCAGTCAATTATGGACCCTTTATTCACACCAGTGAACACACTGGAGAAGGAACCTTATGTCTGTCTAGGTGGGAAGAGCTTTGTTTATTTAGGGCCAATGAGAAAAAAACAGAAAGCACAAACATGCTGTATTTCATCATCCTCCCTTCTGGCACCGTTTCCAGATCCCTAAATAAAGGATCAATAGAAAACATCTAGTGAACAGTAATATCCATCTCCTATTCTTAAACAGTTGCCTTAGTCTGATCACCATGGTAACCTCTGTGGTACATAATATGCAGCTCTGATCTAGGATCAGGTCTCCCCTGTGTCTAATATCACACATTGGGATCTAAATGGATAAATGTTATTATAGAATATGTCACAGTGAACCTGTGTGAGTGGAGGGATGTTGATAATTGTATCTTCTTTCATATACTCATGATACTATTGTTATTAAATGTCATTATGTAGAATGTTTCAACGATAGGTGTATATTCATGTATTCAAGTGATCAATAAATTCAATCTGTTATCTTCTTAACAAGAAGGTCACTTAAATTGTATTTAATATATCTATTGGATAATAATATCCATGAGGCCAAGGCAAGAACTATGTATGCTGTCTTGTGTAGGAGAAGGGTCCCAAAGACCCTCCCCATTATTGATTAAGGGGACCTTAAGACTCATATGCTTGCTACAGGCTTTATAATAGCAGGTCTCACTATCATACTGTTGCTATATGTCTGAACTCGGCCACTATACTTTGCATAAGCTATCTATATTAGTCATTGCGGTTACGCTCTAGCTGTTGCCAGAACGTGCTTGCAGGCTAGGCGAGAGACAGACCGGAACTAGGTAAAGAGCTGAGAAGTGAACACTGTCTGGTTTTGACACTTTGATCTCGTGTGACAGTGGAAAATGCTAATGATGCATAGAATTTTGAGAAGCCACTGTTCTAGGTTACCTTATAAGGTAACATCAGCTTATTGCTGCACATATACATTGACATAAATTATCACGCCACCAGGAAGTGATCATAGGTATATAACCAGCTGTTTCCTTTGATTGGTTGCAGAACTTACTCTGAGACATTCATATTATGTTTCCATTGTAAACTTCTGTCTGCAGTTGCATTAATAAAGGTTTGATTGATTTACTTAAAGAAGATGTCTGCTGATTTCACCAATAAGCCAATGGTTGACAAGGAACCTACCCCGACACTTGTAACGGTTAATGTAATAACTTTTAGATTTATAATGTAATAAAACCGGTACATGTAATATCTTGTTGGTTAATATGATGAAATGTTGAATTGTTAAATGTAATATCTTGGTGGTTAATATGATAAAATGTTGAATTGTTTTGGTAATAACTTTTTCCATTCAATGTAATAAGTTACGGTATCAGGTAACAACTTTTTTTTATGAATAACGTAATAACTTCAACTGAACATGTAATAACCAATGTTTAATGTGTTACTTCACTAATGTTAATGCACATACCACCCTCCACCAATTACAAACCCACACACACAGACCTATGCACCTGTACACACACACAAACCACAATGTACCTGTACTCACACACACAAACCTATGCACTTGTACTCATACACTAACACACACAAGCACACATTGAAATGTACACACCTGCACAGTCATAGACACGCACACACACGCATTGATAAAACAATGTCTGAATTTATCTGTAGGCCTTAGTCAATGAGACATTAGGATGAAAATGTGTTAGTGATTTTTTTGTAAGGTCCCTAGAGTGCAAAATGTGATCTATCATTGCAGCAATGGTAGCTCTCTGTGTGTTATCTATATTTCTATTCATCCCTACATCCCAGTTTTCCCATTTAGGGGTTTTACCCTATGACAATGTCAGCATACAGAACATCAGGTTATTGCTCATGTATACCCTTTAATAATATATCATTGGAAATGTTAGATTCATAGCTATCCATCAGACCCATCAGAATGTACAGATCAACAGAACTTTCGACCTCTAGGATACATATCAGAATTACCTGCGTACACTGAGTCCACAAAACATTAAGAACACCTTCCTAATATTGAGTTGCACCCACCCACCCCCCGCCCTCAGAACACTCTCAATTTGTTGGGGCATGGACTCCACAAGGTGTCAACAATGTTCCCATGATGACTCAATACTTCCCACATTTTTGTCAAGTTGGCTGGATGTCCTTTAGGTTGCAGTACCGGTCTGCCTGGCACCTACTACCATACTCTGTTCAAAGGCACATACACAATCCATGTCTCAATTGTCTCAAGGCTTAAATATGCCTTTTTGTTTTATTAATATATATTTTTTATCTATATACATTAAACATATTATAATTATTAAACTTTCAATCCCATGAAATCTTTATATTTATAAATGTGTTTGGTGGAAAGACAGTTTTTTAAATGTTTTTGATCATTTTCAGGCATCTCTCTCTACCTCTGCATATTACATCACTTATGCAGTAGCATACAATACATTGTTGGACTCACCTTGTTGGGCTTTGCTCACTTGAACAGGAAGGTGGCGAGGCAGTCCTTCTTGTGGACACATTTTGTCATCAAACTTTGTCATCAAAGTCTGGCATTCTCTGGATTTATGAAGGCCCTAGTAGTTTGTGGGCACAGTTTGTCACTTATAGTGCAATTAATGTATTGTTTAGTGTTGCGTTGTTGCTTTGCTGTCATACATCCCCCCAAAAAATCTTGCCCCACCAAGATATACATGCTAAAACCGCCACTGTGGATGGCCGCTGCAGAGGTCAGATTGAACATAAATCTGGCTTTACTGGTTCACTGCACGGATCGCGCATCGGTAATCAGTCTGTTATTTACGAAGCTACTCTTACTGGGCCTCAGCCAATAACAATATCTGGACTCTGGAAGAGAACATTGTCATAGAGGAAGAGGCAAAGAGAGAGGCCCAACTCCAGGGAAAATCTGTCTCCCACCAGCAGGTGGCGTTTGTTCGTTTTTTCACCCACCAAGCAAGGAGTTTTTGTTGTTTCTATAAATACCTTAGATTTGTGATTGTAATTTGACTTTATTTGCAAATGTAAAAACAATAGAATCACACATGGACTTAATGCATTTACAATCATTGAAGATGACAAAAAGCGTGATACAAATAATATTGTACAGTTTAAATAAATTACTAATAAATTGATTATGCCAAAAATAGCCTACATTTCTTTGCAATTAATTGAACATACTATATATTTGAGGCAATACAAACAATTATTTCCTAACAATAAATGACTCCCTTAACCGCCTCACCCACTTGAAGAGGAGTGTTGATGACTATGTACAGTAGGTGGCGGTACCTCTTAAACACCACAGATGAAGCTGAAAAGCATCTACAGGAAGTTCTTTGTTACCGTCCTCTATCTAGATTTCAATCCAAATACAATTCCACAGACTTTTGCTGGATGTTTCTGATGTAAGATTAGTCTACATGAGACGTTCATTTGTCACAACTAAAATCGAGTTTTGATAATTAAGAAGGTGTGGTCTAGCTTTTCTCTATCTGAATGCTGTGACAAAGTAACTGTAGTAACTTTAGCTCACACATTTACTGTCAGGTTTCTTTATTTGAAGAAAAGTTGAAGAAAGAATTTAGTAGCTTCCACAATAGATCTGGTAAACTTGGTTGACTTTTTTATACACCTATTGGGGTGTATAAAATGGGGTGTATAAAATGGGGTGTATAAAATGTCTAGGTCCAGTTTTCTTCCACATCCATGAGTTCCATTTGAACAGCTGGACAAAAGAAACCATGGTGGTAATTTCAGCCAAGTAGCCTACTACCCTACCGCACTCAGATTGATGATACAAGGCAATGCTCAACCAGCAGCAGGTCAAGTCAGAACCAGGGAGAAATAATTAGGCATCGGCAACACCAATGATGTATATAAACCCTGGATTGATGATGTTACGTATTGGCCGTTGAGAGGCTTTGAAGCCACCGGTTAACTTTCTGAACACCTTAAATTGTTTCTCCAGATGTCAGTTCGACCACACCGTTTACACACTGATTTGTTTCGCCCAAATAAAAAAAGACAGTTGAAAATAGGTGATTCTTGTTGCTAGTCTACCAGGTACGGTGCTTTTAGCTTGTGTTTGCGCGTCTTTATGCAGAAGTAATACAACAATGATAGCTAGTGTCGGAGAATGATATGGAGGTAATATTAGTCAAATTATTGAAGATGTCCTCAGCGCAAATAAGCATCAGAAATGGTCCTTATTTAGCATATCAAGATCACTGAGGTAAAGACAGATTCAGGTTGGATATTCGATGGATATTCGCCTTTAGTTTTCCTTACCTCCACCAACAGCAGTTAGGGACCGTCAAATAGTGACAAATCTACATTTTACACATTTCAATAGCTATTTAACCATTACTCCTAAAACGTTCAAAACTAGTTCTAGCTAACCCGATGGCAGAGACACATATTGCGCATACTTTTTTTGTCGATTTACATCTCGCACTATTTTAAATTATTTACATTATTGAAATTCAATAGCTCCTTGGGCATGTGACTTATTGACTTCAAACACGGTTCAGAAAGTCCACTGACTACCCTTCTATATTGCACACCCTTTACTTTGTCCATTTTCATCTCACATGATTTTACATTAATTTTCCTGCTCTGCACCCCTGAAGGACAGTGTCACTCACACACCTATTCACTTGGGCCTTCTCCCTGGGGCCTTCCTGACCTCCAGGCAGGCCCCTATTGACCTGGTGTCCTCTGACTCCTGGCCTCTAGGCCTACACTCCCTGTCTGCCTTCCTGCCCTCTTCCTGGGCCTGAGAGACTATAGCTTACTCCCTGAATTACTAAGATGTCTATAGTCTATAAGATGTCTATAGAACCACATACACCTGGTAACCCAAAACAGGCTTTGGTCACCTGGTAACCCGCTCGCTTTGTGTACCTGGTGACCCTCCCCCGAAGTCCCCAGTCAAACCCCGACAGCCTGAGTGCCGCCCTTTTGTCAGTTTGACATGAGGGGGTCACAGCCACCCCGAAGGTGGTTTGAGTGTGACCGTGAAGGGAAGCATGCTATGGTCAGATATCATCAAATTGACATCCAGTCAAGTCACGCCCGGCGGGAACATGTCTTACAAACTGGACATCAGATGCCACTACTAACCTTCAGCGGACTTTAACTGGGTTTTTACACCCAATCAACATCAAGTGCCAGCGCACTACTTAAAGGATTGAGAACCAAATACCCGTCGCAGTATCTAGCGGCATCATCGACCAGGTGTCGGAAGAAGCAACAGAAAATTGAACAGAGCCATAGCAACCACCTTTACCAGCACTTCATTGATATTCCTCACTTTGACATGAGGGGTCATAATCATTTTGAGTGCAGACAGGTGGGTACGCTTCTTTTTGAATTTCATCAAGTTGTCATTCAGTGATCTGTGCCCAGTGGGAACCTAGGCTTCCTCAGTCCGTTTTATGGGTCCGCAGAAAATCAATGGGCGTGGATGGTTCTACCCACATCAGATGTAGGCCTCCCTCCCCAGACAAGCTGGAGATACCTCTCCCCACTTCGTAGGGCATGAGCCATATCCATGCAATGCCCTTTCACTGCGGGGCCACTCTGCCTCGAGTCTAGTGAGCATAGAGGAGACCTCTCCACCTACAATGTGTGGTCTCGCACTCAGGCAAGCCTGAGGCCTTGTAGTGTCAGCTAATGGCAAGGCACATGCCATCTCCACTACATGCTCCAAGGAGCGTGGAGGACAGCTCCCACATAGAATGTGTAGAGTCCCACACCCAGGCGCACCTGAGACCTGGCTTTGTCCATAACCCCTAAGCACATTCCATCTCCATTTAGTGCTCCACTGTTAGCGGGTCCAGCCGACGCCAGCATTCGATTCAATTCTTTGCGGTTTAGAGTTAGGTAAGTATACGGGGTTTGCGTGTTTAAATGTTTCACCACAGCCGCTCCGTTATCAAACTGATGCCAGTAGTACACTTTCATCAGCCGTCTCCCAGGACTTATTAACTCCCCCCTCCCAGCCAATGCCAGGGATGCGTTCGAGCCATCATTCTCTGATTGGCTTCCTGTCAAGGTCAGGATTAGTTTACAAGAGCCGGCAGAAAATCATTAAGTCTGGTGGAACCGCCATCACATTTTCTTGCTTGACCGAAAGCCCCATATTCCAGGACTGACTGCCGCCTTCCGTAAAACGATTAACAGCCGTCACCATCTGCAGGACTCTCTTTGCGTATGCACTAGTACCGCGGTAACTCCCGTTTTGGTTTGCATCGTTTGTGTCACCCTTGAAAACAGGTGACATACAGGGAGGGATTGGAAGAAAATGGTAGAATACACCTCTGGAAGATGGGTTCTAACAGATACTCCGAGACCAGGAAGCTACGACTACAAAGGACATGGACGACCAGAGACTTACACAACCAGAGACTTTCTGTTGACTGACTCCTCCAAAAAATGGACCCGGCGATTTCAACAGTGAGTGACGACAGACATACAAGCGTAAATAAATATTTCTAAATCTGAATGAGCGGTTGTTAGCGTGCTAAATATGCTAGGGGACATTTGGCCCATATCTTGAAAGAGACTGGGGAGCTCCTCATTCTGGTTCTGCTCCTCTTCTAGCATCTCCTAATCTCTCCACATATGAACCCAGAACTTAATCGAGCGGCTGATCAATTACGTGACACTCAAATTCTGGGTTAACCAAGATTATCTCAGGGGTGAAAAATGTGTTCAACTCCAATGACTGCTCAATAAAAGGTTCTGAACATAAGACAGGGGGCATTACAAGTGTTGTACGTTTTTACATTTGTATAAAAATAATTGACAAGATTCAGAAACATACATTTATGGAACGTAGTGAACGATTGCACACTTAAACAGAAATGAGATATAAAGACGTATCGACTCAATCTGAGATTTAGACTAAAGTAATCAAATGTTTGGTCTAATGATATTCTATGTACAATACTTACTGCGGTCACCAGGACAGATCTAGCGTCAACAGTGCCAAAATAACAACTCTGCCATTAGACAGGCTTGATTGTATTTACAGCTCTGATCTGGATGGTGGACTAGCCCATGTGTTGGATATTTGTCAATGTTCATTCCAGTGGTGTGGTGCTTGGGGAGGGCTAATGCCCCCCAAACCCTGATTATATAAATGTATAGAGTTTTCAACTCCAATGAATGCTCAATCAAAGCTTCTGAACATAAGACGGGGCATTACAAGTGTTATGTTTTTACATTAGTAAAAAATATACCACTTCCATTTGAAAAATTTGTCAAAGTGATTTAAAGAACTAGACATTTATGGAAAGTAGTGAGCAATTACACACTTCAGGAGAAAGGAGGTATTATAAGGATGCACCAATCAGAGATTTAGACTAAATAGTCAAATGTTTGGTCTAATGATATTCTATGTACAATACTTCCTGCCGTCACCAGGACAGAGCTAGCCCGTCCCTCTCCACCCTGCCGGAGTGCCCGGGTCGCAACTCTCCCGGTAGCGCCTTACTGCTGGGTCTGAAGAGGGTGTCTGTGAGGCTGGTCGACTGCAGGAAAACACCAGGGCAGAGTGGAACTGTGAGAGAAGAACACGAGGAGGGAGATGGAGATTTGATTTCATCAAGTAACAACAATGGGGTGTGTGGATTAGACTACAATCTGCTTCTGCAACTTCTGTTATTGATTGATAAACAGTATACACTCAGTGGCCAGTAAATTGTCAATCCAGTTTCGTGAACGGAGGGGAAATAAATTGGCCACTGTTTAATAAACTGGCCACTGCGTGTATATTGATAAGGGCGGCAGGTAGGTTAGTGGTTAAGAGTGTTGTGCCACTAATAAAGGTTGCTGGTTCGAATTTCTGAGCTGACAAGGTGAAAAATGTGTCTGTGACCTTGAGCAAGGTACTAAACCCTAATTGCTCCTGTAAGTCTGCTAAATAGTATTTGTTTATGGACCCATATTGACAACCTAGTTATTCAATGTCTTTGTTTCACAGGGAACACCCCTAACCGTCGTTCTCTCGGGGGGAGGGGCTTATCATCTGGGGAGCCTCAACAACATCCTGTTACTGACGAGACCTGACATAGAATGTTCACCTGACATAGAATTCCTTACAATCAAATGCGACCGCATCTGTCGTGGAAAATGGTTCCTAAAAAATACAAAATTCTTACAAGAACTTGTGAATTCAAAAATACTTTAATACAAAGTAACAAAGTCTGAGGTGGTCCATGGAGCATCTGATCTTACTGACCACAAGGCTCTGTTTATATACCTTTGCAGCATATGGGTACATCCCATATATGAATATAATTACTCCTTGCCACCATTATCTTCCAATCCGAGTTCTTGCTTGTTTACGCCCAGTAACGCCCACATCTGTTCCAAGTTTAGATTATAATGGTGGCAAGGCCCTTAATGTAATACAAAAAATAATACATTTATCGTGAACATATGTTTCCTCTGTCGGCCATTCTGTTGTCATCTCTTCAGACCTTAATGAATTAAATTAGTATTACATCTCTACCTGATGTATCTTATGGTCTCAATGCCCTGTTCTCTGTATATGAAAATGGCTTGTCTTGTACTCTCCTCACCACATTCTCTCTGTCTAATTTTACAGACTCTGTAATCTATGTCTGACTCTTAACATATGTATTTATGGGTCTCAGCTTTGCAGTCTTGTCACTAGCCGAGACAACCTTTGACCTATGTTCTGCTCACAAGTGGCAAAATAGACTAAGTGGCATTCTGAGAGATGCACTTGGTATCCTCTGTCTCTGCTCAGCATAAGATCACTCCTTATATGTTCATAAACTACTTCCCGTTGGCCCTATGGTTATTTCAGTTCTTGCTTGGTGTCCTCTGTCTCTTGACAACTGTCCAAGTTATCTTGCATACTTGTTTTAGCACTTAAACCTCAGCCAGTATTAGAAATACAATCTAAGTTATGTCAATCAATCTGATTCCATGCTGCAAGATTGCTTCGAGCACGTGGACTGGGATATGTTCCGGATAGCATCTGACAACAACATTGATGTATACGCTGATTCGGTGAGTGAGTTTATTAGCAAGTGCATTGGTTTTGTTGTACCCATAGCAACTATTAAAACCTTCCCCAACCAGAAACCATGGATTGATGGCAGCATTCACGCAAAACTGAAAGCGCGAACCACTGGTTTTAACCAGGGTAAGGCAACCGGAAACATGACTGAATACAAACAGTGTAGCTATTCCCTCCGCAAGGCAATCAAACAAGCTAAGCGTCAATATAGAGACAAAGTTGAGTCACAATTCAAGGGCTCAGACACGAGAGGAATGTGGCAGGGTCTACAGTCAATCACGGACTACAAAAAGAAAACCAGCCCCGTCGCGGACCACAACGTTCTGTTCCCAGACAAACTAAACAACTTCTTTGCTCGCTTTGAGGACAATACAGTGCCACCGACACGGCCCGCTACCAAAACCTGCGGGCTCTCCTTCACCGCAGCCAACGTGAGAAAAACATTTAAATGTGTTAACCCTCGCAAGGCTGCCGGCCCAGATGGCATCCCTGGCCGTGTCCTCAGAGCATGCGCAGACCAGCTGGCTGGTGTGTTTACGGACATATTTAATCAGTCCCTATCCCAGTCTGCTGTTCCCACATGCTTCAAGAGGGCCCCCATTGTTCCTGTTCCCAAGAAAGCTAAGGTAACTGAGCTAAATGACTATCGCCCCATAGCACTCACTTACGTCATCATGAAGTGCTTTGAGAGACTAGTCAAGGATCATATCACCTCCATCCTGCCAGACACCCTGGACCCACTCCAATTTGCTTACCGTCCCAATAAGTCCACAGACGACGCAATCGCAATCACACTGCTGTTAAGGGCCACTGTACAATGATGGGTTATCTGACTGTCAAGGGCCCCTGCAGTACTGTACAATGATGGGTTATCAGTACTGCAGGGGCCCTTAACAGTCAGATAACCCATCATTGAACAGTGTGAATTCCTGGTTGTGGTCATGCTTTTCTTCTTTGTTTGAAACCTGTCAACTGCTATTTATTTTCTAAAGATTGAAGTATTGGACTAAGTGTATAAAAAAATTAAAAAAAGCTTTCTGTGTTTGTCTATTTTGCGCACACACTCATTTATAGATTACACCATATATTATACTGCACAAATACTACATATCCTTACATAGGAGTCATTTACCAGACACTCTTATCCAGAATGACTTATAGTTAGTACATTCATCTTAAGGTAGCTAGCTAGGTGATACAACCATATATTAGTCATAGTAAGTACAACTTTCCCTCAATAAAGCAGCTATTAGCACGGTCACTGATAGTAAGAAATGACAAGTGCAGGTGTACCCAAACCTATTTCAGGCCAAATCAAGCACTGTGTAGTTGACGTATCTAGCCAAGTGGTAAAACAGAGGTGAAAAAAAGTGTAGTCTGACACCTAGTGGACAGGTTGATGTTCTTGGGGTAGTCGAGCCGGCCCACCACCATGTTGATGTTCTTGGTGTAGTCGAGCCGGCCCACCACCATGTTGATGTTCTTGGGGTAGCCGAGCCAGCCCACTACCATGTTGATGTTCATGGGGTAGTCGAGCCGGCCCACCACCATGTTGATGTTCTTGGGGTAGTCGAGCCAGCCCACTACCATGTTGATGTTCTTGGGGTAGCCGAGCCGGCCCACCACCATGTTGATGTTCTTGGGGTAGCTGAGCCGGCCCACCACCATGTTGATGTTTTTGGGGTAGCCGAGCCAGCCCACTACCATGTTGATGTTCTTGGTGGTAGCCGAGCCAGCCCACCACCATGTTGATGTTCTTGGTGGTAGCCGAGCCGGCCCACCACCATGTTGATGTTCTTGGGGTAGCCGAGCCGGCCCACTACCATGGTGATGTTCTTGGTGGTAGCCGAGCCGGCTGGGGGAGGCTTTGTACTTGTTTATATAAAAGCAGGAACCACTAGAAGCCGATACAAGCTTGTTCCTGCAAAAACAGGAACCACAGTTATAGTTTAAGGCACACATTCTAGGTTTTAAGGTACACAGCATTATAGATTTTAAGGCACACATCATTATAGATTTTAAGTCACACAGCATTATAGGTTTTAAGGTACACAGCATTATAGGTTTTAAGGTACACAGCATTATAGGTTTTAAGGCACACAGCATTATAGATTTTAAGTCACACAGCATTATAGGTTTTAAGTCACACAGCATTATAGGTTTTAATCAGCATTTTGTGCAATATTAAGTACATATAAGGCCCTTCTAATTCCGATCTTCAGAGAAAACATAATGGAAAGCATAGAAATAACGCACATAGAACAGATCTACCCGCTTCTTAGACTTGCTTTCAATGAGAATGACAGATCCGTAACACACAATGTGAATTTGGGTCGTGTCACTCAAAAAGTTACATATTGCAGCTTTAAAACTGAAGGTGGATTTACCTAATTTGGTGGAGACCCGAGGAACCTCCAGACCCTGTGAGCAGGTTTGGTATCTCATGCTGTTATACTTGTGTAGAGCTTTGTAATAACAATTTAAAAAAGGGAATAGTGAAGTGATCAACAGGACTTCAATAAAGACCAGCTAACCTTGTGTCACCGGTGTAAAATGGCTAGTTAGCTAGCGGGGTGCGCGCTAACAGCGTTTCAATCGGTGATGTCACTCGCACTGAGACCTTGAAATAGTGGTTCCCCTTGCTCTGCAGACCTAGAATGCTGGCTGGTGTGTTAACGGACATATTCAATCAGTCCCTATCCCAGTCTGCTGTTCCCACATGCTTCAAGAGGGCCACCATCGTTCCTGTTCCCAAGAAAGCTAAGGTAACTGAGCTAAATGACTATCGCCCCATAGCACTCACTTCCGTCATCATGAAGTGCTTTGAGAGACTAGTCAAGGATCATATCACCTCCATCCTACCAGACACCCTGGACCCGCTCAAATTTGCTTACCGTCCCAATAGGTCCACAGACGACGCAATCGCAATCACACTGCATCTTGCCCTAACACATCTGGACAAGAGGAATACCTATGTAAGAATGCTGTTCATCGACTACAGCTCAGCATTTAACACTAGTACCCTCCAAACTCGTCATTAAGCTCGAGACCCTAGGTCTCGACCCAGCCCTGTGCAACTGGGTCCTGGAATTCCTGACGGGCCTGCCCCAGGTGGTGAGGGTAGGAAACAACATCTCCACCCCGCTGATCCTCAACACTGGGGCCCCACAAGGGTGCGTTCTCAGCCCTCTCCTGTACTTCCTGTTTACCCATGACTGCGTGGCCAAGCACACCTCCAACTCAATCATAAAGTTTGCTGACGACACTACAGTGGTAGGCTTGATTACCAACAACGATGAGAAGGCCTACAGGGAGGAGGTGAGGGCCCTCGGAGTGTGGTGTCAGGAAAATAACCTCTCACTCAATGTCAACAAAACAAAGGAGATGATCGTGGACTTCAGGAAACAGGAAGAGGGAGCAACTCCCTATCCACATCGACGGGACAGTAGTGGAGAAGGTGGAAAGTTTTAAGTTCCTCGGCGTACATATCACGGACAAACTGAAATGGTCCACTCACACAGACAGCGTGGTGAAGAAGGCACAACAGCGCCTCTTCAACGTCAGGAGGCTGAAGAAATTTGGCTCGTCACCAAAATCACTCACAAACTTCTACAGATGCACAATCGAGAGCATCCTGTCGGGCTGTATCACCGCCTGGTACGGCAACTGCTCCGCCCACAACCGTAAGGCTCTCCAGAGGGTAGTAAGGACTGCACAATGCATCACCGGGGGTAAACTACATGCCCTTCAGGACACCTACACCACCCGATGTCACAGGAAGGACAAAAAGATCATCAAGGACAACAACCACCCGAGCCACTGCCTGTTCACCCCGCTATCATCCAGAAGGAGAGGTCAGTACAGGTGCATCAAAGCTGGGACCGAGAGACTGAAAAACAGCTTCTACCTCAAGGCCATCAGACTGTTAAACAGCCACCACTAACATTGAGTGGCTGCTGCCAACATGCTGACTTAAATCTCTAGCCACTTTAAATAATAGGATTGGATGTAACAAATGTATCACTAGCCACTTTAAACAATTTTGTATATAATGTTTACATATCCGACATTACTCATATCAAATGTATACACGGTACTCTAAACCATCTACTCAATCTTGCCTATGCCGTTCCGCCATCGACCCAAATCTCTAGCCACTTTAATAATTTGATTAGATTTTTTAATTATAATTGGATGAAATAAATGTATCACTAGCCACTTTAAATGATGCCATTTATATAATATTTACATATCCTACATTACTCATCTCATATGTATATACTGTACTCTATACCATCTACTGCATCTTGCCTACGCCGGTCAGCCATTGCTCATCCATAGATTTATATGTACATACTCGTATTCATTCCTTTACTCTTGTGTGTATAAGGCAGTTGTTGTGAATTTGTTAGATTACTTGTTAGATACTACTGCATGGTCGGGACTAGAAGCACAAGCATTTCGCTACACTCGCATTAACATCTGCTAACCATGTGTATGTGACAAATACAATTTGATTTGATTTGATTAATAGTGTTACATAACGTTCTATAGTGTTACATAACGTTCTATAGTGTTACATAAAGTTCTATGGTGTTAAATAATGTTTTATAGTACACATATTGTTCTCTAGTCCTACATAATGTTCTCTAGTCTTACATAATGTTCTATATTGTTACATAATGTTCTATAGTGTTACATGTTTGATAATGTTACATAATGTAACATAATGTTCTATAGTGTTGCGTAAAGTTTTAGTGTTTTGTAATGTTTTATAGTGTTGCATAATGTTTTATAGTGTTGCATAATTTTCTAGAGTGTTACATAATGTTTTATAGTGTTACATAATGTTCTTTAGTGTTACATGAGGTTTTATAGTGTTACATACGTTTTTATAGTGTTACGTAATGTTCAATATTGTTACATAACGTTCTATGGTGTTACATAATGTTCTATAGTGTTACATAACGTTCAATAGTGTTACATAACGTTCTATGGTGTTACATAATGTTCTTAAGTGTTACATGTTTTATAATGTTACATAATGTAACATAATGTTCAATAGTGTTACATAATGTCCTATAATGTTACATAATGTTCAATAGTGTTACATAATGTTATACAGTGTTACATAACTTTCTAGTGTTACAAATGTTCTATAATGCTACGTAAAGTAACATAATGTTCTATAGTGTTACATAATGTTCTATAATGTTCTACAGTGTTACATAACGTTCTACAGTGTTACATAACGTTCTATAGTGTTACATAACGTTCTATAGTATTACATAACATTCTATGGTGTTACATAATGTTTGCAGGTGGGCTGCCTTAATCGACATCCACGTCTTCGGCGCCCGGGGAACAGTGGGTTAACTGCCTTGTTCAGGGGTAGAACGACAGATTTTTACCTTGTCAGCTCGGGGATTCGAACTTGCAACCCTCCGGTTACAAGTCCAACGCTCTAACCACTAGGGTACCTGTCGCCCTAAATAGTGTTACATAACGTTCTATGGTGTCACATATTGTTCTATAGTGTTACATAATGTTCTAAAGTGTTACATAACAATCTATAGTATTACATAACGTTCCATAGTGTTACATAATGTTCTATTGTGTTACATAACGTTCTATAGTGTTACATAACGTTCTATAATAATAATAATAATAATACATTTTATTTAAGGCGCCTTTGTCGACACTCAAGGACACCGTACAGGGAAACATAAGACATTTAAAAGCATAGAACAGCATTAAAAACAACAAAAGAAGCAGAGCAATTGACGTCAAGTGAGATAGGCAGTTTTAAACAGGTGTGTTTTGAGTTGTGATTTGAAATGGGAAAATGAATCGATGTTTCTGAGTTGGGATGGTAATGAGTTCCAGAGACGGGGAGCAGAGCGGCTGAATGCTCTGCTCCCCATAGTGGTGAGACGGGCGGGGGGGACAGACAGGTGTATGGAGGAAGAGGATCTAAGGGAGCGGGTGGAAGTTGGACCATGGAAGAGATCAGACAAATATGGGGGGGCGAGTTTATGGATGGACTTGAATGTTAACAGAAGGACTTTGAATTGGATACGGAACTGGACCGGGAGCCAGTGAAGCTGTTGGAGAACAGGAGTGATGTGATGAATGGAGGGGTTTGAGTAATGATGCAGGCAGCTGAATTCTGGACCAGTTGAAGTTTATGGAGGGATTTATGAGGGAGGCCAAAAAGGAGAAAGTTGCAGTAGTCCAAACGGGAAGTGACGAGACTGTGGACAAGGACGGCAGTCGATTGATGTTTCGTAGATGGAAATAGGCAGACCGTGTAATGTTATTAATGTGCGATTGAAAAGATAAATGTGCTGTCAAGGATGACACCCAGACTCTTAACCTGTGGGGACGGTGAAACGGAGGAGTTATCAATATTAAGAGAAAAACTGTCGGTTTTGGATAAAGTAGATTTAGTGCCAATAAGGAGAACCTCAGTTTTATTACTGTTTAATTTGAGGAAGTTTTGGGAAAACCAGGTTTTTATTTCTGAGATGTAAAGGAGGTGGGCGGGAGAGTGGACGAGGGTTTGGTCGAAAAGTAGAGCTGGGTGTCATCAGCATAACAGTGGAATTGAATATTGAATTTGCGGAAGATATTGCCCAGGGGCAGGAGATAAATGGTGAAAAGTAGGGGCCCCAGGACAGAGCCCTGGGGCACACCAGAAGTGACGGCGGAGGGACTGGATTTAAAAGATTTAAGTTGAATGAACTGAGTGCGGCCAGAGAGATAAGATCTGAACCAGTCTAACGGAGTGTGGCTAATGCCGATGGAAGATAACCTGTTGAGGAGGACGGTGTGACTGATGGTATCAAAGGCTGCACTCAGATCGAGGAGGATGAGGATGGTAAAGAAGTCCAGAATCAGCTGCCATAAGGAGTGTTATAGTGTTACATAACGTTCTATGGTGTTACATAATGTTCTATAATGTTACATAATGTTCAAGTGTTACATAATGTTATATAGTGTTACAAATGTTCTATAATGCTACGTAATGTAACATAATGTTCTATAGTGTTACATAACGTTCTATAGTGTTACATTGTCACATCTCAGAACTATTATATCTATTATGACTATAACTCAATCTGTTTCCTGGAGTTTGTAAAGCTCCAGTTCTAAGAAACAAACAGAGTCCCGAACTGCAATGGTCAATATTTTATTCAGAGAACTTTCTGATCTCAAAATGGGAACACAGTCTTTTTATATTGTACAGACAAATAAGCTACATACAAATGAGCTCCACCTCTCTTTAGGCAGCAGTACTTTTCCACAGTATACATTCATGGCTTATCACTTTCTGCAACATAATTCAATCTGGACAGTTCCTAGCCGTGCCTCCCTTCCTGAGGATGGGGAAGGCCTCTTCTCTGTAGTTTGGCTTCACAAGGATTCCTTTGTTCTCTCAAATACACCATGTCCTCTAAAAGTTCTAGACACACACATGATTGGATTCTTTCGTTATAACTCTAACCCCATTGCATACATTTTCAGACTGAGAATATTATTAGTCATTACTTACATACAAATTCCTCTATCATACATAATGTTCTATAGTGTTACATAAGGTTCTACAGTGTTACATAACGTTCTATAGTGTTACATAACGTTCTATGGTGTTATTTAATGTTTTATAGTGTTACATATTGTTCTCTAGTCTTACATAATGTTCAATAGTGTTACATAACGTTCTATGGTTTTACATATTGTTCTATAGTGTTACATAATGTTCTATAGTGTTACATAACAATCTATAGTATTACATAACGTTCTATAGTGTTACATAATGTTCTATAGTGTTACATAACGTTCTATGGTGTTACATAATGTTTTATAGTGTTACATATTGTTCTCTACTCTTACATAATGTTCAATAGTGTTACATAACGTTCTATAGTGTTACATAACGTTCTATGGTGTTATATAATGTTTTATAGTGTTACATATTGTTCTCTAGTCTTACATAATGTTCTATAGTGTTACAAAATGTTATGTAGTGTTACTTAATGTCCAATAGTGTTACATAATGTCCTATAGTGTTACATAATATCATATAGTGTTACATAATGTCATATAGTGTTGCATAATGTTCTATAGTGTTACATAATGTTTTATTGTGTAACAATGTTTTTTAGTTTTTTTTGGTAAGCTTACATGTATTTGTTTATTTTATTAAAAAAATTGGGAACAGTCCTGACCATGGCCCTCTTGCTAGCTCCACTTCTGCCTCGATAACATGTTAACGAATTCCTAATTATCTTTCCGTCCTCCGAAAGTGTGCACTTGTTAATTTCCCTTCACTGATTTGAAAGGAAATGACTGGTATAAAACATATGGTGAATACTCCCCCTAGACCATGACTCCACCAATCCAATGATTTTTTTTTTGTTGTCTCTTTGGTGCAATTTTCCCAAGTATGTGGTAAATTTGCACAACTCTAAGCACAAAAATCTATTTCAAAACTCATAGCCCATTTTCAATTGATTACTTTTGAAAAGATTTCTGTCATTTGTTAACAATACATTAAACTATAAATTAATCAAACTGCTAAAAACTGAACTACAAAACCAAAATGAGTGTGTCTTGTTTACATACAGTTTGAAAACTGTATACATTTACATTAATTTAATTTAGGTTGAAAGGTAAAACCAAATAATTTATCGATTTGGCTATAAATACTACATCATCTTTCTTCTACCAGTGTACTTCTATACAGTAGGGCAAAGTGGGTCACTGTGCTACCATTTGAAATGGTAGTGGAGTGTACAATGTACTGCTGAAATACTTGGGTGGTAAATTAGTTGATTCCACTCATTATCTGAATGTTGTTGATACACTGTAAGCTGCTGATTTTAGATGAGGATGCTGTTATAGTAAGAAGTCACATAGACAAGTGGATGTTGAACAATGTTGCATGGGGCAGAAATTGCACCAGGCTACACCAATACCTTTTTACTGTAGGCTTCTGCTACATGTCACAATACACCTATATCTGATGGTTTATTTAACGTATGTACTGTATGAGGATACTGCAACTATAAGACTGACATTTTTCTCAACATGCTCCAAAACTAGGATAACTAGTGTCGTGGAAAATAATTTAAAAAATGAAAACTCTGACAAGAACTTGTGAATTCAAAATAAGCTTTAATACAGAATGTACCAAAGCTCAGCCGTTTCCTGAAACTTCTATTTTTCTGAACACAGCACTCAGCTAAATACCTTTACAGCATGTAGATACACCCCATATGTAAATAATGTTCCTCCTTATTCCATCTGTCACCATCATCTTTCATTCAAAGTTCTTGCTTGTTCACGCCCAGTAACGCCCCTATCTGTTCCAAATTTAGATTATATGGTGGCAGGCCCTTCAATGTTATAACAATAATACATTTATTGTGTACATATATTACTTGTATTGGCCATTCTGCTGTCATCTTTTAGACCTTAATGGACTAAATTATTATTCTATCTCTAATCAATGTATAGGATTATTTCTTATGGTTTCAATGCATTGTTCTCTGTATATGAAAATAACTTGTCTTGACCTCTCCTCACCACATTCTCTCTGTCTCAGCATTTGCTTGCTGGCGCTCACACCTGACAGCTGTTTGGGCTCTGTTAGTAGCCATGCTGGCGCCAGAGCCCTAACCTATATGTTTCTATTCCTTATAAGTCCTTTTGTTTCTGGTCACCTGTCTAATTTTACAGGCCCAGTAACTTGAATCTATGTCTGACTCTTAACATATGTATTTACGGGTCTCAGCTTTGCAGCCTTGTCACTAGCCGAGACAACCTTTGGCATGTGTTCTGCTGAGGAGTGGTGCATGTGTTATCTGATGCCCTGTTTCTGGGAGTTCATATGGTTAATTGTGTAGTCTTTCCAAGTAATCAGAAAATGTACTTAAAAAAAATGTACTTAAAATATCTACAATACTAGCAAATCAAATTGTAGACCATGCGCCAAATTCACCTTACAGTGAAATGCTTATTTACAAGCCCCTAAGCAACAATGCAGTTTAAAAAACATGAATAAGAAATACAAGTAACAAGTAGTTAAAGAGCAGCAGTAAAACAACAGTAGCGAGACTATATACAGGGGGTACCGTTACAGAGTCAATGTGCGGGGGCACCGGTTAGTTGAGGTAATATGTACATGTAGGTAGAGTTATTGAAGTGACTGTGCAAAGATAATAACAGAGTAGCAGCGGTGTAAGGGGGGAGGGGGGCAAATGCAAATAGACTGGGTAGCCATTTGATCAGATGTTCAGGAGTCTTATGGTTTGGGGGTAGAAGCTGTTTAGATGCCTCTTGGACCTAGACTTGGCGCTCCGGTACCGCTTGCCGTTCGGTAGCAGAGAGACCAGTCTATGAATGTGGTGGCTGTAGTCTTTGACAATTTTTTAGGGCCATCCTCTGACACCGCCTGTTACAGAGGTCCTGGATGGTAGGAAGCTTGGCCCCAGTGATGTACTGGGCCGTATGCACTACCCTCTGTAGTGTCTTACAATCAGAGGCCGAGCAGTTGTCATACTAAGCAGTGATGCAACCAGTTAGGATTCTCTCAATGGTGCCGCTGTAGAACCTTTTGGGGATCTGAGGACCCAGTTTCCTGAGGGGGAATGGGGATCTGTGGATCTGTTAGGGCGGTATTCAAATTGGAGTGGGTCTAGGGTTTCTGCGATAATGATGCTGTGAGCCATGACCAGCCTTTCAAAGCACTTCATGTCTACAGACGTGAGTGCTACGGGTCGGTAGTCATTTAGGCAAGTTACCTTAGTGTTCTTGGGCGCAGGTACTATGGTGGTCTACATAAAACATGTTGGTATTACAGACTCGGACAGGGAGAGGTTGAAAATGTCAGTGAAGACACTTGCCAGTTGGTCAGCACATGCTCGCAGTACACGCCCTGATAATCCGTCTGGCCCTGCGGCCTTGTGAATGTTGACATGTTTAAAGGTCTTACTCACATCGGCTGCGGAGAGCGTGATCACACAGTCATCCAGAACAGTGCTCTCATGCATGTTTCAGTGTTATTTGCCTCAAAGCGAGCATAGAAGTTGTTTTGCTTCCCTTTGTCTGTAATAGTTTGCAAGCCCGGTGTACTACAATTCGATATTAGTCCTGTATTGACACTTTGCCTGTTTGATTGTTCGTCGGAGGGCATAGCTGGTTTTCTTATAAGCTTCCGGCTTAGAGTCCCACTCCTTAAAGCGGCAGTTTTTGCCTTTAGCTCAGTGCGAATGTTGCCTGTAATCCATGGCTTCTGGTTGTAGTATGTACGTACGATCACTGTGTGGACGACGTCATCGATGCACTTATTGATGAAGCCAATGACTGTGGTGTACTCCTCAATGTCATCTGAAGAATCCCGGGAACATATTCCAGTCTGTGATAGCAAAACAGTCCTGTAGCTTAGCATCTGCTTCATCTGACCACTTTTTTTATTGACCGTCACTGGTGCTTCCTGCTTTAATTTGAGCTTGTAAGCAGGAATCAGGAGGATAGAAATGTGGTCAGATTTGCCAAATGGAGGGCATGTGAGAGCCCTTGTACGCATCTCTGTGTGTGGAGTAAAGGTGGTCTAGAGTTTTTGTATTTTTTGCACATTTAACAGGTAAAACTGATTTAAGTTTCCCTGCATTAAAGTCCCCGGCCACTAGGAGCGCCACCTCTGGATGAATGTTTTCCTGTTTGCTAATGGCAGAATACAGTTCATTGAGTGCGGTCTTAGTGCCAGCATAGGTCTGGAGTGGTATGTAGACAGCTATGAAAAACTCTCTAGGTAGAGTATCTCATGATAAGCTGTAGACCACACTACCTCAGGCGAGCAAAACCTTAGATATTGTGCACCAGCTGTTGTTTACACACATGCATAGTCCGCCCCCCCTTGTCTTACCAGAAGCCGCTGTTCTGTTCTGCCAATACAGCGTGTAACCAGCCAGCTGTATATTTATAATGTTGTCGTTCAGCCACGACTCCGTGAAGCATAAGATATTACAGTTTTTAATGTCCCGTTGGTATTTTGATTTTCCTCGCAGGTCATCAATTTTATTTTTCAATGATTGCATGTTCGCTAGTAGAATGGAAGGCGGGGGGGGGATTTATTCGGTCACCTACGAATTCTCAGAAGGCAGCCTGACCTCCGTCCTCTTTTTCTCCGTTGTCTCTTTACGCAAATGTCGGGGATTTGTGCCTGTTCCCGGGAAAGCAGTATGTCCTTGACAGGGAAAAAAGATTCTGCCACTTCGTGGTGAGTAATCGCTGTTCTTATGTCCAGAAGGTATTTTCGGTTATAAGAGATGGTAGCAGCAACATTATGTACAAAATAAGTTACCAAATAAGTTAAACGCAAAAAAACACATTTTACATTTGTAAAAAATATTCCACTTCCATTTTGAAAAATGTGTGGAAAGTGAAAAATACTCAAATACACATTTGTGGAAAGTAATGAACGAATACACACTTCAGGAGAAAGGAGGTATTATAAGGATGCAGCCATCAATCAGAGATTTTTATTTGTGGTCAAAATTATATTCTACGTACAATACTTCCTGTTGTCACCAGGACAGAGCTAGCCCGCCACCCTCCACCCTGCCGGGAGTCCCATGGTTACAACTCTCCTGGTAGCGCCTTACTGCTGGGTCTGAAGAGGGTGTCTGTGAGGCTGGTCGACTGCAGGAAAACACCAGGGCAGAGTGGAACTGTGAGAGAAGGACACGAGGAGGGAGATTTGATTTCATCAAGTGGATTAGACTACAATCTGCTTCTGTAACTTCTGTTATTGATTGATAAACAGTATACACTCAGTGGCCAGTAAATTGTCAATCCAGTTTCGTGAACGGAGGAGCGTGTACCTAATAAACTGAGTGTATTTATTGATGATGAGGGCGGCAGGTAATGTAATAAGTTACGGTATCAGGTAACTTTTTTTTATGAATAACGTAATAACTTCAACTGAACATGTAATAACCAATGTTTTATGTGTTACTTCACTAATGTTAATGCACATACCACCCTCCACCAATTACAAACCTACACACACAAACCTATGCACTTGTACTCTTACACAAACACATACAAGCACAGTTATAGACACACGCATTGATAAAAAAACACTCATCTGTAGTTCCTAGTCGATGAGACAGGGGGCTCGGTCGGGCAAGAGGAAGAAGGATTGGGAAACTGCAAATAACAATAAACTGAACTCACCTAGCAGAAACATCTTTGTATTAGCAACTATTAATTATGAGTTTATTTTGTATTAAAGTTAAGGGACATCACCCTGGGTGGGGTGAACCATAGTATTTATTTTACCATGTAAGACTGAGAACACATTCTAATTTACAGCAACGACCTAGGGAATAGTTACAGGGGAGAGGAGGGGCATGAATGAGCCAATTGTACGCTGGGGATGATTAGGTGACCGTGATGGTATGAGGGACAGCTTGGGAATTTAGCCAGGACACCAGGGTAAACACCCCTACTCTTACGATAAGTGCCATGGGATCTTTAATGACCTCAGTCAGGACACCCGTTTAATGTCCCATCCGAAAGACAGCACCCTACACAGGGCAATGTCCCCAATCACTGCCCTGTGGCATTAGGATAAAAAATCATTGACCTGAGGAAAGGGTGCGTCCTACTTGCCCTCCAACACCACTTCCAGTAGCATCTAGTCTCCAATCCAGGGACTGACCAGGACCAACCCTGCTTAGCTTCAGAAGCAAGCCAGCAGTGGGATGCAGGGTGGTATGCTGCTGGCCAATAGTAGGGGATAAAAAGGGAAAACACCATCTTTTAGAACTGTGTCTTGCTTGCAAATTGCTGTAAGTGTATTCTCCGGGTTGCAATCCATATTAAACAAACTAACCTCTGATCAAAGAAGTTTCCTGTGGTCTCTTGTATGAACATATACAGAAAGTGTAAGGAATTTCTGCCCTGTTATCACTATTTCTATTCATTACGGAATAGTAGGCTAATAAATAGACAAATCAGTTGGAGTTGTGCATCTATAACAATTGTTTGCAGATCGCCATAATACCAAAGAAGAAGAAGAAGCGCAGTATGAATGCCATGACTTCTGCCAAGGTTGCATTTCCTAAATGCCTTATGGCCACAGCAGATGTTGGATTGAACATACATCAGACTTTACTGGTTCACTGCAAGGACAGCAGAAATGTGATCTGTATTTTATTTACGAGGCCACTCTTACTGGGCCTCAGCCAATAAAAAAATATCTGGACGCTCGAAGAGAATAAGAGGCAAAGAGAGAGGCCTACCTCAAGGGAAAAATCTGTTGCCCTCCGCAGGTGGCGTTCTTTAGCTCCACCAGGCAAGAATTTTTTGTATGGTCAATGAAAGAGTGTTGAACCTGGTCAATCAAAAAAAGAATGCTTATCTGCTATGTGATGTTTATTTGATCGAATAGAAGTTCCTTAGCCTGCAATCATAGGACCGCATGAGCCCTATAAAGCCATCTAGCCATGGGATAATTTGAAAGACAATAGCAAAGAATTGATCTAACCAAGCTGCTTTTGTTGTTTCTATAAATACCTTAGATTTGTGATTTTAATGAGATTTTATTTGCAAATCTAAAAACAATACAACCACACGTGGACATAATGCATTTACTATCATTCAGGGTGATAGTGAAACATGTAATAATGTACAGTTTAAATAGATTCATGATATAATACAAAAGTATTTTCTAGCATAATGACTCCCTAAACCGCCTCACCCACTTGAAGAGGAGTGTTGATGACTATGTACAGTAGGTGGCGGTACCTCTTAAACACCACAGAAGAAGCTGAAAAGCATCTACAGGAAGTTCTTTGTTACCGTCCTCTATCTAGATTTCAATCCAAATACAATTCACACGCAGGATGTTTCTAATGTAAGATTAGTCTACATGAGACGTTCATGTCACAACTTAAATCGAGTTTTGATATTTATAAAGGTGTGGTCTAGCTTTTCTCTATCTGAACGCTGAGACAAAGAAAGTAACTGAAGCATACACATTTAGTGTCGTTTTTTATTTGAAGAAAGAATACAGTAACATTGGCTTCCACGATGGATCGGGTAAGTTTGGTTGACTTTTATTAATAGTATACCTATTGGGGTGTATAAAATGTCTAGGTCTAGTTTTCTTCCTCGTCCTTGAGTTCGATTTGAACAGCTGGACAAAATAAACCATGGTGGTAATTTCAGCCAAGTAGCCTACTGCCCTACCGCACTCAGATTGATGATACAAGGCAATGCTCAACCAGCAGCAGGTCAAGTCAGAACCAGGGAGAAATAATTAGGCATCGGCAACACCAGTGATGTATATAAACCCTGGATTGATGATGTTACGTATTGGCCGTTGAGAGGCTTTGAAGCCACCGGTTAACTTTCTGAACACCTTAAATTGTTTCTCCAGATGTCAGTTCGACCACACCGTTTACACACTGATTTGTTTCGCCCAAATAAAAAAAGACAGTTGAAAATAGGTGATTCTTGTTGCTAGTCTACCAGGTACGGTGCTTTTAGCTTGTGTTTGCGCGTCTTTATGCAGAAGTAATACAACAATGATAGCTAGTGTCGGAGAATGATATGGAGGTAATATTAGTCAAATTATTGAAGATGTCCTCAGCGCAAATAAGCATCAGAAATGGTCCTTATTTAGCATATCAAGATCCTGATGTGGACCTCAGTCAAGAGCATATGCATTGTATGTGCTGAGAAAATATACAATGTAGGCCTACTGTCAGTATTTGTCATCATATTGAGAAAATAAGATGTCCACATAGGTCTATCTCAGGATACTGAATGATTCCATATCCGCCCATAGGAAATGTCCATGTGTGATATTCAGAGTAATCCCAATATCATATGTCTAAAAGAAAATCGTTTTGATATATAGTTTTTTACATTAGAACTTTAAAAAACATTGGAACAAAGACATCTGGGTTGTTTTGATACAGTTGAAGTCGGAAGTTTACATACACCTTAGCCAAATACATTTAAATTCAGTTTTTCACAATTCCTGACATTTAATCCTAGTAAAAATTCCCTGTTTTACGTCAGTTAGGATCACCACTTTATTTTAAGAATGTGAAATTTCATAATAATAGTTTAGAGTGATTTTATTTCAGCTTTTATAACAGGGTCCTTAGCAATGAGTTGCATCCTATACATTTATATAATCAGGGTTTCGTTGACCGAGGTAAAGTTGGCTTTATATTCTGGCATTCAACAGACATTCTCCAAAAGCCATTTAAAAATGTAAAAATCAATAACTAATTCACAGTTTGTCACAGAATCATCAAACTAGATATGATTTATTCTATAAAGGTCAAGCATACTTTTACAATCTTTGTTTTGAGAAAGAATTTCAGTTTTGATTTGATAGAAATACATAAAATCTAAAATATATTTTAAAGATGAAGAAATCAATAACTAATTCAGTGATTGTCTAATTTAACAGCATAGAGGCCCCTTCCAGTCATTTTCAATAAATCATATAGTAATAAAGCCAGACATTAAAAACATGTGTTAAAAAAAAAGGTTTCACACATCAATGTTGTAATATCAAACATTACAATAAAGGCAGTCTTTGAAGTCCAAATCAGTTTAATCGTCACTTGTGCCAGATACGTGTGTACCTATTTTAGGGAATTGCTGTCATAGTATGTATCTGGTGTCTTTCATAGTAGAATAATAACAGAGTCATGATAATAGAACATTAGAGCAATAACACGGATAAACCTGATAAAAGTTTCAAGACAAAGTTTCATACTTCTAAATGTCGTTTTCCGACGCTGACAGAGATGGCAGCCTCGCTTCACGTTCTCAGGAAGCTATGCAGTAGTTATTTTTTTTAAATGGATTACTTCTTACATTGTTACCCCGGGAAATCTTAAGTTTTATTACATACAGCCCGGAGGAACTATTGGATATAAGAGCAACGTCAACTTACCAAGCGGATCCTCTGTTTTGTCCACGAACCAGGACAATAGACTGGATCCCAGCCGGTGACCCAAAACAACGGTGGCGCAGGAGAAGGGGGAGACGCGGCGGTCTTCTAGTCAGGCTCCGTAGACGGGCACATCGCGCACTGCTCCCGAGTATACTACTTGCCAATGTCCAGTCTCTGGACAACAAGGTAGACGAAATACGAGCAAGGGTTGCCTTCCAGAGAGACATCAGCGACTGCAACGTTCTTTGCTTCACGGAAACATGGCTCACTCAGGACACGTTATCAGAGTCGATACAGCCACATGGTTTCTTCACACATCGCGCCGACAAAAACAAACATCTATCTGGTAAGAAGAAGGGCGGGGGTGTGTGCCTTATGATACAAGAACTCAAGTCCTTTTGTTCACCTGACATAGAATTCCTTACAATCAAATGCCGACCGCATCATCTACCAAGAGAATTCTCCTCGATTATGATCACAGTTGCGTATATCCCCCCTCAAGCTGAAACATCGACAACACTGAAAGAAATTCATTGGACTCAATGTAAACTGGAAACCACATATCCTGAGGCTGCATTTATTGTGGCTGGGGATTTTAACAGGGCTAATCTGAAAACAAGGCTCCCCAAATTTTATCAGCATATCGAATGTGCGACCCGGGCTGGTAAAATCCTGGATCATTGATATTCTAACTTCCGTGATGCATACAATGCCATTCTCCGCCCTCCTTTTGGCAAGTCTGACCATGACTCAATGTTGTTGCTTCCAGCCTACAGACAGAAACTAAAACAGGAAACACCCGTTCTCAGGTCTGTTCAACGCTGGTCCGACCAATCTGATTCCACGCTTCAAGATTGCTTCCGAGCACGTGGACTGGGATATGTCCCGGACAGCATCAGACAACAACATTGATGTATACGCTGATTCGGTGAGCGAGTTTATTAGCAAGTGCATCGGTGATGTTGTACCCACAGCGACTATTAAAACCTTCCCCAACCAGAAACCGTGGATTGATGGCAGCATTCGCGCAAAACTGAAAGTGCAAACCACTGCTTTTAATCATGGCAAGGCGACCGGAAACATGACCAAATACAAACAGTGTAGCTATTCCCTCCGCAAGGCAATCAAAGAAGCTAAGCGTCAGTATAGAGAAAGTAGAGTCGTAATTCACATCACGGACAAACTGAAATGGTCCACCCACACAGACAGCGTGGTGACAGTGCCTCTTCAACCTCAGGAGGTTGAAGAAATTCGGCTTATCACCAAAAACACAACTTTTACAGATGCACAATCGAGAGCATCCTGTCGGGCTGTATCTCCGCCTGGTACGCTAACTGCTCCACCCACAACCGTAAGGCTCTCCAGAGGGTAGTGAGGTCTGCACAACGCATCACCGGGGGCAAACTACCTGCCTTCCAGGACACCTGCAGCACCCAATGTCACAGGAAGGCCAAAAAGATCATCAAGGACAACAACCACCCGAGCCACTGCCTGTTCACCCCGCTATCATCCAGAAGGCGAGGTCAGTACAGGTGCATCAGAGAGACTGAAAAACAGCTTCGATCTCAAGGCCATCAGACTGTTAACTTCTCAGGGATCACTGGGGCGCTAGCGGGCTGCTCCCGACACTACCAGGTAAAATGTAAGGCGCCAAATTCAAAATTCAAAGGTTGAATTATTAAACATCCACCAATATACAAGTGTTCTATACTCATCAAAAGCTCTGTTTCTTGGCAATATCACAGTGTTGTCAGATTTCAAAAAGGCTTTACGGAGAAAGCAGCACATTTGATTGTTTGAGAGTAGCACCTCACATTTTTTCCATAGCCATGAATCGATTAGCCATCATGGCACACACATAACACATTTCACAGCAAAAACAAATCAATTACCTGTTTAAGAACTTCTGCTGAGGTCATCCTAAGTGTCCAACGAAGACAATCCATGGTTCTTTTGTTAGAAAATAATGTATTTTATCCATAAATCCTCCATTTGGTTTGCGCGTTATAATCAGAAACGACAGCTTCCACTACTCCATTGAAACGTGACGCGAACTCGTTCATCTTATACCTATAAACTTGTCCAAGAACAATCAAACAGTTTTAAATGTATCCTTAGGAACACTTTTACGTATATTTACTATTATAAATCAACCGGAATATAAACTGATCGATAACGACGGTAAAAAGACACTGCGTGACTTCTCGGGAGCGCGCGTTCCATTCTGTTTACATGAGAGTGACTTCCTTGTTTGCTCTTATTCTCTGGTCTAATTCATCCAAAATGAAAAATATACACTGTCTCGAGACTGTTGACATCTAAAGGAAGCAATGGGTACTGCATTCATATGCCCTTATATGGTCATTTTCATGAGGAGGGGTGCCCAAATGAGCAATGTGTCAAAATCACTTTTTCCAGGACAGAAATTCCTCGGTTTCGCCTGCTATATGCGTTCTGTTTTACTCACAGACAAATGGTTAACAGTTTTGGAAAATTCAGAGTGTTTCCTATCCAATGGTACCAAATATCTGCATATCCTATTTTCTGGGCCTGAATGGGAGACATTTTACTTTGGGCACGCCAGGCTCTCCAAAACCGACCCCTCAGCTGCCACTCCCTAACAAGTTAAACAGCCATCACTAACATTGAGTGGCTGCTGCCAACATACTGACTCAAATCTCTAGCCACATTAATAATTAAAAATTGGATGTAATAAATGTATCACTAGCCACTTTAAACAATGCCACTTTATATATTGCATCATCATCCTTCTTCAGCCAGTAGGGTCACTTTGTGCTACCATTTCAAATGATGGAGTAGTGTACAATGTACTACTGAAATACTTGGGTGGTAAATTAGTTTATTCCACTCATTGTCTGAATGTTGTTGATACACTGTAAGCTGCTGATTTTAGATGAGGAGGCTGTTATAGTGACAAGTGGATCTTGAACAATGTTGCATGGGGCAGAAATTGCACCAGGCTACACCAATACCTTTTTACTGTAGGCTTCTGCTACATGTCACAATACACCTACAGTGGGGCAAAAAAGTATTTAGTCAGCCACTAATTGTGCAAGTTCTCTCACTTAAAAAGATGAGAGAGGTCTGTAATTTTCATCATAGGTACACTTCAACTATGACAGACAAAATGATGGAAAAAAAATCCAGAAAATCACATTTTAGGATTTTTAATGAATTTATTTGCAAATTATGGTGGAAAATAAGTATTTGGTCACATACAAACAAGCAAGATTTCTGGCTCACAGACCTGTAACTTCTTCTTTAAGAGGCTCCTCTGTCCTCCACTCGTTACCTGTATTAATGGCACCTGTTTGAACTTGTTATCAGTATAAAAGACACCTGTCCACAACCTCAAACAGTCACACTCCAAACTCCACTATGGCCAAGACCAAAGAGCTGTCAAAGGACACCAGAAACAAAATTGTAGACCTGCACCAGGTTGGGAAGACTGAATCTGCAATAGGTAAGCAGCTTGGTTTGAAGAAATCAACTGTGGGAGCAATTATTAGGAAATGGAAGACATACAAGACCACTGATAATCTTCCTCGATCTGGGGCTCCACGCAAGATCTCACTCCGTGGGGTCAAAATGATCACAAGAACGGTGAGCAAAAATCCCAGAACCACACGGGGACCTAGTGAATGACCTGCAGAGAGCTGGGACCAAAGTAACAAAGCCTACCATCAGTAACACACTACGCCGCCAGAGACTCAAATCCTGCAGTGCCAGACGTGTCCCCTGCTTAAGCCAGTACATGTTCAGGCCCGTCTGAAGTTTGCTAGAGCGCATTTGGATGATCCAGATGAGGATTGGGAGAATGTCATATGGTCAGATGAAACCAAAATATAACTTTTTGGTAAAAACTCAACTAAATCGTGTTTGGAGGACAAAGAATGCTGAGTTGCATCCAAAGAACACCATACCTACTGTGAAGCATTGGGGTGGAAACATCATGCTTTGGGGCTGTTTTTCTGCAAAGGGACCAGGACGACTGATCCGTGTAAAGGAAAGAATGAATGGGGCCATGTATTGTGAGATTTTGAGTGAAAACCTCCTTCCATCAGCAAGGGCATTGAAGATGAAGCGTGGCTGGGTCTTTCAGCATGACAATGATCCCAAAACACACCGCCTGGCAACGAAGGAGTGGCTTGTAAGAAGCATTTCAAGGTCCTGGAGTGGCCTAGCCAGTCTCCAGATCTCAACCCCATAGAAAATCTTTGGAGGGAGTTGAAAGTCCGTGTTGCCCAGCGACAGCCCCAAAACATTACTGCTCTAGAGGAGATCTGCATGGAGGAATGGGCCAAAATACCAGCAACAGTGTGTGAAAACCTTGTGAAGACTTACAGAAAACGTTTGACCTCTGTCATTGCCAACAAAGGGTATATAACAAAGTATTGAGAAACTTTTGTTATTGACCAAATACTTATTTTCCACCATAATTTGCAAATAAATAAATAAAAATCCTACAATGTGATTTTCTGGATTTCTTTTCTCATTTAGTCTGTCATAGTTGAAGTGTACCTATGATGAAAATTACAGGCCTCTCTCATCTTTTTAAGTTGGAGAACTTGCACAATTGATGGCTGACTAAATACTTTTTTGCCCCACTGTATATCTGATGGTTTCTTCTACGTATGTGCTCTATAAGGATACTGAAACTGTAAGACTGACATTTTTCTCAACATGCTGCAAAAGTAGGCTAACGAGCAGCAGTAGTTCTGGTGTTTGGGTATTTTGCAGGTGGTATCATCTTTCAAATTTCAGAAGGGGAGGAGACATTCGGCCCATATCGAGAGGAGCTCCACATTCTGGTTCTGCTCCTCGTTCTAGCATCTTCTAATCTCTCCTAACATGAATGAACCCAGAACTTAATCGAGCGGCTGACCAATTACGTGAGACTTCAGTTCTTGGTTAACCAAGACTAACTCAGTGGTGAAAGATGTGTTCAACTCAAATGAATGCTCAATAAAAGGTTCTGAACATAAAATGGGGCGTTACAAGTGTTATCAGTTTTGGCATTTGTACTAAGAGTAAAAAAAAGATATAAACCACATACATTTGAAAAATGTGCTAAAATGATTTCTTTTTTGTACATTTGTGGAAAGTAGTGAACGATTGCACACTTCAAGAAAAAGGAGATATTATAAGAATGCACGGCTAAAGTAATCAAATGTTTGGTCTAATGATATTCTATGTACAATACTTCCTGCCGTCACCAGGACAGAGCTAGCCCATCCCCCTCCACCCTGCCGGAGTCCCCTGGTCACAACTCTCCTGGTAGCGCCTTACTGCTGGGTCTGAAGAGGGTGTCTGTGCTGCTGGTCGACTGCAGGAAAACACCAGGGCAGAGTGGAACTGTGAGAGAAGGACACGAGGAGGGAGATTTGATTTCATCAAGTAAGAACAATGGGGTGTGTGGATTAGACTACAATCTGTTTCTGTAACTTCTGTTATTGATTGATAAACAGTATACACTCAGTGGCCAGTAAATTGTTGATCCAGTTTTGTGAACGGAGGAGCGTGTACCTAATAAACTGGCCATAGAGTGTATTCATTGAAGAGGGCGGCAGGTAGCCTAGTGGTTAATTCCAGTAATCGCAAGGTTGCTGGTTTGAATCTCTGAGCCAACTAGGTAAAACATCTGTCTGTGCTCTTGAGCAAGGTACTTAACCCTGATTGCTCCTGTAAGTCACTCTGCATAAGAGCACCTACTAAATAACACATTTTTACAAAAAGAATACTATTTATGGACCTATATTTCCAGAACCTAGTTATTCAATGTCATTGTTTCACAGGGGACACACCAAACCATTGTTCTCTCAGTGGGAGGGGCTTATCACCTGGGGAGCCTCAACAACATCCTGTTGCTGACGAGACAGAGAAGTGTGTCTCCAGATCAGAACATCTCAAGAAACACCAGCAGAGACGTACAGGGAAGAAACCTCACCACTGCTGCTCTGACTGTGGGAAGAGTTTCACAAGTCAGAGTGGCTTCATTATTCACTGTGATCAGTGTGGGAAAAGTTTTGCTGCATCTAACACCTTCAAATCTAATGTAAGAATTCATACAGGTGAGAAGCCTTACCCCTGCATTGATTGTGGGAAAAGCTTTGTTAGTGCAGGAGCCTTAACCGTACACCAGCGCATACACACAGGAGAGAAGCCTTATAGCTGTGATCAGTGTGGAAAGAGCTTCAGTCGGTTAGGCAACCTGACTACACACCAGCTAATACACACTGGAGTGAAGCCTTATAGCTGTGATCAGTGTGGAATGAGCTTTGCTGTATCAGAAAAACTAACCAAACACCAACGCGTACACACAGGAGAGAAGCCTTATAGCTGTGATCAGTGTGGGAAGAGCTTTGCTGGATCAGAAAAACTAACTAGACACCAGCGCATACACACAGGAGAGAAGCCTTATAGCTGTGATCAGTGTGGAAAGAGCTTTGCTGTATCAGAAAAACTAACTAGACACCAGCGAATACACACAGGTGAGAAGCCTTATAGCTGTGATCAGTGTGGGAAGAGCTTTGCTCAATCAGGGAACCTGACTACACACCAGCTAATACACACTGGAGAGAAGCCTTATAGCTGTGATCAGTGTGGGAAGAGCTTTGCTGTAGCTTCCTCCCTGACTGTACACCAGCGAACACACACTGGAGAGAAACCTTATAGCTGTGATCAGTGTGGAATGAGCTTTGCTGTGTCTTCCACCCTGACAGTACACCAGCGAACACACACAGGAGAGAAGCCTTATAGCTGTGATCAGTGTGGGAAGAGCTTTGCTGTAGTTTCCTCCCTGACTACACACCAGCGAACACACACTGGAGAGAAGCCTTATAGCTGTGATCAGTGTGGAATGAGCTTTGCTGTATCAGAAAAATTAACTGGACACCAGCGAACACACACAGTAGAGAAGCCTTATAGCTGTGGTCAGTGTGAGAAGAGCTTTTCTGTAGTTTCCTCCCTGACTAGACACCAGCGAACACATACAGGAGAGAAGCCTTATAGCTGTGATCATTGTGGAAAGAGCTTTGCTCAATCAGGGACCCTGAACTCACACAAGCTAACACACTGGAGAAGGAACCTTATGTCTGTCTAGGTGGGAAGAGCTTTCTTTATTTAGGGCCAATGAGAAAAAAACAGAAAGCACAACCATGCTGTATTTCATCATCCTCCCTTCTGGCACCGTTTCCAGATCCCTAAATAAAGGATCAATAGAAAACATCTAGTGAACAGTAATATCCATCTCCTATTCTTAAACAGTTGCCTTAGTCTGATCACCATGGTAACCTCTGTGGTACATAATATGCAGCTCTGATCTAGGATCAAGTCTCCCCTGTGTCTAATATCACACATTGGGATCTAAATGGATAAATGTTATTATAGAATATGTCACAGTGAACCTGTGTGAGTGGAGGGATGTTGATAATTGTATCTTCTTTCATATACTCATGATACTATTGTTATTAAATGTCATTATGTAGAATGTTAGGTGTATATTCATTAATGTATTAAATTGATCAATACATTCAATCCATTATTTTCTGAACAAATCCCTTATCTTCTTAAATTGTATATTTTATTTAGCTATATTGATTTAAAATGCTCATTTAACTAATCAATAATACATTGGATAATAATATCCATGAGGTCAAGAACTATGCATACTGTCTCTTGTAACAACGGTTAATGTAATAACTTTTAGATTTATAATGTAATAAAACCGGGTAAATGTAATATCTTTGTTAATATGTTGAATTGTTATTGTAATAAGTTACGGTATCAGGTAACAACGTTTTTTAATAACGTAATAACACCTGAACCAATGTTTAATGTGTTACTTCACTAATGTTAATGCACATACCACCCTCCACCAATTACAAACCCACACGCACAAACCTATGCACTTGTACTCTTACACAAACACATACAAGCACAGTTATAGACACACGCATTGATAAAAAAACACTCATCTGTAGTTCCTAGTCGATGAGACAGGGGGCTCGGTCGGGCAAGAGGAAGAAGGATTGGGAAACTGCAAATAACAATAAACTGAACTCACCTCCATTAAGGTCTAAAAGATGACAGCAGAATGGCCAATACAAGTAATATATGTACACAATAAATGTATTATTGTTATAACATTGAAGGGCCTGCCACCATATAATGTAAACTTGGAACAGATAGGGGCGTTACTGGGCGTGAACAAGCAAGAACTCAGAAAGAGGGAGTGACCGCATTTACATATGGGCTGTACCCATATACTGTAAGGGTATAAAGCAGAGCTCTGTGATCAATAGGATCAGCTGTTTCCCGGGTCAGCTCGACTTTAATTACTCTGTATTAAAGTCTTCTTGAATTCACAAGTTTTTTGTACGAGTGTCATATTTTGAATGTTATTCCACGACAGCAGCAGGTCAAGTCAGAACCAGGGAGAAATAATTAGGCATCGGCAACACCAGTGATGTATATAAACCCTGGATTGATGATGTTACGTATTGACCGTTGAGAGGCTTTGAAGCCACCGGTTAACTTTCTGAACACCTTAAATTGTTTCTCCAGATGTCAGTTCGACCACACCGTTTACACACTGATTTGTTTCGCCCAAATAAAAAAAGACAGTTGAAAATAGGTGATTCTTGTTGCTAGTCTACCAGGTACGGTGCTTTTAGCTTGTGTTTGCGCGTCTTTATGCAGAAGTAATACAACAATGATAGCTAGTGTCGGAGAATGATATGGAGGCAATATTAGTCAAATTATTGAAGATGTCCTCAGCGCAAATAAGCATCAGAAATGGTCCTTATTTAGCATATCAAGATCCTGATGTGGACCTCAGTCAAGAGCATATGCATTGTATGTGCTGAGAAAATATACAATGTAGGCCTACTGTCAGTATTTGTCATCATATTGAGAAAATAAGATGTCCACATAGGTCTATCTCAGGATTCTGAATGATTCCATATCCGCCCATAGGAAATGTCCATGTGTGATATTCAGAGTAATCCCAATATCATATGTCTAAAAGAAAATCGTTTTGATATATAGTTTTTTACATTAGAACTTTAAAAAACATTGGAACAAAGACATCTGGGTTGTTTTGATACAGTTGAAGTAGGAAGTTTACATACACATTTCTACTCAGTTTTTCACAATTCCTGACATTTAATCCTAGTAAAAGTTCCCTGTTTTACGTCAGTTAGGATCACCACTTTATTTTAAGAATGTGACATTTCACAAGAATGTGATATTTTTCAGTTCTGCCCACAAATGTTCTATAGGATTGAGGTCAGGGCTTTGTGATAGCCACTCCAATACCTTGACTTTGTTGTCCTTAAGCCATTTTGCCACAACTTTGGAAGTATGCTTGGGGTCATTGTCCATTTGGAAGACCCATTTGCGACCAAGCTTTAACTTCCTGACTGATGTCTTGAGATGCTGCTTCAATGCATCCACATTTTCCTCCCTCATGATGCCATCTATTTTGTGAAGTGCACCAGTCCCTCCTGCAGCAAAGCACCCCACAACATGATGCTGCCACCTCCGTGCTTCACGGTTGGGATGGTGTTTTTCGGCTTGCAATCCTCCCCCTTTTCCTCCAAACATAACGATGGTCATGTTAGCCTAAACCTTATATTTTTGTTTCATCAGACCAGAGGACATTTCTCCAAAAAGTACGATCTTTGGCTTTTTCCTTGCTGAGTGTCGATATAGGACTCATTTTACTGTGGATATAGATACTTTTGTACCTGTTTCCTCCAGCATCTTCACAGGGTCCTTTGCTGTTGTTCTGGGATTGATTTGCACTTTTCGCACCAAAGTGTGTTCATCTCTAGGAGACAGAACGTGTCTCCTTCCTGAGCGGTATGACGGCTGCGTGGTCTCATGGTGTTTATACTTGCGTACTATTGTTTGTACAGATGAACGTGGTACCTTCAGGTGTTTGGAAATTGCTCCCAAGGATGAACCAGACTTGTGGGGGTCTTTTTTCTGAGGTCTTGGCTGATTTCTTTTGATTTTCCTATGATGTCAAGCAATGAGGCATTTTGAAGGTAGGCCTTGACATACATCCACAGGTACACCTCCAATTGACTCAAATGATGTCAATTAGCCTATCAGAAGCTTCTAAAGCCATGACATCATTTTCTGGAAGGCACAGTCAACTTTGTGTATGTAAACTTCTGACCCACTGGAATTGTGATACAGTGAATTATAAGTGAAATAATCTGCCTGTAAACAATTGTTGGAAAAATTACTTGTGTCATGCACAAAGTAGATGTCCTAACCAACTTGCCAAAACTATAGTTGGTTAACAAGAAATTTGTGGAGTGGTTGAAAAACGAGTTTCAATGACTCCAACCTAAGTGTATGTAAACTTCCGTCTTCAACTGTACCTAGTTTAATGTTTCTGTGACACACTGAATTTAAATGGCTTTTGGCTAATATCTGTTGAATGTCTGTTGAAGTCAGAATATAAAACCAACTTTACCTAGGTGGTTTCGGGGCATTAGCCCAGTCCCCCAACCCAAGCACCACACCGCTGGAACAGCGTGCACTGCAGAGTTGTTGACAAATATCCTACACAATTTATTAAGCTTTTATTACAGCAAAGACTAAAAACAGTAAGTGAATTGCTGTTTATTTTCATGTTTAGGCTAATTATACAAAGCTCCCTTTGTTACTTTGTTTTAAAACTAAAATGCTTGATTGCATTTCTAAGCATGAATGACTCGTCTGTGTGATGAAATTAACAAATGATTGACTGATTTCATGTGTGACAAAGCGATTTGTATTCTTTTTACTTTCTGTTTTGTACACAAGCTTCAAACAGCTTAAAATACAATAGTTTGGGTTATGGAAAATATATTTAAAAGCAGTTTAGATGCTGCAATGATACTCTACATTATATTTGCTTGTTTAGTCACAAACTGAAATTAGGCGAACTATAAAAAAATGTAGCAACCAGGAAATGGTGGAGCAATTTCTGCATAGTGTAATCTTTTAAAATAATGTTTTAGTGTTTTTTGGTAGGCTTACATGTATTTATTTATTTTTTCGCACACATGGCCCTTACGCTAGCTCCATTTCTACCTAGATACTATGTTACCGAATCCCTAATTGTCTTTCCATCCTCCCAAAGTGTGCACTTGTTCACTTCCATTCACTGATATGAAAGGAAATGACTGGTATAAAACATATTGATAACTTTTGAAAATATTTTCCTGTCATTTGTTAACAATTCATTTAATCAAACTGCTAATAACTGAACTACGAAACCAAAATTGTATAGTGTCGAGTTTACGTAATTAATTGACATTAATTTAATTTAGGTTGGAAGGTAAAACCAAATAATGTATGGATATGGCAGTAAATACATCATCCTTCTTCAGCCAGTATGGCAAAGTAGGTCACTGTGCTACCATTTCAAATGATGGTGTAGTGTACAATGTACTGCTGAAATACTTGGGTGGTAAATTAGTTGATTCCACTCATTCTCTGAATGTTGTTGATACACTGTAAGCTGCTGATTTTAGATGAGGATGCTGTTACAGTAACAAGTCACATAGACAAGTGGATGTTGAACAATGTTGCATGGGGCAGAAATTGCACCAGGCTACACCAATACCTTTTTACTGTAGGCTTCTGCTACATGCCACAATACCCCTATATCTGATGGTTTATTCTACGTATGTGCTCTATAAGGATACTGAAACGATAAGACTGATATTTTTTCAACATGCTGCAAACGTGGGATAACGAGCAGCAGTAATTCTGGTGTTTGGGTATTTCGCAGGTGTTATCATCTTTCAAGTTTTGGAAGGGGAGGGGACATTTGGCCCATATCAAGATGAGCTCCACATTCTGGTTCTGCTCCTCGTTCTAGCATCTCCTAATCTCTCCTAACATGAATGAACCCAGAACTTAACCGAGCGGGTGACCAATTACGTGAGACTTTAGTTCTTGGTTAACCAAGACTAACTCAGTGGTGAAAGATGTGTTCAACTCCAATGAATGTTCAATCAAAGGTTCTGAACATAAAATGGGGCATTACAAGTGTTATCAGTTTTGGCATTTGTACTAAGAGTAAAAAAAGATATAAACCACATCCATTTGAAAAATGTTTTTTTTTTTTTTAACTGTACATTTGTGGAAAGTAGTGAACGATTGCACACTTCAGGAGAACGGAGGTATTATAAGGATGCACCCAATCAATCAGAGATTTAGACTATGGTCACCAGGACAGAGCTAGCCCGTCCCCCTCCATCCCCCTCCACCCTGCCGGAGTTCCCTGGTTGCAACTCTCCTGGTAGCGCCTTACTGCTGGGTCTGAAGAGGGTGTCTGTGCGGCTGGTCGACTGCAGGTAAACAGCAGGGCAGAGTGGAACTGTGAGAGGAAACAAGGAGGGAGATTTGATTTCATCAAGTAAGAACAATGGGGTGTGTGGATTAGACTACAATCTGCTTCTGCAACATTTGTTAATTGATTGATAAACAGTATACACTCAGTGGCCAATTTATTAGGTAAACCCATCTAGTACCGGATCGTACCAGCCTTTGCCTCCAGAACAGCCTGAATTCTTCGGGTAGGGATTCTATAAGGTGTCAGAAACGTTCCCCAGGGATGTTGGTCCATGCTGACGTGATGGAATCACACAGTTATTGCAGATTGGACGGTGGCACATTCATGCTGCCAACAGCCCGTTCTAACTCATCCCAAAGATACTCTATTGGGTTAGGTCAGCAACAATGTTCAGATACACCGTGGTGTTAAATCGTTGCTGAATTGGTATCAAGGGTCCTAAAGTGTGCCAGGAAAACATTCCCCACACCAGTACACCACCGCCAATATCTTGTACCGTTGACACCAGGCTGGATGAGTCCATGAACTCATGCTGGTTACGCCAAAATCAGCATGACGCAACAGGAACTGGGATTCGTCGGACCAGGGAATGTATTTCCAGGCCTTAATTGTCCAGTGTTGGTGATTGCGTTCTTACTGGAGCAGCAGCTTCTTGTTTTTAGCTGATAGGAGTGGAACAGTGTAGTCGTCTGCTGCAATAGCCCATCAGTGACGAGGATCGACGAGTTGTGTGTTCCAAGATGCCTCACTGCACACCATGGTTGTACTGCGCCGTTATTTGTCTATTTGCATGATTCTTACCATTCTCTTTCGACCTCTCTCGTCAACGAGCTGTTTTCACCCACAGGACTGCCGCTGACTATGTTTTTGTTTGTTGCACCATTCTTGGTAAACCCTAGACACTGTAATACGTGAGAAGTCCAGGAGGTTGGCCGTTTCTGAGATACTGGATACGGCGCGCCTGGCACCGATGATCATACCCTGCTCAGTCGCTTAGGTCACTTGTTTTGCCCATTCTAATGTTCAACCAAACAGGAACTTAAAACTTGTTAGGGAGCGGTGGCAGTGTTCGAAGATTTGGAGAGTCTGGCGTACTCAAAGTAAACTGCCTGTTACTCAGGCCCAGACGCTAGGATATGCATATAATGGTAGTATTGGATAGAAAACACTGAAGTTTCTAAAACTGTTAAAATAATGTCTGAGTATAACAGAACTGATTTGACAGGTGAAAACTCAAGAAAAATCCATCCAGAAAAATTGTATTCTGTGAAGTGGCTCCTTTCCCATTGACTTGGTATTGAAAGGTGGGGGATCCAGCTCCCATGTTGCAGTACCTATGGTTCCACTAGATGTCAAGTCTTTAGACAGGTTTTCATGCATTTATCTTGAAACGTCAAGGAGTAAGAGAAGTTTTTCCAACTGGACTAAGTCAGTCCCTCATCTCTTTGGCGCGCGGGACAGCGCACCGCGTTTTTGTCCTTTTCTATTGCCCAGGATATTATCCGTGTGAAATATCATTTATACACATTAGTGTACCTAAGGATCGATTAGAAATGTTGTTTGGAGAAAGTTTATAGGTATGTTTTTTACGCTTTCTATGTCCTGTATATTGGACAAGTGGACGGTGGATTTCTGAACAAGACGCGCCAACCAAACGGACCTTTGAGAATATAAAGGACCATTTAATGTGTTGCTGGGACTCTTCGGATTGCCATCAGAGGAAGATCTTCAAAAGGTAAGCAATTGATTTGATCACTTTTTGTGAGTTTTGTGACACCGGTGCTGGTTATGTTACTATGCTAATGCTGGAAATATGCAGGGCGCTGTCCTCAATCAAATGTTGTGCTTTCGCCGTAAAGCCTTTTTGAAATCTGACAACACTGTGAGATTACCAAGATTCGAAGCTTTCGAAGAGTGTGCAACACTTGTATTTTCATGAATGTTTAATATTACTACTTTCGTAATTTGAATTTGGCGCTCTGCATTTTTCCGGATGTTGTCGTAGGTGACCCACTGCTCCCTAAAAAGTTTTAATGTCTCTGCTTATATAGCAAGCCACAGCCACGTGACTCACTGTCTGTAGGAGTGATCTATTTTCATGAACGGGGTAGTGTACCTAATAAACTGTTCACTGAGTAATATATTGTTGATATTTGTTTATGGATTCATATTTCCAAAACCTAGTTATTAAATGTCTTTGTTTCACAGGGGACACCCCTACAGTCATTCTCTCAGTGGGAGCACATACTGGAGAGAAGCCTTATACCTGTGATCAGTGTGGGAAGAGCTTTGCTGTAGCTTCCAACCTGATTAGACACCAGCGCATACACACAGGAGAGAAGTCTTATAGCTTGTTAATTGTATCGACTTTCATATACTCATGCTATTATTATTAAATGTCATTATGTAGAATGTTTCAACAATAGGTGTATATTGGGCGGCAGGTAGCCTAGTGATTAGAGCGTTGGGCCAGTAACTGGAAGGTTGTTGGATTGAATCCCAAACTGACAAGGTAAAAATCTGTCATCTGCCCGGTAGGCTGTCATTGTAAATAAGAATTTGTTCTTAACTGACTTGCCTAGTTAAAAAACCAAAAAAAACAATTGATCAATAAATTCAAGCCATTATCTTCTAAACAATAACTTTAATTTGTTTTATAATCTAAATGTATTTGTTCCTAAAATGAATCAATGATAGATTGGATAATATCCATGAGGTCAAGGTAAGAACTATGCATACTGTGTCTTGTAACAACGGTTAATGTAATAACTTAGATTGATAATGTAATAAAACTGGTAAATATAATATCTTGTTGGTAAATATGATAAAATATTGAATTGTTATAGTAATAACTTTTAACATTTAATGTAATAAGTTACGTTATCAGGTGAGTAATAATTTATGAATAACGTAATGACTTAAACCGATCATGTAATAACACCTGAACCAATGTTTAATGTGTTACTTCACTAATGTTAATGCACATACCACCCTCCACCAATTACAAACCCACACACAAATCTAGCGCAGCGGTAATCAGTCTGGTATTTCATAGGCTACACTTACTGGGCGTCAGACAATAAAACTATCTGGACTCTCGAATAGGACGTTGTTCCAAGTCACGCTCGGGTAGAGTTAAGACGATAACAGACAACAGTATTCTTGGTGAATAGGGTGTTGAACATTTAATTGACTTTAATAGATTACAGTCTTATCCATGATCTTTCTGAAGTAAGATTAGCCTACATCAGACATTTATTTGTCACAATTTAAATTGAGTTTTGATAGTAACCAAAAGGTTGCAAGTTCAAATCCCCAAGCTGACAATGTACATATCTGTCGTTCTGCCCCTGAACATGCAGTTAACCGACTGTTCCTAGGCCGTCATTGAAAATAAGAATGTGTTCTTAACTGACTTGCCTAATAAAATAAGGGTAAAAAATAATAATAAAAATTGAAATGGGCGTGTGATTGCTCTGGTCTAGCTGTTCTTTATCTGAACGCTGTAACAAAGAACTGTAGTGTAGGCTACAGATTTACTGTCACTTTTTTAAACGCTGAAGAAAGAATAGCTTCAACGATGGATCGGGTAAGTTTGGTTTACTTTATTAACAGTATGCCCACTGTGGTGTATAACCAAATTTTCACTATCATTTGAACAGCTGGACAAAATAAACAATGGTGGTAATAAAAACTTAGGATACTTTGTCCTTCAGCAAAGTAGCCTACTAGCCTAAAGCACTCATATTGATACAAGTCAATGTGCAACGAGCAGGTAAAGACAGAACCATAGAGAAATAATGAGGCCAAAGCTACACCTTGCAGTAGCGGTGTGTGGGAAAATCGCAAGGCAAGCCACGACAAGGCAAGCCACGAAAAATAGCCATATTACAACCTGTGTTGTGATAATTGCGTTGTTTGTTATATAACCTGTTTGTTCATATGCCTTGACACAGCCGAGACAAGAAGACAGTGGCAGAATAAATTCAACTACACCTTTGTTAAATCATGAAACCGGAGAGCAACATCTGTCTTGTTAGGTTCACAGAAAATGTTGCATGTAACAAACAGTTACATGACCTACAGAATGGTCAAGCAAATTCATGTTCCCGACATTTTCGGACTACTTAACAACTATTGAATTAGTTACTGCAAAGAAAACAGACGCTGCCTCCACTATTCAAGCACCATTTCAACTTCAACATCATCTAATCACCTATGCTTAGTCTACTACAGTGACAACTAAAAGATACCAAAAACCAGGGGCGCAACTTTCACGTGCACATTTGTTCATTAAGAACCAACGATGTGCTACATTTGTGTAGCAATTCTGACAATGCTAACCTCGTTTCAGCCGAATCTCAGAGTTCTAACCAGGTCAGCAACTTGGATGCTGAGCAATAATATATCTGCTATTAGCTAACGTTGGCTTCTTTCAGCAGTTAGCTGTAACTAGCTAGCTAACGAAAGGGCAAAGAAAGGTAGCTAGTACACAAATAACTATAGCCATTAGCAGACAACAGCTGACATCGACACAAAAGCTAGCTAACGATAGCAAGTTCACGTCCAAATGCCAGACCTACATTTTTTCCACAAAACATAACTAGCTAAATCTATTCAAAACCAAATTCTCACACTGCTATCTTAGAATGCATGCAATGTAATGGAATTTTCCAATGCTAGCTAGTGTGGTAGTAAAAACATGACTGAGCAAAGACATACACATTAGCTAATGCACAGGTACATTAGCTAAAAGCCCATAAGCACATTTAACAGGTTAAGAGACAGACATGGGATCACAGTACTAGACCCATGCTGATACTGAGGACATACTATAGTAAGGAGAATTAGAGACAGAATGGTAGCAGAATGGCTAAAACAGGAAACACATGCATGCAATAAATGTAGTATCTTTTGTATTACATTAAGGGCCCTGCCACCATTATAATCTAACCTGAAATAGAAGTGGGCGTTACTGGGCGTAAGCAAGCAAGAACTTGAAGTAAAAGATAATGGTGGCAGATGGAAAAGGGAGGTACTGTATTTACATATGGGGTGTATCCATATGCCTTGAAGGTACTTAAGCCGAGCCCTGTGTTCAGAAAAGCAGAAGTTCCATGGAACGGCTCAGCTTTCTTGCTATTTTGTATTAAAGCTTATTTTTAATTCACAAGTTCTTGTCAGAGTTTTACATTTTTAAAACGATTTTCCACGACACTAGCTACTCCATGGTTGCATACACATACTTTGCAGATCTTATTGCAGGTGTAGCGAAATGCTTGTGTTCCTAGTACCAACAGTAGAGTAATATCTAACAATTCACAACAATACACACAAAAGTAAAAGAATCAAATTAAGAAATATAATATTAGGACAAGCAATGTCGGAGTTCACAGTATAAATATAGTACGATTGGATTTCACACAAATATAGTACAGTATAAATATAGTGGTTATTTCAGCCACACCCGTTACTGACAGGTGTATAAAATTGAGCACACAGCCATGCTATCTCCATAGACAAACATTGACAGTAGAGTGGCCTTAATGAAGAGCTCAGTGACTTTCAATGTGGCACCATCATAGGATGCCACATTTCCAACAAGTCAGTTCGTCAAATTTATGACAAAAAGACTAAATTAACATTTTGAAGGCTACTCTTCACATAATATTTTACATCACAGGATGTATAGACATTATGGACAGTGTATGGATAGAATATTTAGTATATCTGTAGAATACGTATTATTGAATGTATATATACAGCAATAGTTGAATAGGATGGCCTTGGCTAGATTACAGTATATACATATGAAGTGGTTAACAGTATGTAAACATTATTAAACCAGTGTGACCAATGTTCCATGTCTATGTACATAGGGCAGCAGCCTCTAAGGTGCATGGTAGTGTAACTGGGTGGTAGTCAGCTAGTGACAGTGAACTGACTTGTTGGAAAGGTGGCATCCTATGACTGTGCCACATGGACAGGAACTTAGCTCTTCAGTAAGGCCATTCTACTGCCAGTGTTTATCAATGGAAATTGCGTGTGCTCAATTATATACACCTGTCAGCAACAAGTGTGGGGCCAAATCCACTCATTTGAAGGGGTGTCCACATACTTTTGTGTGTGTGTATATAGTGTACATTTTGAGGAAAGCTAAGCAATATGGTATCTTAAATATATTGAATCTTCAATTAAACCTGAAATAAGTCCACTTCTCTTCGCTCTATCAACTTGCACATAGTTTTCTTGTTCGTTACATGTACAAGGGGGAGGATATACACTGCTCAAAAAAATAAAGGGAACACATAAACAACACAATGTAACTCCAAGTCAATCACACTTCTGTGAAATCAAACTGTCCACTTAGGAAGCAACACTGATTGACAATAAATTTCACATGCTGTTGTGCAAATGGAATAGACAACAGGTGGAAATTATAGGCAATTAGCAAGACACCCCCAATAAAGGAGTGGTTCTGAAGGTGGTGACCACAGACCACTTCTCAGTTCCTATGCTTCCTGGCTGATGTTTTGGTCACTTTTGAATGCTGGCGGTGCTTTCACTCTAGTGGTAGCATGAGACAGAGTCTACAACCCACACAAGTGGCTCAGGTAGTGCAGCTCATCCAGGATGGCACATCAATGCGAGCTGTGGCAAAAAGGTTTGCTGTGTCTGTCAGATTAGTGTCCAGAGCATGGAGGCGCTACCAGGAGACAGGCCAGTACATCAGGAGACGTGGAGGAGGCCGTAGGAGGGCAACAACCCAGCAGCAGGACCACTACCTCCGCCTTTGTGCAAGGAGGAGCACTGCCAGAGCCCTGCAAAATGACCTCCAGCAGGCCACAAATGTGCATGTGTCTGCTCAAACGGTCAGAAATGAGGGTGGTATGAGGGCCCAACGTCCACAGGTGGGGGTTGTGCTTACAGCCCAACACCGTGCAGGACGTTTGGCATTTGCCAGAGAACACCAAGATTGGCAAATTCACCACTGGCACCCTGTGCTCTTCACAGATGAAAGCAGGTTCACACTGAGCACGTGACAGACGTGACAGAGTCTGGAGACGCCGTGGAGAACGTTCTGCTGCCTGCAACATCCTCCAGCATGACCAGTTTGGCAGTGGGTCAGTCATGGTGTGGGGTGGCATTTCTTTGGGGGGGCCGCACAGCCCTCCATGTGCTCGCCAGAGGTAGCCTGACTGCCATTAGGTACCGAGATGAGATCCTCAGACCCCTTGTGAGACCATATGCTGGTGCGGTTGGCCCTGGGTTCCTCCTAATGCAAGACAATGCTAGACCTCATGTGGCTGGAGTGTGTCAGCAGTTCCTGCAAGAGGAAGGCATTGATGCTAAGGACTGGCCCGCCCGTTCCCCAGACCGGAATCCAATTGAGCACATCTGGGACATCATGTCTCGCTCCATCCACCAACGCCACGTTGCACCACAGACTGTCCAGGAGTTGGCGGATGCTTTAGTCCAGGTCTGGGAGGAGATCCCTCAGGTGACCATCCGCCACCTCATCAGGAGCATGCCCAGGCGTTGTAGGGAGGTCATTCAGGCACGTGGAGGCCACACACACTACTGAGCCTCATTTTGACTTGTTTTAAGGACATTACATCAAAGTTGGATCAGGCTGTAGTGTGGTTTTCCACTTTAATTTTGAGTGTGACTCCAAATCCAGACCTCCATGGGTTGATAAATTTGATTTCCATTGATAATTTGTGTGATTTTGTTGTCAGCACATTCAACTATGTAAAGAAAAAAGTATTTAACAAGATTATTTCATTCATTCAGATCTATGATGTGTTATTTTAGTGTTCCCTTTATTTTTTTGAGCAGTGTATAATGCTTCCATGCAACAGTCTATTTCAGCTCACAAGCCGGGCAGCACCCATTTTCATTGCTGATTGCAGCAAATCTTTGTTGCGATTTTCTTTTGCTACTTTCCTGGTGTGCTCTACTGAACATAACCCAGGTCTTCATACAATCATGGTGTGCTCTACTGAACATAACCCAGGTCTTCATACAATCATGGTGTGCTCTACTGAACATAACCCAGGTCTTCATACAATCATGGTGTGCTCTACTGAACATAACCCAGGTCTTCATACAATCATGGTGTGCTCTACTGAACATAACCCAGGTCTTCATACTTTGTTTCTGACATGAATAGCAGTAGTTATTTCATGACAAAAGATGAATGTCCAATTTCTTGTGTCCAATTGTTTTATTTCATACAAGGTCATGAATGTGTACAAAGGTCATTTTTGTACAATACAGATACAGGAACAGAGTGAGAAAATATTATAAAACCGTATAAAATGTATTTGAAACCCTTCTGGTGTGCCGAGCCAGTGGCTTACCTGTTCTCAAACAGTTGTCTAAAGTTGGATCCAACCAGTTATCTATTGAGACTCAGATTCTCACACTCATATCAGTTTCTCTCTCTCACGCTCTCATACCTTTACACTAACCAGTGTTATCTATCGATTCTCACACTCATATCAGTTTCTCTCTCATACCTTCACACTAACCAGTGTGACCACTGTCCTTTCTCTGACCCCTATTAAAGACAATCAATAGGTGTCCAAAATGGCATCCAATTCCCTACATAGTGCCCAGATTGGCTCTGACCAATAGTAGTGCACTAAAGGGAACAGGGTGTGATTTCAGATAGGCCTACAGTGTATAATACTGAGGCGGCATGATCACACTATGACAATAACATTCTGTTTGTTATTCTGAGGTGGGAAACTAAATCTGAACGTCAAATCATATCAGCTATTATTTATGCTGTAGCTAGCTAACATCTTATAATAAAGTTAGAATACTCACTTTTAAAAGAAGAAAATGTTGAAGGGAATTCAGAGCATTTCTCTATTTGTATTCTACCATTAGAGTATCTGGTAGTACAGTAGTAGTTGAACATATACATGCAACAAAAACATTTGTTTACAGTAGAATTACTTAGCAGACCGATCAAACATTTAGAAAAATCTGAATCAAGAAAAGAACATGTGACATTCTGAAGAACAATATAACAAACAATATCCAGATTAAAGTGATCCATGTTCCCTTTGCTTATAGCAGTGTTTTAGGATGAAGATTTAGCCTGAAGCTGCATAGGAAACCAGACAGACAGAAGGCACAGTCCCATGTTACTGGGTATACTGTATCATGACTCCTAGACAATATGGTGTGTTATTTATGATGGTCTATGGCTTGTACAGAAGCATTAGCTAATGCTTGCAGTTATGTTTGATCACATTCATTGTACATCACTATCCATTTCGATGAACTGCTAAACGACCCCTGCCTTAGCTTGAGGACACATTGCTGTAAGGTACCTCATTTCACTGCAAAGAAGATCGGTATGGATTAAACAAGGAAGAGTTTGTGATATTTGTATCTGATCGGGTTTCTGCAAGCCTTCCTTCAATGCTCTACTATGCTCATACTGTAAGTTAGTAGTCTATCTATAGGATGTTCAATGTGAAATGTACAGTGTTATATCAAAGAATATGGAGATCTATTATGGAAAAACATGATTTGTACAAATTAAAACAAATGGATTGGTCTAACAAACTTTGACACCTTTTTAACTGCAATACATGAACTATCTACAGTGTCTTGCAAAAGTATTCATACCCCTTGGATTTCTTCACATTTTATTGTGTTACAAAGTGGGATTAAAATTGATTTAATTGTATTTTTTTTTGTCAACGATCGACTCAAAATACGCCAATGTCAAAGTGGAAGATATATATATATATTTTTTAAGATTGAGAAAGTAGATAACTAAAATATAGCCCCTTTGTTCAGGCAAGCCTGAATTAGTTTGGCTTAACAAATAAAAATTGGTGCCGGAGCAGAAGGCAGACGTTTTACGTGCCCCCAACCGATTGTGTTTTTTTGTTTATCTGAGTTGTTTGTAACTTATTTTTTTACTATTTTTGTATATAATGTTGCCGCTACCGTCTCTTATGACCGAAAATAACTTCTAGACATCAAGATTGCGATTACTCACCACAGACTAGCAGAATTATTTTTCTTCTTTCACGACTCTGACGAGCCCGAGGCGGAGGAGATACGGCTCCCTCCGGAACAGGCCCCGACCCCAGTGACCTGCGTGAAGAGGAGGCGGCGAAAGAGAGGCCGGAGGGCGGGCTGCCTTCTGAGGAGTAGGCGGCAATCGAATAAACCCCCACTCCCCACAATTCTGCTCGCAAACATGCAATCTAAATGGATGAGTTATTGGGAGGATTAAACTACTAACGGGACATTAAAAACTGTAGCATCTTATGCTTCACTTAGTCGTGGCTGTTTACATACCACCACAGTCAGACCGCATTGAATGAGCTGTATTCCGCCATAAGCAAACAAGAACACGGTCACCCAGATGCGGCTCTCCTAGTAGCCGGGGACTTTAATGCAGAAACACTTAAATCAGTTTTACCTCATTTCTATCAACATGTTAAATGTGCAACCAGACGGAAAATAACTCTAGACCACCTATACTCCACACACAGAGATGCATACAAAGCCCTCCATCGCCCTCCATTTGGCAAATCTGACCATAATTATATCCTCCTGATTCCTGCTTACAAGCAAAAACTAAAGCAGGAAGCACCAGTGACTAGATCAATAAAAAAAGTGGTCAGATGAAGCTGATGCTTCAGAAATCCCGCTATGCCCTTCAATTTGCATACCACCCCAAAATATCCACAGATGCTGCAGCCTCTATTGCACTCCACACTGCCCTTTCCCACCTGGACAAAAGGAACACCTATGTGAGAATGCTATTTATTGACTACAGCATTCAACACCATAGTGCCCTCAAAGCTCATCACTAAGCTAAGGACCCTGGGACTAAACACCTTCCTCTGCAACTGGATCCTGGACTTCCTGATGGGCTGCCCCCAGGTGGTAAGGGTAGGTAACAACACATCCGCCAAGCTGATCCTCAACACAGGGGCCACTCAGGGGTGCGTGCTCAGTCCCCTCCTGTAATCCCTGTTCACTCATGACTGCACGGCCAGGCATGACTCCAACACCATCATTAAATTTGCCGATGACACAACAGTGGTAGGCCTGATCACCGACAACAACGAGACGAGCCGGGTGGTGCCAGGACAACAACCTCTCCCTCAACGTGATCAAGACAATGGAGATGATTGTGGACTACAGGAAAAAGAGGACCGAGCACGCCCCCATTCTCATCGACGGGGCTGCAGTGAAGCAGGTTGAAAGCTTCAAGTTCCTTTGTGTCCACATCACCAACAAACTAACATGGTCCAAGCACACCAAGACAGTCGTGAAGCATGCACGACAAAATCTCTTCCCCCTCAGGAGACTGAAAATATTTGGCATGGGTCCTGAGATCAAAAGTTTCTACAGCTGCACCATCGAGAGCATCCTGACTGGTTGCATCACAGCCTGGTATGGCAACTGCAGCCTGGTATGGCGGCCTCCGACCGCAAGGCACTACAGAGGGTAGTGTGTACGGCCCAGTATATCACTGGGGCCAAGCTTCCTGCCATCCAGGACCTCTATAGCAGGCGGTGTCAGAGGAAGGCCTTAAAAATTGTCAAAGACTCCAGCCACCCCAGTCATAGAATGTTCTCTCTGCTACTGCACGGCAAGCGGTACCGGAGCGCCAAGTCTAGGTCCAAGAGTCTTCTAAACAGCTTCTACTCCCAAGCAATAAGACTCAACATCTAGTCAAATGGCTACCCAGACTATTCACATTTCTCTCTTATTCTTATCCATATTTTTGGACACTGCACTGTCAGTTAGGGGCTTGTAAGTAAGCATTTCACTGTAAGGTCTACATTGTGACGAATAAAATTTGATTTGAAGTTATATGGCCTCACTGTGTGTAATAGGGGTTATATTTTAATAACTAACCGTCCCTCTGTCCCCCGTACATACACCATCTGTAAGGTCCTTCAGTCAAGTATTGAATTTCAAGCACAGATTAAATTAAAGACTAGGGACCTTTTTGAAAACCTTATAAAGAAGGGCAGTGATTGGTAGATGGGTAACAATAACAAATCGGACATTGAATATATCTTTAAGCATGGTGAAGTTCCTAATTATGCTGTGGATGGTGTATTAAACCACCCAGACACATCAAAGATGCAGTCCTCCTTCTGAACTGAGCAGCAGGATTGAAAGAGCTCAGGGATGTCACCATGAGGCCATTGGTGATTTAAAAACAAAAACTGATGGGAGAAAACTGAGGTTGGCCCAACAACATTATAGTGACTCCACAATAATGACTTACAATGGCAGATTGAAAGGCACAAAAGTAATACTTTAAAAAACACTGCAAAGGAAAACACTTTTGGGCCTAAATGCAAAGCCTTACATTTGGGGCAAATCCAAAACAACACATCACTGTGTAACTAACTGCCTCCTTATTTTTAAGTGGTGGCTGCATCATGGTATGGGTATGCTTGACATCGGCAAATATTGGGGAGTTTTTCAGGATAAAAAGAAACGGGATGAAGCTAAGCACAGGCAAAATCCTTGAGGAAAACCTGCTTCAGTCTACTTTACACCAGTCACTGGGAGAGGAATTCACTTTTCAGCAGGACAATAACCTACAACACAAAGCCAAATCTACACAGGAGTATTTAACCATGAAGACAGTGAATGTTCCTGAGTGGCCAAGTTACAGTTTTGACATAAATCTGATTAAATCTATGACGAGACTTCTTGACAGAGCTTGAAGAACTTTAAAAATAATAAATGGGCTAATATTGCACAATCAAGGTGTGTAAAGCTTTAAAAGACTTACCCAGGAAGACACAGCTGTAATCGCCCCCTAAGTCAAATGTATTGATTTAGGGGGCTCAATACTTATGCAACAACTATATTTTTGTTACGTAATCTCTAGTCATATTAAATCAATAAAACATCTTCCACTTTGAGTTGAGTATTTTGTGTAGATTGTTGACAAAAAATGTAATTAAATGTAATACATTTTTAATCCCACTTTGGACCAACAAAATGTGATGAAATCCAAGGGGTGTGAACACTTTTGCAAGGCAGTGTAAGTGTAGTGGTGGAGCCTCCCTAACACCCATCCTAGTTGACAGCAGTTCTAGGCTAGCATGTAGGCCTGCTGCAGGGCTGCCCAACCCTCTTCCTGAAGATCTACCGTCCTGTATGTTTTTTTAGTCACTCACCTGACTAATTATTAACAGGTCACCCAGACCTTAACTAGTGGAATCAGGTATGTTTGGTTACGGTTGGATTGAAAACCTACAGGATGGTAGATCTTCAGGAAGAGCGTTGGGCATACTTGGTTTAAAATATCAAGTAATAGTTTTAAATGAAAAAGTATTTACAAATGTACTTATGTTATACTGTACATCTACATCCAGTGTAACTATCAATTTACTGTAATATAATCTATATACATACCACACGTTGTCCTCCCTCTCAGTATACCTTCAACCTCTTAGACAGTTTGCTGCACATTGTTTAAAGTTACAGGAACATAGAAATGAAAAATCTATGTTCATCATTATCAGTATTGTGACAGCTAGAGAGGCCAGGGACCTACAGGGATCTTAGGGGGAGGACGAGGGGCCAGGGACATACAGGCTGGTTAGGGGAGGTGGTGGGGCCAAGGACCCCCAGGGGCCTACAGGGTGGTTAAGGGAAGGATGAGAGAACAGGGACCCCCGGGGGCCCACAAGGGTGTTGTGAGAGGAGGATCAGAGGCCAGGGAGCCCCAGAGGCCTACAGGGGTGCTGTGAGGGGAACGTGAGAGGCCAGGGACCCACAGGGGCCTACAGGGGTGCTGTGAGGGGAGGGTGTGAGGCCAGGGACCCACAGGGGCCTACATGGGTCTACAGGGGTGCTGTGAGGGGAGCGTGAGAGGCCAGGGACCCACAGGGGCCTACAGAGGTGTTAAGGGTAGGGTGAGAGGCCAAGGACCCACAGGGGCCTACAGGGGTGCTGTGAGGGCCCCTGCTAGTAGAATATAGGGGCTGATCTGTCATCATTGATGGGTTGTCTGAAGTAAATCTCCAGGGCTCGGTCACTGTGGAGAGAGGGAGCAAGGAAGAGAGCTGTTTAGTCTGGATAGAACACACATGGAAGACACTTGGGTCAAACCCCTAATCCCAACTCATCACCCACCCTAAGGTATTTATCTTCAGTCTGCTGTTTGGTAGATTATAGAGAACCCCTAGAGAAACCAGAAAGTACAATAACAGTAGCCATTCTCCACTGACTAAATACTTTTGTTTCTCAATGTGTGTCTGTAGTTATTATTTATAAAGTGAATGTTAGAGCCAGCATGCAGGCGAGAACAAACAATGCTGTAGTGCTTATTATTGGAGTGAAGTGTTAAACATTTACTCTGAGAGTACAGAACAGACAGGCAGGGTTAGAAGGACTTAGGAGGACACTTTTACCTCCATGGAAAAACATTATTTTGCAACCCAGGGCCTCCTGGATTGGCCTCAGGAAGGAAAGCCAATCAGAGAGGTCGAAGGTTGGAAAAGGAAAAACAAAACAGGGATGTCCAGCACCTTACTGAAGCCAGACAGCCAATGACAGCCGAGAGAACCAGAGAGAGTGTGATTAGTTGGTTAGCTGAGTGAGTGAGCGAGCGAGCGGCGATGGAGGCTGGTGACTTACTGACGTCCTGTTCTTTCAGAACCGGGACATTTCTGGACCCAAACTGGAAGGTAAAGAAAACCCTTGGGTTTGACTGCCTTAGTGTGCATCCAAAACTGCACCGTATTCCCTATGCAGTGCACTATGTTTGAGTGTACTATGTAGGGAATAGGGTGCTTAAAGCTCATCTCTCATAGTGAAGTCATGCATAGTGAGGTCACAGTTCTTAAAGGCATTGGCACAGCTAGTTAGTCTGATGTCAGATGAACATAGGTTAACTGATATAGGGTTCATTTCCTGGGCACAAATTAAACCTGGTATGTGTCCACAACGGAACCCTATTCTCTATATAATGCACTACTTTAGACCAGAGTCCTGATCAAAGTAGTGCACTATAAAGGGATTAGGGTTCCATTTGTGAGACAATCTATTCCTGGTCTAAAAATCATGGTTGCTTGAGAAAAAATAATTTTGTTCAAGACTACAGGATTCATCTGTGCCTGGGAAGCCAGCTCTTTGACTGGATTTTGTGAAGAACGATGGAAGACTGACAACACACATTGTCATGCCCTCGACTTAGCCAAGTGACAGCCTGATGTTTGTCTGCAGACATGATGTGTAAAAAGCCTAACCACAGGGCTGGCAAGGGGACGTGTGTGGCTGCTATAGCACAGCACCTTCTCTACTACAGTGGTTTCCACAACCAGGGGTACCAGAACCCCAAGGGGGGTAATTGGCCTATACACAGGGGTTACCCGGCACAGCAGAATTCAGTTGGTGGTACAGTAACAAACAGTTTGGGAACTACTGCTCTACTAGATCAGATCAAACAGGTTCCACAGAACCAGAAACTAGGGCAGCATCCCAAATTACACCCTATATGGGCCCTGGTCAAATATATCTATTTTTTAATTGAACCTTTATTTAAACTAGGCAAGTCAGTTAAGAACAAATTATTATTTTTAATGGACGGCTGACCCCAGCCAAACCCGGACGCCGCTGGGCCAATTGTGCGGCTCCCAATCACAGCCGGTTGTGATACAGCCTGGAATCAAACCAGGGTGTCTGTAGTGACGCCTCAAGCACTGAGATGCAGTGCCTTAGACCGCTGCGCCACTTGGGATCCCAAAAGTAGTGCACTGTGTAGGGAATATGGGTGCTGTTTGGGATGTGTCCTGTCTTCAGGCTATAACCCTAATACAAGTCAAAGTTCAAACAAACCAGGATTATATTCACATGGCAGCAAAACTAAAGAAATACTGTGTAAAGAAGGAGGGGAGGCAGGAAGGAAAAGAGAGGAGGCAGGAAGGAAGGAAAGGAGAGGAGGCAGGAAGGAAAGGAGGCAGGAAGGAAAGGAGAGGAGGCAGGAAGGAAAAGGAGAGGAAAACATCTATAGTGCCATTCACAAACACACACATTCACCACACACACACTGATACTCAAATGTTTCAAATCACATCATGATGACGTGGCGATCAGAGCTTGGTTGCTATGGGAGTACTATGGGATGCCAGAAGTAGTGCGTAGAGGATGATCTGGACAGGGAGAGGTAGGGATGAGGTGTGGACGATGCAGACGCCATGACAACAGACAATACTTCATATGTGGGAAATCATGTGACGAGTGATGATTCACAAAAAAAAAGATGGCAGAAAAAAGAACAAGTTTGGCCAGTACTGGTCCAAAACATACTGATGTCAATTAAAAAATTAAAAAAATTATATTAAATAATTTAAAATATATTTTTTTTAAGTCATTAATTTGACAGAACAAATCTCTCGTCTGAACAAACTGTTTATTAATATATAGATATGTTTTATTTAGAATACTTTTTGTAAAAAGTCACCATACATTCAATGTCAAAGTTCAATAGTATCACATTTCTGATCATTGCGCCGTAGCATGCTCAAAGATAATAACTTTTTATATTATTCAAATAAATATTTTGTATTTTTCTGGAAATGTTTTTACAACACAACGCATTTTTCAAAGAAATTAAGACCAAAGAATTACAATCACTCAGGACATTATTAAACATATTGTTTATACTTTCTTTCAACTAGATCACAGCGGTTATGGAGAAAATTTGACAAAGGTCATGGAAGGGTCAAATGGTTGTAGAGGGGTCAATGATGACTGCCCCAACTGCTGAAAGAGCATATTCAGGGGTCAGAAAAGGTCCCATCTGAGGTCCATCAAGGAGTATTTGAAGGAAAAGGAATATTTCAGACTGACCACTCATGGGATGGCTTGGAGGAGGTCCTAGAAAGGACTGGAGCTTTGTAGTGTGATCTGAATGTGAAACCAGATTTGTTTTACACTGTGAAACATTGAGGAGGTCCTAGAAAGGACTGGAGCTTTGTAGTGTGATCTGAATGTGAAACCAGATATGTTTTACACTGTGAAACATTGAGGAGGTCCTAGAAAGGACTGGAGCTTTGTAGTGTGATCTGAATGTGAAACCAGATATGTTTTACACTGTGAAACATTGATTGATCTTTTTTTCTCAAAATAATCATCTTGATTTAAAGAATCATAAATAGAGGAAAATACAACATTTGTCCTGGATGGTAATAATCACCCAGACAAAAGTTGATAAAACAAAAGTGATTCTTGCATCAAATTTGATGGGGTGTCCAAGTTTAACTAAGATCTTTATATTCCACAACCTCAGTTGCACATTAAACTACCACAGAAAAAAGGAACATTTTTGAAGTAAGGCATAATGAGCATCAACAAAAATCTCAAATCGACTTCAGCATTGACAGTTCACACCAGGCAATGAGTGCAGCGCCACCTAGTGTATATCAAAGGAACAACAGACAGAATATCTGCACAGCCTCACTGCAAACAAAGGCTATGTCCCAAATAGCACCCATTCCCTATAGAATGGGCCCTGGTCAAATGTACATAGGGAATAGGGTTCAATTTGAGACATCCAAAGTCTCCATTATCATGTTTAGTCATTCCACGTGCTTTAGAAAAAGCAGTTCAGTCCAGTTCAGCGGCTGAGTGAGTAAAATGACTGTATACAATGTTGATGTTTTGGGCACTTGTACCGTACACGAACATGTCTTTTCAGATTTAACAAAATGACAACCATGTACATGCATGAAAGTCAAAGACAAGCAGTGGCAAAGGCAGTCTCTTGTTTGAGATTGAGAGAGTTCGTAGTGTTCATTTTGTCTCTCGCACAGACATGGATTACATAGAGAAGTTCAAAGTTTAGAATTCAGAGTGGGAAATGCTGCAAGCCGATTGGTGGACGGGCTCCTCCCTGGCTCTCCCTCTCAGCGCCCTCCTCATCCTCTACCCACCAACCGCCACTGTCACCGCCACCGACCCGAGGAAGGAAGGAGTGAAGGAGGGATCAAGGAGAGGAAGAAAGGACAGAAAGGAGGGATGAGACTCGGAGCTCTTCCACTTGGAGAAGGAGTGAGTGGACGCAGGGAGGAGGAGGGGGAGACAGGGAGACTGAGGGGGAGAGACAGGGGAGAAGGGGGAGAGACAGGGGGAAAAGGGGGAGAGACAGGGGGAAAAGGGGGAGACAGGGAGAGAGACAGGGGGGAGGAGGGGGTTACAGGGAGACTGAGGGGGAGAGACAGGGGGGAGGGGGGGAGACTAAGGGGGAGGAAGGGGATACAGGGAGACTGAGGGGGAGAGACTAAGGGGTTGTGAGATTGAGGGGAAGGGGGGCTGGGAAGAGAGGGGGAGGCCCCTGTGCTATCCGGTAGGGAACGGTCTCTGTCTCTGTTCTCACACTGTCGAAATCAATTTGCCATCGGGATCAGAACTGTGGAACAAGGAACAAAGAGAAAGGAAGCTTGCCAGGTGGGAAGAGAAGAGACACACTCCGAGAGAAGATGGAGGGACAAGACAGCCACAAGGCAAGGAGGGCAGGCAGGCAGGCAGGGGTGGATTTGGGAGGAGCGGTGTAGGGAGGAGAGGGGTGCTGTACCATCAGTGTGTTTTGAGGGGATCAGTTTGAACAAGGCACAGAATCACTCATCTTGATCACATGATGAGTAGTTAGTTGTAGATCAGTGATTCTGCACAGTCAGACTGCAGTGTCGTCCATCTCAAACACGCACCATGGGTAGCAAGTACTTCTGTCCCACCTAAACCTCTGACACCAAAACACACCTGGCTGCCATAGTTACCGAGATGGGACTCCCTTCATCAGGGTCTTGTTCATTAGGACACACAAAACTCTTTGCAACAGACATTTGCATTTCTTATTGTACAAGTCCAGGTTAGTACCACTTGTTTTCCTCCTTTTGGTAACCTAATGAACACGACCCAGGCCTCTATATGACTATCTGAATATTAATGACCATAGCAGAAAACTAACTTTTGAAGGGTGAAGGGTAAAGGAATTCAATGTATTGATGTTTTAATGTTTGACAGAATCACTTGTTTTTTTTAACAATATGCAAATTCACCCCAAGTAACCTAGAGGCCATTTGTGATGAGGTCATCCAAGTCATCTGGTTGGCAGTGGGGGTCTGGTGGAAGATGAGTTCAGTGCCTCTAGGGTGGAGACACCCTGGGCCCGTTAGGTCTATAAATACAAGATCTGACCCAGAATCAGATATTCAGGAACAAAAGGAGTATGTAAAACGACCATAGACTTGGATAGACAGCTCAAGTGCAACAAAGCCTGTTTTAGCATGGACAGCTCCAATGAGGACATTTACCATTTTGAAGTAGTCAACTGGGTGGGACTTCCTATTGGTTATGGAAGGATCACATAATTCCATCCAGGTCATCTGGAGGATCAGCCAATGAATGATACTACGGAACAAACATTCCATAATTGGAGGTGGTAATAAATAGCCAACCTTGGATTTATACCTGTTCAGACAACAGACTACAGGTGGCAGTGTTGAGATATGTAACTTAAAAAAAAAAACTGAAATCATCCCCATAAAATATAGCATCATATGATCGGTATGATTTCAGATTTTTTAAAGTTACATATGTTTAAAACTTGATTGCTGACAAGTAAAACGTTTTTGGGACTACATTAACAATGGACTAATGAAACAAATACCAAAAGATCACTTTTGGGTGGAGTTTTCCTTTAAAATTGAGAAATCCCTCAATGGCGCTACCAATGCTGTCACAGAAGCCATTATGGCAAAGATGCAAAAAAGAGTTCTCTATCAAACTCTATGTAGAAGGACTTGGAGCACCAGACCAGAGCTCATTAGAGCTCCAGCCTCACCAAGCAGTGATGAGGTCAGAATGATGTAATTCGATGTCACAACACACATATGTACAAGTAAACACGCGCACACACACACGATCACACACACGTACCCCATCATCAGACAGACAGAAATAAATCAATCCCTTCAGATGAACCTAGGCTAACCCCTCCTCCCACAGCAGTGGATCTGACTTCTGATTGGATTACAGAAACTGACTCCAAATGGAACCCTATTCCTAATAAACTGCACTGTTTCTGAAAAGGGCCCATAGGGCTCTGGTCAAAAGTAGTGCACTATGTAGGGAATAGGGTGCCATTGGGCTCTAGTCAAAAGTAGTGCACTATGTAGGGTATAGGGTGCCATTTTGGACAGTCAGTTTGAGACACAAACATTGACTCAGAAACAGTTGGAGAATAAACCTTCTAGACACTAGTTCTATGAAATGCTGATGCCATTAAATAAACAAGTCAATATAGCAGCTATGGAGTCTGAGGCAAAAGCAAGCAAGACCCAAAAAGAGGAGAAATTATAGCTTCCTCAGAGCTGGACATCCAAGACTGGTCTTATATAATATACGCCATTTAGCAGCTGGACATCCAAGACTGGTCTTATATAATATACGCCATTTAGCAGCTGGACATCCAAGACTGGTCTTATATAATATACGCCATTTAGCAGCTGGACATCCAAGACTGATCGTATATAATATATGCCATTCAGCAGACACTTTTATACAATGCCTGAAGAGCTGCAGTGTCTCCAAGTTTTAACTCAGACTAAACAGCTAAACTTCCACATCAAAGAAATATTGGTCTCTAATGATCTATACTGAACAAAAATATAAACACAACATGTAAAGTGTTGGTCCCATGTTTCATGAGCTAAAATAAAAGTTCAGAATTTTTCTAACCTCCCTGTTAGTGAGCATTTCTCTTTTGCCAAGATAATCCATCCACCTGACAGGTGTGGCATATCAAGAAGCTGATTAAACAGCATGATCATTACACAGGTGCATCTTATGCTGGGGACAATAAAAGGTCACTAAAACACAACACAATGCCACAGATGTCCCAAGTTTTGAGGTAGTGTGAAATTGGCATGCTGACTGCAGGAATGTCCACAAGAGCTGTTGCCTGAGAATTTCATGTTAATTTCTCTACCATAAGACACCTCCAACGTCGTTTTGGAGAATTTGGCAGTACGTCCAACCGGCCTCACAACCACGTGTAACCATGCCAGCCCAGGATCTCCACATGCAGCTTCTTCACAACCGAAGAACTTCTGCAAAAACTGTCAGAAACAGTCTCAGGGAAGCTCATATGCATATGCTCGTAGTCCTAATTAGGGTCTTGACCTGACAGGCATCGTAACAGACTTCACTGGTCAATGGCATGCTGGAGAAGTGTGCTCTTCACGGATGAATCCCGGTTTCAACTGTACCGGGCAGATGGCAGACATGGCATCGTGTAGACGAGTGGTTTGTTGACGTCAATGTTGTGAACAGAGTGCCCCATGGTGGGGGAGGGGTTATGGTATGGACAGGCCAAAGCTAAGGACAATTAACACAATTGCATTTTATCGATGGCAAACTGAATGCACAGAGATACTGTGACGAGATCCTGAGGCCGATTGTTGTTCCATTCATCCACCGCCATCACCTCATGTTTCAGCATGATAATGTACGGCCCCATGACCCTGTACACAATTCCTGGAAGCTGAAAATATCCCAGGTCTTCCATGGCCTGCATACTCACCAGACATGTCACCCATTGAGCATGTTTGGGATGCTCTGGATAGGCGTGTACGACAGAGTGTTCCAGGTCCCATCAATATCCAGTAACTTTGCACAACTATTCCACAGGCCACAATGAACAGCCTGATCAACTCTATGGGAAGGTGATGTCGTGCTGCATGAGGCTAATGATGTTCACACCAGATACTGACTGGTTTTCTGATCCACACACCTACTGTTTCTTTAAGGTATCTGTGACCAGACGTATATCTGTATTCCCAGTCATGTGAAGTCCATAGATTAGGGCCTAAAAAATGTATTTCATTATTTTACTTATATTAACTGTAACTCATGTTGAGCTTATATTTTTGTTCAATGTAATTTTATTTTTACTCTCATATCCCAGTCTAGTCAGAGCTGTGTATTTAATCATGATCAGTCATTCATACCACCCAATGTAACTACCAGGTCAGTACAGTAGTTCACATTCATACTACATTGTGATCAGTCATTCATACCACCCAATGTAACTACCAGGTCAGTACAGTAGTTCACATTCATACTACATTGTGATCAGTCATTCATAACACCCAATGTAACTGACAGGTCAGTAGTTCAGGGAGGTTGATAATAAGGTTCTTACCTTGCAGCAGCAAAGCGACTGTCATAGTCCTCAAGGACAGGCTGAAATGGAAAATAACATTATCATGACACAGTTCATTCCTACATTAGAACACTCCTTAACACACAGTTCATTCCTACATTAGAACACTCCTTAACACACAGTTCATTCCTACATTAGAACACTCCTTAACACACAGTTCATTCCTACATTAGAACACTCCTTAACACAGTTCATTCCTAAATCTCACAAATACTGCCGTGAATAGTTTAGACCTTACAAAGATAACATTAGCATGGCCTAATGATACATCAATGACTGTGCGTAACTGTATTTTAATTTTACATTTTATATTAATCTTTATTTAACTAGGCAAGTCAGTTAAGAACAAATTCTTATTTACAATGACGGCCAACCCCAGCCAAACCCTAACCCGGACAACGCTGGGCCAATTGTATGCCGCCCTTTGGGACTCCCAATCACGGCCGGTTGTGATACAGCCTGGAATCGAACCAGGGTCTGTAGTGATGCCTCTAGCGCCATTCGGGAGCTCCAAGTATGGTCATGTATGATCACTCACACAGTGTCTATTTTATAGATGTACTTTCAGAAACGCTCATGTATAAAAGCAGTTATTGAAAAAGAGCCTCCAGCAGATGGCACCAGAGCCATGTTCCTACTCTATATCCCTGTGTTTGCCTGCAGTATTACTCCTCACAGCACATTGTGTTAACAGAACAATACACCAAACGGACTGGAGTCCTCCAGACAACCAATCAGACCAGACACCTCTACTCTCCAGACTGAATCAACCACAGTGGATTACTGGGAAGAGGGCGTGTTCTGAGTGGGAGATTGTGTTGGTCGTGTGTCTTTAGAAGTATATGGCTGTCCGTTTCAGTTGTGTAGAGAAGATGGTGTAGGGCCGTGGCCTGCTGTGTGTCAGCATCTGTCTGACTGTGTGTTTGCTCACTAACACTGACCTGTGTGGTAAAGCCTGCCATGCTGTAGGGCCTGGGTCTGCTCTGTGCCAGGCTCTGTGCCAGCAGGCGGGCAGTCAGGCCGTAGTCGGGCATGGGCAGAGACATGTCGCTCTCCAGCAGGTTTCCGGTGCTGCTGCTCTTCCCATGGTGCAGACTGGAGGGGACAGCAATCATTCAGTCAATCAAATCAATCTTTACTGAATATGAAGAGATGAGATGGTACTGGACATGATCATATTATTGTTCCAGCCTGAACGGTATAGTACTGGCTAGGATATTAGCTCCATACTTCACCTGAACGGTATAGTACTGGCTAGGATATTAGCTCCTTACTTCACCTGAACGGTATAGTACTGGCTAGGATATTAGCTCCTTACTTCACCTGAACAGTATAGTACTGGCTAGGATATTAGCTCCTTACTTCACCTGAACGGTATAGTACTGGCTAGGATATTAGCTCCTTACTTCACCTGAACAGTATAGTACTGGTTAGGATATTAGCTCCATACTTCACCTGAACGGTATAGTACTGGCTAGGATATTAGCTCCTTACTTCACCTGAACGGTATAGTACTGGCTAGGATATTAGCTCCATACTTCACCTGAACGGTATAGTACTGGCTAGGATATTAGCTCCATACTTCACCTGAACGGTATAGTACTGGCTAGGATATTAGCTCCTTACTTCACCTGAACAGTATAGTACTGGCTAGGATATTAGCTCCATACTTCACCTGAACGGTATAGTACTGGCTAGGATATTAGCTACTTACTTCACCTGGAGCTTCTCCTTCTCACTCTCTGGCAGCACACGTGTGTAAGAGAAGGGGAACCAGCCACGCCTGAGGGGAAAACAGGTAAGATGAGTTAAGATGACACATGCTGTAATCTACATTAGAGCTAAATTCTATCTTGAGATCTGCGGTTAACTCTGTGGAAATGACGCATTGATGTTAATCTAAGACTTGCGCAAAAAGCTCAGTTCTGAATGTCAGTCTACAAGTTAATATGCAGCACAGGAGGTTGGTGGTACCTTCATTGGGGAGGACGGGCTCATGGTAATGGCTGGAGCGGAGTAAGTGGAATGGTATCAAATTTATCAAACACCAATGGTTTTCATGTGTTTGATGCCATTCCATTTACTCCGTTCCAGCCATTATTATGAGCCACCCTCCCCTCAGCAGCCTCCATTGATATGTAGTACTGGACACACAAGCTTTCATTCCATGTCTCTGTGACAGACAGACACTTACATCTTGTTCTTCTCGTTCTCCCCATAGTGCCATCCGTCACGGGCCTCTGGGACCAGCAGGGTGATGACGTCTCCCTCAGAGAAGCTGAGCAGGGTGCTGTTGTCTCCAGCCGCGTGGGAGAAGATGGCCTGGACACGGGCACGCCCATTCTTCTCCAGCCCCGCTGCCATGGAGCTAGACCTGGGCAGGGTACGGGTCTCACCTGGGGCCGGGGTGGAGAAGGGGGACATCAGTGTCACGCTACACAGCACTGTGTGTCTCCTGGAAGAGTTTTTACTAAGGAAGATGCTATGTTAGTTGCTAACTTGGTTACTAAGACTAGCTGATTCCCAACGGCATTGTTATTCCTATCTGCTTTGGGGAGATGAACCTGTTAACGTGACGCTGGCAGTATACGGTTCTCTTACCAGACAGTAACAGTTTACAGTTCTCTTACCAGACAGTAACATAACAGTATACAGTTATCTGCCAGAGACTAGCAGAGTTAGCTTAGGCTCTCTTACCAACAGAGGTCTTGTTCTTGGCAGGCTGGGGCTCATGGACGGCAGGGTATTGGAGTAGTGCTCACTGACCTGCATAGAGATACATGCATTACCTGTATATTATCTACATGACCTGTATATTATCTACATACAGTGTGTGTGATATATATGTGCTTAGTAGCCAGTTTATTAGGTACACTACCCCGTTAATGAAAATAGATCACTCCTACAGACAGTGAGTCACGTGACTGTGGCTTGCTATATCAAGCAGGCCGACAGGCATTGAGGCATTCAGTTACTGTTCGCTTGAACGTTAGAATGGGCAAAAACAAAGTGACCTAAGCGATCACCAATCACATTGCATGTTTTGACCCAGTGTAGAAATAAGTTACAGAATCATCTGCATCCACTTTAATATTAACAGACATACACAATTTTGGCATTAGCAGACACTAAAATGGATCCCTGGAGGATACCAATTTTAAAGTCCCTTCGCCAAGCAACTGTACAGTATACTACCAGTATATACTACCTATGTAATTCTGTGTTGTGTGCTGACCTGTCTCTGGGTGGGGGCCTGTCCCTGGGGTAGGGAAGGGGCCTGGGGGGAGGAGGGTCTTCCTTGGAGCTGGGAGACTGACACCCCCCCATCTGTCCAGTACTCTTCCTCTCCATGGAGTCCTGTCGTACCGTTCACCATGGACATCCCATCTGAACCCATCAGCCTCTGGAAACACAGAATAGAAACATTCAGAAACATGCACTACAGCAGGGATCATCAACTAGATTCAGCTGCAGGCGAGAAATGTTATTGAGCGTATGATCAAAGGGCCGGAACATGATCATTTGTAGACTGTAAATTTGATGGGCCACCAGCTGGGGAACCCTGCACTACATGACACATTAACAACAGTAGTATACTGTACATACATTCAAATACGGTCTGGTATCGATATTATGTGTCGGTTGTGTAAGAGAAGCTACAGTATATCCATATACAGTCTGGTATCTATAGTGTGTGTCGGTTGTGTAGGAGAAGCTACAGTATATCCATATACGATCTGGTATCTATAGTGTGTGTAGGAGAAGCTGCAGTATATCCATATACGGTCTGGTATCTATAGTGTGCGTAGGAGAAGCTACAGTACCTCCATATACTGTCTGGTACCTATAGTGTGTGTAGGAGAAGCTACAGTACATCCATATACGGTCTGGTATCTATAGTGTGTGTGGGAGAAGCTACAGTACATCCATATACGGTCTGGTATCTATAGTGTGTGTGTGGGAGAAGCTACAGTACATCCATATACGGTCTGGTATCTATAGTGTGTGTAGGAGAAGCTACAGTATATCCATATACGGTCTGATATTTATAGTGTGTGTGGGAGAAGCTACAGTATATCCATATACGGTCTGGTATCTATAGTGTGTGTAGGAGAAGTTAGTGTATCCATATACTGTCTGGTATCTATAGTGTGCATAAGAGAAGCTACAGTATATCCATATACGGTCTGGTATCTATAGTGTGCGAAGGAGAAGCTACAGTACATCCATATACGGTCTGGTATCTATAGTGTGTGGGAGAAGCTACAGTATATCCATATACGGTCTGGTATCTATAGTGTGTAGGAGAAGCTACAGTATATCCATATACGGTCTGGTATCTATAGTGTGTGTGGGAGAAGCTACAGTATGTCCATATACGGTCTGGTATCTATAGTGTGCATAGGAGAAGCTACAGTACATCCATATACGGTCTGGTATCTATAGTGTGCGTGGGAGAAGCTACAGTACATCCATATACGGTCTGGTATCTCTAGTGTGCGTGGGAGAAGCTACAGTACATCCATATACGGTCTGGTATCTATAGTGTGTGTAGGAGAAGCTACAGTATATCCATATACGGTCTGGTATCTATAGTGTGTGTAGGAGAAGCTAAAGTATATCCATATACGGTCTGGTATCTATAGTGTGTGTAGGAGAAGCTACAGTACATCCATATACTGTCTGGTATCTATAGTGTGTGTGGGAGAAGCTACAGTATATCCATATACGGTCTGGTATCTATAGTGTGCGTAGGAGAAGCTACAGTACATCCATATACGGTCTGGTATCTATAGTGTGTGGGAGAAACTACAGTATATCCATATACGGTCTGGTATCTATAGTGTGTAGGAGAAGCTACAGTATATCCATATATATGGTCTGGTATCTATAGTGTGTGTAGGAGAAGCTACAGTACATCCATATACTGTCTGGTATCTATAGTGTGTGTGTGGGAGAAGCTACAGTACATCCATATACGGTCTGGTATCTATAGTGTGTGTGGGAGAAGCTACAGTAGATCCATATACGGCCTGGTATCTATAGTGTGCGTGGGAGAAGCTACAGTATATCCATATACGGTCTGGTATCTATAGTTTGCGTAGGAGAAGCTACAGTACATCCATATACGGTCTGGTATCTATAGTGTGTGGGAGAAGCTACAGTATATCCATATACGGTCTGGTATCCATAGTGTGTAGGAGAAGCTACCGTATATCCATATACGGTCTGGTATCTATAGTGTGTGTGGGAGAAGCTACAGTAGATCCATATACGGCCTGGTATCTATAGTGTGCGTGGGAGAAGCTACAGTACATCCATATACTGTCTGGTATCTATAGTGTGTGTAGGAGAAGCTACAGTACATCCATATACTGTCTGGTATCTATAGTGTGTGTGTGGGAGAAGCTACAGTACATCCATATACGGTCTGGTATCTATAGTGTGTGTGGGAGAAGCTACAGTAGATCCATATACGGTCTGGTATCCATAGTGTGTAGGAGAAGCTACCGTATATCCATATACGGTCTGGTATCTATAGTGTGTGTGGGAGAAGCTACAGTACATCCATATACTGTCTGGTATCTATAGTGTGCGTGGGAGAAGCTACAGTATATCCATATACGGTCTGGTATCTATAGTTTGCGTAGGAGAAGCTACAGTACATCCATATACGGTCTGGTATCTATAGTGTGTGGGAGAAGCTACAGTATATCCATATACGGTCTGGTATCCATAGTGTGTAGGAGAAGCTACCGTATATCCATATACGGTCTGGTATCTATAGTGTGTGTGGGAGAAGCTACAGTACATCCATATACGGTCTGGTATCTATAGTGTGTGTAGGAGAAGCTACAGTATATCCATATACGGTCTGGTATCTATAGTGTGTGTAGGCTGTGTGGGAGAAGCTACAGTATATCCATATACAATCTGGTATCTATAGTGTGTGTAGGCTGTGTGGGAGAAGCTACAGTATATCCATATACGATCTTGCGTTCAATGTTTTGCCTAGAACAGGGAAAGGCTACTTTGAAGGGGGTGGGGCCACATAAAATATGATGGGGGTGGGGCCACATAAAATATGATGGGGTGGGGCCACATAAAATATGATGGGGTGGGGCCACATAAAATATGAACTCATCATGAGGGTCCACAGTGGCTCACAGGACTGCGTACCCACATCCGTACACACACATGCAGCAACTTTGTGAGCAAAACATTTTAGTGGCCCCCCTCTTGACAGCAGAGACAACTTTTAGAGTTAATTTCCTGCAATTGTACACCTGCCATGGAGCATAGAGACGATTTAGCCAATTTGTTACCTAACTTCGTACAATTCTACTCATTTTGCCATGGGGCGGAGAGAAATGTTTGCCGTTTTTAATATGATATCTGAGTGAGAGTAACTAACAAAATCAATGGGGCTACCCCAGGCGGTAATTCAACCATGATTACTACAAGTTTAGATAGCTGGCTTGACTAATTTCCCAATCTACATTTGTTTTAGTTGACATGGCTAATTGAGAAACTGTCTGTGACTGACATAAGAGAAACACTGCTGATTCACAACCAAATTTAGAAATTGCACCTTGTATATTCTACTATTCTAACTCTCAACAGTAAATTGAGACCCCGATTCAAAAAGGGAAATGGATTATAAGCTGTGACAAAGATCCAGTTAGAGAATTAATATTCAGATAGAGGTGTTGTTCATAGGTCATATGTAAGCCTCCAATTCTCATCTTACAAAACAAGTTTAATACCTAATTAATAAGCTGCATCATTAAAAGTGTAATATGTAAATGAGTAGTTTAGTTTCCCCACCGAGGGCCAGAAGTCTCTGGTTACAGGCTGATTTAGTCTACTGTTTACTCAGGAAGCAGAGACAATTTATTCACAGACACACTCGCCTGAAATCCAAGCTCAAATTAAGAGTATCAATTAATTCGTTGTAATTAGGTGTGTATTCTCTACATTTCTTACATTCTCATATTATTATTAGCGCTTAAACAATTTAAGCTATTAAAACGAAACCAACTTCCAAATGTCCAGACTACCCCAACACAGGTTTGCTTGAGAAAATATTTTGGATAGCATTTATACTTTTTAAACTATAACAATATTTAAATGAGCTCCTAATGCATTTCAAATGGGGGGGAAAACAAGCCATAGACTTGAATCGTAAAACATTTAATTTCTATTAATCTCCTTTTTCCCCGTTTAAACTGTCAACTCCAAAGCAACGTCGAGATGTTCAGACTGACCCAAATTAGATTCATTGCATTCAGATTTTTGATAACATTTATACTTTATGAAACCATTTTAAAAAATGTCAATAAATGCTTCATAGGCTTGGATTTGACTCGGCTTTTAAACCCTTTAAGCTATCAATGTCAAACTAATGTTTGTTCAGAGATGTTCAGACTGACCCAACTTAGATTGTATGCATTCAGATTTTTTTATACTGTTTATACTTTTTCAACTATGAGCATTTAAAATGTGCATACATTTACATGGCTTTGAATGAGAACCACAGTAATACAGTGGTAGGTATTTAAAATGGTCCTGCTCCTTGGCCAATTAAGCTACAAGACCAACTTTAAACATTCAGGCTATCCTAACTACAAGATCGGTATCAACTATAACTATATGCATTTGAACCGTTCAAGCTATAGGCACCAAAACAAATTTCACATGCTAAGGCTATCAACCAATCAAATGATCCTTCACAAGCTAGCGTGCACACCACATTTTCTTCAGGATATGTACTTCTCTAGTTATGTTAGAGTCTGTTCTGTCATCTTCAAAGACATTGTATGCTTCCATGTGCTTCCTATATTTGATTCCTTTAACCGCTCTGACTCATTTATCTATCGGATTGCATTAAATCTATTATTTTGTATATAACTGCCTTAATGTTGCTGGACCCCAGGAAGAGTAGCTGCTGCTTTGGCAGGAACTAAATGGGGATCCTTAATAAAAACAAATACAATGTCAGCTGAATATTAATATTCCCAACAGCTAGAGTAAGAGAAAACCTTCCCCAGACATCAACATTACCAGCCCGCTCACCCAGACCCACCACTCACCGCCTGGTGCCCCAGCCCACCACCCATGAAGACGGCCAGTTCTGGGGGGACAGGGAGTGGCTGAGCCCCAGGGATGGGGTCAGAGATGACCAGGTTGGACAGGTTAGACTTGGAGGTGTTCAGGGGGCTGGAGCCCCCCATGGTCAGGGAAGCGGTGCCCGTGCTGGACCCGGAGCCCATCTGCTGGGCTAGGAGCATGGCCCGCTCTGGTAGCTTGTTGGGGTCTGAACAAGCCTGCTGCCATACTGGGATCTTCTGGGTCAGCAGGTCTTTACCCTGGACAGATAGAGATCAATCAATAAGTCAACACACACCAGATGAGGCTATAGACAACAGTCATTGATTAGTGTAACACATGGAAGCTATAACACATGACTAAGACTTAGAGATCTACTTCTCTAGATCCTTGTCGTCTTGACTACGTCTGCCACACCAAGCTCTTCTTATCTAACATACATCATCACTTTGAAGATCTCCAGTCATCTTTCATGTTAACTTTCACTCTCCCTCCAACATTCCTGTTCTGTTCCTCTGTCTGGGTTCCAAATGGCTCTCTATTCCCACCCTACTTTGTATGGGCTCTCGGCAAAACTAGTGCACTATGTAGGGAATAGGGTTCCATTTGAGAGACAGCCTCTATTCAGCCCCATTCATCCCAGAGAGCAGAGCAGCTTCCCTGTGTGTCCCTGACCTATGGTACAGGGCTGAGTGGGCAGCACTGGAGACAGGGGCTGTGTGTGTGTAGAACCAACCAGGCTGCACCAATGAGTCCCAGGTGACTCAGACCACAATCTAGATGCTTCGCTGCGGCAGCTGTACTCTCACTCTCTCGCTCGCCAGTCTCTCTTACTCACTCAGTCTCTCTCTGTGCGTCTCTCTCTCTCTTTCCCCGATCCCTCTCTCTCTGAGAGGACTCTTCAGCACAGCCTTTGAACTTGTCCCACACACGCCCCCGTGCTGATTAAACCACTGGACTCCATGTTCTAGAAATAGTCTGCAGCAGTGTGTACGTACTTTTCGCCCCGTCCGCCACACACACACACACCAACCCTCCCTCCTTAGTAATCCTGTCACGTCTTCCGCCGAAGTTGGTTCCTCTCCTTGTTCGGGCGGCGTTCAGCGGTCGACGTCACCGGTCTTCTAGCCATCGCCGATCCACTTTTCATTTTCCATTTGTTTTGTCTTGTTTTCTTTCACACCTGGTTTTCATTTGCCCTCATTATTGTTGATTATTTAACCCTCTGTTTCCCCCATGTCTGCGTGGGGAATTGTTTGTACGGCATGCCGGTTTACGCCGGGTTTGTATATTTTCACCCACCAGATTACTGTGAGATACAGTTACCCGCTACCTCTCATCGCCACAGCGCTTGAATGCACAGGGCGCGCTTCTTCACGAAATTAGATCTCAGGAGCGCTTACAACCTGGTGCGTATCCGGGAGGGAGATGAGTGGAAGATGGCGTTCAGCACTTCCTTTAGGGCACTATGAGTACCTTGTCATGCCGTACGGGTTGATGAATGCTCCATCAGTCTTCCAGGCTTTTGCAGACGAGATTTTCAGGGACCCGCACGGGCAGGGTGTGGTGGTGTATATTGATGACATTCTGATGTACTCCACTACACGCGCTGAGCAGGGTGCTTGGTCGACTGTTGGAGCATGACCTGTACAGTCCGTCTCCTTCCTAGGGTACCGCATTTCCACCTCAGGGGTGGAGATGGAGAGTGACCGCATTTAAGCTGTGCGTAATTGGCCGACTCCCACCACGGTGAAGGAGGTGCAGGGTTTTTAGGGTTTGCCAATTACTACCGGAGGTTTATCCAGGGTTTTGGTCAGGTGGTGGCTCCCATTACCTCACTGCTGAAGGGGGGACCGGTGCGTTTGCAGTGGTCGGCTGAGGCGGACAGGGCTTTTGGTCACCTGAGTGCTCTGTTTACCTCGGCTCCCGTGCTGGCCCATCCGGATCTTTAGGGGGCTAAACACTCTTTTCTCATCTGGACCGACCACCGCAATCTGGAGTACATCCGGGCAGCGAGGAGACTGAACCCTCGCCAGGCAAGGTGGGCCATGTTTTTCACCCGTTTTGTTTTCACCCTTTCCTACAGACCAGGTTCCCAGAACGTCAAGGCAGACACACTGTCCCGGCTGTATGACACAGAGGAGCGGCCCATGGATCCCACTCCCATACTCCCGGCCTCCTGCCTGGTGGCACCGGTAGTGTGGGAGCTGGACGCGGACATTGAGCGGGCGCTACGTGCAGAACCCCTCCCCCTCAGTGTCTGTACGTTCAGTCTACTGTCTGTGACTGGCTGATCTATTGGGCCCACACGTCACCCTCCTCTGGTCATCCAGACATCGGTCGGACGGTGCGCTGTCTGAGTGGGAAGTACTGGTGGCCCACCTTGGCTAAGGACGTGAGGGTTTATGTTTCCTCCTGCTAGGTGTGCGCCCAGTGTAAGGCTCCTAGAGGCACCTGCCCAGAGGTAAGCTACACCCCTTACCCGTTCCACAACGGCCTTGGTCGCACCGGTCTGTGGATTTCCTAACTGATCTTCCTCCCTCACAGGGTAACACTACGATCCTGCTCATTGTGGACTGTTTTTCTAAGTCTTGCCATCTCCTCCCTCTGCCCGGTCTCCCATTGGCCCTACAGACTGCGGAGGCCTTGTTTACACACGTCTTCCGGCACTACGGGGTGCCTGAGGATATTGTGTCTGATCAGGGTCCCCAGTTCACTTCGAGGGTGTGGAGAGCGTTCATGGAGCGTCTGGGGGTCTCGATCAGCCTTACCTCAGGTTATCACCCTGAGAGTAACAGGCAGGAGGAGAGAGTGAACCAGGATGTGGTTAGGTTTCTGAGGTCTTATTGCCAGGACCGGCTGGAGGAGTGGGCGGCGTTCGTGCCCTGGGCAGAGATGGCCCAGAACTCGCTCCGCCACTCCTCCACTAACCTCTCCCTCTTCCAGTGTGTACTGGGGTACCAGCCAGTTTTGGTGCCTTGGCATCAGAGTCAGATCGAGGCTCCTGCAGTGGACGACTGGTTCAGGCGCGTGGAGGAGACATGGGACGCTGCTCATGTTCACCTTCAGTGGGCCGTGCTGCGCCAGAAAACCAGCGCAGACCTTCACCGTAGTGAGGCCCCGGTGTTCGCACCGGGGGACCGGGTCTGGCTCTTGACCCGAAACCTGCCCCTCCGCCTGCCCTGCCGAAAGCTGGGGCCACGGTTTGTGGGGCCATTTAAAGTCCTGAGAAGAGTGAACGAGGTTAGTTATAGGTTACAGCTTCCCCCCGATTACCGTATTAACTCCTCGTTCCATGTGTCTCTCCTCAGGCCGGTGGTGGCTGGCCTGCTCCAGGAGTCTGAGGTGCGGGAGGTTCCTCCACCCCCTCTGGACATCGAGGGGGCCCCGGCGTATTCCGTTCAATCCATACTGGACTCGAGGCGTCGGGCGAGGGGCCTTTAGTACCTTGTGGACTGGGAGGGGTACGGTCCGGAGGAAAGCTGCTGGGTTCCGGTGGAGGACGTGTTGGACCCTTCAATGCTGCTGGAGTTCCACCGTCACCTCCCGGATTGCCCTCCGGCTGGAGCCGCGCGTCAAGGGGGCGGTACTGTCACGACTTCTGCCGAAGTTGGTTCCTCTCCTTGTTCGGGCGGCGTTCGGCAGTCCACTTTTCATTTTCCATTTATTTTGTCTTGTTTTCTTTCACACCTGATTTTCATTTGCCCTCATTATTGTTGATTATTTAACCCTTTTGTGCAGCCGGTATTTTGTACGTTTGTCTCAGTAAAGTACTTAGTACCCTCATCTCTGCTCTTCTGCGCCTGACTACCTACACCTGCTACACCCACCGCATGACAAATCCCATGAGACAGCTGCACAAACACCCACCCACACCTGTACAACCTCTCTTTACATATCCTCCTCTCCATAACAACGTTTCTCAGGAAATAAGTTCTTATTAATATGCAGCAATGAAATAGACTATGAATATTATATCAACTGGATCCATCATGAAGCCAGAACCATCTCCAAACAGCCTATCATATGTTCCAAATGGTAACTTATCAAAAAAGGGCCCTGGTCTAAAGTAGTGCACTACATTGGGAATAGGGTTGCCATTTGGGATGTTTGTAATATGATATATATATATATATATATATCATATTACAGAGAAGTATAAGCTTATCATTCAGTTCTTTGACCATAAACAGCAGAAAATATGACTGATTACACCATTAAGAGAGACATATCAAACCAATGCATTTCACATTGCCACCTGAACAACAACCCCCCCACCACACAAACACACAGCAGACAACCACCCCACAGACCCAGTTGTGTTAACCCTTACCTTGCCGTGGTAGGCGCTGCTGTTCTTGGCCACAGCACACTGTCTGTCCACCAGGAAACAGTACCTCCTGCGCTCCTCAGACAGAGCAGTCTTGTAGCCCTCTGCTATGAAGGTGTCCAGTTCACTCTGCTTACTACTGATGGTCTCCACAAACTACAGGACAAAAACACAGAAGACCAGAGGTTAGACAGTGGTCCTCCAAAACACACCTTTATATGTTAGGACAAAACACTAAGTCCATGTAAACTGTGTTGTAAACATCCATTGTACCCCTGTGTATGTTGATAATGAACTCCGTAATAACAGTGTCAGGTGTGTCCGTGTGTTGATAATGAACTCCGTAATAACAGTGTCAGGTGTGTCCGTGTGTTGATAATGAACTCCGTAATAACAGTGTCAGGTGTGTCCGTGTGTTGATAATGAACTCCGTAATAACAGTGTCAGGTGTGTCCGTGTGTTGATAATGAACTCCGTAATAACAGTGTCAGGTGTGTCCGTGTGTTGATAATGAACTCCGTAATAACAGTGGCATTTCCGTTTGAGAACACTCATGCTGGGAAAGAGAGTTTCTACATCTCCGACACTCCGACTGGGGATCAGATATGTGATTGTTCCAACACACACACCCCCAACAAAAGTGGGTCTCCCGCCAGTCAGCCATTGTTATTGACTTGTATCGTATCTCTACAGTGTGAGTGACAGACACAGTATCTAATGAGACCGCTCTCTCACTCTCGATCCACACACACAATACAGAAATCTCACAGCAATCAGATTCAATCATAATATCCTATTCTCCTGTAGCTTTATCAGTCGAGGCGGATTAGAGCTGAAAGGAACGAGGCGGATTAGAGCTGAAAGGAACGAGGCGGATTAGAGCTGAAAGGAACGAGGCGGATTAGAGCTGAAAGGAACGAGGCGGATTAGAGCTGAAAGGAACGAGGCGGATTAGAGCTGCTTCCCCACTGACTAACAGTGGACACCTGTACATTGGAATTCCAACTGTGGTGGAGTCAACAAAACCAGCTGAATGAAACTGAACAAAATCAAAACTACTTTAGTTGGATGAAATTGCTTGTGCGTTAGGCACATTGTTGAGCATTGGGATAAACCCACTTAGATATCCTTTACAACAACTCAGAGCAGACAACCTAAAATGGAAGGATCATGACTAGAGACTCCTGTCTCTTTGTGTCTGTTTGTTCCCTATCCAGAGCAGAGCAATAAAAGCTACTCGGTAGTCGAGACGGGAGCCATTTCAATGAACCATTACAGCACAGAATGGAACACAGAAGTCTGACAAGATGAAGACTGTTTCATTCTCATTTTTATTAGTTATTTCTGTTTTGTGAAAAAGTTAGACTGCTGTGGAATGAGTCACGCTACATACTGGGGGAAGAGAGAGAGAGAGAGACCGAGAGAGAGAGACCGAGAGAGTGGGGGACAGAGACCGACAGAGAGAGACAGAGAGAGATATATACCTGGACCAGCACGTTTGAAAAGACCGCCTGACATTTCAGCCTGTTTTGGTGGAATGGAGCTTTGGCCTGCCTGGCTCAGGTGGTGGCTGAGGTCCATGATGATCTTCTTTGCCTTCCTGTGACATTTCTTCAGCCTCCTGAGATTGAAGAGGCGCTATTGCGGGCCTATCATGCTATTGCGCCTTCTTCACCACACTGTTTGTGTGGGTGGACCATTTCAGGATGTCAGTGATGTGTACGCCGAGGAACTTGAAGCTTTTCACCTCTCCATAGCAGCCCCATTAATGTGGATGGGGGCGTGTTCTCTCTGCAAGTCCACGATCAGCTTCTTTGTTTTGTTTTGTCCCGGCACCACACCGCCAGGGCTCTCACCTCCTCCCTGTAGGCTGTCATTGTTGGTAATCAGGTCCATTATTCAAGACCAAGGAAGCTCCACTAAACTGTATAGCCTGTTCATTGTGTGTAGGTGATAGGTCCATCCTACATGTTCCTTTCTGAACTGTGTGTAGGTGATAGGTCCATCCTACATGTTCCTTTCTGAACTGTGTGTAGGTGACAGGCCCATCCTACATGTTCCTTTCTGAACTGTGTGTAGGTGATAGGTCCATCCTAAATGTATCCAGCAGTGGTGGGCATCAAAGATAAATAAAATAATGAACAGTTCATGATGCTGTTCCTGTGCTTTATTCCTGCACACACAACCATCCTATATCTCTCTCTATCCATCCATCCATCCATCCATCCATCCATCCATCCATGCACTACGTTCAAAAGTTTGTTGTCACTTAGAAATGTCGTTGTTGATAATGAACTCCGTAATAACAGTGTCAGGTGTGTGGTGTTGGGGTGTGTGTGTGTGGTGTTGGGGTGTGTGTGTGTGTGTGTGGTGTTGGGGTGTGTGTGTGTGGTGTTGGGGTGTGTGTGTGTGTGTGTGTGGTGTTGGGGTGTGTGTGTGTGTGTGGTGTTGGGGTGTGTGTGTGTGTGTGGTGTTGGGGTGTGTGTGTGTGTGTGTGTGTGTTGGGGTGTGTGTGTGTGTGTGGTGTTGGGGTGTGTGTGTGTGTGTGGTGTTGGGGTGTGTGTGTGTGTGTGTGGTGTTGGGTGTGTGTGTGTGGTGTTGGGGTGTGTGTGTGTGTGTGGTGTTAGGGTGTGTGTGTGTGGTGTGTTGGGGTGTGTAGTGTTAGGGGTGTGTGGTGTTGGGGTGTGTGGTGTTGGGGTGTGTGGTGTTGGGGTGTGTGTGTGTGTGTGTGTGTGTGTGTGTGTGTGTGGTGTTGGGGTGTGTGTGTGTGTGTGTGTGTGTGTGTGTGTGTGTGTGTGTGTGTGTGGTGTTGGGGTGTGTGTGTGTGGTGTTGGGTGTGTGTGTGTGTGTGTGTGTGTGTGTGTGGTGATTTGGGGTTGTGTGTGTGTGTGTGTGTGGTGTTGGGGGTGTGTGTGTGTGTGTGTGTGTGTGTGTGTGTGTGTGTGTGTGTGTGTGTGTGTGTGTGTGTGTGTGTGGTGTTGGGGTGTGTGTGTGTGTGTGTGTGTGGTGTTGGGGTGTGTGTGTGTGTGTGTGTGTGGTGTTGGGGTGTGTGTGTGTGTGTGTGTGTGTGGTGTTGGGGTGTGTGTGTGTGTGTGTGTGTGTGTGTGTGGTGTTGGGGTGTGTGTGTGTGTGTGTGTGTGTGGTGTGTGTGTGTGTGTGTGTGGTGTTGGGGTGTGTGTGGTGTTGGTGTGTGTGTGGTGTTGGTGTGTGTGTGGTGTTGGTGTGTGTGTGTGTGTGTGTGTGTGTGGTGTTGGGGTGTGTGTGTGTGTGTGTGGTGTTAGTGTGTGTGTGTGTGGTGTTGGGTGTGTGTGTGTGTGGTGTTGGGGTGTGTGTGTGTGTGTGTTGTGTGTGTGTGTGTGTGGTGTTGGGGTGTGTGTGGTGTTGGGGTGTGTGTGGTGTTGGGGTGTGTGTGTGTGGTGTTGGGGTGTGTGTGTGTGTGTGTGGTGTTGGGGTGTGTGTGTGTGTGTGTGGTGTTGGGGTGTGTGTGTGTGTGTGTGGTGTTGGGGTGTGTGTGTGTGTGTGTGGGGTTGGGGTGTGTGTGTGTGTGTGTGGTGTGTGTGTGTGTGTGGTGTTGGGGTGTGTGTGTGTGTGTGTGTGGTGTTGGGGTGTGTGTGTGTGTGTGTGGTGTTAGGGTGTGTGTGTGTGTGTGGTGTTGGGGTGTGTGTGTGTGTGTTGTTGGGGTGTGTGTGTGTGTGTGTGTGTGTGGTGTGTGTGTGTGTGTGTGTGTGTGTGTGGTGTTGGGGTGTGTGTGGTGTTGGGGGGTGTGTGGTGTTGGGGTGTGTGTGTGTGGTGTTTGGGTGTGTGTGGTGTTGGTGTGTGTGGTGTTGGGTGTGTCAGGTGTGTGGTGTTGGGGTGTGTGTGTGTGTGGTGTTGGGGTGTGTGTGTGTGTGTGGTGTTGGGGTGTGTGTGTGTGGTGTTGGGGTGTGTGTGTGTGTGTGTGTGGTGTTGGGGTGTGTGTGTGTGTGTGGTGTTGGTGTGTGTGTGTGTGTGGTGTTGGGGTGTGTGTGTGTGTGTGTGGTGTTGGTGTGTGTGTGTGTGTGTGTGTGGTGTTGGGGTGTGTGTGTGTGTGTGGTGTTGGGTGTGTGTGTGTGTGTGTGGTGTTGGGGTGTGTGTGTGTGTGTGGTGTTGGGGTGTGTGTGTGTGTGTGGTGTTGGGGTGTGTGTGTGTGTGTGGTGTTGGGGTGTGTGTGTGTGTGTGTGGTGTTGGGTGTGTGTGTGTGTGTGGTGTTGGGGTGTGTGTGTGGTGTTGGGGGTGTGTGTGTGTGTGTGGTGTTGGGGTGTGTGTGTGTGTGGTGTTGGGGTGTGTGTGTGTGTGGTGTTGGGGTGTGTGTGTGTGTGGTGTTGGGGTGTGTGTGTGTGTGTGGTGTTGGGGTGTGTGGTGTTGGGGTGTGTGGTGTTGGGGTGTGTGGTGTTGGGGTGTGTGTGTGTGTGGTGTTGGGGTGTGTGTGTGGTGTTGGGGTGTGTGTGTGTGTGTGTGTGTGTGTGTGTGTGTGGTGTTGGGGTGTGTGTGTGTGTGGTGTTGGGGGTGTGTGTGTGTGTGTGTGTGTGTGTGTGGTGTTGGTGTGTGTGTGTGTGGTGTTGGGGGTGTGTGTGTGTGTGTGTGTGTGTGTGTGTGGTGTTGGGGTGTGTGTGTGTGTGTGTGTGTGTGTGTGTGTGTGGTGTTGGGGTGTGTGTGTGTGTGTGTGGTGTTGGGGTGTGTGTGTGTGTGTGTGTGTGTGGTGTTGGGGTGTGTGTGTGTGTGTGTGTGTGTGGTGTTGGGGTGTGTGTGTGTGTGTGTGTGGTGTTGGGGTGTGTGGTGTTGGTGTGTGTGTGTGTGTGTGTGTGTGTGTGGTGTTGGGGTGTGTGTGTGTGTGTGTGTGGTGTTGGGGTGTGTGTGTGTGTGGTGTTAGGGTGTGTGTGTGGTGTGTGTGTGTGTGTGTGTGGTGTTGGTGTGTGTGTGGTGTGTGTGGTGTTGGGGTGTGTGTGGTGTGTGTGGTGTTGGGGTGTGTGTGTGTGTGGTGTTGGGTGTGTGTGTGTGTGTGTGTTGGGGTGTGTGTGTGTGGTGTTGGGGTGTGTGTGGTGTTGGGGGTGTGTGTGGTGTTGGGGTGTGTGTGTGTGTGTGTGTGGTGTTGGGGTGTGTGTGTGTGTGTGTGGTGTTGGGGTGTGTGTGTGTGTGTGTGTGTGGTGTTGGGGTGTGTGTGTGTGTGTGTGGTGTTGTGTGTGTGTGTGTGTGGTGTTGGGGTGTGTGTGTGTGTGTGTGGTGTTGGGGTGTGTGTGTGTGTGTGTGTGTGGTGTGTGTGTGTGTGTGTGTGTGTGTGTGGTGTTGGGGTGTGTGTGGCAGGCCAGTGTTGGGAGTGTGTGTGGTGTTGGGGTGTGTGTGTGTGTGTGTTGGTGTGTGTGTGTGTGTGTGGTGTTGGGGTGTGTGTGGTGTTGGGGTGTGTGTGTGGGGTGTTAGGGGTGTGTGTGTGTGTGGTGTTGGGTGTGTGTGTGTGTGGTGTTGGGGTGTGTGTGTGTGTGTGGTGTTGGGGTGTGTGTGTGTGTTGTGGGTGTGTGTGTGTGTGTGTGTGTGTGGTGTTGGGGTGTGTGTGTGTGTGTGTGTGGTGTTGGGTGTGTGTGTGTGTGTGTGGTGTTGGGGTGTGTGTGTGTGTGTGTGTGTGGTGTTGGTGTGTGTGTGTGTGTGTGTGTGTGGTGTTGGGGTGTGTGTGTGTGTGTGGTGTTGGGGTGTGTGTGTGTGTGTGGTGTTGGGGTGTGTGTGTGTGTTGTTGGGTGTGTGTGTGTGTGTGTGTGTGTGTGTGTGTGTGTGTGTGTGTGTGTGTGTGGTGTTGGGGTGTGTGTGGTGTTGGGGGGTGTGTGGTGTTGGGGTGTGTGTGTGTGGTGTTGGGGTGTGTGTGTGTGTGTGGTGTTGGGGTGTGTGTGTGGTGTTGGGGTGTGTGTGGTGTTGGGGTGTGTGTGTGTGTGGGTGTGTGTGTTGGGGTGTGTGTGTGTGTGTGTGTGTTGGGGTGTGTGTGTGTGGTGTTGGGGGTGTGTGTGTGGTGTTGGGTGTGTGTGTGTGTGTGTGAGTGTGGTGTTGGGGTGTGTGTGGTGTTGGGGTGTGTGTGGTGTTAGGGGTGTGTGTGTGTGGTGTTGGGTGTGTGTGTGGTGTTGGGGGGTGTGTGTGGGGTGTTGGGGTGTGTGTGTGTGTGGTGTGTGTGTGGTGTTGGGGTGTGTGTGTGTGTGAGTGTTGGGGTGTGTGTGTGTGTGGTGTTGGGGTGTGTGTGTGTGTGTGTGTGTGGTGTTGGGGTGTGTGTGTGTGTGGTGTGTTGGGGTGTGTGTGTGTGTGTGGTGTTGGGTGTGTGTGTGTGTGTGTGTGGTGTTGGGGTGTGTGTGTGGTGTTGGGGGTTGTGTGTGTGTGGTGTTGGGGTGTGTGTGTGTGTGGTGTTGGGGTGTGTGTGTGTGTGGTGTTGGGGGTGTGTGTGTGTGTGGTGTTGGGGTGTGTGTGTGGTGTTGGGGGTGTGTGTGGTGTTGGGGTGTGTGTGGTGTGTGTGTGTGGTGTTGGGGGGTGTGTGTGTGGGGTGTTGGGGTGTGTGTGTGGTGTTGGGGTGTGTGTGTGTGTGTGTGTGTGTGTGTGGTGTTGGGTGTGTGTGTGTGTGGTGTTGGGGTGTGTGTGTGTGTGTGTGGTGTTGGGGTGTGTGTGTGTGTGGTGTTGGGGTGTGTGTGTGTGTGTGTGTGTGTGGTGTGGGGTGTGTGGTGTGTGTGGGGTGTGTGTGGGGTGTGTGTGGGGTGTGTGTGTGGTGTTGGGGTGTGTGTGTGGTGTTGGGGTGTGTGTGTGGTGTTGGGGTGTGTGTGTGGTGTTGGGGTGTGTGTGTGTGTGTGGTGTTGGGGTGTGTGTGTGTGGTGTGTGTGTGGTGTGGGGTGTGTGGTGTGTGTGGGGTGTGTGTGGGGTGTGTGTGTGGTGTTGGGGTGTGTGTGTGGTGTTGGGGGGTGTGTGTGGTGTTGGGGTGTGTGTGGTGTTGGTGTGTGTGTGTGTGTGTGTGTGTGTGTGTAGTGTTGGGGTGTGTGTGTGTGTGTGGTGTGGGGTGTGTGGTGTGTGTGTGTGGTGTGGGGTGTGTGTGTGTGTGGTGTTGGGGTGTGTGTGTGGTGTTGGGTGTGTGTGTGTGGTGTTGGGGTGTGTGTGTGTGTGTGTGGTGTTGGGGTGTGTGGTGTGTGTGTGGTGTTGGGGTGTTGGGGTGTGTGTGTGTGTGTGTGGTGTTGGGGTGTGTGTGTGTGTGGTGTTGTGTGTGTGTGGTGTTAGGGGTGTGTGTGTGTGTGGTGTGTGTGTGTGTGTGTGGTGTTGGGGTGTGTGTGTGTGTGTGGTGTTGGGGTGTGTGTGTGTGTGTGTGTGTGGTGTGTGTGTGTGTGTGTGGTGTTGGTGTGTGTGTGTGTGTGTGTGGTGTGGGGTGTGTGTGTGTGTGTGTGGTGTTGGGGTGTGTGTGTGTGTGTGTTGGGGTGTGTGTGTGGTGTTGGGGTGTGTGTGTGGTGTGTGTGGTGTTGGGGTGTGTGTGTGTGTGTGGTGTTGTGTGTGTGTGTGTGGTGTTGGGGTGTGTGTGTGTGTGGTGTTGGGGTGTGTGTGTGTGTGTGTGGTGTTGGGGTGTGTGTGTGTGTGTGGTGTTGGGGTGTGTGTGTGTGGTGTTAGGGGTGTGTGTGGTGTTGGGGTGTGTGTGTGTGTGGTGTTGGGGTGTGTGTGTGTGTGTTGGGGTGTGTGGTGTTGGGGGTGTGTGTGTGTGTGTGTGGTGTGTGAGGTGTGTGTGTGTGTGGTGTGTGTGTGGTGTTGGGGTGTGTGTGTGTGTGGTGTTGGGGTGTGTGTGTGTGTGTGGTGTTGGTGTGTGTGTGTGTGTGTGGTGTTGGGGTGTGTGTGTGTGTGTGTGTGGTGTTGGGGTGTGTGTGTGTGTGGTGTTGGGTGTGTGTGTGTGGTGTTGGGGTGTGTGTGTGTGGTGTTGGGGTGTGTGTGTGTGTGTGGTGTTGGGGTGTGTGTGTGTGGTGTTAGGGGTGTGTGTGTGTGTGTGTGGTGTTGGGGTGTGTGTGTGTGTGGTGTTGGGGTGTGTGTGTGTGTGTGTGTGTGTGTGTGTGTGTGTGTGTGTGTGTGTGTGTGTGGTGTTGGGTGTGTGTGTGTGTGTGTGGTGTTGGGGTGTGTGTGTGGTGTTGGGGTGTGTGTGTGTGGTGTTGGGGTGTGTGTGTGTGTGGTGTTGGGTGTGTGTGTGGTGTTGAGCGTGTGTGTGTGTGTTGGGCGTGTGTGTGTGTTAGGCGTGTGTGTGTGTGTGTGGTGTTGGGGTGTGTGTGTGTGGTGTTGGGCGTGTGTGTGTGTGTGTGTGGTGTTGGGGTGTGTGTGTGTGTGGTGTTGGGGTGTGTGTGTGTGTGTGGTGTTGGGGTGTGTGTGTGGTGTTGGGGTGTGTGTGTGGTGTTGGGGTGTGTGTGTGTGTGTGGTGTTGGGGTGTGTGTGTGGTGTTGGGGTGTGTGTGTGGTGTTGGGGTGTGTGTGTGTGGTGTTGGGGTGTGTGTGTGTGGTGTTGGGGTGTGTGTGTGTGGTGTTGGGGTGTGTGTGTGTGGTGTTGGGGTGTGTGTGTGTGTGTGTGTGTGTGTGGTGTTGGGGTGTGTGTGTGTGTGTGTGTGTGTGGTGTTGGGGTGTGTGTGTGTGTGTGTGTGGTGTTGGGGTGTGTGTGTGTGTGTGGTGTTGGGTGTGTGTGTGTGTGTGGTGTTGGGGTGTGTGTGTGTGTGGTGTTGGGGTGTGTGTGTGTGTGTGTGTGGTGTTGGGGTGTGTGTGTGTGGTGTTGGGGTGTGTGTGTGTGGTGTTGGGGTGTGTGTGTGTGGTGTTGGGGTGTGTGTGTGTGGTGTTGGGGTGTGTGTGTGTGGTGTTGGGGTGTGTGTGTGTGTGTGTGGTGTTGGGGTGTGTGTGTGTGGTGTTGGGGTGTGTGTGTGTGGTGTTGGGGTGTGTGTGTGTGGTGTTGGGGTGTGTAGTATTCATCTAAAGGTCCTTTTTGCTGCACCTAGCCTTGGTCCACTCTAGTCAACTACATAACGAGATCATTAGCAGCATTAACATCACAGGGCTACTAAGCAGTGTGTGTGTGTGTGTCTCATGCCTGAAAAGGCAAAGAAAAGCACTGAGCACAGGGATTTCAGAGGGGGAGGATAAGAGATGGCGAAAAAGACAGAGCGAACAACAAACACAGAGAACCTAACCATTCTTGTCATGCACCAGACTGCACTCACACATCATTTGTTTTCCTGACACAACAGAAGATAAGAAAACATTCTGTCACACCCACCGCCATCTTAAACACATGTTTAGTGTGTGGGTATTATATTATGATGAAAAAAACCATCAGCGTTCAACATCCACAACCCTGTTAGAAGGTGTGTGTGTGGTACTACTGTAGCTGGCTGCTGTTCCCAGGCTGGTGAGGTACTACTGTAGCTGGCTGCTGTTCCCAGGCTGGTGAGGTACTACTGTAGCTGGCTGCTGTTCCCAGGCTGGTGAGGTACCACTGGAGCTGGCTCCTGTTTCAATGTTGGCCGTATAAGAGTCTGTGTAGGACTGTAGACTGCGGTACTGTAGTCCCTGTGGGAGTGTGAGTGCGCGTGTGTGTGTGTGTGGGTGGGGGGGGGAATAGCTCTCTATAGATAGCTCTCTATACATTACAACACTCTCTCCCTGGTACTGTGACAGACACAATACCAAGACCTTGAGACTAAGGTTCCATCTGACATTTTTGTCAAATAGGAGTTAGTCCCATAGGAGTTAGTCCCATATACATTTTCTTTAGATGATTCTTGAAATCTTGAAAAAGTACTAGACTAGAAAGTTCTATCTGCATAAACCCCGATGCAATCCAATCAAAAGCCTGAACAAATACAGACGGACCAATCAGAACACTTCTTTGCCAGTAAAAACTGAACATGTCTAAAAACTGGACTGTGTCAGATTGGACACTGTGGCTCTGAAATATCAATCTGGGTTCAACCTTAAAAAGGTTCTATCTGCAATTGTACCCCTCTAAAAATATATATTTACAAATGTTGTCTCAGGATTTTGATACTCTGCACTTTGGGAACCTTTAAGGTGAGGACCTTAATGGGTTATAAAAGAAGAAGTCACTACAAAGAGATGTATTACCATCTAAAGCTAGCCATCAGCCTGGTGGGGATGTATTACCAACTAACCATCTAAAGCTAGCCATCAGCCTGGTGGAGATGTACTACCAACTAACCATCTAAAGCTAGCCATCAGCCTGGTGGAGATGTATTACCAACTAACCATCTAAAGCTAGCCATCAGCCTGGTGGAGATGTATTACCAACTAACCATCTAAAGCTAGCCATCAGCCTGGTGGAGATGTATTACCAACTAACCATCTAAAGCTAGCCATCAGCCTGGTGGGGCTGTATTACCAACTAACCATCTAAAGCTAGCCATCAGCCTAGTGGGGATGTATTACCAACTAACCATCGAAAGCTAGCCATCAGCCTGGTGGAGATGTATTACCAATTTACCATCGAAAGCTAGCCATCAGCCTAGTGGGGCTGTATTACCAACTAACCATCGAAAGCTAGCCATCAGCCTAGTGGGGCTGTATTACCAACTAACCATCGAAAGCTAGCCATCAGCCTAGTGGGGCTGTATTACCAACTAACCATCTAAAGCTAGCCATCAGCCTGGTGGAGATGTATTACCAACTAACCATCGAAAGCTAGCCATCAGCCTAGTGGGGCTGTATTACCATCTAAAGCTAGCCATCAGCCTGGTGGAGATGTATTACCAACTAACCATCTAAAGCTAGCCATCAGCCTGGTGGAGATGTATTACCAACTAACCATCTAAAGCTAGCCATCAGCCTGCTGGAGATGTATTACCATCTAAAGCTAGCCATCAGCCTGGTGGGGATGTATTACCAACTAACCATCTAAAGCTAGCCATCAGCCTGGTGGAGATGTACTACCAACTAACCATCTAAAGCTAGCCATCAGCCTGGTGGAGATGTATTACCAACTAACCATCTAAAGCTAGCCATCAGCCTGGTGGAGATGTATTACCAACTAACCATCTAAAGCTAGCCATCAGCCTGGTGGAGATGTATTACCAACTAACCATCTAAAGCTAGCCATCAGCCTGGTGGGGCTGTATTACCAACTAACCATCTAAAGCTAGCCATCAGCCTAGTGGGGATGTATTACCAACTAACCATCGAAAGCTAGCCATCAGCCTAGTGGGGCTGTATTACCAACTAACCATCTAAAGCTAGCCATCAGCCTGGTGGAGATGTATTACCAATTTACCATCGAAAGCTAGCCATCAGCCTGGTGGGGATGTATTACCAACTAACCATCTAAAGCTAGCCATCAGCCTGGTGGAGATGTACTACCAACTAACCATCTAAAGCTAGCCATCAGCCTGGTGGAGATGTATTACCAACTAACCATCTAAAGCTAGCCATCAGCCTGGTGGAGATGTATTACCAACTAACCATCTAAAGCTAGCCATCAGCCTGGTGGAGATGTATTACCAACTAACCATCGAAAACTAGCCATCAGCCTGGTGGGGCTGTATTACCAACTAACCATCTAAAGCTAGCCATCAGCCTAGTGGGGATGTATTACCAACTAACCATCGAAAGCTAGCCATCAGCCTAGTGGGGCTGTATTACCAACTAACCATCTAAAGCTAGCCATCAGCCTGGTGGAGATGTATTACCAATTTACCATCGAAAGCTAGCCATCAGCCTAGTGGGGCTGTATTACCAACTAACCATCGAAAGCTAGCCATCAGCCTAGTGGGGCTGTATTACCAACTAACCATCTAAAGCTAGCCATCAGCCTAGTGGGGCTGTATTACCAACTAACCATCTAAAGCTAGCCATCAGCCTGGTGGAGATGTATTACCAACTAACCATCTAAAGCTAGCCATCAGCCTGGTGGAGATGTATTACCAACTAACCATCGAAAGCTAGCCATCAGCCTGGTGGAGATGTATTACCAACTAACCATCTAAAGCTAGCCATCAGCCTAGTGGGGCTGTATTACCAACTAACCATCTAAAGCTAGCCATCAGCCTAGTGGAGATGTATTACCAACTAACCATCTAAAGCTAGCCAAGATGGCACAAACAGACCTGGACCTGAGGTGAGTAAAAATCTGTGTTGACCCCTTTATCCCTTGCTTGTGTGTGAGAGTGAGTGAGAGAGAGAGCAGCAGTGTGTCCATGTGTCTGTCTGCGTGTGCGTGCGTCCATGCGTGTAGCTGTGTGTCTGTGTATGCGTGCGTCGGTGCGTGTCGGCCCTTCCATAGAGACTGACCTGCATCTCCTTCTCTCCGTACTTGGACGGGTTCTTGCTGCCCTGGCTCTTCCTGCGGAGTTTCTTCAGTTCAGCCTGACACTTCTCCAGACTCTCTCCCTTACTCTTGTGCTCCACTTGGTACTTCTTCAACGCAGCCTGAAGGGGGCAGGAGAGAGCACACAGAAAGTTAGTTTATCAGCTATTGGGAGAACAAGTTGCCCTTTTAGAGTTTACCTTAGGTCAGTGTCTACGGGGCAATGCCACCCTATATCGATCTGTCATATAGTATGTAAGAGGTTTCCCTTTAAGAGCTGACCAAAAGCTTGTCTCTCTAAGGCCCTGTGTGAACAATCTATTAGCCTCCTGATGCCCTGTCATCTTAACTGTCTGAACACATCTCAACAGCTGTCTGTCATGTGGCAGTGCAGGAGACAGATCATTATGGGAGGGCTAATCAGGATTACCATGATGTGTGTGTCTGTGTGTGTTCTGATCCTCCCTCACATGAACTTTAATACATTATCTCCCACTCTAGCCAGGTCCAGTTATCTGATCTATTCCATGATTAACATGTGATTCAACTCGTCAAGGGCTTGATGATTAGCTGACCAGTTGAACTAGGATCACACAGTGTGGAACGGGGGGACTCAGGAAGAGGTTTTGGGAAACACCTTTCATGTGGACTTTGTATTGGTCTCAGACTAGCAATCTATATGGGAAGTTTGTCCAGCGGATTGGTAATCTACATGGGAAGTTTGTCCAGCGGATTGGTAATCTACATGGGAAGTTTGTCCAGCGGATTGGTAATCTACATGGGAAGTTTGTCCAGCGGATTGGTAATCTATGGCAAGTTTTCCTGTTCAACCATTTAGCATTTCAGGAACGTGTCCAAGCCCTGACATCTGTGAGTGGTTGAGAGCGGTTGTAACGCTGGGCAAGTAATCATTTTTCAGACCGAGAGAGAGAGAGAGATAAGTCAAGGATGCCTGGTTTGTTGTAATGGTGTAAAGTAAGCCTAATGTACTTTATATTGGTATGAGAGGCTGAATCGTTCATTTCTGATAGGCAAACGGTACTTGATGAAGACTTGCTGCTATAGCAACTTTGTCTTGATGATAAAATGTAACGTGTAGCCTACAGACGAGACAATAAACCCTTTAATTGTCTGCACATACATACTTGTGAAATGCTGCATTATTCAATAGTGTAATATGTTTTAGAATAAAAGTGTCATTGTTGAATAGTTTGTGCTTACTGGCTATGGCACCTGTGATATTTATGCTCAATTTGAGCTGCGAACCAAGCCACAACGAAAGGTAAGGCAAGGGTGTAATGTGAAAAGTTGAATTCTCTTTCCCCACCCCGTTCCTCAGACTCTCCTTCATATCTCGTAGTGGGAAAAGGGACTAGGTCTTTAGGTGGCTTTTATTTGTTCATGTTCTTTACCCCCTACCCCTTTCAGATATACCAAAAAGCTGGTCTAAAAATACAGGCCTGGTAAATTAGTGGGATTTTGTCTGAGTGAGTGAGTGAGTGAGTGAGTGAGACAGATTCCTCAATGGGGAGTAGTGTAGCTACAACAAGTTTCCTTACTGATGGAAAATGTCTGGATGGGTGCCATTTTAGATGGATGATAATGTGTGTGTGTGTGTGTTTTCCTATTGAAAAATAAGCATCAGAGGATTAGTGAACCAATTGATCGTTGATCTCTTATCAGTCTAAAGGAGCAGAAACATCTCTGATGGGTCTATAGCGGCATTAAAACACAGAGGTTCATTGTGGGAATAGCCTCCAGTTACTACAGAATGAGGCATATTTAGCATCAGCTATTGGCAGGGTTTGGTTTGAACCCGGTTTCATAAGAGTTCCCAGAACACTCACTGGCCGCATCCCAAATGGCATCCTATTGCCTATACAGTGCACTGCTTTTAACCAGAACCCTAGTGATCTTGGTCAACAGTAGTGCACTACATAGGGAATAGGGTGCCATTTGGGAGGCACACACTGTTGCCCACAGAAGTGTGACAGAGAAACAAAAATAAATTGACTTAAAAATAATAGAATTCTAAGAAAGACTACCAGACTGCTGGACAGAACATAGACAAACAAGCTATGAATAGGAGACTGCTGCTGGAGGGACATCTGAATGTCCACACAGAGAAACAGATAGAAATCTTGCTTCCATTTGTATACGATCACGTGTCACCTCTCTATTATGCGTGGGAATACTTGGGAACAGATTTCTTAAAATAAAAATCACTTGGAGATGATTTTCTGGTGTTTTTACAGTCTACAGTATGTCCAACAATGAACATCATTATTTTTTTCTATTTTTTTTTTTAAGACATATATATATATATACACTACTTTTTTGGCTCATAAAGCTTGGGGGGAGGCAAATAAAAAAACCTGTGGGATGCCAGTTGGTGAACCCTGGCGTAGCATACCCAACTGGCTAATGCTACAGCTAGTACAATGGTGTATGATGATGACATGGCTAACGCTATAACTAGCATACCCAACTGGCTAACGCTACAACTAGCATACCCAACTGGCTAACGCTACAACTAGCATACCCAACTGGCTAACGCTACAGCTAGCATACCCAACTGGCTAATGCTACAGCTAGCACACCCAACTGGCTAATGCTACAGCTAGCACACCCAACTGGCTAATGCTACAGCTAGCACACCCAACTGGCTAATGCTACAGCTAGCACACCCAACTGGCTAATGCTACAGCTAGCATACCCAACTGGCTAATGCTACAGCTAGTACAATGGTGTATGATGATGACATATCCAACAGGCTAATGCTATAACTAGCATACCCAACTGGCTAATGCTACAGCTAGTACAATGGTGTATGATGATGACATATCCAACAGGCTAATGCTATAACTAGCATACCCAACTGGCTAATGCTACAGCTAGAACAATGGTGTATGATGATGAGATACCCAACTGGCTAACGCTATAACTAGCATACCCAACTGGCTAATGCTACAGCTAGAACAATGGTGTATGATGATGAGATACCCAACTGGCTAACGCTATAACTAGCATACCCAACTGGCTAATGCTACAGCTAGAACAATGGTGTATGATGATGAGATACCCAACTGGCTAACGCTATAACTAGCATACCCAACTGGCTAACGCTATAACTAGCATACCCAACTGGCTAACGCTACAGCTAGTACAATGGTGTATGATGATGACATACCCAACAGGCTAATGCTACAGCTAGTACAATGGTGTATGATGATGACATACACAACAGGCTAATGCTATAACTAGCATACCCAACAGGCTAATGCTATAACTAGCATACCCAACAGGCTAATGCTACAGCTAGTACAATGGTGTATGATGATGACATACCCAACAGGCTAACGCTATAACTAGCATACCCAACTGGCTAACGTTATAACTAGCATACCCAACTGGCTAACGCTATAACTAGCATTCCCAACTGGCTAATGCTACAGCTTGTACAATGGTGTATGATGATGACATACCCAACTGGCTAATGCTATAACTAGCATACCCAACTGGCTAATGCTATAACTAGCATACCCAACTGGCTAATGCTACAGCTTGTACAATGGTGTATGATGAAGACATACCCAACTGGCTAATGCTATAACTAGCATACCCAACAGGCTAATGTTATAACTAGCATACCCAACTGGCTAATGCTACAGCTAGTACAATAGAGTATGATGATAACACCACCTCGTCCCCCTAACATGCAGCACAGACACACTGCTGCTCCTCCACATGGAGTTGGCTGGCTGCAGCCTGCTCACAGCCCACTCATTCTAAGTATATCACTCCTGCTGCTTCAGACTTCAATGCATGCTGCAGGAAATGTTAGGTTGGAATTTTCTCTTTGCTTATTGGTTATGTAGTTTCTAAATATTCTAAAGAGTTGTTTTCTCAAAAGCTTCATTTTCAGGAAAAGCAGCCTTACTGTTTGAATGGAGGTGCAGAGTAAGAACACCAAACATGTTGGCTGTCTACCAGTCAAATTCTGAATAACTGTGGTGCTGAAGGTGAACAGTAGGTGAAAGTCTGACATGGTCTGAATAACTGTGGTGCTGAAGGTGAACAGTAGGTGAAAGTCTGACATGGTCTGAATAACTGTGGTGCTGAAGGTGAACAGTAGGTGAAAGTCTGACATGGTCTGAATAACTGTGGTGCTGAAGGTGAACAATAGGTGAAAGTCTGACATGATCTGAATAACTGTGGTGCCGACAGGGGCAGTAGGTGAAAGGGCAGCTGTTCAAACACAAAGTGTGTTTGTGTGTTAGGGCCGGGATGATAATCGTTAGTATCTTGGGAAGGAAACAGAAAACAAAGCGGATTTAACTTCTTCAAGAAAACAGCCCTAATGTTGGAAACTAACATCATTATGTTGTCATCCAGAGTCACATTTTTTTCCCCCAAGCTACAGCACATTTTACAGCAGGTTTTTAAAAGGCATGGAAAAAATATTGCAATACGGATATCGTCACAGCCCTAGTGTGTGTGTGTGTGTGTGTATGGTTCAGCCATTTAGTCAGATGCTCACCGTCAGGTAACGAGCATCCAGCTCAACCTTCTTCTCTAGCTCAGACAGCAGCTCGTTGTGGAAAGACTTCAGCTGCAAGGACGGAGAGATTGAGGGGTGTACAGAAGCACAGGGTTAATGGTGACATCATTCTCAGAACAGACTTAGGACCAGGTGTTTATCCTGACCATGTGATCATAGAGGAACATAATGTATTCTAAGGCTTATAATAACACAAACACATGCTTCTAACGCTGGTTTTATAATAGCTGTTTTTTCTATACATCGGCAGGACAGAACGGCAGCTTCGGGTAAGCTCAGGGGAGGGGGCGTATGTCTTTATTAACAACAGCTGGTGTGATAATCTCTAATATTATGGAAGTCTCCAGGTTCTGCTCGCCTGAATTACAATACCTCATGGTAAGCTGTAGACCATACTTTTACAGAGAGAGTTTCATCTATATTTTTCGTAGCTATCTATTTACCACCACAAACCGATGCTGGCACTAAGACCCCACTCAATGAGCTGTAGAACCCAAACCCTCCCCTAAGCAAACAAGAAAATGCTCAGCCAGAGGCGGCGCTCCTATTGGCCGGTGATTTTATTTTAGAATTTTTTACTTTTACCCCTTTTTCTCCCCAATTTCCTGGTTTTCAATTGGTAGTTACAGTCTTGTCTCATCGCTGCAACTCCCGTACAAACTCGGGAGCGGCGAAGATCGAGAGCCATGCGTCCTCCGAAACACGACCCAACACACCATTGTACAAGCTGTAGCATTAGCCAGTTGGGTATGCTAGTTATAGCATTAGCCAGTTGGGTATGTCATCATCATACACCATTGTACAAGCTGTAGCATTATCCAGTTGGCTAAGCCGCACTGCTTCTTGACACAATGCCCGCTTAACCCGGAAGCCAGCCGCACCAATGTGTCGGAGGAAACACCGTACACCTGGCGACCGTGTCAGCGTGCATGCGCCCGGCCTGCCACAGGAGTTGCTAGAGCGCGATGGAACAACGACATCTGGGCCAATTGTGCGCCGCACCACGGGCCAATTGTGCGCCGCCCCACGGGCCAATTGTGCGCCGCCCCACGGGCCAATTGTGCGCCGCCCCACTCGAACCAGGATCTCTAGTGGTACAGCTAGCAACTGCGATGCAATGCTTTAGACCACTGCGCCACTCGAGGGGCCGGCGATTTAATACAGGAAAACTGAAATCTGTTTTACCTAATTTCTACCAGTGCAACCATAGGCGGAAACTCAATACCACCTTTACTCAACACACAGAGACGCATACAAAGCTCTCAGTCGGTCTCCGTTTGTCAAATCTGACCATGACTCTATCCTTCTGATTCCTGCTTACAAGCAAATACTCAAACAGGAAGTACCAGTGACATGTGCAATACAGAAGTGGTCCGAGCGAAAGGCTAGAGCTGTCGCTTTCAAGGAGAGGGACACTTGTCCGGACACTTATAAGAAATCCCGTTATGCCCTCTGAAAAACCATCAAACAGGCAAAGCGTCAATACAGGACCAATATCAAATCCTACTAAACCGGCTCTGACGCTCATCAGATGTGGCAGGGATTGCAAACGATCACGCATTACAAAGGGAAACCCAGCCCCGAGCTTCCCAGTGATGCAAGCCTACCAGACAAGCTAAATACCTTCTAAGCTCGCTTCAAGGCAAGCAACACTGAACCATGCATGAGAGCACCAGCTGTTCCAGACAACTGCATGATCACGCTCGCCATAGCCAATGTGAGTAAGACCTTGAAACAGGTCAACATGAACAGGGCCAGACGGATTACCAGGACGTGTGCTGTGAGCATGCGCTGACCAGCTGGCAAGTGTCTTCACTGACATTTTCAACCTTTCCCTGACCCAGTCTGTAATACCTAGATGTTTCAAGCAGACCACCATAGTCCCTATGCCCAAGAACACCAAGATAACCAGTCTAAATGACTATCGCCCCGTAGCACACACATCTGTAGCCATGAACGGCTTTGAAAGACTTGTCATGGCTCACATCAACACCATCATCCCAGACACCCTGGACCCACTCCAATTCGCGTACCTCCCCAACAGATGACGCAATCTCTACTTTACGCCACACTGCCCTTTCCCACTTGGACAGAAGGAACACCTACATGAATTCTGTTCATAGACTACAGCTCAACATTTAAATCAAAGTTATTTGACCTCTATTCCTACAGTACACCATCTCCTCTAGCAATCTGCTTATGATTGTGTCATGAAGTCCTTATGAAGGTTCATATACCCACCATCTCCTCTAGCTGTACTTGGATCTGTCTGTGGACCTCCGCCATCTGAAACAGTACGTCCCCTAAAGAGAAACACACAGAGCAGATGTCAACAAACATCCCCCACTACAGACAGGGGAGAGAAGGAGGAAGAGAGAGAGCGAGAGAGAGAGGGAATAGCGAGAGGGAAGAGAGAGAGAGCGAGAGGGAAGAGAGAGCGAGAGGGAAGAGAGAGAGCGAGAGAGCAAGAGAGAGAGAGCGAGAGAGAGAGAGAGAGAGAGAGAGAGAGAGAGAGAGAGAGAGAGCGCAAGAGAGAAAGAGAGCAAGAGAGAGAAAGAGAGACTCGAGTGTGCAGAGAGCCCATGCAGCAACACAACGACACACACAGACGCACTAACAGACAGAGGACAGACTGGTAGCCAGGATGGTGCATGGTGGAACATTGGTCGTCTCAACAGGAAACACATTTAACAGATAAATAAAATACAATGACACATTAAACAAGACAGAAAGGAAAGGAGGGAAGGAAACGATGCAAATAAACGAGAAGGACATCTTCTAAAGAAGTTGTAGAGAAAGAAAGCACTTCAAAAAGGGGTACAAGCAAAAAATATATATTATTCAAACTTTATATAACTGCTGGTGTTTTATGTGGAGATAAAACATATTGCCTTGGTTGGTTTATCTTTATTTTGGCAATATGACAAATAAATAATAATGAAGAAATACAGCTAATCTCCAAACGAAAGAGGAGTAAAAGAGATAGAAGTAAAGGAGAGGGAGTCATGCAGCCAGTGGAAGATTTATCCTGGTGTTTTTAATATACCTACATGCTGCCTCTTCTGATTATGCAATGCATTGTAAAGAAAAGGAACAAAATATCTAGATTGAGAAAAGGACAGCGGGGAGACCTTGAAAGACAGAAATACAGAGAGAGAAGAAAGACCGAAAGAGAGAAAGAAAAAGAGACATTACAGAGAGGATGGAAACAAGTTGCCATTACCAAGTCCAAACCCTCCTTTAGCAAGCACTCTAAATACACATGGGTAAAATACTCAGACCCAAAGTGAATGTGATAAAAGCAAAGCCATTTTTTATGGAAATACATTTTCAAATATCACATGTATTAAATATTTGAGTGAAATATTTGTAAAGAACCTCAAAGTCAAGACTAGTAATACTGTTCTGTGTTTGATAACCCTTTACTAAAGAACATTAAAGAGTCGAAGTCTTCAAACCTAGGAAATATTTTGAAACTGAAATTCTATATCAGAGAACACAAAAGAATCAGAGAACTCCTTCCATCAAGTCCTCATAACCATCTGATATTAAGAAGATGGGGCCAAATCCATCGCAGTTTTAATGTTAAAAAGACTCTGGTCCATCTCTGTTCTAATGTTAAGATGCTGGTTGATCTGAGTTTTTACCATGGAGTTTAGACTGGTCTGTATCTCATCAGACAGAATGTATCAGTGGGGTTTAGACTGGTCTATATCTCATCAGACAGAATGTATCAGTGGGGTTTAGACTGGTCTGTATCTCATCAGACAGAATGTATCAGTGGGGTTTATACTGGTCTATATCTCATCAGACAGAATGTATCAGTGGGGTTTAGACTGGTCTATATCTCATCAGACAGAATGTATCAGTGGGGTCTAGACTGGTCTGTATCTCATCAGACTACTACAGACAGATGAGACTCAAGTGAAGAGAACAGAGTACTGGCTACACACACTGAAGACAGACAGATATCACAAGAAACAACAGAAAACAGAGCAGCAAGGCAGAGTGGGTTGTTAAATAGAGAAGGGAGAACACAGTAGAACTACTCATTCTAACCCTGTAGAGGGAGGGAGAACACAGTAGAACTACTCATTCTAACCCTGTAGAGGGAGGGAGAACACAGTAGAACTACTCATTCTAACCCTGTAGAGGGAGGGAGAACACAGTAGAACTACTCATTCTAACCCTGTAGAGGGAGGGAGAACACAGAAGAACTACTCATTCTAACCCTGTAGAGGGATGGAGAACACAGTAGAACTACTCATTCTAACCCTGTAGAGGGAGGGAGAACACAGTAGAACTACTCATTCTAACCCTGTAGAGGGAGGGAGAACACAGTAGAACTACTCATTCTAACCCTGTAGAGGATGGAGAACACAGTAGAACTACTCATTCTAACCCTGTAGAGGGAGGGAGAACACAGTAGAACTACTCATTCTAACCCTGTAGAGGGAGGGAGAACACAGTAGAACTACTCATTCTAACCCTGTAGAGGGAGGGAGAACACAGTAGAACTACTCATTCTAACCCTGTAGAGGGAGGGAGAACACAGAAGAACTACTCATTCTAACCCTGTAGAGGGAGGGAGAACACAGTAGAACTACTCATTCTAACCCTGTAGAGGGAGGGAGAACACAGAAGAACTACTCATTCTAACCCTGTAGAGGGAGGGAGAACACAGTAGAACTACTCATTCTAACTCTGTAGAGGGAGAACACAGTAGAACTACTCATTCTAACCCTGTAGAGGAGGGAGAACACAGTAGAACTACTCATTCTAACCCTGTAGAGGAGGGAGAACACAGAAGAACTACTCATTCTAACCCTGTAGAGGGATGGAGAACACAGTAGAACTACTCATTCTAACCCTGTAGAGGAGGGAGAACACAGTAGAACTACTCATTCTAACCCTGTAGAGGGAGGAGGAGAACACAGTAGAACTACTCATTCTAACCCTGTAGAGGGAGGGAGAACACAGTAGAACTACTCATTCTAACCCTGTAGAGGGAGGGAGAACACAGTAGAACTACTCATTCTAACCCTGTAGAGGGATGGAGAACACAGTAGAACTACTCATTCTAACCCTGTAGAGGGAGGGAGAACACAGTAGAACTACTCATTCTAACCCTGTAGAGGGAGGGAGAACACAGTAGAACTACTCATTCTAACCCTGTAGAGGGAGGGAGAACACAGTAGAACTACTCATTCTAACCCTGTAGAGGAGGGAGAACACAGTAGAACTACTCATTCGTCCGTCCCTACGTCCGTCCCTACGTCCGACCGTCCATCCTTTACGCCCGATCGCCCGCCCGCTTCGCCCCTACGCTCCACGCCTGCCCTTACGCCTTGTCCCTTACGCCCACCCGCCCGCCCTTACGCCCACCCGTCCGTCCCTACGTCCGTCCCTACGTCCACCCGTCCGTCCCTACGTCCACCCGTCCGTCCCTACGTCCGTCCCTACGTCCCTACGTCCACCTGTCCGTCCACGTCTGTCTGGTTCCAACACTCACTCGGTCCGTCTGCCTGAGTGAGAGTTACAACACTGATGGTCTGTCTGTCTGTCAATCCAAGAAGCACAAGAGCAGGCCATAACATCCTGTCAGGCAGGCAGCTCCCCACACGCAGGCCTGCTAAGCCGATTACAGATAATACTGATCCCCTGATCACAGCCCCCAGGGGCTTAGGGAGCCGGGCATTCTGTTGGTTGGGTCTTAGTGGCTGGATCAATTAACAAATGGGTAGCTATTGGAGGGACGGCCATACACACACCATGACAACATTGTCACACACACACACACTACTCCCCCGTTTCACTCGGTTTAATTTTGTTACAACCCAGGATTTCCTCAACAGGCGTGGCATGTTGTTTACAACAGAAGACCTATATGATGAAGGGAAAATATGTTGCATGATGTTTTGGAATGAAGCAGGAATGAATAATACAGATGTCAAGCAGGTGGAGATACGTTGCATGATGCTGGAGTTGTTCAGACATCATTCAGTGGGACAACAGAGGATTTTTCCAGCATGACATTGCAATGGAAATGTTCATTGTTGCCATGACAACTTTTATCTTGTATCAAACAGAAAATACGAAAATCGAATAAAAAAAAAAACTTGTTGGCATGGTTACTGCAGAGACTACTAGACAGAATCAGATGTATGCGTCTCAAATGTCACCCTATAGTCTATAGGCCCATAGGGCCCTGGTCTAAAGTAGTGCACTATATAGGGAATAGGGTGTCATTTGGGACTCATCCTGAGAGAATCAATATTGACGTTGTTAGGAAACTTTGTTTGGCTCGGTTGTGTATGATGGTGTGTGTGTGACAGAAACCAGCAGCCAGCAGAAACCTGAGAGGTTTGGCAGCTTCACCAAGGATGTCCGCATACCAGCTAATCACCATTCAGCTTTGCTATGACAGACGGGTTGATAGGAGAACACACACACACCCTCTAATAAATACCACAGTGGGTTATCAGTGTATCAGTGAATTACACCCCCTCTCTATCCTAACACCACCCACAGCACCATGGAGAACAATAGGCCTGTGTGTGTGTGTGTGTGTGTGTGTGTGTGTGTGTCTGCTTATGTTAGTCCACACCTGCAGAGCAACAAGTGAGCACGTCTGACAACTCCCAGATATAAACAGATCCCAGTGGAGTAAACACAGACCCTGTCCAGATTCCCTCGGATAGTGTATGGAGCCTGAGAGGAGAGGAAGCTGTGAATCAGACAGGATTCACTATGGGTTGTCATGGAAGCAGCATAATGCAAGGGCCGTTGCCATGGGAGAAGTTGAGGCAGCTGTTTCAAAAAGGAAGTGTGTGTGTAGCTATTAACAAAAACACTTACCACGGTCCTCTCCTACACCTTTTCCTTCAAATTACATCACTCTCTTCAAGTGACCCTGTCCCACAGCACACTGGTGATACAATGAGGGAGTGGTGTGTTAAGGTGTGTGTACATAGCACAGTCTCTATCCCTCAGGGGGAAACCGACATGAATACTGATAATGGGAGGATGAATAATGTGTGAGACAGGTAACAGCTGAAACCCCTGAGAGAGAGACAGACAGTGTGTGCAGGTGCATGTTCCAACAAACAGAGCTAATCTTTACGCAGAGGCGTTTTCCACATGATCCGTGTCTATGCACCCCCACACAGTAACTCTCTATTTGTGAACCACGTCTCCTTCTCTCGTTCTCTATGCAGCCCAGGTATCCACCCATCTTATTTCTATCCAACGGTCTTCTTAAAACTCTTCTCCCAGTGACCTCAGCCTCTGTGGGGGAAGCTTGTTTATCAACGCACTACATGACCAAAAGTCTGTGGACACCTGCTCGTCAAACATCTCCTTCCAAAATCATCGACATCAATATGGAGTTGGTCCCCCCTTTGCTGCTATAAGGCTTTCCACTAGATGTTGGAACATTGCTGCGGGGACTTGCTTCAGTTCAGCCACAAGATCATTAGTGAAGTCGGGCACTGATGTTGGGTGATTAGGCCTGGCTCGCAGTCGGCGTTAATAACAGCACTTCCAGTTGACCGGGGCAGCTCTAGCAGGGCAGAAATTTGACGAACTGACTTGTAGGAAAGGTGGCATCCTATGGTGGTGCCATGTTGAAAGTCACTGAGCTCTTCAGTAAGGCCATTCTACTGCCAATGTTGGTCTATGGAGATTGCATGGCTGTGTGCTCAATTTTATACACCTGTCAGCAACAGGTGACTGAAATAGCCGAATCCACTAATTTGAAGGAATGTCCACATACTTTTGTCTGTGTGTGAGGCATGATAGCACAGTGCTAAAAGTGTCAGAGCCTGGTGGCTGTATAGTCCTCTGCGTGTGTGTTTGTTTGTCAGAGCCTGGTGCTTGCCTGTGTAGTCCCAGGCCACGGCTGCTTCCTACAGCCTACTGGCCCAGTAACTTGTTCTACCATGACGTCATCACCCCTGCATATAGGACAACAGCACAGAGACAGTAGCGTCTGTTCAGGAGGGTGTAGCGTTACAGAACGTTCAGATAGTAATATCTGATCTACACTATACATTTCTGTCTATTTAATAGAATATGGAATCTTGTCAGCTCTATTCATGTCTATTCACCTCTCTGAACACACTGGACGAGAGTAGAGAGAGAGAAGACTGCTAGCGGTCACAGTCTCTACCTCAGTGGACTGAAGGACAGCTAGGGGGTCACAGTCTCTACCTCAGTGGACTGAAGGACAGCTAGGGGTCACAGTCTCTACCTCAGTGGACTGAAGGACAGCTAGGGGTCACAGTCTCTACCTCAGTGGACTGAAGGACAGCTAGGGGTCACAGTCTCTACCTCAGTGGACTGAAGGACAGCTAGGGTCACAGTCTCTACCTCAGTGGACTGAAGGACAGCTAGGGTCACAGTCTCTACCTCAGTGGACTGAAGGACAGCTAGGGGTCACAGTCTCTACCTCAGTGGTCTGAAGGACAGCTAGGGGTCACAGTCTCTACCTCAGTGGACTGAAGGACAGCTAGGGGTCACAGTCTCTACCTCAGTGGACTGAAGGACAGCTAGGGGTCACAGTCTCTACCTCAGTGGACTGAAGGACAGCTAGGGGTCACAGTCTCTACCTCAGTGGTCTGAAGGACAGCTAGGGGTCACAGTCTCTACCTCAGTGGTCTGAAGGACAGCTAGGGGTCACAGTCTCTACCACAGTGGTCTGAAGGACAGCTAGGGGTCAAAGTCTCTACCACATTGGACTGAAGGACAGCTAGGGGTCACAGTCTACCTCAGTGGACTGAAGGACAGCTAGGGGTCATCTCTATGCCCTGAGGGATGGCCATGTGGGTGATAATGTCACAGCAGTCTAGTAGACTACTATATAGACAGAGTTTGGAGTGTGCAGTCTGAAGTACACTTCAGAGAGTCTGGAGGATGTCAGTGTGGTGTATTGCAGTGCGCGGAGTAATGCAGATGATGGTGGTAGTGATGATGGTGGTAGTAACAATGATGATGGTAGTAGTAACAATGATGATGGTGGTAGTAACAATGATGATGGTAGTAGTAACAATGATGATGGTGGTAGTAACAATGATGATGGTGGTAGTAACAATGATGACGGTAGTAGTAACAATGATGACGGTAGTAGTAACAATGATGACGGTAGTAGTAACGATGATGACGGTAGTAGTAACAATGATGACGGCAGTAGTAACAATGATGACGGTAGTAGTAACAATGATGACGGTAGTAGTAACAATGATGACGGTAGTAGTAACAATGATGACGGTAGTAGTAACAATGATGACGGTAGTAGTGACGATGATGATGGTGGTGGTAGTAATGATGATGCTGGTAGTAATGATGATGCTGGTAGTAATGATGGTAGTAGTAGTAATAATGATGGTGGTAGTAGAAGTAATAATGGTGGTAGTAGAAGTAATAATGATAATGATGATGAGGTAGTAATGATGATGGTAGTAGTAATAATGATGATGATGCTGGTAGTAGTAATGATGGTGGTGGTAGTAATGATGATGATGGTGGTGGTAGTAGTAGTAGTAATAATGATGGCGGTAGTAGTAATAATAATAATAATAATAATAATAATAATAATAATGGATGATGATGGTAATAATGATGATGATGCTGGTAGTAATGATGGTGGTGGTAGTAGTAATAATGATGGTGGTAGTAGAAGTGATGATGATGATGGTGGTAGTAATGATGATGGTAGTAGTAGTAATAATGATGATGATGATGATGATGATGCTGGTAGTAGTAATAATGATGATGATGATGATGATGATGATGATGCTGGTAGTAGTAATGATGGTGGTAGTAGTAGTAGTAGTAGTAGTAGTAGTAGTGATGATGGTGTTAGTAATAATGACGGTGGTAGTGATGATGATGATGGTGGTAGTAATGATGGTGGTGGTAGTAGTAGTAATAATGATGGTGGTAGTAGAAGTGATGATGATGATGATGATGATGATGATGATGATGGATGATGGTGGTAGTAATGATGATGGTAGTAGTAATAATGACGGTGGTAGTGATGATGATGATGGTGGTAGTAGTAGTAGTAATAATGATGGTGGTAGTAGAAGTGATGATGACGATGATGATGATGATGATGATGATGATGATGATGGATGATGGTGGTAGTAATGATGATGGTAGTAGTAATAATGATGATGATGATG